>OX421473.1:6794347-7994347 GCA_949126895.1 Eilema caniola | reverse complement strand
TTCCCGGGAGGATTTGGTGTGCCCGGAATGCCAGGAAGGGATGGCCCTCCTGTAAGTAATTCCTTTATTATAATATTAAGCAACATTAAACCGAATAAAGTAAATATAAGCAAGTTTGCAATAATTATTTGTGCCTAGTTTTGAGTAAGTAATTTAAATATATTAGAACGAAACTTGTTTACAGGGACTTCCCGGTGCGCCTGGTCAGCCAGGATTGAGTGAGTGCGGTAGTGCAGATTTTGCTAACGGTACGTGTCTTTTTATTGTATACAGGGTGTAATCGTTAAGTGTGTCCAGGCGATTATTCCGTAACTATCACAGATATCAAAAAACTTTAAACTGATATCGAAAGTACGTTACCTAATGAATAAAATGACATCAATAACTTTTTTTAAATCAAACGAGAGGTATCTAATATTTTGACATTAAACACTCCCATACATTTAGCATGAGATTAGTAGAAAGGTTTTAGGTACGTACACCAGAAGGGACTTCTCTGTCTGGGTACTCTCTTCTGTAGGCAATAATGGCCGCTCTTTTGTTACAATCATATTTGTAGTCAATTTTTAGCATATCTCTCTTTTCTCTTTTGGAATATGCCATTTTGCAATCAATAAATGAAACAATCACGACGATTAACGCAAATTAAAAAAAAAACAACGATAAATTGGTGGGAACAACAACCCGAGATAAAAGTTTTGAATTTAGAACGAACACCAAAGATTTCAGTAAGCTCAAATTACTTAATGGGATATTAAAACACGGTTTATTACTAATTTCAAGTGGTACCTAAGATAATTATTTTACACATGTATCTATTTGAAAATCATCATTGTCATATTATACGTAATCATAAAATATGATTAAGGTAAAATGGGTACTAGATCACTTAAAATAAGGAAACTAAAACCTTTCTACTAATCTCATACTAAATGTATGGGAGTGTTTAATGTCAAAATTTTAGATACCTCTCGTTTGATTTTTAAAAAGTTATTGATGTCATTTTACTCATTAGGTAACGTACTTTCGATATCAGTTTAAAGTTTTTTGATATCTGTAATAGTTACGGAATAATCGCCTGGACACACTTAACGATTATACCCTGTATAGTGTAGGAATGGTTTTTATATTGTTCTTAATATCATGGTAAACATGTGTAGTTTCAGTATATTCTGCCATTCATGGCGTACAAATTATGAAAGTGCAATATAAATTAACTGCCATAAGATACATGTATATTACTGTCAATTCAAATTATATTTAAATTATTGCTTCATTATATCCTGTCTAGTATAAAAGTATAAAGTACATACTAGACTAATATATACTCAACATAGAGTTGGGATTCAGATTCTTATCCTGTAAATAAATAAAATAAATTGGATTTGGAAAAAAAATACCTAGTATAGTACCTAGTACTCATACCTAGTGTAACAAAACATTGATAAATAAAAATTGTCTTTGCAGGAGACGGGAAGACACTTTTATGCAGCTGATGTTACGTGAAAATTAACGTATTTAAATATTAAGAATAATTCAGATTGTCAATAATAATTCAATATAATATTTTCTGCATTTTTATTATGATTTATATTTTTTGTAATACTTTGTAAAAACTGGCTGTACTATCTGACCGTCACTGGAAAAACAAAATATTAAAATACTTAGAAGATTCTTAGAATTAATATCAAAGTTGGTATTGTAAATATACAATTTTGAAGTGCAACTGAAGTGCAATTAAGTCCAATAATGGAAAATCAATAAACAGGTTCTGAATTCCAGCTCGTGTTGAATTATTTAGAATAAAGCTGTTGCCCGCGACACCATCCATTTGGAACCGTGAACCCGAGACTTTTTATGCAAACTTTGTAGAATACGATTTAAAAATATATAGTATTTTGTAGTGGCGTTTCATCGTGAGAAGAACTTCTTATTTTACAATTAATTTATTGTGCAAGTAGCAGGTCCTTAATCAGTGGTAGTGGAATACAAGGTTTTCTCATATGTCATAATGACAATAGGTAAAAGGATTATTTTTAAAGCTAAACTAAAACGTGTAAACTAAATATTTACAAGAAATAACAAAATAGAGAATATAAGGCCAAAGAGTTGAGGCGTCGAAGAATTCTTCCCCATCGATGTCAACTGGTAACGTGCCCAAGAGACTAGCGGCCGTTGTGCAAAAAACAGGCCAGCCCTTTGGTCACGCGAAGCATCGACCAGTAGCTTTGCAATTTCTTTGTAAAGCGACCGCGCGCTCGGACCCTTCCGCATCCCCCTACATTTAGATTTCTAATAAATAATAATATTATTTGAATGAATTTTTAAAGCATTTTGCATAATAAATATTCAAATCGATTAAGATAGGAAAAATAATGAATTGGTCTTGGTGGGGTTTGAAATTTGAATTGGTTTAGACGAGGTCTGGTAGCTTAGTGGTTAGAGTCAAAGCAAAGAGAGGTCAAAACATTGCCCCTGTAAGGCAAAGATCGCGGGCTAAAACCCCGCCTAGACCAATTCAATATTTTTCCTATCTTGAGCGATAAGTATAATATATTTATCACTTTTAATAAACTAGTAAAGTAGGTAAAGCTAATGATGCTACAAATAGTAATAACAACCGTAAAGGGTTCTCGTAGATAATTAAAGAATAGGTACAAGAGTATTTTCTCTCTGACAGTAAAGGCGAGCTGAAGACAGCTCGCATAAACAGTTCCAAACGAATGATAAACATGATCCCGGATGCGTTCTCAGAAAGAACAATCAGCGACAAGCGGCGATTTCTTTCTCTCTCAATGGTTTATCGTGCCATTGCCTTGCTGCTTTCATCTGACTTCGTGGCCGCGGATTAAGCGATCTGTTGGTGTCAGATTGTCCTTTACCAGCGTCGTAATATCATGTGGCAATGAGGGTAGTCCCTAAATGTTGCATACCCCGATATTGGACATGTTAGGAAACATCGTCATTTGCATCTGTTCTTATAACTTTTATTTGTAGTGCGCTCAACATATATTTTTCTCTGGCCTACTTTCCCATTATCTCCTTAGTTGTTCCTTTCCTCATCATGTCCACTTTTGTCTTCTCTTGGGCTTACCTTTGCTTTTAAAGTCTTCGTTATTCATACTTTGAACGTTACTAACAACTTTACTTAAATCTTTTCACTCCATCTTTATGTTATATATTGTTATTTTTATAGGTATTAAATATTTTTTTCAGATATTAATTACAATTATTTACCGTTTTCGAAGATTCGCTTGTCTATAGATGCTATATTTTCTGAAAAATACAAAAACCTTGAACAGATACTTGAGGATCACTACAGTAAATTAAGAGACTTGGAATCACATTGTACATCGTTGCCTCCATGTGAACAAGTAAGCTTTTCGCTTAAAATAGTACATTTTTCTTTATAACCACTGTTTGCCGAGGGATTTAAAAAGTACATAAAGACAGATCTTATTATAGGCATGTTGATTAAATTGATAGTTAATTTTATATTATTTTATCAAATTTCTGAATAAGGTGATTAAGAATATAATACATTTCAGGTTTTAAGCTCTAAAGGTGACGCTGGCGATAGAGGGGCACCGGTAAGTTTCAAAACCCCAAGTTTTATTTTTAAAGCAAAATTCTGACTCGCTAAATACTTCCCCTCGTATGTACTAAATAAATAAATAGGCGTAACACATACAGGCACTTAATAATTTTGCATTAATAGGTGACAAATGTAATTATTACCCAATGTTTATTATAGTAGTATTACTCTGTTCCCATATAGGTAAATACAACATTATACAATACAACAATAGATAAAATTATATTATATTTATCAAATATAATAATATATTTTTATGATATATATTTATAGAAAATAATAAAAATAAAACTTTAAAAAGAACTTCAGCATTATATTTGTTAAATCTTACTTTCATAACAACATATTCAAAAAGAACTGAATCACGCTTAAGTGATCATTTAAGAGAAATGGTAGCCAACGAAACATAATAATAATATTCAGAGTAAATATAAAATATATTTGTACGTAGATCTAATAAACGTAGCTGCAGTGTACATAATATATAACATATAGTAATCATGATCATATGTTCAAACAGGGCTTACCTGGACCAATGGGTGACAATGGATTTTCCGTAAGTATAATCATCATAATCATAATGAAACAAGTGATATTAAAATGATAAATTATAATTATGTACTGAACAGTGGTTACCTTTTTCATTTATGAATTTTAATTTTGATGATGCTAATATTTTAAAAGTATATTATTTTTAATATTAACAAATATTATCCACAGGGTCTTCCGGGAAGGGCTGGTGATGTAGGGATAAAAGTAAGTACGATAAGTAACCAATCTAATTGTCAATCATCACAAATAAATAAAATATGAAACTGAACTCAAAGAGGACTTATAGAGGTTTTTCAGACAATCTGACCATAACTCAATTTTTGCCATTACCTTGATATTATAATAGAATAAATTATGATTAGAATAATACAATAAAAACACATGTTTTATCAAAATTATAGTCTTAATTATATGGTAACAGGGCGAGCGTGGAGTCACGGGTGATCCAGGCTTTCCAGTAAGTACCTACTTATATTTAAACTAATTTAAAAGTAACGAAAGCAACTCTGTCTGTTTGTTATGGAATCTAGAATGCGGATAAACACACTTAGATACTTTCTTTTTGTAAATACATATTATACATAAAAACACCCAGACCAATACAAATATACCTAATCATGCATAAAAATATTTTCACTGAGCGGGGATCGAACCCGCGCCTCCTGCGTAGCGGCCGCGTTCACTACCCCCACGCCACAAATATTTCCAATACTTAAGCGTCTTTAAAACTTCATATTTGTTTAATTTAAAAAAAAAACTTTAAGTGATAAGTAATTCGACAAAGCTAAAATCAATTCACCAATTTTATTCAAAAATAGATTTGGGATTACATTATTCTAATATTTGTTTATTAATTTAGGGTGCAAAAGGGATGAAGGGTTACAGAGGATTTCCGGTAAGTTCAATAATTTTCGTTTCAATGATTAAGATTAAAGATGACTGAGTCACAGTAGTACATATATTTTCATTACTAGATCTAATAATTATCCTTAAAATGGACAATTTATTAAATTAAATTGTACATATCTATACCGTTAATATGTTGCAGTATTGAATGATTTCTTATCATTATTATAGGGCTCAAAAGGCATAATTGGTGAAGACGGTGTTCCAGTAAGTATAAATTTAACAATAATCTAATCAAATCTAAAATAAAAATCAATCTAAATAATAAAATATTTCATTCATAACAATTTTAGATGAGAATATATCTTCGTGTTTCGTATATTTCAGTACTCGGGTTTTAATATTCGCACTTTTCGATTTAAATAGAAGCTTAGTGGTCAAAGCCTTGCCCCTTTAAGGCAAAAACCGCGGGTTCAGACCGCGCCTAGACCGAGTCAATTTTTTTCTCTTAAATCGATTTCAATACTTAGCATGAAAAATGCTTAAAAATTTAATTCAAATTTGCACATTTTTATTTTTTGTTAAAACCGAAACAAAAAAAAATACTTATTTTAGTGTGATACTATTTCTTTATACAGGGACTGCGAGGTCGAAGAGGTGACGTAGGTGATGACGTAAGTAGTTCTTACCCTTAGACCATAATGTGTATAGACAGCTTGAAAAACACGCGTGAGTAAGCTAATGTGAATATTGACATTGAATAAACTGTCAATAAGTGCATGTCATGACATGTATGTACATATATGCCAACTTATACAGAAGTAGTAGCTATTTTTTAAGCCGCTATTTGTAAGGCCACTTATTACGTCTATAGAGTTTGTATACCTATTCCTAATGTCAATTGGACTTCACCTCGCCTGATGTTAAGCTAAAGGCAAAGTCTCAGGAAAGAGGGTCTAATGGTGACGTACTATGTTAACAATGATGTCACTTAGCTTGACGGCCTCATGAGATGCTTTTTCACGCCCGGCTGTAGGAAGAAGGAAACACTTGAGCTGGCAAGGAGTTCCAGGTCTTAATGGGATAACAAAGGAAAGAGTCATCGAACCACTTGGTTCGTCGAGTTCTATAACATCATGAGCTGTCATTTCTTTGATATTTACCCGACATTAAAAATAACGCTGACATGTTTTTTATGTATTTGTTTATACAGGGATACGGCACAACAGGTGCAGCTGGATTTCCAGTAAGTATCAATATCCATATTGAAAGTCTGCGTATCTAATAAATGATATAAATGATTTTACCGTAAGTCATTCTATATTATTGACGTTAATAGAATTAATTGGTTTTGACATTTTCATAGTTCCTTATTGTCTTTTTTGATACGCAATGTTTCGTATTCATGTTATTTGTTGACTTTTTGGTTTTAACATCATCATTCGTAGTTAATTAATACCATTATTTGTAATATGTTACTATGTATGTTCAAACACAATATAAGTTGTTTCTGAATAAATATACTGAATACTGAATATTACAATAAAATTATTCAAATTAAAAAAGTAAAATCCATTTTAATATTATAAATGCGAAAGTAACTCTGTCTGTCTGTCTGTCTGTCTTTGGTACAGACGTGTATTAGAGCTAGAAAACGGACATAGGCTAACTTTTATCTCAAAAGAGGGGGTTTATGGGGGGATATAGGGGACGAAAGTTTGTATGAAAGTTAAGCATTTCTTTAGATATCCTAATGAAATTTGTAACAGAGGTGAATTAGACCTTGGGGACGAACATAGGCTACCTTTTATCGCAAAAGGGGGTAGAAGGGGGGGAGTAGGGCCATGGGATGAAGGTTTATATGAAAGTTTGTCATTTTTGAAGATATTTTCATTTCCATATTCGTTTGGAAACGAACATGGGCTACCTTTTCTCTCGAAAAAGGGGTTTAAGGGGGAGTGGGAGGGGGGGTGTGATAGGAGATGAAAGTTTGTATGATAGTTTGTTATTTTTAAACATCCTTATGAAATTTGGTACAGAGATGGAATAGAGCTAGGCGTAGGGTTAGGGGAATAAAATTTGTCATTTTTCAATCGCGTAAAAAAGGGGGTGAATATGAGACAAACGGTAAGAATTTAAAAATTAAGAGGACAAAGTTGAGAATAGGTGAATTTAAAGCTCAATAGCGTCGGCTCAACACTAAGCGATTACCGACATCTACGCGGGCGGAGCCGCGTGCAACAGCTAGTAATCTATAATGTATAATGTGCTAACTATCATAACAAACAATACAAGTTACCTGATTATTAATTTTGAAATATAGTTTACTTATAAATTTGTAGCATAAACCCAGTTAACATTTAGCAAAAATATAGTTTTTTTTATCAGAAAAATTCTTATTTCATTTATGTGTATCCTGGAAAAAGTGTTTAAATAATCGTATTTCTAAGACCCATCTTATAGTAACAAGCTTCTAATATAATGAGAATAATCAATTATCTTAATAATATATACTCTGGCATATCGAGTTCAAAATGACTTTACAAATTCAAATTCAAAACTCTAAAAATCATTTATTCCATAAGAATAATAAATTTGTTTGGATTTGTCATTATTTTTAAAGGCATAACAATAATTTGACATACGTACTGTTGTTTATTAAGTTTTAAGGTTTATTAGGTACTTTTGTAGTTTAATCGGTCTAGTTTTAGTCGCACAAACTTATAAGCAAAGTGTTATTATTTATTTAAATATAAGAGTATACATTAGGTCACTATACATAATATAATTAAGTCAATAAATAAATTGATAATTCTTATTATATAAATAATAATGTTTTTGTTTCATATAGGGTGTACCTGGAGATAAAGGTGTGATGGGCCCTGATGTAAGTGCAAATTATTATTATTTTACCATTGTTAAACCATTTCCAAGATTATCCTGTGTTGGTTCTATATCTGCGGGTACTTATCCCCATGTGCCACCCCCATGTCAACACTTATAAATAACTTAGTTCACTGGAAGGCAGTTCAAAAAGATTTTCTTATAAAGTAAGCTTTTCTTTAGAAAAAATAACTTCAGCCAATGGTGATACATTGTGCAAGGTTCCAAATTAACGCAATGTAATCCAAACTAAACGTATATGCAAAATTTCATTATAATCAAATGAGGACATTATCTGCTTCAAAACACGTTGCTAAATTCCACTCGAAGAAATATAATTACATACAAACATCCATATATACAGACATACACACAGACATAAAAGCTAGTAAAAAGATTTTGAAAACTATTTAAAATAATATACCTTAAAATCCTCCTTTTGAAGAGAACTCTCTCTTCTTTTGACTAAGTAGATTTGATAGAATCTGCTTATTCTTCAAAAAAAAAAATATATACCATCAAAATTTAAATAATACAAGATATTCTTTAAAATAATACATATTGTATTGGACAGAAAATTCATATTTTTTACGTACAAATATGTAGAATCAATTAATCAATTAATCCACTGCAGTCGACTGCTGGACATAGGCCTCTTACAATGTGCGCCGTTTCGTACGATCATCCGCCTTCCGCATTCAGTCCGTCCCAGCTACCTTTTTCAGGTAATCGGTTCATCTGGATAGGGGCGTCCTACCCTTCGTAACAAACATGTAGGGGAAGAGCTAATGATAAAGCAGTAACTTAAAATTTAATTCTACGATTATTAATCGGTTTAACAGTATCTAATGAATAAAGCATATCCACGTAATTTTTTGATATTTTAACTATTTTGATGATAAATAGACCCATAATAATCTGTACATGCAACTTAAAAATAAAAAATAAACATTATTTTAACAATATTTCAATTATCTCGTAACTTACCTACTATTCCTGAGATAACACTTTCGCGCTTCGTTCGGCAGAGTAGGAGTGGGTGATTTAATCCATATACTTGTGGTATATTAGTAACTCTCTGTTATTTTCTGTGTCTGGCTACCTCGCACTGATTTATTGACAATATTCCATTATTGGCACTGTATAACGAACAATTAATTACAAGATTTTCTGAGTTGCTGATTACAAATATTGTAACCATTTAGTGATCAACCAACAGTGACAGACTCGTAATTTTGTTTGCGAGGTTTTTAGGGTTGTTAAAATAATTTCGAAGACCGACTACCTAGTACAAACTGAACTGAACTGAATAAGATACGTTTAAACTTATTGTAATCGTGAATTAAAATCGGAAATATTAAAATTACTAAATACTTATACCATATAGTATACAGGGTGTAATCGTTAAGTGTGTCCAGGCGATTACTCCGTAGCTATTACAGATATCAAAAAACTTTAAACTAATATCGAAAGTACGTTACGTAATGAGTAAAATGACATCAATAACTTTTTAAAAATCAAACGAGAGGTATCTAACATTTTGACATTAAACACTCCCAAACATTTAGCATGAGATTAGTAGAAAGGTTTTAGTTTCCTTATTTTAAGTGATCTAGTACACATTTTACCTTAATCATATTTTATGATTACGTATACTATGACAATGATGATTTTCAAGTAGATACACGTGTAAATTAATTATCTTACCACTTCAAATTAGTAATAAACCGTGTTTAAATATCGCATTAAGTAATTTGAGCTAACTGAAAAGCAACACACTACAAAAAAAAAGATACTCTTTGCTGTTCGTTCTAAATTCAAACCTTTTATCTCGGGTTGTTGTTCCCGCCAATTAATAGTGTTTTTTTTTTATTTGCGTTAATAATCGTGATTGTTTCATTTATTGATTGCAAAATGGCATATATTCCAAAAGAGAGAAGAGAGATATGCTAAAAATTAACTACAAATATGATTGTAACAAAAAATGGGCCATTATCACCTACAGAAGTGAGTACCCAGATAGAGAGGTCCCTTCTGGTGTACGTACCTAAAACCTTTCTACTAATCTCATACTAAATGTATGGGAGTGTTTAATGTCAAAATGTTAGATACCTCTCGTTAGATTTAAAAAAAAGTTATTGATGTCATTTTACTCATTAGGTAACGTACTTTCGATATCAGTTTAAAGTTTTTTGATATCTATAATAGTTACGGAATAATCGCCTGGACACACTTAACGATTACACCCTGTATAGGTATCGATTATATATCATCACATGTCATCCAATACAATATAATGCATTCGTTAAAATACCAGTAACCTAAATATTCATTAATTGTTTCAGAGTATCATAGATTTCTATAAATATCACATTAACGCAAATAATATGTATACTATATACATATTTTGAAAACCAGTAAATAGCTACGATTCGGTATTGTATCTGTCTAACCCAAGCCTATTTTAAAATAGAATTCCTATCATAAAATAACAAAATTTATATCTATTGCATATACTGAATTGGCTAAATATGCAAAATTAACACAATAAATAAAGTTATTTATTGCACACCCCTAATCCTGACGTATTGACATGTGTCTGGATTGCATTCCTTTACCTGCTAGAGTATAGAGCTAAGAGTGTATGATAGTATCATATGTGTAACATTGTAGATCGATATTACAAGTAATTCCTAGCTTCGAAAAGAAGTACCTTGTTCACTAAAGTTGAGACTACCATTTAGAAGCCATTTTGGCTATCCTTCTTCAGGAATACGATGAGGGTTGCTAGTAAAATTAGTTAAATGTAAAACATATATAAAATTTAGAAGAGAAAGTTATTAGACCACTGCTAAGCTTGCTTAAGAATTAGCTTTTACAAAATAATCATTTGTATTCACAGGGCATCAATGGCCAGAAAGGTGAAAAGGGCAAAAAAGTGAGTATATCACTACTTATTATCGTCTTAGCGTTATTCGCGTTGGTTTGAAGGCATTCTCTTCAGACCCCAGGTTGAATCTTAGTATACATACATACATATAATCACGCTTTTATCCCCGGAGGGTTAGGTAGAGGTGAGTGAACAGCCACGTTTCACCAATCTATATTCGGTCCCACGTAACAGGGGCTAAGCTTATTGCCGTTTTCCGGGCTCTATTGTTGAATCGAGCCTTGCATTTGAGGCTGAGTCTGGGCTGTACAAATCTGTCTGATGTTAAAGTTAGGAACCACATGGGAAGAGAAGGTGTGGCCCAAATTCTACTCTGCCGGGAACCACGCAGCTATCGAATTTTAGCAACATAACTAATATTCATTCCGAGTGATTTATTACAGTTGCACTTATTTATTGATTATATTTTATTTCACAGGGCTTAACAGGACCAATTGGGTACACCGGTCAACCCGTGAGTTTAAATTTCTTACTCCATAACTTTTAAGAGATGTTTCCGTTTTCGAATCACTGTTTTCAACCCACAAGTCATAAGAAAACGATAATATATTACAGTTATTAATCAGTTTCAGCAGCATACATATCTTTACTAATATTATAAAGAGTAAGTACGATTTTTGCAAGCTTTATATATATGCGGTGGCTAATCTCCAGTACTCCAGTAGGCATAGTTGGTATTTCAATCCCTATAATATCTTCAAGTATCAATCTTTTGTAAGAGCAATATTCAGTCTTCGAAAAGATTATACCATAATGTTTTCCGAATTTAATATATGAGAAATCTTAATTTTTATAATACAGGGTCGCCGTGGATCTCGAGGTGTTCCTGGTAGTGTGGTAAGTACGATTATTTAGTATTTAAAAACTGTCTACATCTTAAACCATATCATCACTTACTATCGCATGTGATTAAAATCATACGTGAACCTTTGAAAGATTTATAATATAGTCATAACACAAAAGATCAATTTTCATTTTGACTTGTGAAAATGTTATTCGTATATTTGAAACAGTTTTTTTTTTTAAATATTAGTACAATCTTCTTTAATTCTTTATCATCATACAAATTAAATACATTGTCCACGCCCTCTCATTCTACAACATTTTATGACAAATCTTTCACTGTCCAGTCTGTACGGTTGTGGAATGCTCTGCCTGTATCCATCAGACGCGCACAATCCCTGGCCACTTTCAAAAAAATGATAAAAGAACACTATTTGCGTTCTGGATAGTTACTTTGCTCGCTGTGTGTAGGTATATTTGTACTTATGAAATATATGTGTATATCTAATAATTATGTATGTATGTTTATGTAAATGTTATGGATGTTGAATTTAAATATGTACTTAGGTATATGTAAAATACAAAGTATATAATATGTATATAAATATATGTCTATATACTTATATATAGTTTAAGCTTATGACTACAGTAATAACTACCCATAAGTTATTATCGTTTAATCAAATATGTCCATCCAAAGGTTGCCCGGAAGAGATCGCTTGTAGCGATAAGGCCGCCATTTGTACATTTTTCTTATGTTGTTCGTACATGTACTGTATTTCTTTGATGTACAATAAAGATTTATCTTATCTTATCTTATCTTATTGTATCATACTTATAATAAATCAACAATATGATAATATCTGAATAACTGATATGGAGTTACTGCACCAAAATCGTTTCAGTTTTTAACTCATTTCATTTGATTTTCAGGGATTCGAAGGTAGCAAAGGATACCCAGGCACAGTTGGTTTGAAAGGCATAATAGGTGACACAGGGGACATCGTAAGTAGCCGTAAAATTATTGCTTTATTTTTGGTCTTACTTTTAACTTCGTATAAATGCATAACTTTGTAAAAGACATGAATGCATAAATAAGCTAAATTTTGAATATGCATTTGATGTTTAATATTTTCGACAGAAATTTAAATAAGTACATAAATCAGTTTTAAAACCAAAATTACTAATTTATCTAGGGAAACACCGGTGAACCAGGGTTAGAAATATTTGGTCCATCAGGCGTCAGAGGAATCAAGGGACCCGTGGTAAGTAGTGTATTATATTTATAGTAATAAAATGCATGTGTACGGTAGAGAAATAATATAATCAATCTCCTTCAAATATAAGAGGCAGAGATAACGGGATAAAAAAGTAGCATTTTGATAAACGTGTTGCCAAATTATCTTTGTATTGTCAAGTTTCAGATTTTACCTAGAATATTTTTTTTTATTAAGTTTATTAGCATCCGAAATTAATAATTTCCCCCCTAACTATTCCAACGTCGGTAGTGTAATGGGCAGGGTTCGAACCCAGGACCTCTCGATCGTAACGCCGACTCCTTAAAAGGTCCCCATATACGGTACGATTCATCGTTACGATCCGTCGCTTCAGACCGATCGAAACGACGGATCTGTAATGTATGTTACGATCGTTAACGATTTACTTTATCGCAGACGACATCGGTGATCGCAACAATCATGAATATCGCAACGATGAATCTAAATATCTATAATGATAATTTTAGGTGAAACTAGTTTCAATAATTTTAGGTACGTAGGTTCCGCCATTCTCATATAGTTGTGACAATCTTTTGGGTGGAACCTTAATTCATTTAAAATATTTACATGCGAATACTGATTTCACTTTAATAGCTATTTCTTAACCCATACTTTTCTAGGTTTTCTTGTTTTCTTTTGTAACATAATCAAAGTTACCGCCACAGACGAGAAAAGAAGTTCGTTTTTCATTTTCCAGGGCAGGGTATTGAATTTTTGAGCATATCTTTATCATTTCATTTCAAATTAATAAATGATCGATCGTAACGACAAATCGTTTCGTGCATGACTGGCAACACTACAGATCAGTCGTTTCGATTGGTCTGAAGCGACGGATCGTAACCATGAATCGTACCGTATATGGGGCCATCTCTAATTAACTATCAATTTTATGTGTATATTTTTTATACAGGGTGCGCGTGGTCCAATCGGTTCGATGGGTGTTAAAGTAAGTAGCTATGACTGTTAATATATCATAGATTCCAGTAGCGACACCATTCTTTTGTTTCATTATGTTCAATCTATCCCAAGATAGGTATTTGAGTAATAAAATGACATGAAAAAAATAAGTAAGGGGCATATGGGTACCACAAAATTGGCCCGTTAAAGAGGGGCTAATCATAGGGGCTGGAGATGTTGGAATTCGATGTACGGGTACCTCCTCAGGCTTCGTCCCATAGAATAATATTTCCTTAAATATTCTATAGCTGCTTCTTCTTCTTCAACTTAATTTAACATAAAAAGATGTAAAACTTGTTAAAACTTTCCTAAATTAATGTTTTCTGTTTAGGGTGATCCAGGGTATCAGGTTAAGGAGGGCCCAAAAGTAAGTACAAAGAATCTTGATCTGTTAGTTTGTCGAAAGTTATTTCATTATATGATATTGAGTCTTATGAGGTTTAATAACAAAATTTAATGATATTTTTAAAGCAATTAGTACTAACTATTGAGATCGGTGGATGTCTGTCCGCTGTCGCTCCAAGAGGGTTAAATAGGATAATTTGGATAGCTTTAGGCATGGCTCGATGGCTGAGTGGTCAGATCACTCCCGGGAAGATCGCGCATTAGAGCCCTGCCTGAGCTGATTAAATTTTCCTATCTTAATCAATAATCACAATATGGTTAAACTGAACAATAGAGTCTATGAACTTAATACATTTTATAAGGTATCAACAGACCTTATTTACTTTTTTATTGAAACGAAATAAACTAAAATAAATGAAAAATATATTTTCGCAGGGACAAAAAGGCTCCATAGGAGAGGACGGACCCCGAGGGAACAAAGGCCATCGGGGACTTCCGGGAGCAAAAGTGAGTGTTAAATCTTATATTATTAATATCTTTACAATATTAGGAAGTAACCGAAATTCCTAGTATTCCCCGTTATAACTCCAGCTAGTTAAAGAGAGAGCTTTATTCGACGGTCTTGGTTTACCCATATAGGTCTCGGGTTCGATCCCAGGTTTTACCATGGCATACACCAATGACTTTTCGATGCTTTTCGAAGTTATGTGTGTATTTATCGCAGGTTTATAAGTGCCCGGTTAATGGCAATAGGCTCGCCACCTATTACATTGGGACCTAAACAATAAACTGGCGAAATATGGGTGCTAGCACCTCTAGAAAAAAAAATATAGACTCCTGTACTGGCCCCATATACCATATATGGGACCAATCTACTGAATCTTTTTTTAACTTTATCAAAGTCAAAGTCACAGTCAAAAATCATTTATTCTGTATAGACCATTAAAACAGAACTTACAAAACGTCAAAATTAAAGAAATTAACAAATGGACCACCAGTTTGAAAAACGGCCCTGACCTGAAAATACTCCGACAAGAAACACATCGGGTATTTTTTTGGTCTATTTACAAATTTTTACTAAGCCTGCTTAGTCTAAATACAATAGTCTATTTGAGGAGTATAGTTGAACGAATAGTTCATTTCCGAGTTTGTTTATCATCAATTATTTTTGGATTTTATAATAGCTAATAGGCACAGTTTACTCTTAAGCACAAATTAATTTCAGGGACCTACCGGCGATAAGGGTCCAAAAGGGTTTCAAGGTTTTCCAGGCAAGGACGGAGTAAATGGTCTGAAAGTAAGTTAACCTAAAATTACTTAAACTAGTAAGAGAGTTAAGAAGCATTCAGTATTAGTTGAAAATAATAAAAGTGATTAATATCTATTCCACAAGCCTTTTGGTCACTGTGTATCTTGGCGCACAACCTAGGGGCTTCTAGCTAAGTATGAACCAAATAGGTCAGAATTTTACAAGGTTACGCACTATTCATGTTAGTCTTAGGACAGGTGATCCATCCACATCGGGGAGCCTGTAATTATCAGTGTTTCTATCAAAGTCCAATCTAATTCAATTAAATGCTTTCATCATTGTATGAAGATGAAATACAGAACAAAATCATTTCAGGGGAGAAGAGGCGTAATAGGACTGCAAGGTTTACAAGGACCAACAGGCCCTATTGGAGATAATGGTACTAAGGTAAGTAACTTTAATTTAAAAATATCATCGTTATTGTGAGACTGACCGCCATCAGATTTCCCAACCCTAATAGGTCCTACACCAGAGCGTTGTCGGTCAAGCAGCAGATGTACGTATTTACAGGTCAAGTTGGCTTGGCTTATGAGGTCTTGGTGGGGCCTCATAGACCCATAAATATTTTAAAGTATTCACCCCTTTTTCTGAAAGTAACTTAATTATAATTCGCTATTATTAGCATAAAATTGTTAGGAAAACATTTTATGCTATACTTACGTTTTTAAGGATACTCAGTCAGAACGGAACAAATAGAATAAACTGCGGGCCATTCATAATATCGCCGCAATAAACTCTAATAACTATATTTTTTTGTCTCAATAGGGCATAATTGGGATTCGAGGCGATAGGGGGGCTAATGTAAGTAATATCCATATTAAACATTTAGCATTCATTTTTTTTGATATAACTATTGTACTTGTTATTTTGTTTGTTGATACAGGGCCCTGTAGGCCCCAGAGGGAAAAAAGGTGACGCTGTAAGTAAAACCTATTTCTTTTTAATTCCATGGTACTCATCATATACGAATTACATGATATCACATCATTAGGTTTCTTTTATCCAATATTTATAGAAACTTCAATGTCTAATATATTTATTATAATCTCAGGGATTAGAAGGTGCGATGGGATTGCGGGGAGAAAATGGTGAAAACGGTGCTCCAGGTGATAAAGGATCAATGGCAAGTTTCTTTTAGTAACAGTAAAAATAATGTTTACTTGCTCTACGTTAAAATCCAGCTCTAACGCTGCATCGGACTGTTTTAATGGAGTTCTTAATGTAACTTTAATAAAAGAAAATTCAATGGTATAATATCGTACAAATATGGACTGTTATTAGTCCATTTAGGTTCCAGTGAAATATTATATATATTTATATTCGCAACGAACTATCCGATTGATCGATAACACGTAGATAATATCTTTATCGAATGTGTATTTAATTGGTACTTAATCAAACAATCAAAGTACGAGTACGGCGATAAAGGAGATACGGTTGCACTTTTTTCATATATACTTGTAACCGCATCACTTTTGTCAACCGTACATCAATGCAATTTGATTCATTTCTTTATCTATCCTGTATCAAAAATCGAAACAAAAGATTTGCATTATCTTCAGGGTGCAGATGGTGAAATCGGCAATCCTGGTACATATGGTCCGCCAGGCGCTCCAGGAGACATCGGAGTCAAAGTAAGTAGTTATAAAGGTTAAATCTGATTATAATTGGAATATAATATTCGCGAAACTAAAGCCGTATGTGTACCTAATTTTTTTTTAACGTGTGGTAACCCCCACGGGCTTCACCCCATCGGTGCCGACGATGGGGTGGGCGTGTCGGAATCGGACCGACTAAAACCACACGGTGTCCTTCCCAAGTATCCATTGCCGGGCACCCCGGGTAAGCCCTCGAAAGGATAACCCCAGGGTTACCGGCGGATATTGGCCGCCACCGCGGCCTCGCCTGGTGGGTTCGGGTTATATTCCGCGTCGGTGAGTTGGCAAGCGTGTGTAGGACACACACGACACGCCTCCGCCACGGCCTGCTTCTGTAAGGACGGCGAGTAAGAAAATAAATGATCATAAATAACATATTTATGAATGAATTGTGCGTTGTGAGATAATTAATATAGGTAAATCAAGCAATGTAAGCAAGTAATGAGGTCTTGTGACAAAGAACTAAAGTTACAGACGTAGCTCGTAGAATAGGCAAGTTAAAGTGGCAGTGACCTGGCCACATCTGTTGAAGGACCGATGACCGATGGAGCAAGCTAGCCCTAGAGAGGAGACCGCAAGAAGGCAAACGGAAGTTGGAACGCTCTGTTTTATATGCGGGAAATCCCCACGGTAGCCCTCCCTCCCCCTCCTTCGGAGTACGAGGTTATGTCAGACTTAAGTCGACTAAACCGCAGGCCATCTGTGGGGCGTTGTGCTAGGCCGAAGGTGAGGTTGTCTTCAACATATCTCTCGCACCGGCCACTAGCAACGGCCGGTAGACACAGGGCCATCCCTCTCGGTCTGGCCCTCGGGCGAAGTGCCCTCTGGCCACGCAGAAGGAGACTCTGGCCGCCCACGCATCCGAGCAGCGGACCATTGAAGAGAGCAAGATGGCGAGCGTGAGAACTCTCACCCCAGGGCCGCCAACAGCTCCCGCCTCGACGTCTCCCACGCCAGACACTCAGTGAGCGTGTGCAGCCCCGAATCCTCACTCGCATCGCAGTGATGGCACTCGGGCGTTGGCTCCTTGACCATCAGAGACCGCTCGAAGTTTCCGTGTTCGGTAAAGATCTACATTTGACGGTACGAAAGGCTGCCGTGTGGCCTCTCTAGCCACTCCCCATAATGAGTCTTACCACCGCTATTGGAACGCTCTTAGTCTAGCCAGAATCATGGACTGACGATCTGAAAGAGGTGGCTGGGAGATACGGGATGCGGAAGGCATTGGATCGGAAGCAATGGCGCACACTGGGAGAGGCCTATGCCCAGCAGTGGACTGCAATAGGCTAATTGACTAAAGCTATACCGTACGCTTTTAGTTTGAATTATTTGTTAAAATGTAATAGTATTATGAATTAACGTCAACTTTTCTGTTTAAACAGGGTTTGCCTGGCGATATTGGTGATAAAGGCTCATTGGTATGTTATAAGTCTTAATTCTCGTTCAATTAAAATGTTGTTATTAATTATTTCTTTTATTATCTTTATTTTTCGCCATCTCTTTATTTTTCCATATATAAGTTATACTATACCCATTTTATAACCATTATACTATTTTTATTTATGCAGGGTTGGCAGGGATTGCAAGGTGATCTCGGTCCAAAAGTAAGTCTCACAATTCTTAGGCCCGTATGTCATAATAGCGGTCAGTTGTGAATCGACTGTCACAATGACCTTAGAACTGCCGTCTATACATCTATACATATAATATACTAGCTGTCGCCCGCGGCTCCGCCCGCGTGGATGTCGGTTATCGCGAATCGGACTATAATTTGAGATTTAAACTATCCTATCTCTCAAGTTGGATCGAACTGCACATGGTGTGCGAATTTTATTATAATCGGTTAAGTGGTTTAGGAGTCCATTGAGGACAAACATTGTGACACGAGATTTATATATATTAAGATATATTAAGATTATATATAAATAAAATTAGAATGTCTGTTTGTAATATTGAAATAACCGTTTTTTACTATATGCATATGAAAATAATACGGTACATACATACATTTTTTCTGTCTGTCTGTCTGTTTGTCCCGGCTAATCTCTGGAATGGCTAGACCGATTTTGACGGGACTTTTATTGGTAGCTGATGTAATAAGGAGTAACATAGACTACTAATTTTAGAAAATTAGCGTTGAATCAACACTAAGCGATAACCGACACCCACGCGGACAGAGCCGCGGGCAACAGCTAGTTTAGATTACAATCAGTGATACTGAGTATCATTCTGGAATTAGACACCCACTCTCCATTTCCATCTAATACAAGGATGAAATATCTCTTTTTGTGGTATATAATATACATTTCTTTGTGGTGATATTTCCTTGTTTTATCTTTACTAACCAAGCTTTGCTGAAGTTTAAAATAATTATGGTCTTCTGAAATAAATTAAGAAATATTCTTTTCAATTTCAGGGTGATAAGGGTACTACGGGATATACCGGAAGACAAGGTCTACCAGGTTATTCAGGACACAGCGGAAATGCAGTAAGTAAAGATTAGATTTAAATGCAGTATAAATAAAAGCCGATTGAGATACAGCTTTTATCTGGTATTAACATTTAGTATCTTAATAGGGGTGCTCGTTGGGTAACCTCCACGTCGGTCTCTCCGTTTCTTCTCCCTTTGGACCACGGTCCTGGGGAGCGGAAGCGGGGGGGCTGGTGCACCCTGGACAACGGCTAACAGACTCCTACCTTGGGAGTTCTGTTGGCCGTTGACAAATAACCCAACGGCTGACCTCACGAGGAGGACCCGCGGGAAGGGGTCCGTAGGACACCCTTCCACTCCAACAGCCCTTTTAAGGGCTAGCTGACCCCATTGCACGAGGGGGTCGTGGTATGGCGGGCCTGCAAGGCCCGCGGGGAGGGATCCGTAGGGTTCCTCCCACCTCAACAGCCCTTTTCAGGGCTAGCCGTCGCTCCCAGTACCCCTCTGCTTTGGCAGAGGAGACATGGGAGAGGCGACGGGATCCGTAGGATCCGGGGACGGGTCGGCTCACTGCTCGCGCAGGGGCTGACGGGCATTCGTGCCTCCGTCGGCGTTGGGAGAGTTGGCTACTCCCCCGCATCGCGTAACCTCCGAGACATCGACAACGACCTGAGTGCTAGCCACACTCGGGAATGCCGATATCCCGGAGGCCGCGGGGCTTGCCTTAATTGGCCGGCCCACGACAAGGAAAAGTCTGAAAACCCGACAGCGAAGTCGCTTAAAACCTGTGGATACCGGGGGACCTCCACAGTATATACCCCGCTTCCTGGAATGGCCGTCACCCAGGAAGTGTAATCAGTACGGTTCTACTCGTGGGAACTTATGGAGTCTCTTTATCAAAACCAAAAACCAAAACCCATACCAAGTGAAACAGTCTGCGCGAAGGTCGCGCAGCATCATGACGCGGAGGTCGCGTCCCAAGCGGTGTCAGACCACCTCGACACCGCCGCCCAGAGCAGGGCTAGCAGTCCGGGCGTAACAACCCGGAGCTCGGCTGGGAAGAGGAACCTGGTTCCTTCCCCCCGGCCTTTTGAGCCGGACCCGGAGGTCAGCATGACCGACGGGTCCACGTCCAGCAGCGGCCAGGAGGGAGAGTATCTTTCTCCCCCGCCCAAGTTTGCGGCGCTCGGCCGCCGTAAGACGCGGGGTGGCAAAAGGGCTGCCCCGCAGAAGCGTGCCCCAGCCCCAGTCCCGAAGGGTGTCATGGCGCCGCCGAGTTCCTCCTCCTCGGTGGCGCCCCTGCCTTGTGCCGGCGACAGCACCTCCATCGAGGTGGTGGAGGCCCTTAAAGGCCTCGCTAAGGCCCAGACTGGGGCCATGAAGCCGGAGGAGGACCGGCTCATGCGGTCGACGCTTCGCCTTGTGGAGCAGTATAATCTGCTCAGGGCGGAGCTAAGCTGCGCGCAGCACGAGCGGGCTGAGCTCGGCAGGTGGCAGGAGGCACTGCTCCAAGAAACCGAGCGGCAGGCGGCGGAATACCGCAAGGAGATGGCCAAGATGGCGGCTGAGTTGGCGGCGCTCCAAGACCGAATGTCCCGTACAGAGCGGCGGAGGGTCGGAGCGCAGCCGGAACCGTCGCCGTCTTCGGCGCCAACGTCTCCACCTATGCGGTCGAGGTCGCCGGTGCGGCCGGAGACGCCACCTACGCCACCTCCGGCGCGGCCGGAGTCACCGGCGCCACCGCGTTTGCCGCCGCCGCCGCTCCCGCCACGTTTGCCGGTCCCGCCGCCGGTGCTTCCGAAGTTGCCGACGCCGCCGCGAGTACCGCCGCGTTCGTCGGCAAACTCCGTGGAGGCCTGCATGGCAGCGATGGTGGCACAGCAGGCGCGGCACGAGGAATGGACGCGGAGCTGTCTGGAGGCCATCATGGCCTCCATTCACCGTCCACCCTTGGCGCAGCCGAGTGGCGGATACGCCGCGGCGGTCAAACGGGGCCCCATCCGTACGATGGCGGCGGGGACCCCGCAGGAGTCGGCCCGCGGCGCGCCCACTGCGCCGGCTGCTCCGGCCACTATCGCTGCACCAGCCGGGGGTGCCCAAGCTAAGGGCAGGGGAAAGGGGAAGGGCAAGGGCAAGAAGTCCTCGGTCCCTGCCCCGGCCCTGGCACCGGTTTCGGCCCCGACTGCCTCCAGTAGCTCTGCACTGGCAGAGGGCTGGGAGGTGGTCGGTGAGGCCAAAAAAAGGCGGAATGCCCGCAAAAAGGCAGCCAAAAGGGCCAAGAAGGCCCAGGCTGCCGCGAAGGGAGCGCCGGGAAGGCTGCGCGTCCCCCGTACCACCGCTGTCGTCTTAACGATGACACCGGAGGCGACGGAGAGGGGCGTGCGGTACGTGGACCTGGTCAAACAGGCGAGGGGCCTCATAGATATGAGGGCCCTCGATGTGGCGGGGACCCTCCGAGTGACACACACTCGGACCGGTGCCCGCCTCATCCACGTCCCTGGCGCCTCCAGTGGTCCCAAGGCCGATGCCATCGCGGCTAGGCTGAGGGAGACGCTGGATGCGGCCGACGTCCGGGTGTCCAGGCCCACCAAGTGCGCAGAACTGCGCATTTCGGACCTGGACGACTCCATCACGGCCGAAGAAATTCGGGCCACCGTGGCGGAGGCCGGGGGTTGCCCCCTGGAGGCGGTTAAGGTCGGAGCGATTCGCTACGGCCGTCGCGGACAGGGGGCAACAGTTGTCGGCTGCCCCATCGCGGCAGCTCAAAAGGCTGCCGAACAGAAGGTCCTCGCGGTAGGCGGCGTTGTGGGAGTCCGGGTACGGCTCCTGCAGGCTCGGCCGGACAGGTGCTTCAGGTGCCTGTCGGCCGGCCACGTGGGTGTGCAGTGCAAGGCGGAGGTGACGGTCGGCGACCGTTGCTTCCGCTGCAGCCAACCCGGTCACAGAGCCGGTACTTGCGAAGCTCCGCCGCACTGTTTCAGGTGTGCGGCGGAGGGCAAGCCGGCCGACCATAGGGTTGGCAGCAAGGCCTGCACCCGCGGGGAGCCGCTGCCGCGAGGCGGGCGTTCCGCCAACGGTTCGGTGCGGGATGCGGAGATGGTTCCATAATGGATCCCCAGCTCCGCATCCTGCAGGCGAACGTGGGCCACGGCGTCGATGCTCAGGCCCTTCTGCTCCAGAGCATGGCACAGTGGTCCATACACGTCGCCGCTGTCGCCGATCCATACACTCACCGGCCCCTCGGGCCCGCCTGGGTGGTCGACCTGGATGGATCGGCGGCACTGGTGCATAACGCCGCTGCGGGTGCCCCTCCCCTTGTAGTGATCGCAAGGGAGCATGGCATCGTAGCGGCGCGTGTAGGGGAGATTGCGGTCGTGGCCGTTTATCTCACGCCGGGGTCACACCGACTCATCGGGCAGTATCGGCGGTCGCTGGAGCGGCTGACCGACGTCGTCAATGCCTGTACGCCTCGTCCGGTTCTTGTGCTCGGGGACTTCAACGCCTGGTCTCAGGCTTGGGGTTCCCGGCGCACAGACGCGCGGGGCAGGGCTCTGGAGAGCTGGGCCGATTCTCTCGGCTTAGTTCTCCAGAATCGCGGGGCCGAAGCCACGTATGTGGGCACCTTTGTGGCGGGGGAGCGCAGGTCGATCATAGACCTTTCGTTCGCGAGCGCTTCCCTGTCACTCCGCGTGCGGGACTGGCGTGTCGCCGTGGAGGTGGAGACACTATCGGATCACCGATACGTTCGGTTCGATGTCTCCCCTCCTCCGGGTGATGCGCCGGTCATATCGGCCCAACGCGAGCCGCGCTGGGTGTTGGGGCGACTGAATCGGGAGGACCTCCTGGAGGCCGCCATCGTACAGGCCTGGGCCATTGCGCCGGACAGGCCTGTCGACATAGACGATGAAGCGGCCTGGTTCCGGGAGGCCATGACGCGGGTCTGCGATGCGGGTATGCCTAGGGCTCCAGCCTATAATCCGAGGCGTCGGGTCTACTGGTGGAATGCGGAGATCGCGAGGCTGCGTCAAGCCTGCGTGATCACGCACCGCCGGTGGGCTCGACTCCGTAGGAGGCGTAGCCGTCCCGCAGATTCGGAGCCCCGACTGGCGGAGCTTCACGAGGGATACAGGGAGGCCCGGAATGCCCTCCGAGCGGAGATCAAGCGGTCTAAGGCCGCTTGTTACCGGGAGCTCCTGGAGACGCTGGAGCGGGACCCATGGGGGCGGCCTTACCTTATGGTAAGAGAAAAGCTGCGCCCCCGGGCCCCTCCGCTGACCCAGGTGCTCGAACCGGCTCTGCTCGGAGGAGTGGTGGAATCCCTGTTCCCGGCGCGAGCGGAACATGTTCCGCCGCAGATGGCTCCGCCGCCTCGGTCGCCTACGGCGCCCAGTGCGGTGATTGACGACGACGTGCCCGAGGTCACTTGGGTAGAACTAGAGCTGGCGGTGCGAAGGCTGAGAGCCAAGAAAAACACCGCCCCGGGACCCGACGGCATTCCAGGCCGCGCGTGGGTCCTAGCTCTAGGGGAAGACGGTCTCGAACCCCGACTGAGAGGGTTCCTCAGCGCATGTTTGGAGCGGGGCCAGTTTCCGAAGATGTGGAGGACGGGGAAACTGGTCCTCATCCGCAAGAAGGGACGCCCGGCGGACGAGCCGTCCGGGTACCGGCCCATAGTGCTGCTCGACGAGGTGGGCAAACTCTTCGAAAGAGTAATTGCCAAGCGCCTCGTCGAGCATCTCTCTAGAGTGGGGCCGGACCTGGCGAATACCCAGTTTGGGTTCCGCCGGTGGCGTTCCACTGTGGATGCCATCATGCGTGTGAGGACTCTGGCGGAGGATGCGGTTGCCCGGGGCGAGGTGATGTTGGCGGTGTCCTTGGACATCTCCAACGCCTTCAACACCTTGCCCTGGAGTTGCATCAGGGAGGCACTCGTGTACCACGGTGTGCCTCTCTACCTCCGCCGCATAGTCGGGGCTTACCTGACGGAGAGAGCCGTCGTCTACCCGAGTTCGACCGGAGTCGGTAGGCGTGAGATGTCGTGCGGTGTTCCACAGGGATCGGTCCTGGGGCCGTTACTGTGGAACATCGGTTACGACTGGGTGCTTCGCGGTGACTTCGCGTACGGTGCCACCGTCACGTGTTATGCGGACGACACGCTGGTGACGGTGAGCGGGGCTACGCACCGCGAGGCAACCCTGAGGGCCACGACCGCGGTTGGCCAAGTCGTCGAGCGGATCCGGCGGCTGGGTCTCGAGGTGGCTCTGCACAAGTCCGAGGCCATGTTCTTTCATGGTCCTCGGCGCAGGCCAGGCCCGGGAGCCAGCCTTACAGTGGGAGGCACTCCCATCGACATCAAGCCCCAGCTGAAATACCTGGGGCTCGTGCTTGACGGTCGATGGGACTTCGGACAACATCTCCGAAGCCTGCGCCCCAAGTTGGTCACCACGGCGAATGCCCTGAGTCGGCTGTTGCCCAACTTGAAGGGCCCAGGGGCCTCCTGCAGGAGACTCTACGCGGGTGTCGTGCGGTCCATGGCCCTATATGGGTGCCCCGTGTGGGCGGACACCCTGGGGGCCAGATTCCTGCCTCTGCTCCGTACGGCGCAGAGGACGATGGCCTCCAGGGCCATCAGGGGGTACCGCACGATATCCTTCGAAGCGGCGAGTCTCCTGGCCGGATCGCCACCGTGGATCCTGGAAGCGAGGGCCCTTTCGGCACTATACCAGTTCCGAAAGGAGGCACGGGAGCGGGGATTCGATCCCGAGCCCGAGGACATTCGGGCCGAGAAATCCCGGCTCCACCAGGTCATGGTGGCCGAGTGGGAGCGACGACTTGGGCAACCACGCGCAGGGCACGCCGTGATTGCGGCGGTAAGACCCATCATGGGGGAGTGGCTAGAGAGGCCACACGGGAGCCTCTCGTACCGTCAGACGCAGATGATAACCGGGCACGGTTACTTCGGGCGGTATCTGCATCTGATGGGTATTGAGCCAACGCCCGAGTGCCATCACTGCGACGCGAGCGTGGACTCGGGGCTGCACACGCTCACCGAGTGTCCGGCGTTTGAGACGCCGAGGCGGGAGCTTGTGCAGGCCCTGGGGGTGAGAGTGCTCACGCTCTCCACCCTGCTCGCGGCGATGGTCCGCTGCGCGGATGCGTGGGCGGCCAGCGCCTCTTTCTGCGAGCAGGTCATGCTCGCGAAGGAGACAGCAGAGCGGGCGCGGCGCGGTGAGCGAGAAAGACTCGCTGACATCGCTGCTCGCGCCCGAAGGTGGCTCGGGCGTCGGAGGGCGCTTACAGACCTCTGCCCCCCATGAGCGCGGGCCTGAGGGTGACGGGTGGAGCCACCCGTCACCCTAGCAGAAGCAGGCCACGGCGGCGGCGCGCATCGTAGGACGATGCGCGCCTCCCCACACCGGGGTTGAGTCGGGGACGGCGTGGTCCCCACCTCCCGAGGAGGGCCAGACCGAAAGGGATGGCCCTGGGTCAGCCGGGGTGCGAGGGATATGTCGCAAGACAACCTCACCTTCGGCCTAGCACCACGACCCACAGACGGCGTGCGGTTTAGTCGGTTCGAGTCCGACATAACCTACCCCTCCGGCTCCGGAGGGGCGGGTATCCGTGGGGATTTCCCGCACGTAAAAAAAAAAAAAAAAAGTATCTTAATAAAGTATTTATTTCTCTTTCAAAATTGTCAGACGTATTCGTTTCTGCCAACATTTTTGTAGGTCCAGTTTTAAATGCCTGAAAACATTCGATCCAAGAATACTATTTAGACTTACAGGTTAATATAGTCCTATCATCAGTCACATTCGGTCAGTGCCCCGAACACGAATAAAATTTGAATTCATAACATAAACGTATGGAGAGAAAGAAGCATTGTGATTGGCTGCCTGCCTACTGTAAACCAATCGCAATGCTCCGTTCTCCCGATACATTTACGTTACGAATTTAAATTTTTTTCTTGCTCGGGGCACTGTCCTTCAACTTCAAATATGTACTCAGTGTTTTTACGAGTTTCATTCGTCTTTTTATGGTTTTTACACACTAACCGCTAACTTCATCAGTGTAAGCATAACATGCAGTATTTATTGTATTTCAGTTCATCGTCTATTCTTCTCTTCAAAGCCAATAGTTTTCCACGATGCTCTATAATACCGCAATTTTATTTCCATGAATGTCCAAATTTCCATATTTACTATAATTGGCTCATTGGTACTAATATACCTTATTGAATACCGTATATCGTATAATAGTATCTGTTCTGTGTTTATACTTATATCCTATTAAGTTTTAAAAAGACGTTGACCTATAGTAATACTTTTAAATAATTTCAGGGAGATGATGGTGACTATGGTCTTGAAGGACCTGAAGGTTTTAAAGGAGTGCAAGGGCGTCGTGGATATTCATATGTAAGTTAATACTAGAAAGTAGAACAAGAACATCTGTTCGTGGATAATTGTGCTATGATTTCATGGTAATAGGTACTAATGGAGCTATTCCCACTGATATTACTTCCATTGCCGTAACTCTAGTACACCAGAATAAACTGTTGTGATACTGAGTTTGGCCCCAGGGGAAGTAATACTGATTTAGAACTTGCATCGACATTATTCTTAAATAAATTGGAGGAGTTAGGAATACAATAAATTCAATTCTCTTCTACAAGCAAGCTACCTATAAAAAGGCCCTTAATTGAATGGCGCCATTTAGTTAACTGCCTAGGCAGTTAATTGGACGGCTGATTAAGCTAGTTGGCGGCGACATATACATACTATGTATGGCAAAAAGCTTCAAAACAAAATATTTAAATTTTGAATATTATAATTTATGCGAAATATTACAAAACTGTTATTTATCTCATAACAGAGTCATTGTCTTGTTGCGATTTATACCGCCATTAACAATATTAAAATCAATTTTCTATCCATCTTTACAGGGTTTGCCTGGCGATATAGGTCAAAGAGGAGCTCCAGTAAGTAGCATATTATTGTATTTTATTATTTGATTATACACAAAATATTCCAAAAAATCCCAAAAAATCTCATTATTCTGGCTTCTACCGGCCTATCTGGGTGATTTATACAGAAGCTTTTTCTCATTTGTGTTCGTCAGTTAATACTTGTACTGAACGATAGAAATGGAAAAAAGTGGCAAACACTTGCTCAAGTCTTAATGGGTTTGATCAAAATGTTTGTGGTTGTTGCGAATGATTTTTTTGACGAGTAATTGAAAGATGATTGTATGCTCAGATTGTATGATAGATAATGAATAGTAAAGTTAAATTACTATTAACGGATTCATCGCAAATTTTTTGTACCTAACACAATAAACATGTCCCTACACAGTAATAGAACGTATAAATAAACATAGAAAAGTATAAGATAAATATATGAACATAATACAACAAGTCCAGACGAGGTAAGGGGGTTCAGAAAATGCAATAAAAAAGTATTTATAATTTTCAAAATTATCAATCAATCAATCAATTAGCCCACTGCGGTCCACTGCTGGACATAGGCCTCCCCCAATGTGCGCCATTTCGTACGATCCTCCGCCTTCCGCATCCAGTCCGTCCCAGCCACCTTTTTCAGGTCATCGGTCCATCTGGCTAGGGGGCGTCCTACCCTTCGTTTGCCTTCTCGCGGTCTCCACTCTAGGACTCGTCTGCTCCAACGGCCATCGGTCCTTCGACAGACGTGGCCAGCCCATTGCCACTTCAGCTTGCTTATTCTGCGAGCTATGTCGGTAACTTTGGTTCTTTGTCGGATCACCTCGTTTCGAATTCTATCCTTCAGAGAAACTCCAAGCATAGCTCGCTCCATAGCCCGCTGCGCGACTTTTAGTTTATGGACTAGCCCTACCGTTAGTGTCCACGTTTCGGCACCGTAAGTCATAACAGGTAGGACGCACTGGTCAAAGACCTTTGTTTTCAGGCATTGCGGTAGGGGGGAAGAGAAGACTCGACGTAGTTTGCGAAATGCTGCCCAGCCCAGCTGAATCCTTCTGGCTAGTTCTTTCTCGAAGTTGTTTTTACCGAGCTGGATAACCTGGCCCAGGTATACATATTTTTGGACAACTTGGAGCGTCGCCCCTTCGATGGCAATCGGTCTCGGTGCAACATGTTCGTTGAACATGATCTTGGTTTTATCCAAGTTTACACCGAGGCCGACGCGTCGAGAAGCTCTATCTAGGCTGTGCAGCATCTCGCCCAGTTTTTCCAGCGACTCCGCAACAACGACGATGTCATCGGCGAACCGAAGGTGTGAGATGTACTCTCCGTTAATGTTGATACCCCGTCCAGTCCAATCCAGAGTCTTGAAGACGTCCTCCAATGCATTGGTGAATAGTTTGGGGGATATAACATCCCCCTGCCTAACTCCACGCTGGAGGCTTATCGGTTTCGTCTTCTGGTCTTGGAGCTGGACGGACATTGTGGCAGTGTCAAATAGGCATCTCAGCACCTCAATGTATCGCCAATCAACACGACACCGCTGCAGGGCATCCAGAACTGCCCAGGTTTCGATGGAGTCGAAGGCTTTTTCGTAGTCCACAAACGCCATACACAGCGGCTGATTGTATTCTTGACTTTTTTCTACAATCTGCCGAACAGTATGGATGTGGTCCACGGTGCAATAGCCTTTTCGAAACCCGGCTTGCTCCGGTGGCTGGAACTCGTCAAGTTTACCCGCGAGGCGATTTGTGACGACTCTCGAGAACAACTTGTAGACGTGGCTCAGGAGCGAGATGGGCCTGTAGTTCTTCAGCAAGGTCTTGTCGCCTTTTTTGAAGAACAGTATCACCGCACTCTCGCTCCACGCCCTAGGTGTTAGACCCTGTTGGATGACGGAATTAAAAAGACTTGCTAGCTCTTTGAGGATTGGAATCCCGCCTGCTTTCAGGAGCTCAGTAGTAATTCCGTCATCACCAGGACACCTGTTGTTCTTCAGTTGCCTGAGAGCCGTCTCTATCTCGCACTGTTCGACATCGGGTATCTCCTCGGTGTAATGGCGCGTGAGCGGGGCTCTGTGGTCTTCTTCATCACTGTGTCCCGTCGGTTTACTCATCCGTGATGCATACAGCTGTCCATAGTATTTCTCGATCTCTTCAAGCATCCCGAACTTTGAGGCAATAATTTTGCCATCCACAGTTTTAAGTTTCGTCAGATGGGGCCTCCCAAACTGCTGAGCGAACACTTTCGACCCCCTATTTTGCTCAATCGTCTCCTGGACGGTGCGAGTGTTAAAGCGTCGGAGGTCGCGTCGTATCAGCTTTTTAATTCGTTTGTTTAAGGCCCTCTCATCTGACGAAGACGACTGTGTGGATGGTTGTTCACGCCTCTTTCTCATTAGTTCGAGAGTCTCAGGAGAGATTTTGGACTCTTGCTGTTTGCGTTTTCCGGGAAACAACTTTCGAGACACTTCTTGTAATGTTTTGACCACTGTGTCGGTTCTCTCGTCAATGCCGCTGGTGGTTTCCAGACTTGCGAAGCGATTTTGAAGTTCCAGCTGGAACTTTTCGGACCCTAGAGCTACTTGGAGCTGCGTAGGTCGGAGAGTAGACCGTACCATTCGGAGTCTTTCAGCTCTAATGTTGATATTTAGAGAGCCTCGGATAAGTCTGTGATCGCTTCCGGTATTAAACCTGTTGATCACAGAGACGTCTCTAAATATGTGCCTACTGTCCGTTATGAAAAAGTCTATCTCGTTCCTTATCACAGAGTCCCGGCGTTGCCAAGTCCACTTCCTGTGGGGTTTCTTCTTAAAGAAGCTATTCATTAAGAAGAGCCCCTGTGATTCGAGGAAGTTGACTAGCATTTGCCCTCTGTGATTTCTGCGCCCTACCCCATAAGGTCCGATTCTCGTTTCGCCACGTTCCTGTACTCCCACTTTGGCATTGAAGTCCCCCATAACAACGTTGTAAGTGGCCTTGGCGGTGTGATTTATTGCCTTGGCAATATCTTCATAAACAGCCTCGGCGGTTTCGTCGGCGTAGCGCGAGGTGGGCGCATATACCTGTATCACTTTCAGCGAATGACTGTTCGTGATTTTTAGGATCAGGTATGCTACCCGGTTCGACACACTGCCGACTTCGACAACGCTGCCAATGAGGTCCTTTTTTACCAGAAAACCGACAGGTCCCTGGGAGAGCAGATCACCTTCTCTGAAGTAGAACAGGTCGCCTGACTCAAGGGTTATCGTGTCCTCCCCCTGTCTTCGGATCTCGGACAACCCCAATATGTGCCAGTTTATGCGACCTAGTTCTACCTCGAGTTCTGCGAGGTGATGGTCCAGCCTTAGTGTACTACAATTGTAAGCTGCCAGTAGTAGTTTTTTACGGTAGCCTCCCGTAACCCGGAGATTCTTAGCACCCCCCGCCCCGCCGTTACCCGAACCGCTACCATGGCTGGGAATAGCGGGACCACCGGGAACTGGGGGCCTTTTGTTGTGGCGTCTTTCCATTTAAGGGGGGTTTTAGCCTACTCTTGCCACGCTGGCCAGACGGGTTGGCAAAGGGTTTTATTTCAAGTTTTCCTTCTCTCACAGCGATCTCGTCTGTGTATTCTTCCGATTTGTCGCCTCTTACGACACCCTCGGATGATGGGGTGGCAACATTTGTATTCTTTCTCCGTCATAAAAAGAGTAATAAGTGGAGAGCTTTTCTTCAAAATAATATTATCTAGATGTCTTTTCTCGTTCCCTCGTCCTGCAGGCATGCCTCAAATCGTGTCCGCAAATCTTTAGTGATGAGGCCAACATTCTACTTCCAAATAAACCTAAATTAAAACATCAAAGTCCACTACATAGTAATGGAATGGGGTTATCATGTTAACTAAAGGCATCATTGGACTTTATTTTTAAGAAGATAAGATATTGCGGTAATTTAAAACAGTAGTCGTTATTATCACATAATAAGGAACTTTTTGGCCTCCAGGCCGCAATAATTTTACCACTAGCTACACATATAACCAGTCAGTGGAAGCTGTTGCGATTCTGAAATGATATTGGCGAATTATTTCCCAATATCATTTCTCGAAGGGGCCCCATTGAATGGCCTCCCAGAAGTCCAGACTTGAGTCCTTTGGACTATTAATTATTATATTATGTTGTTTTTTTTTTTTAATAAATCAACATCTTTGACCCATATCAAACAAAATATCACTACAGAAATTGCAGCAAATGCAAGAGCCACGTATTAAGCCGTGATTCACAATTTGCGAACACGGTTTGAGGAGTGCCTGCAGCGTGAGGGAAGACATCTAGATAACATTATTTTTAAGAATTGACTCTCCTTATAGAAGTTTCTTCCCCCTCACCTCACCTGGACATTCTGTATAATTTTGAAATGTCAAATCATCATCGTATTATGTGACCTTCTCTTAGTGATAAGGACTTAAAATATGGTTTGGTTATCCTAATTTTTATTTTATTATTTAGGGTCCGAAAGGGGTTCAAGGCGAAGCCTCGAAGGATGAAGTAAGTTAAACTTTTGAAAATCTTGTGTCTTTTTAAAACTAATGTAAATTGAAAATTCACTTCCTTGTCATTTATTTTTAAGAATTTCAAACAGCGATTCAATGCCATCTGTTCTCAGGGACCAAAGGGTGAAATTGGAGAGAGCGGCTTTGATGGCCCACAGGGTCCCCAAGGAGAAAAGGGACAGCGAGTAAGTTATTACACATTATATTACCTACTAATTAACCTGCCGAATTGCATGGATCGAACAGGAGATGGAAGAAAAACGTATCCATATAGCCGGGTCGAGATGCGAATATTGAGATGGGTGTGTGGTGTGACAAGAATGTATAAGATTAAGAAGGAGTACCATAGAGGAAGTTTAAAAGAAGTACCAATCACAGAAAAATTGCGAGAAAATCGTTTGTCCTGGTGCGGACATGCCCATAACTATGGAAGTGGATAGCTACAGGAGGAGAGACAGATCTAAGAGGAGATGAATGAACTGTGTATAAGATGATAGGAAGGTAGTGAAAGTTGAGATAACTGCAGGTAGAGATGAATGCCACAAATGTATTTACTTGTATAAACATAGTAAGTACTTAGTTGTCAATTAAATGTTAACTTGTATTTCTAGGGTTTGCCTGGGAACGAAGGCTTCGAAGGGTATACGGTAAGTAGAAGTATCCTTATAACTGCCTTTTAATGATCAAGTATAACAATATGCCATCCAATGAATTCAAATTTTCCATTATTTTCTTGAACTTATCCAATACTTCTTTCTTTCTTTTTTTACAGGGTGTAAAGGGTCCTACCAGTTTTCCCGGCAAAAAAGTAAGTACAAAATGTTTTAGCTATGCTCACAATAATTATGATTGTAAAAGGAGTTATTACGATTTACACATATCTAATGTTCATCAAGATAATAATCACACGTACATAATGACTGTTTATTTTAGGGGCTTAAAGGTGTTCCTGGAATAGCTGGCAAAGATAGTCCACCGGGTGATAGAGGAGAAACTGGCATACCTGTAAGTATATAACAAATCAGAAATAAATCTATCACGCCTTTTATTTATATAAGCAAACGAATACAATGGAGTAAAATTAAGGAATTGTTTTCTCGGAAATAGAATAAATAAATTCCCATTGTAACAGTGTTATAATGATACTTGTAGTTACCCTTATATTTATCAATTGATATGATGATTAGTTTATTCTAATTCCTTATTTTTATTTCATCTTACTAATTTCCAGTATAAGTTGTCCCGTATTAGTTGTCGTATTTTATATCGTGAAATTTTTAAAACAATTTTTTTTTTGCATAGGGCCCACCTGGTGAAAAGGGTCAACAAGGTGTTAAAGTAAGTATAATTAGGTATCTTTAAGTATTATTTATTAATATTTTCACTTAACAACATTTGTTACAAGCTAGCCTTATTAGCTTATGCCAGCATACTTCAGTTTTGAAGATTCTTAATAACTTATTATACCAAAATTGTAATGGAAACCATTTTTGTATACACCCAATAAAAACCCTAAATTGTATAATCATAATCTGAGCTATAGATACTTCAGCTGCTAATAATAATACCCTTCGGTGTCACAAGCCGATGCACGGGTACGAAACACGCAATATTCGCTTGATTATTCGTAGCCCGACATTTTATACTCCAAAATTTCAATCACTTTTAGTCTAATGGCATTTAATTCGATAAAGACCGAGTTAGTTATATAAACACTTAACGGTTCAAACATCAGATTTACTCATAGCGTTTTTAATTTATATAAGATTCAGAGATATATTTTTTCAGGGCCAAAATGGTCAAAGAGGTAGTCTAGGCGAATGCGGTCCACCAGGTGAAAAGGGAGAAGATGGAAGACCTGTAAGTTATTAAAATAATCGAAGTATAATGATAACAAATAATATAAATGCACGCATGCATGCAATGAAAAATAGCTTTTTCTCAAACATGCTTGGAAATGTGAACATTATTTTGACAACCTTCTCCGATAGCGGCCGGATAAAGTTGTATGAAAATCCATATCTGTCGTGTTTTAGCGGCCAAATAAACTACTATGTAAACTCATATCTGTCGTGTAATTTAAAAATGGAACCATCTTTTACTTCGAACCATGGCAACCAAGGAGGTAACTTATCTAAGGCATTATTTTTTAATATAGAACGGGCTTGCACATAGAATGCCGTTTATTAAGAAAAATAAAAAACAAATGAACATTTCGCCGCGTGAAAAATTAATGTTGTTCGTTGTTCGTCATTGATTTTGAAAAGTAGGTAACTAAAAAGTTCTGCCTAGATACTACTTAGTTTTAATTTCCGCGCATTGTTTGAGAAAAGCACTATACAAGCCTTGGCAACAACTGAGCGTTGCCGGACTCCGTAATGCGGTCCTCGGCTGTACCTCGGTCCGCATACTTCACGATCGTCCGGCAACACTACACTTGGCGGCCGCGGTAGTAATTTACTATTCTAACATTTTCAATGTGGAATAGTACAAGTGTTTTCATTGAAGATGTGTAGCAAGTTCCACCAAGTGCCATCAATCAACAGTATAAGCAGTATTCTAACATTATCTAAGAATGAAAATATAATCAATTTTCAACCGTCAATTCTATGAGCCTTTTCCAATTTATTAGGGGTCGTCTTTCGTCGACTTAATATTTCCCGTAAAGCGACTGCCATCTCACTTCCAGAACCAAATAGGCAATATCGAAGTTCTGTAGTCTCCATACTCCCTTATGTTATGTTTATTATTACTCTATATATTTCAGGGACCCCCTGGACTACCAGGTCAGCCAGGTGGTAAAAAATGCGCTGGTTCGTTACTTCCAAACCGTAAGTATATGCGGCAATCTTTAGTTGTTACATTTTGGCAATGATATCAATTTCAAATACATATTAAAATTAAAATATCTGTTCCAGAAATAAAATGTCCGTCCGCTTAAGATCTATGAGAAGAAAATCAAATTAGAAAACTAAGAAGATTTTAAAAATCAAGAAAATTTTAAGCTTTAGTACAAATTGTAGCCATAACCCTAGTATATAGTGACCTATAATATCTATTAATAAACCAACTGAACATAAATATTCTATCGTATACCCGGGAACATAGGAACCGCGCTTAGGATAGGAAGGTTATCAATGGAGTTAACTGATGTTTTATCATATGATTTTACATTGATATAGTAATTTAAATTTCTAAATAGCAACGGGATATTTCCCGTATTCTTCCGTTTTCCTGTAAACTACATATATAAAACGTGATTTTTTCTCGTAGACTGTGTGCCATCCATTCTTACTAACATCTACAGTGTACATGTTTAATACATAAGTTAATTAGTTTAAAAATAATCCTAAAAGATAAAAATACAAGACCACCTATTCCCATCACCACATCTCAGAATTCTACTTAAGGTACTGTGCAAATTTTATTTAGAATAAACTTAGGCCAACCGCAAATAATAATATTGACAATAAAAATAAATGTTATCATTACATAAATTGTTTGTTTATCCTCTGTAATACGGACAGTACACACATAACATTATTTGCAGTAAGCTAGGTAATATTCAAGAATATTATTCGGAACGGATATAGGTATATTCGGATAGTTGTGGTAATATCCAAATGCATTATCTTTAGTAGAATGGTATTTTTAAAGATATTGTTCTAAGTACGTTTCTTGTATGAATCTACGGATATTATTAAATAAATAAACGAAAAGGTCTCTGTTAATTATTAAGCACATTTTTATGAAATAATTCAGTTGTAGATAGGAGTAAAATAATGTCATTTTACTTTTTGCTAATAAACTTTTTTCATTGTATTTTGTTTTATTTGATTTTTATTGTAATTATCTACATTAAATTCAACAAATGAAATACCTACATTATACTGTAAGGTTTAATCATCATCCTTTGACCCTTTAACGTTCCACGGCGGCGGCGCGCATCGTAGGACGATGCGCGCCTCCCCACACCGGGGTTGAGTCGGGGACCGCGTGGTACCCCCTCCCGAGGAGGGCCAGACCGAGAGGGATGGCGTTGGGTCAGCCGGGGTGCGAGGGATATGTCGCATGACAACCTCACCTTCGGCCTAGCACTACGACCCAGAGACGGCGTGCGGTTTAGTCGGTTCGAGTACGACATAGCCTCCCCCTCCGGCTCCGGAGGGGTAGGTATCTGTGGGGATTTCCCGCACGTAAAAAGAAAGACCCTTTAACGCTTTAGGAGTTTTAAGCGTTTGTACAGATTTTTATGTATTTAACCAGGTTCATTTGCTTGATCGAATTATCACTTCGGCAGTATTTGCACAGCTCTACACACTATAAAGAAGCCCCCCTATACCCATAATTCAAATCATAGCTTAAATCCACTAATCATAGATTATACAAAACCAAACCGCACGCAACATGGCCTTGTTTCTATCGCGAATTGGGGTCAAGATATATGCCGTTAACTATACGCATTATCTATAATACATGAGCTTATAAGGTCAACGTTTTATCGTTTTCATATCAACATTGAACTTACTTGACGTAGTTAAGTTAGTATCCCCGTTGTTTTTTTATACCACTTAGTTGGTAGACAAGCACACGGCTCACCTGATGGAAAGTGGTTACCGTGGCCTATGTACGTGTGCAACACCAGGGGCGTCACACTCGCGCTGCCGACCCTGTTAGAACAGAGAGTTTCTGTGCCGTCAGTGTAGAAGATAAAGCAGGACAAGCCTTTGGTATTTATTCCCACTGACAGCACAAAAACTCTCCAGTGAGCTCTAGCTAACCTACTCACCGCCGAAAACATAGCACGAGGTCGGACTGCTCAATTGGACGGAAATACCGTCGAATCCTACCTCCTACATTAATTTTCCTCCTAAGTTAATTAAGAGGGATGGGCACTCACACAGAGAATAAAAAATATAAACAGATTTTAGGTGTCTTGGGTTCCACTCACTATGTCCAAGCCAATAAAAGAAAGAAAATATTTTTATTACGCACAGCGGAATATGCAGAACATATATAGGAAATTACAAAACTAAAAAAGCAACAAAAAGTTCTTAATTCTTCTCATATAGTTGCTGAATGACGGAAGGCGCTTAGTCTATTATTTTTATGACTATTATTTTTAAGACAATTATTTTTATGACTATTATTTTTAAGACTATTATTTTGATGACTATTATTTTTTCTGGGCTCTGGAGTTTTCTTTCTCCTGGCAGGCTAGATACTGTGCATAAGTGGGCATATGCTAAATTAAGTTCAACCATTTCTAGGAAAGTGGGGAGAGTAGATACTCTAGAGGATAGTAACCATTACTGTTATGGTTAAGACAAGATTATTTAACCATAACAGTATTGGTATCTCTCCTCTAAAAATAAGATAATGAATGTAGGTCTGTATAATGCTGTGTGCATATTATTTACTGAGCATGATATCATGTTCTGCTACATACCTACAGAATGATAACAGTAATAATTGAATGATCTTTGTATATAAGATTATACAATTTAGTCATTAGAGTATCTGCAATGGATGTAAATGTATGTTATTTGTTTTTTGTGGTTGCTGTGTTAGCGCATTCAAATGAACAAGGTAATGACTTGATTCAATTTCTCTTTAACCGACTTCATTAAACGTAAGTAAAAAAAAATAAACTTATGTACTATTCATTTATTTAATTTCATATTATTTATTAAGTTTTTAGAAATATAATCATATACTATAATTGCAGGCAAACGATGAAAAATGTTATTTTGGTGAATGTACCTACCGTATTATATTCATATGCATGTAGTTAAAACGGTTATTTCAATATTACAAACAGACACTCCAATTTTATTTATATGTTTAGATGTATAGAAGATGGATGAAGCACCAATTGGTTATTAAGAAAATACTTACCAACATGATGTAATCCTAGACCATTTTAAGAAAAAAATACATTATTGATTTACATAATACTTTTGTAATAAATATGTATTGTATGGTTTTTTTTTTGTTATAGCCCAGTCAACAACATCGTTTAATAGTGGTAAGCAAATATAACATCATCATTTTGTTCTACTACAAAATCTATTGTATCTCTTTTCTATGTATGGCTATAAAAGGTTTCCCTGAAATACCTGTACGTATAGAAGACTATTGACAGAACAGCTACTAGCTATGTAAAATATGTATGTATTTACAAAAAAAAGTATCTAGGTATGTTTATCGGCTTTCTAAATTCCAGAACATAAGCTAGTAAAGCTATGCTTACCATGGATCTAGATAGCGTTGTGTAAATGTTATGGAATATTTATTTATTGATGGATGTTTATTTATTGTTTTAGGATTCTGCCTATGAAAATGCGTCAATGACATCAGGTTAGTGTGATTTGATGAATTCTAAACAACACTGTAACTGTGAAGCGGCTAATATTATTTGCAGACAATTTTGGAGACCTTTAAAATAAACGTAGTGCGATCGTAGTTACCCATTATAAAATTATTACATCCCACTTGTCACCATATCTTGAGAAAACCCACTTTTATTTGTATAAAAGAACACAATGTGTTCTTTTGCAAGCATGTCATGCTTGTGATGGCCATTATCTAGACTACCTCTGTACAGTAGAAAGTTCGATTAGGGTCAATGGGGATGCCGACTGCGCTTTTGTCCCTACAGAGGGAGCCTCGTAATGGCAAATGTTAGCTGACATCTACGTAGATTTCATTGTTTGTCGCTTCAAATCTGACAGCTATGAGTTTGTTATTGTCACAGAACAGATGGTTATTGTCGTTTGGTCATATGCTGCTGCCATCTACATTTAGTTTTGCGTCGGTATCCCCATTCAAATATTTGCATGCATGAATGTATATATCGCCGCCAACTAGTTTAATTTGCTGTTCAACTAACTGCCTAGGCTGATAAGTAAACGGCGCCATTCAATTAAGAGCCTAAATGATATGTAACCGCAACGTTTATAACAACATTTAATAAACTTAATAAATGGCTGGCTAAGCCTTAGGCCATTCGTAAGACGAGGCACCACCCTGAAATAAGATAGAAAATTACGTACATACATACATATACTCACGCCTGTAAATCTCAGAGGGGGTAAATAGAGGTGTATTGACAGAAAATTTGTGATAGGTTTATTGAGATAGCTGCGCAATCCGACTTTGATAGGTTAAGTTCGAAGGCTTATACGAGAGCGGAGTAGAGTGTAGCTCCCGCATTAAGCCTTCGTGGCTTTTTTGTTATAACCATGCAGAAATAAATCATTTTCTTAGCTGTTTGATTAAATGGCTAGGCAAGTAATTGAACGTCATCGATCCAAGCCATTTCGAACATCATTCAGCCCGCTAATTGAAAGACGCCGTTTAGTAGAGCCTAGGCAGTTCTTTGACTGGCTGATTAAGCTAATTGGCTGTGACAAATACATTGGTCTCGTTTTTTTTATAATTTGTATGTTTTTATCAATGTTTTTTACAAAAATCGTATGTAAGTATGTTTATTCATATTCTAGGTCCCATTACAAAGGCTAGTTTGGGTTAAGACAGCGCTGTGTAGAATATATCATAGAGTAGTTATATTTATTTACGTACAATCAGAGTCACGGTGTAGGTACAGGTGAAACTAAGAGAAATGAGTGAAATCAATCTAGTTTGAAGGTACACTGACTGTCGAGATTGTAATACCTTACCATACAAAACTATAAAGAAACTCTCTATACCTAAACTATATCCTTCCAAATAGATATATAAAGTTATATATCCTAGTATATTCATTTTAGACTACTCACAATACTTTATAGTAAGTGCGATATTAACTGAGTCGTTGAGCCATAAATCAATTATTATATATGTCATTGACAGATTATTGTTTGGTTTGATTTTTATGGATCGAGGACTCAGTCAATAACGCGCTTATTATAGCATTACCTGGAGTAGGGTCACTTGCCTTACAATAATTGGTTTGACAAACAGAATTGCATGTTTACCAATGATAATTCCTCAATTTGGGAATCAGTCTTTTAATACATTGTTACATTTGTAGATTTTGTGCATAGGAAACATAGCAGTTCGCCAAGCTCATCTATACAAATAACAGCGCAAAACAATGATATCGTTGTAAGTTCGACAGTAGATCTATTACTCTCTCGTAAATTGGAAGAGCTTGAAAAAAAACTTGAAAGACACAATGAGAAAATAATGCTGCTGGAAATACGATCTCGATCAATGGAGGTAAAATACTTCGAATAATATCCATTAATATCCATTAATTTTTGTATTAGGCATATTACATTTCCAATAGATAAAGAACAAGAAGAAATGTATTTGAAAAATGTAACTACGTGGCGTAGCGGTAGTGACCGCGGGAGCTGCGCAGGAGGCGCGGGTTCGATCGCCGCTCAGTGCAAATATGAATATGGGTATTTGCATTGATCTGGTCGCGCCTCGGAGAACACGTTAAGCCGTCAGTCCCGGATGCCATACATACATCTGTGGCAGTCGTTACGGGTAGTTGGAGCCCTCAAAAGTCCAACAACTGCTCTAACTGCAATGCTTTGATATCGCCTTTGGGTTGTGGAGGTCAGATGGCAGTCGCTTCACGGAAAAATAACAAAGTTTTATAATAACGAAATTTACACATCACACGTCCTACAGATCCCTAAAATAGAATAGAACCTAAAACTTTTTAGGGTGACATTAAATGATATCATAGTAAGTAATAGTTCAATATTATCGCACGGGTGTAATGTGGACTCAGTAGATAGTATCAGTGTGAAGTGATCCATGCCCCGAATACGGAAAACATTCGAATTCGTAACGTAAATATATCGTGAGAATGGAGCTGTGATTGGTTCGCAGTAGGCAAGTGGCCAATCGCAATGCTCTATTCTCACGATCTCTGTCATCTCGATACGTTTACGTTACGAATTTAAATGTTTTTCGTTATCGGGGCACAGTTCACTCCTGTCACCGGTCAGCGCCCGCATCGCCGCGTACCGCGCATGAATTTATTTTGGCACGCATAATATTTTATTTGTAATCCGTCGTAGTTATTTATCTGGTGGTACGGCAGTGCTACCGCCAAGTCGAGCAAAAAAGTAGCACGGCCGTATCATTCTTTTCTTGAAGCAATTCTGGCCATTTTCGACGCCCTATAACTTCGTTTGGACAAAATTAGAAGCCTCAATTGTATATTTCAAATTTCATTCAATATGAACCAGTACTTTAAGCATTATAACGAGTCCAAGTTTATTAATTTTGTCACTCACTGACTGACCGATCATAAAATTCTAAGACCGATCATAAGAAGCTTCAAATTCAGAGTATAATTTTAGTGTATGAATTTAGGAAAATTTAAATATTTTATCAATTTCGCTTCAATTTAATTACAATCGCATATAAATATATAGGATTACAAAGTAACATTTGCAGTTAATTAATCACTGTATAATTTAATGGAATAATTGTTGTATCAAGTATCGAGGACTTGTAAAATGGTCAACGCAATAAAAAAAACAATAATGGGAGTATTAGGTAGAGTGAATTGCCTGAAATTATATAATTTAATTTATATTAATTACTGACTTAAGGATTAAAATCATAGATGGCAATCATACTGTTCAGAAAAACCGTATTTATTTTATTGTTACATTATTTCGTGTAATAATCCTATTTTTAATTATGATAATTTACTATTCGGAAACGTAGCGAAATTCTATAAATCAAAAATCTTGAAAACTGGTTTAGCCATTCTTGAGTTCTTAGAAAGTACGTTTTTACCGCCTTAGGGATCAAAATCAACAAAAACAACCTCCAAATTTCAAATGTCTACGACCAGCGGTTTTGGCTGTGCTAGTACTGTTATCTATTCTGTAGCTGTACGTTGTATAGCGAAATTCTATAAATCAAAAATCTTGAAAACTGGTTCAGCCATTCTTGAGTTCTTAGAAAGTACGTTTTTACATTTTTACCGCCTTAGGGATCAAAATCAACACAAACAACCTCCAAATTTCAAATGTCTACGACCAGCGATTTTGGCTGTGCTAGTACTGTTATCTACTCTGTGGCTGTGCGTTGTATCACACTGATACTATCTACTGAGTCCACATTATACCCGTGCGATAATATTGAACTATTACTTATCTTATCTTATCTTATGTTACTGGGGTGCGTGCTTTGGAGCTATCGCGGACACTTCGACCCTATTGGATCCTTTGTGTCAACCCCAACCTGGCCCCTACGTTTCGGGAGGGATAGCCCTCTCTATTAGGGTGGTTATTCCTCTTATTTGTAGATGCCTATAATCCTCTGGTTTTGGATAGCCCATCCCGAGAAGATCCATACGATGTCTTCCTAAGGCGTGGCACTCGCACAGTATGTGTTTCATCGTTTCATCGCCCTCCCCGCAGTGTCTGCATTTTGCGTCGTTCATGATACCAATCTTGCTCAAGGTGTACTTTGTGTAGTAGTGGCCAGTGAACGCTTCTATTATTTTCCGGATTTTGTCCCTGCTGAGATTAATTATTTTATTGCTCAGCCTTCCTAATTCATTACTTATGAATTCTTTCGAATGTGTTAGGCCTGGTCTGGCCTTCCATTCTTTAAGCTGCCTATTCTTGGCCTGTTCTGAAATAGCCCTCTTTAGTGTGGCTTCAGGGAGTCCAACAAATGGTACTGGACCTATGGGTATTTTTGCAGATCCTTGTCTGGCTAGATGGTCTGCTTTCTCATTCCCTTCTATCCCCTCATGGCCGGGGACCCAGATGAGCCTCAGTTTGTTGGCTCTGCCAACCTTATTTAGGCTGCTTATGCAATTCAGCACTGATCCTGAATTTACCTTTGGAGAGCTTAGCGCTTTAATGGCTGCTTGGCTGTCACTGAGAATATAAATTTCCTTTTCATGGGTATTTCTATTTATAATCTCCTGAGCGCATTCTATTATAGCGTACACCTCCGTTTGGAACACGGAGGCGTATTTGCCTAGACTAACGCTTATGTCGCAGTCTTCTGCATGTACCCCTGCTCCTGTGCCATCTAGCGTCTTGGAGCCATCGGTGTACCAGATTTGTCTTTTTCCTTGATTGGTTCTGAGACCTTGTTTCCATTCCTGTCTAGTAGGAATTGTCGCCTTGTAATTTCTATGAAGTACTAGTTTGGGCTGTTGCTTGTCAGACCTCATTTCTAGTAGTTTCCGAACATCAGGTGTTATCCCCATTTTTGTGTAACTTGTCGGTATGCTGGTTATATATCCTGCATCCTTAAGTCTTTTAAGAGCTTTTATTGCCTCCATTTGTACAGTTGAATGTAGTGGTAGCATACTTAGCAGCCGTTCCCTCGCTGCTGTCGGTGTTGTTATAAATGCACCCGTTATAGACATGCAAGCTATCCTTTGGATTTTGCTGAGCTCTTTCGTGCATGTTACAGTCGTGGTTCTTGGCCACCACACTATACTTCCGTATTTGATTATCGGTAGTATCATCATGTTATATATCCAGTACAGAACCTTCGGTTTAAGTCCCCATGTTCTGCCGTACGCCCTGCGACATATGCCGAGGACTTTCATTGATTTCGGTGTGATGAAATCTTGATGTGACCTCCATGTGAGTTGTTTATCCAACATGACTCCGAGGTATTTCACCTCTTCGGCCCACTCTAGTTCTACGCCTTTTACCTGAAGTCTTTTTAAACTTTTTAGGTCCCTTTTGCGTCTGAAATATAGGGCTGATGTTTTGGATGGATTTATCGTTAGATGATTTTCCGTACTCCATCTGTGCGCTATATTCAGACCCTTTTGTAGTAGTTCCGAGACAGTGCTTGGGAATTTACCGTTTACCACTATTACTTACTATGATATCATTTAATGTCACCCCTAAAAAGTTTTAGGTTCTATTCTATTTTAGGGATCTGTAGGACGTGTGATGTGTAAATTTCAGCGTCAAATGTAATGACAGAGTGGTTAATTTCTTGACTATAAGTACAAAAGTCGCATTGGAATGGATATAATGAAGTGAGGAAATAACACTGATAAATGTATAAAATAGCCTGGTCTTTTGTCTTACAGGGTTCTTGTTTGAAGGGCGAACCAGGTTTACCTGTAAGTATTTTACAACATTATATACGTATAATAAAAATGAATCTACCAGTACAAAATAGAAAGGTTTCCAAGTTATACATAGGTATGCTATTTGCGTTGATAAGAATTAATCATTTAAGAAAAGTAACTGAAAATTTCCTTATTCTTATTCTACCACGATTGTATTTTGTCGGCCGTCAGGGGTTGCGGGTTCGATGGCCGCTCAGTACAAATATTTGTATGCATGAATTTGTAAAGGTTTATCTACGAATTTATATAACAGACGCAATATGTATATTTTTCGAATTCTATATCCAATAACACAAGCTACTTAAGCATTATGTAGGACGACAGACTCCGTGGCGTAGCGGTAGTGAACGCGGCCGCTACATAGGAGGCATGGGTTCGATCCCCGCTCAGTGTAAACATTTGTATGCGTATATATGGATATTTGTATAGGTGCATCGGAGAGCACATTAAGCCGTCGATCCCGGTTGCCATATAAATATCTATGGCATTCGTCACGGGTAGATGGGGCCCTCAAAAATCCAAGAACTGGCCTTTGGATTGTGGAGGTCAGGTGGCACTCGCTTCACGGAAAATGTCGAAGTTTAGCCAAATCCGCAGCCTCATCCCATTTAGCGTGAATAAATGTAAAATTTTGTTTACAGGGACAAAAAGGCGATATGGGAGTACCCGTAAGTACTTTAGCATTATTAACTTAAATGGCAGCTGCTATTTATACTATGCCATGCCAACCTTAGACTGTCTATAGTACGTGTTGGTTCCTAGAAGTGTAGAATAAGGCCCCACCATGTCTTCCTGTGGGTATTGTAGAAGGTAACTAAGGAATGGGGTTGTTTTGAATCTGATAGTAATCAACTAAACATACAGCTTATGAAAAAGCTCTAAGTCTAGTCGACAAGTTAGTAACTTGTTGAAAAATTAACTTTGAGGCAAATTGCCAACGGAAATAAATTATTTATAGTGTTCAGAACACACCATATTTTATGTCAAATTAAAAAAAAAAGAATTCAATACCTTAAATAAATTAATTAATGTGCCGTACTCGCTTTGTCGCGTACAGACCTATTTCATCAGCGTTAAATTAAAATTATAAATAATGGAGATAGAGTTCCAGGAGTTAGAAGTTTTTATTGGAAATTTCCTCTTCTTTCAGAATCTTTTTTGGAAATTTCTTAAATATTTATAGTTTATGAAATATTGGCAAAAAACGAAGTGCCATTTTTTTCATCTTTAATAGTTTATAACTTTTGCAATTTTTTATGTGCTTAATACACGCTTTTGGCACATTTTTCTAGGCGTCATTCCGGATCCAATAAGCTATCGCACATAATTTTAAGATCAGTATCTCTATTTTGTACCATTTTCAACTTGTCGACTAGACTATCTCGCTTGACGGCGATAAGCTCGCCCCTTATTAAGAGATACCGAAATTCATTTTCACGAAATGTGGGTATACGTCTGTATATCCCTTCGGGGATTTACAGTTGTGAATATTCAATTCTTTCAATTTGTTTCGACCAACATTTGGATCATACACAACCATTACAAGAAATAAAAATTATTAGAACGTGTTGTGTTGATATTAATTGTCACAGTACAAAGCTAAGCTTACAGCCATATTATTTTGTTTCTATTTTCAGGGCTTGCCGGGTTCACCTGGCGTTTGTGACTGTCCAGACGGGTATGGATTGTGGACTTAATATATCATAAATTGCCATTTAGTTGTCAGGGAATGTAATTGCTACTTTTATTTTATAATTATATAGTACAAGCTTAGACCCGCGGCTCCGCACGCGTGGATGCCGGTAATCGCTATAATAATATCGGTCATCGTTATAAATTGTAACCTATGTGTTATTCTGATGTATAAGCTATATTATCGTAAAGTTTCAATAAAATCCATTCAATAGTTTTTACGTGAAAGAGTTACAAACATCCATCTATACTCACAAACTTTCGCATTTATAATATTAGTAGGATAATTTAAGCCTTTATAAGATTACCAGCTGTTGTCTGCGGCTCCATCCGCGTGGAATTCAGGTCCGTTTTCTCAACCCATGGGAACCAATTCCCGGGATAAAACATGTGCTTATGTAATATTCCAGACGGTAATCTATCCCTGTACCAACAGAACCCACCAAAAACATAAATGTATAAAAGTAGGGCCAAGCATAATTTTTGTATTGAACTTGGCTAAGTTCAATACAAAAATTATGCTTGGCTGTGGGCTTCACCGTAAAAGAATAGAGATCTAAATGAGTGCTAAGTTCTATGCAGAAGCGAAATATGTATTTATAGGAACAAAATAACATTATGAATAAGTAATAAACTCTATTTCTTTGCTTTATAGGATACCTATAACAATTGCTGTTATTTAAAAATCTTTAAGTAGGTTAGATTTGACTTGCCCAGTTTTTATCAGAATTAAAATATATACCTACTTTAAGATCTCATAATAATATAAATATATATTTTTTAATTACCTACGTAACTAATCCTAACTATATTGGATCATAAATAACTGCATTACTTAAAAAAAATATATCATATTATCTAAGATTCATAAAGTCGTATTACTTTGCAGAAACGGATACAACTGATGTGGACTTTCTTCATTTTCACAAGATGATAAAATGATACTATTTACATAATTATATTTTAAAACTGTACTACAATTTTGTTTTACTGTACAGGAACGCACTTTTTAGATGGTTAAGTCACTGATCGATTTCAAGTTTTCCCATACCAGGTTTTATTTAAAATACCTATCTCCAATGTATAGACACGAATAATAAACAATCTTATATGGGCAATGCAATATAAACACTGTAACAATTGCTAAGCCTTTAGGAACAGGCTTTCATGAGCCTCTGTGGCGCAGCAGAAGCTCTTTCGTAATACGCGCACCCTGAATCCCTAGACTTTTAAGAAATTATAGTAGTTTATAATACTGTTGCATAATAAGGGTTCTTATAACACGAGTGTGTTTTAAAAAAACTCGCCTACGGCTCGTTTTTTAATATTATCACACGAGTGTTATAAGACCAAATTATGTACAGTGTCATATACTACTTTATCTACTCTCATACTATAATACATAAACTAATTTATTTTACAAACCAAACCAAACTTTGTTTAATTTAAATGTATAGAACAAAAAAAAAATTGTTCGCGCCAAGGCGCAAACGTCGATTGCGCATGCGTGTTTCTTTTTTTTTCCCGAATCGGCGGATTCTTTTTTTAAAGTTGAGGTTTGATCCAGATGGAGGTTGTATAGGTGTATCGTTATGATTAAAAAGTTATTTTATGATATAGGTGTCCATACAAGACCTGTTTCGTAATAAAACTTTTTTTTTGGCCTGTGCGTAATGTTTGTCATAAGAGTTTTGATTTCAATTTTATAATCTTTGTATTATAGTATCAGAGTAGATAAAATATATTATGGCATTGCAATTTGTTGTTTAAGCTGTTCAACCGCCATCTATGACCAAATGAATGAACGTACCTACTTACCAGGAAAGCAGAGTATGACATAAATGGCTAGGTACCCCAGAAGCACTGATACAAATAAGTATGTAGTAAGTTCCATCTTTCTTTAACAGATGGCGCTTTGTAGAAGAGACCGGTGGAAGAGACAGTTTGGTGCACATTGAGCTTTAACTTTTTTATGGTCTGTTACAGTTTCTAGAATAATCTGCTGGCATCAGCTGGCGAAAACCAACGATTCCATAAAATTGCTTTAATTGAAATCAGGGGCTTATCACTGTCAAATGTATACTGTTTTATTTCAAATCAAATTACATTTAGCACAAGTTGACATTTTTGAAGTGAAAGTGGCGACCTCCTTCAGTTCACGGATTTTTTGGTATATAGTATTACTATTTTATTGTATGTTATATTTACATTACAGATAATTAGCATTTATAGTAAAACGACAGAACAGAAAAAACGGAGTAGTCTTTTCGCCACAATCCTTTTTATATTGTCTTTGATTTCCAATTAAATTCAGACTCCTCGGGAGGGGGCACCGCGCAGTCCTCAAATCGCCCCAGGTAAGGTATGGGGTGGTGCGCATCGTTGGATGCGCGCTGCCGCCGTGGCCTGCTTCTGCGAGGGTTACAGGGGGCTCCACCCGTCACCCTCAGGCCCACGTTCATGGGGGGCGGAGTTCGTTCTGCGCCCTTCGAAGCCCGTGCCACCTACGCACGCGGGCAGTGATGTTCGCGAGTCTAACTCGCTCATCGCGACGCGCCCGCTCTGCTATCTCCTTTTCGAGCATTATTTGATCACAGAAGGAGGTGCTGGCTGCCCACGCATCCGCGCCACGGACCATCGAAGGAAAGTAAGGTGGTGGAGAACGTGAGCACAGTCACCCCCAGGACTGCCACCAGCTCCCACCTCGACTTCTCCCCCGCCGGACACTCGGTGAAGGCTCTCAAGCGATGGCTTCTTGCCCATCAGATTCCCGGAGTTCCCGTGTCCGGTAATGATCTGCGTCTGACGGTACGAGAGACTACCGTGGGGCCTCTCTAGACAGTCTCCCATGATTGTTCTTACCGCCGCAATTACGGCGTGCCCTCCTCTGTGCACTCCCGTGTTGTTAGGAGAGAACTGATGTTTGAATTAAGCTCGACTTTGTACATTACATTGCATTTTATTGTATAAATGTCATTTATGTTTACAATAAAGAAGAATAAATTAAAGTACTTTGTAGTCCATCAGTCTCGTCATCCTAATAACTGCAGATTTCTTCTTGCCGATTGTCTTATTACAGGCAATTTTCTTAAGTGGTAACCATCTTAGATCTCTTTGTTCGTATTTTCTCGCTTGGACCCTTTTGAGGAAATGGTATCGTCTGTTCTGAATGGATTAGCAGACTTGGGCATTAATTAACAATGTTTGTGCTACGGCTTGTTTCATGTTAAAAAAATAAGCGTGTTACTTATAGTGGATCTATCTTGTTGATGGATGATCATAGGTTATTATTTTTTCTCTGTGAATAAATGATAAATGTATAAAAATATCTAAATTAATATAACTCATAAAAGTACATGTATGTAGGTATAATTAGGTATACCTACCTATAATACAACAATATGAAGATATTAAATAATTCTTCGGGACTTATCGCGATAAAACTTTGGAAAACTCACTTTAGTTTAAAAATAACAATGCTTACGTAATGTTTTATAATTGATAATAAGTCCTTGCGGTCCTTAAACCTGGTCGCATTTGAACTTACACGTCGAAGTCCAGAGTCCGCTTGCGAATATGGATGAACTTCGGTATTTTCGATTAAAGACTACCAAATTCCAAAAATGATGATATTTAAAATTATTTTTTATTTTGAAATATGAAGAATATTAATAAAACGCACAGTTGTGAAAACACTAAAGCGAAAATAGAAAGTTTAATCAGACTACAAAATGTTTTTATTCGCACAAATCCGTTACCAATCTATTCGTTTTGTAAACTACCGCGAAAACTGTACGAGAATTCTTAAGTAAAAGTTGGTGTTAAAGTTTATTTCACTCACGTACTGAAAGAGAATGGGCAACATATGAGCACACGTTGGCAATGCGGTCACGGATACACCTGGAGGCGTGGTGGGAAATTTCCTTTGTGTTGTAAACATTTTGAATAAAAATTCAGGCGGCTGCGCCAGTAAAAACAGAATAGGCAATAAGATTAAAATTATATTATTAGATAGCCAGCTGCAGTCGATTTCACAGACCCATGCACTATTATCTATTATGCTTAGTAAAAGGGCATGTCAAAAGAACTCGAAAACCGCAGGCTCTAATTAAACCAAGTAAAAAGTTTTAATGATAGTAGAGGGAGCTCGTGAAGTGTTAATAACAGAAGCAAATGAAGACCTGTTGTTTTAGGGGAAAAGCCGTGAGTATATATAATTATATTACACTAGCTTTTTCCCGCAGCTACACCTACGTGGATGTCGGTTATCGCGACCAAACACAGCCTATGTCCTTTTTGAAGGCCTAATCAACCCCTATACCAAATTTCCTCAAAATCGGTTCAGTGGTTTAGGCAGACAGAGTTACTTTCGCATTTATAATATTAGTATGGATATGGATTATGGTATACCTTATTAATTATGCATGGTTATATAATGCTACAAGTAACTGCATCGATGCACGATGCTCTCCATATCACGGACTATAATCAGACTGAAAGCAATCCTTGCATATACTTATATAAATACGTTATTGATACTGCGGTATGGGTATAAATATAATAACATATTATGACTTCACGGCACTATACCTAGTTAGTGTTCAGTTACTAATAGTCACTCTCAATAATGCACCTACTAATGTATCTCTGGATCACCTTTGGTTGACTGGTAGAGAATGCTTACGGCATTAAGTCCGCTTATGTACTTGTGCATAAAGTTCAATATATAAATAAATAAATATTGGTAGAGAAGTTCATTGACGTGTCCTATATAAAAATATGTGACTTGATTTCGTTATAGTAGGCTAGCACAAAGCCCTTCCAACGTATTTAGTGTCCAAGCTCATCCACGTGCAAGCATGAAGCTGGAAAGTTGGCAGTCGAAGTTGGAAATTTAACATACCGATCAAAACCAGTAAGTGGATTTCGAGGCCCGCACAGTGCACACTTTGGAAATAACCGGAAAATTATGGCGTAACGTACTTACGTGATTTCTGTATAACATTGGTGTAATTGTGGTGACGATACCACATGTACCTAGCGCCATCTAGCGACATCAAGCCGAACTAATATGACACTACAAATCCTGCATCGCGAAAGTGAAGTTCCCGCGCTGGTACAATACATATACAACATCCCAACGAAAATCGTTGGGCTGCAGCTCGCCAGGCATGATCGCATTGCCTGGTCCTCTCTTTGTGTTGGAGGAACATCACACCGTTCCTCCACATTATTTTCTAGTACGCCTGAAATATTGATCTGTATGTTTCAAAACTAACCTTATGCTCACACTTGACAAAGCAGTGTCTGATTCCGTACACGTAATACAGTCTCGTTTATATTGACATTTTATATCTTAACCCTGGAGGTATCTTTTTATAACACTTATTTTATAACAATCTTCTATGATCAACAGACTCCCAAAATTAAATAAGAGTTAGGTTAAAAGAAAATCTAATTTTATAAGAGCGTTGGTTGATTTGACTCAGACAACACTAGACAAAGGTTTAGGTACATTATCTGGGGGCACGGCAGTGTCCCCGCCAAGACGAGTCAAGCGAAGCGCAAGGGCACTGCCTACCTTTTCTCGAAATGCTTCGTCGTTTTTTTGAACTCTCATAACTTTGTTTTGGATGATGTTAAATAGTTAAAATTTTCAAGATAGAATGCCATTCTTACAATCATTAATCATGCAAAGTTTGAATGTCGTAGCTAATGTAGGTACTTTAGATTTTATTAAAGTCTCAAAACCCTTAATTTCGTCACTGACTCATCACTCACTGATCATCAAAATTGTTAGGGTACTTCCTGAAGTCATATAAAGCTGAAATTTGGTATGTTAGTTAATATTACTACAAAGAGAACAAAAAAATTAAAAAACCTAACCTAACCTATTCCCAGGGAATAGGAGGTGGAAGCACAGATTACCTACTACGGTGGAAGTTTGTATATGAGACTTGCACTACAGTTTGTGCTACATAAGTCAAAATTAATTAAAATATTTCTTCTAACAAATAAAAAATACGTACGTCATAATTTTTAACCAACATACAAAAATAAATGAAACCCCACTGAAAACTTTTTCATGTAAAAATGTTGACAAGACGAGTTTACGTAGCTTACCCTGTGAAAAAGTCAATCAGATCTCATATAAAGCCAAGCTGTAAAGACTGCACGCTCTAAACCTACAAGCTCTACACAACACCTCAGGTTATTCAGTTTAGAAAAAAATGATATTAGAAACCTCAATATTATTTTAAAACGACCAAAGGTATGGATACGAAGCAAAAAAATTGCAAGTTTCAATTCTAAGTATGGGGGCCCCTAAAATTTAGTATTTTTCTATTTTTGTGTAAAAATCTTAATGCGGTTCACAGAATACATTTACTTACAAATTTTCAACAGCATAGTTCTTATGGTTTCTGAAAAAATTGGCTGTGACATACGGACGGACAGATAGCCAGATAGATATGACGAATCCATTAGGGTTCCGTTTCTTGCTACTTGCTACTGCTATTAGGCTTCTTCGCCATAAGATAAATGAAATACCTGTGATAACTACAACTACAATCTTGCAGTTATTACAACGAATTACAGACAAATTTATCTGTCTATTTCCAGAATCTGATATTTATTTATTTACCTTTACGGGATAACCCCCATATATTTTTGCCACTGTCACAACACGCAAATATCTATAGAAAAATATAATATGTATATTTGAGAAGAAGGAGAGGGTTCGATTTACCAATTGTGGTATTTATGGTAAAAAATAATGATAATTTAAACTGAAAGGAATTTCTACTAGAACCAAGTCTATTATAAAAATAAAGAAACATTACACTGGCAGGCAAATAATGAACACACAGACATGTCAAGCGTAAATTCATTTGGCTTCTTGGGCAGACAAAGGACCAATTGGACACCACAAAGTGAAACTTAATACAAATAACTTTGCCCTCAGTCACTCAGGGGTATATGCATGCAAGCTTACAGAAACTTAGTTCATAACAAACTCGAACCACAATGTTCTCTGGGACTCCGAGTAGATACGTTATTGTAATAGTACCGAATTATTCGATTCAGTGTAAATTTCTTCAAAAATAATTTATGTATTCTAATCAAATGACGTTGACTAATTGTTTAGTTAGTTAAGTTAGGCACACCATACAGAGTCAAGTTAGATTAATTTGAACTTTGAATTATAAAGGAGTTACACGGCGTACCTGCATTTTGGGCAAAGATAGGTGTAAAACGGGTTCATGACGTATTTTGCGCGTGTTTTTGAAATTGTCCCGCATGAACGTTATAAACATTGTGAATCAACCGTAGTTTTCTTGAAAATGAAAAATGAAAAATAAAAACCTATTAATTACAGCCTTGAGACTGCGTTCTGGTCATATCCCATCACGCAAATTTGGATACATGATGAGAGTAGTTGACTCGCCTAACTGTTTAACATGTGGCACAATAGACGATGTCCATCATTTGCTCTTGGAGTGTGAACGGAATCATAGTGCTAGGGAACAACTGTCTTTAGATTTTAATATAATATTAGAAAAAATAGGCTCTTTCCACAGTATTTTGTCCGCACCTCATTCGGACGCTGCAAAGTGTGTTTATGCGATGTGTGTAGAAAGTACTTGGTAAATATTTGTGAATAATGTAATTTTGTTACAATAAGACTGGCATGTCTTACGACAAAAGTCCTGTAAATAAATAAAGATAAAAAAAAAGAAAAAAAAATGAAAAACAAAAATGTCTGGGCTTAAATCTTTCTGACGACGGAGTGCTTTACCAGTGGGTCCACCCGATATGCCAACGCTTGAATGAAAATATAACTAGCCTACCAACACAATTTATTATCAACTTAATGGAGGTTTTTTATGACAGGTTTTACTATTTTAAAATTTGTCTACTCGTCATTCATTTAATATATTATTAATTCCATCCCCCCACTTATATTTGAAGACATTGGAGGTGAGTTCGGGATCGCGGAGTTCCCCCTCGCGAGGAGTAACAGGTCAAGAGGTATAGCCCTGGGTCAGCCGGGGTGCGAGGGATATGTCGCGAGACAACCTCAACAACCCACAGCCGGCGTGCAACTTTATCGGTTCGTGTCCGACATAACCTCCCCCTCCGGTTCGGAAGTGGGAGGGGGTGGGGGGGAGGGGTTAGTGAGGATTTCCCGCACGTAAAAAATGGGTATTATCCCCACTTTTACTCCCAGATCTTTTTCACAGCTCAACCGATTTTCATTGAACATGTCTAAGAACACTCGCACATAACTGACATATAAAACAAAAAAAAAACTAAAAACTAAATTGAGATCGCTTCATCCGTTCGGGCGATAAAATGCCACAGACAGACGAAACGTCAAACTTATAACACACCTTTTTTTGCGTCGGGGGTTAAAAAGGGACTTACCTAATAATTAAGCCTAATTACCTAATTATTCAAATGACTAAGAGCCACATGAAACCAATTACTGCCAAAAACAGATATAGCGAAAAATTTATAAAACCATTTCTACACAGAAAACCTGTGATCAAACACATTGAGATGTAATTCGAAAGGAAGTTTATCAACTAGGGCACAGCGGTTCATCAATCAACGTCTGATCTGAATCAGCCGTACTTCTCATCTTAATCCTTAAACTGTTCAAGTAATTCGTTGACGACCTTACACCCAGCAATATAAAATCGTTTAGAAAACCCAGAGAGAAGAAAGTAATATGCAAATAGCCTTTAAAAATATCCAAAGATCATTACTTAAATCATACTTATTTAATAGCGCCTGTGACTTGATTCGTGTGTGGATTTTGATCTGTTTTTCTCGGATCTCTAATACTTTTTAGAAAATAAATGTAGCTTAAGATACGCTTTATAAAATCAGCTGCACGTAAATAATTTGTCAAAATCGACGTTGCCATTTTGAAAATTATTCAGAACAAAAAGATAGGAAGACGGGTAGACAACATTAAAAAAATATGCTCTTTAACAAAAGAAGGGATTTATAACGATATTTTGTACATTTAAATTATACATTCCTTCAAAATCTGTTATTACGACCTTACGACCTTACAAGTACAATGTACAAGCCTCTAATTGTACTTGTTTGTACAGTAAACAGTCTTAATTTATGGTTAAGTATCAAAAAAGTGCATCCAAAATGTTTTCCAATTCTTTGATAAGCATGGTTCGGAAAGTCCTGCTATAGAGTATAAAACATTTTTAATCATATAACATCCTCTCCTGGACATCCTCAGAATGAATCTAGTCTCACATTCATTAGCATTTTCAGTATCATCAAGCGGTGCGTATTTTTGATAAGCTGCGCTATTTTTCATTTAAATGTATCCTGTTGCCGTTCCCTTTGTACAACGCTCTCTCGATTGTGCTGTCAACGTAGGTTTAAAATAATTTTCATGTTTCGAATGTCGTGAGTAGGCTTTCACAGGGGACTATTTTATGACTTTTCAAGAATTTTCAATATTTGAACTTCAAACATACAGCTAATTTTTTGAAATTGGCAGATAGAATATTATTTTTATGGGCTCAAGAAGATTTAACCAGCAGCAACAGTAATCGCAAGATAGTTTCTTACCGAAATTCACTAAAATAGGGTTACATAAGTCACTGTTTACTAAATCTAACAAAACTCACCACAACAGCAAGACATAAACTTACAAGTCAATTTGTTCGCAATTTGTGTAAACACAAGTGGGCCAAAGTCCGTGGTCAAAGTTATACAATAGAAGCTACTCTATCTGTGCTGTGGTGTTTACGAACGAGAACAAATTGCACAACTTGCTGTAGATATAGCCCTTAACAACATTCCTAAAATAAAGGGAAGTCACATGTATAACAATAATGTATATTTTTTTATAATAAAAATAAATAAGTAGCCGAAAGTATTATTTGTGAGGTCGGTGGTGGCACCAAATTGGATAATTCTCCCTTTTTGTGTTAATTTAGTGTCAGTAAATGGTCTATTTAAATCTAAAATCAAACGAAATATTTCAGGAATGGGATCAAAATTCCACGCGGTTGGAGTCGCAGGTAATATAGAGTAAGATTTAAAACACCTGAGAGTTACATTATAATTTTTCTACACACAATTAACATAAATACGATATTAAACTATATTTTTAAACAAATACATTATAGTATAGTATATACAAAACTCACATTAAAGACCAAGTGATACAACGAGCATTATTCCGCATTATGTATAATGCCTGGGCATCATGATAAATATGAAACTTTAAACACTCTGTCTTAGTTTCATGACGACTCAACTACGGTTCATGTTTGGATGGGTGGCTATAAAACAAATTACTACGAAGGCTAATGGGGGAGCTCCACTCCCGCCTTAGCCTTCTAACCTATATCTATCCATGTCGAGATGCGCAGTCCACCTCTCATATTGACCGAAATGTCCAATTTTCTGGTGAGAAATTTACTATTTTTATTTATTTATTTACATTATTTTGCTTTTCGGGTCCTTAAAAACTGTCGTCTAGCGATGGCGTATTTCTAAAATTACAGTAATGAAAATACCTTAGCTGTAAATGTAGGCACTTGAATTTAATACCTAAAACACAAAGACGTTTTTGGCATTAAACTTGACCAGGTTTTTGGACAGCAAAAATACGGTTAAGAAACTGGTGGCACTCATTGATATTTGACTGTGTTTAACCTACCTTGAGTTCATTGTGCCATGTATTTAAGTCAAAAGCATAAAGGTTACCATCCATAAATGTAATTAGTTAGTAGCAAGAGTCCCATGTCATAGATGTCGGTGACAGCTTCGACAGGCATTTCCACAATAATTACATATACTTTGAAGCTTGTTCGAAAACTATTGGATTGATGTATCTACTAAGGAAAGTAATAATGTTGTAGTTTTTTTTACGTGCGGGAGGGGGAGGTTATGTCGGACTCGAACCGACTAAACCGCACGCCGTCTGTGGGTCGATGTGCTAGGCACCCTGGGCCATTCCTCTCGGTTTGGCCTGGCCTCGCACAGCGGACCATCACCGCGAGCAGGGTGGAGAGCGTGAGCACTCTCACCCCCAGGGCCGTCACAAGCTCCCGCCTCGGCGTTTCGAACGCCGGACACTCGGTGAGCGTGATGGCACCGCCCGAAGTTACCGTGTCCGGTAATGACCTGCGTAATAATGTTGTAGTAGTTTATTATAAATCATTGACAACGGAGCTATTTTAATCACAATTTCATTTTTAAATTCATGTCTTTTTTTGATCCGCTTATTGTTTTTGTTTGCTATCCCGATTTTTCCAGGGGCGACTGCCGTCTTAGACCAGAATACGGCTTAACATTGACCTTCACCCATCTGTTTACCGAATGAAAAATATATTTTAGTGAATAAAATGTCTTGCTGAAAAAGAAAAAGGTCCAAAAATGAATTATTAAAATTATTTATATGTGATTTTTTCTAGTTTCACTGACTTGTCTGCCTTAAAAAAATAACCTTCAATCAAAAGGATACAATGTACACTACATGTAAAAGGCAGGTAACCTAGATTTTTCTGCTTCCTGCCTGGTTGCCATGTGCAAACAGGTAACTAGATATCATAACGAATAAAATATAATTAAATAACTAACATACACTATAACTAAAAATGTAATATAATAAAATGAACATGATTCAAACAACCCGCCCAGTATCGTTCCCGGTGCAAAGGTGCCCATGATGCTGGCAGCGTTACTTCGCTGAATTGTAATAGCCAATTTTTGCCCCAGGAACGAGCTGGACCGGGAGTCACCGCCTTGTTCTTCAATAAGACCACCTAACCCCGCAATCATGAAAGGAAAGCCTACACCAGAGAATTTTCAATTATTTGTAACGTACCCGTTGTCCTACGTGAGCGACATGACGCGATGCGTGACGTGTATGTAAAGTGTAGGTTCCAACCGCATCGCATTGCGTTTTGTCGCTCACGTAGGACAACGCCTTAGATTGCGATGAGTAATATTCGCACAATCATTGACTTCGGATAGCAACACTTTGTGACTTACGACTTGAATTCTTAAATTTTTCGATGTTTATATCTGTGGGTTTCGTCAATAACCCGCAAATAGCATGTAATCATTCAATTTAAACTGTTTTAAGAAAAGATAAATGAATAATTCATCGCGTAAACATCTTTATGTTGCCTCGAAATTCTATGAAATGTTTTATTTGAATTTCTAAATAAGTTTACTGGTCGACAAGACGCTCACCTTCAAAGACGAATAAATATTTATGAGCCTAGTAGTACATTCGGTGTGAATATTTGTGCGATGACATTCGCAATTTTTTGAGAAAATAATTTCTCACAACTGATGTGATTACCCTAATCATGTAGATTTGTATTTTTTTGAGGAATAACATGAATTTTGTTAACAAAGAATAATACATATTGAACAGGATTTGTCGTATAAATTCATTTTTACACATTGTCAGGAATGAAAAAGAAGAGACAAGTGTAATTACTAACACAATGCATACGTCTGCAATGTAGATACAAAATTATTAGAACAATTCATTACGTAGCAAAGACAAGATAATGTCCATAAAACCTTCTATTGTCATTCAAACTATCTGAGGGAAAGCGATAGTTATAGTTACAGGCCATAGCAACCACTTGGTATTGTAAAAGATTGCAACACCAGCCCCTCTAGACAAGTGGCAATTCGCTAGCTGGCGTTTGGTGGAATAGAATGACGAATATATGCGAGTTGACGTATATGACAGTCGTTAACGCATGTCAAATACGTCAAATCCCATACATTCGTCATTCTATTCCATAAAACGCCGGTTAGCGAATTGCTACTTGTCTAGGGGGGCAGATTTGTTATTGGGACAAAAATAGAAGGCGAAGGGGAAAATAAGATGATATGGTTAAGTGAAATAACGCATCTGGTAAATAGCCTACTTCTTGGAAGAGGGAGGTATTATTGAGGTCGAGCATGCCTAACTTGCTGGGAAAAGAAGATGAGAGAGTTTAGCAATTAGTGGTAGGTAAATTTATATCTTACACAGTTCAAAACTGAAATTACCAGCATTTAATACAAATTTAATTAAAAAAGTACTGTAACTTTTAATTTGGTTTAAGCATAAAATTAAATTACTCTACTACTACTACTCTACTACAGATTGTTCACCGTTTACAATTTGAAGTTACTATGTTATAACAAATAAATACTGAATATTTACGTAAACGAAACCCTTTGCCTTTAACGGTGCACGGAGATAGCACCCAAGTATGCATGTTTTATAAAAATATTTATACAACACAGTAGGCAAGATTATTAAGTAAACGCGGTAAAAAGCGGTCTGGCTGGTAAATAGATACAGGAAACAGAATTTACACTTCTATAGCCCAACTCCAAAAAGGCAGCATTATAAGAACTAAAATCAAACTTAAACCTTATTTCTTAAGGCATAAAGGTATTAATGATTGGTATTATGATTGTTGGGAGATAAAAGTTTGTTGGTTGAGGGCAACAACAAGATTTGCAACAAGTAGTGTTAATTTAAAAAAACTACTGAAATATATGTCGCCGTTGAAATTTAACACTGCAGGAAAAATATATGGTACTGGAAGAAAGTTCCATGTCCACGATTACGCATGAGTTTTGGAAAGAAATCTGGAGAAAATTATTTATTTCTTGCAATTTGTAAAGTGTCAGCTCGATGTTTGCTCGTGTTATATGCCCGAGTACTCAAAATTGATTTATTACTACATATTTTTCATTTTTGTATCAAGTATGATTATTCTTATTCATTTATTTCTTTATTTTAATATCAAATAAAAAAATAATTTACTGTCTGTCCATTGTATTTCGTACTCTGTACTCTTTATTTCTGTACATCGTAGAGAGACGAAAGAAAAAGTGCGTACAGTGACGAAGATACATCTGTATTAGCAGATCTCTAAAATGGATATGAAATAATTGTCTAGACACACTTAAAGTACATCAAGCCCCGGTTGAAATACCTGGGGCTGGTGCTTGACGGTCGATGGGACTTCGGAGAACATTTCCGAAGTCTGCGCCCCAAGTTGGTGGCAACGGCGAATGCCTTGGGCAGGCTGTTGCCCAACTTGAGGGGCCCAGAGGACTCCTGCAGGAGACTCTACGCGGGTGTCGTGCGGTCCATGGCCCTATACGGGTGCCCCGTATGGGCGGACACCCTGGGGGCCAGATTCCTGCCTCTGCTCCACGCGGCGCAGAGGACGACGGCCTCCAGGACCATCAGGGGGTACCGCACGATATCCTTTGAAGCGGCGAGTCTCCTGGCCGGATCGCCACCGTGGATCCTGGAAGCGAGGACCCTTTCGGCACTCTATCAGTTCCGAAAGGAGGCGCGGGGGCGGGGACACGATCCCGAGCCCGAAGAAATTCGGGCCGAGAAGTCCCGGCTCCACAGGGCCATGGTGACCGAGTGGGAGCTACGACTTGAGCAACCACGCGCAGGGCACGCCGTGATTGCGGCGGTAAGACCCATCATGGGGGAGTGGCTAGAGACGCCACACGGTGGCCTCTCATACCGTCAGACGCAGGTCATTACCGGACACGGTAACTTCGGGCGGTACCTGCATCTGATGGGCATAGAGCCAACGCCCGAGTGCCATCACTGCGACGCGAGCGTGGACTCGGGGCTGCACACGCTCACCGAGTGTCCGGCGTTTGAAGCGCCGAGGCGGGAGCTTGTGACGGCCCTGGGGGTGAGAGTGCTCACGCTCTCCACCCTGCTCGCGGCGATGGTCCGCTGCGCGGATGCGTGGGCGGCCAGCGCCTCCTTCTGCGAGCAGGTCATGCTCGTGAAGGAGACAGCAGAGCGGGCGCGGCGCAGCGAGCGAGAAAGACTCGCGGACATCGCTGGCCGCGTTCGAAGGCGGCTCGGGCGCCGGAGGGCGCAAACCGACCTCCGCCCCCCATGAGCGCGGGCCTGAGGGTGACGGGTGGAGCCGCTCGTCACCCTAGCAGAAGCAGGCCACGGCGGCGGCGCGCATCGTAGGACAGTGCGCGCCCCCCCCCCATACCGGGGGCGAGTCGGGGACCACGTGGTCCCCCCTCCCGAGGAGGGCCAGACCAAGAGGAATGGCCCTGGGTCAGCCGGGGTGCGAGGGATATGTCAAAAGACAACCTCACCTCCGGCCTAGCACATCGACCCACAGACGGCGTGCGGTTTAGTCGGTTCGAGTCCGACATAACCTCCCCCTTCGGCTCCGACGGGGGGGGTATCCGTGGCGATTACCCGCACGTATAAAAAAAAAAAAACACACTTAAAGTTGTCACCCTGTATTCTTCATCGATTCATCTTTTATATCTGATTCTCGATACTCACGACAAAAAATCTTTAGGAGCTCTTTGAAGGATACGGTGATTTAATGCACTATCACTGGTCTGAATAAACTACCGACTGAACTGTGCAGCATCGATTATTTATGTACGATTTTAAAATTAAGCTGAATAATATTTTGATCCAAAAGGCATATTATAGTGTGCAAGAATATTTAGATGACAAGTGTGTGTAATGGCTGGTAAAACAAATACCAAAATTTTAATATTATTCTTTGTGACATTATGATATTACTAGCTTTTGCTTGCGGCTCCACCCGCCAGGATGTTGGTTATCGCTATAATATCAGTTATCGTTATAAATTGTTGCCATGTGTTATTCTGATGTATAAGCTATAATTATTATTGTAAAGTTTCATTGAAAATCCATTCAGTAATTTTTACGTGAAAGAGTAACAAACATACATCCATCCATCCATTCATCTATATTTACAAGTTTTCACGTTTATAATATTAGTAGGATTTACTGTTTGAAATATAGATATAATTAACATAACATAACATAAACTCACGCCTTTATCCCCGAAGGGGTAGGCAGAGGTGCTAGCACCCACATTTCGCCGGTTTATGTTTAGGTCCCAATGTTAGGTGGCGAGCCTATTGCCATTAACTGGGCACTTATAAACCTGCGATAAATACACACATAACTTCGAAAACCATCAAAAAGTCATTGGTGTGTGCCATGGAAAACCTGGGATCGAACCCGAGACCTCGTCTCAGAAGTCCATTACCCATACCACTAGGCTACCGCGGTCTGGGGCTCTCGTGCTACCGTTAAATAAATCGAAATTTTATGAATTATAACATTACATATTTATTAACATTGCTATTAATTTTATAAAAATTGGATTATACTCAATTTTATTGTTTCAGTCTTATTCATTATAACATTGAGTATAAGTTATTTTTATTTTGTTTCAATTTTAATCATGAAATTATAATATTACATATTTATTTAATGATTATAACATAACATAAACTCACGCCTTTATCCCCGAATGGGTAGGCAGAGGTGCTAGCACCCACATTTCGCCGGTTTATGTTTAGGTCCCAATGTAATAGGTGGCGAGCCTATTGCCATTAACTCGGCACTTATAAACCTGCGATAAATACACACATAACTTCGAAAATCATCGAAAAGTGTGTGCCATGGAAAACCTGGGATCGAACCCGAGACCTCGTCTCAGAAGTCCATTACCCATACCACTAGGCTACCGCAGTCTGGGGCTCTCGTGCTACCGTTAAATAAATCGAAATTTTATGAATTATAACATTACATATTTATTAACATTGCTATTAATTTTATAAAAATTGGATTATATTCAATTTTATTGTTTCATTCTTATTCATTATAACATTGAGTATAAGTTATTTTTATTTTGTTTCAATTTTAATCATGAAATTATAATATTACATATTTATTTAATGATTGTGTATCTATGTAGTTCATTGAATTATTTACATTATTAGGTACCTACCTATATTGGTAGGCATAGAGGAGGAATTTGGCTGTTAAAAAAAATTCATGTTAACAAATGATTTCGTAAATAAATGATTGTGATATAAAAGCACGTAAAAATCTCATAACTATCGTGTCTCGAGGTCAAACAACCTTATATTTTAATTAAGCCTCTCCATTTATTTTTATGAGGCACCAGCATGATACAACGGTAGTATGTTTTATAACTTTTTTAATAGCATAAATCATGAGTTTCGAATGAAAAAATAACCTACCCAGTTCTATGAAAATGAGGTCTCGAGAGTATTTTGTAAAAAATATTGAGCTATCATCAGCAAAAAACGAGTTCATTCCCTTCCAGCTACTCATGGGAAACTATCTCCGAGACTAGAGAACTATTCCAGATTGTTAATGTAAATGATCATGTATCAACATTTATACATCTTTACAAATTTTTACATTTATAAATGACAAGCTGTTGCAAACGGCTACGCCCGCGTGGATATCGGATTTATTGACATTAACGATCACAGCTCCGCTCCCTTGAGTAGTATCGTGATGATATATAATCTATGTGTTATTCTGATGTATAAGCTAAATTATTATAAAGTTTCAATGAAATCCATTCAGTAGTTTTTACGTGAAAGAGTAACAAACATCCATTCATAACAACAAACTTTCGCATTTATAATATTAAAAGGGCTGATGAAATAAATGTTTTTACTTATCAGTGTTCTGCATAATTATAATTTTTATACATGCTATTTTATTACCTGAAACATACAAATCAAATGCTTCTGAATTTTTAACAGTAAGTTTCAGCAATTCATTTCAACTAAAATTGTACTCACTGAACTTCAATGCAGTAAGATGAAGGTGGGCAGGTGTTGCGCGTCTGAAACAGAGACTGGGTTTCTTGAATTTTTAAAATTAAGCATGCTACAATTTCAACAAAGAATTAAATTGCACTTTTAAGTTTCCTTCAACAAAGAAACGTTTTTAAATTACCAAGGGCTGCCAAGCAGAGTGCAGTATCTCCTATTGCTCATGTTTATTTGCTAATACCCCATAATTTAGGGAGGGTTTATTTCAAACTATGTACTTCTAAGAACCTAATTAACACTAACTAAACCAACTAAAAGTAATTTAAATTATAGATAGCAAGCACTAGTCTAAGAATAATAGAAAATGATCCTTACTGTGAAAACGTACTTCACAAAACGATGCTTGTCTATAAAATGATCGCTGTTTTTTTAAAATTAATAGTTGTAAACTCGTATACCTACTTGTTACAGATGATTAAATAATTAAAAAAACCTCGTCCGTGCACGATTACGAAAAATCCTCCATAGTAATCCAATTTCGGTTGTATTGCGTTCAGGGGTCAGTAAGTGCATAGCTAGCCAGGGGGGATTGTGGTCACAGCACTAGTGGGACTGGTGGGTGTCCTCCATCCTTTTTTGGTGAGGCCGTCAAACTGAGTGCCACCATTTTTAACATGGTACGTGTATGTAATGGTGATCCTCTTTCCTGGGACTTCGCCTTCACCTTACCATCTGGCGAAATGAATTCAAATTGACGAGTCCTCTTTACAAAAAAAAAAAACTCGATAACTCTTATGAATACTAATTTTATTTATACTATGTGTACTTTAAAATAATACTCTTTTTGAAAGTACAATGATATACACTGAAGTATCACACACATTGAAGAGTAAACGTAAAACTCATTTATTCTATAACAACTTAATCTTCATACAAGATATTCATCTCATTAACATTATTTTACTTTTCACTGTAATTAATAATCTCTATAATTACGTTTTCATAAGTAAACCCTCAATACCTACGTTATCGTACTTTTACTAACTTAAACATTTGATTAATTATTACTTTGTCAACACTTCAGTACTTTGAGGTCTCTTAAGTTTGCACATAAGTTCGATAATTAATTTTCTTTTAATTGCACGTTTAGTAGTATTTTCTTTTGATAATATTCCGATAATATTAAATATTTTATCAACGCATCAATAACATCGTTCCACCTTATTGATATAATGAATGTGCTATATATGTCACCGCTAACTAGCTTTAGCAGCCGTTCAACTAACTGCCTAGGCAGTTAACTAAACGGCGCCATTCAATAAACGGCCTGAATGGTGTTCAGCCATTTAATTAAACGGTTAGGCATATAGCTTGGATCGATGACGTTTAACTACTAGCCTTTTACCCTAACCTAACCAAGTCGGATTGCGCAGCTATCACAATATAGGCCTTAATAACTTTCTGTGACTACACCTGTGTCTACCCCCTCGGGGATTTACAGGTGTAAGTATATGTATGTATGTAAGTAAGTTTCTATCTTATTTCGAGGTAGTGCACCATCTTACGATTGACCTAAGCATTAGCCAGCCAGCTTATTAAATAATATAATAAACAAGACTGCTGAATATCATTCAAGCCGTTAATTGAATGGCGGCGTTTAGTTAACTGCCTAGGCAGTTAATTGTGTAACGGACTGCAGTTGGTAAGTGGAAGTAGTTCACAATTAGATGGGTAGATGGAGCTAAAATTCAAAATTCAAAAAAATGGGTGTGGTATTTAATAGGGATGTTAGATGGCGCTGCGATTGAGCCATTTCCTTTATTGTAAATAAATTAAATTCCATGTTTGTCTTATTGGTAGCGAAATAACGTAAGATTATCCGTAAAAAAAAATTGAAATAAGATTTAACATCAACTGCTACTGATCCTGCGGTTGATGTAACCAGGAATCTCTATTGGCTGCATTTTCTGTGATATTGCACTAGTCGCGAATTCTAATTATTAGTATACGAATAATTAACTGGAAAATTAGTTAGACATTATCTTGGATTATTCTTATTCCAATCATATGAATTAAGGAGTTTTTATAAAAAAAGGAGCAAGTTCGCTGAGGCGGCTTGCCGGAAATAGCTCACGATTGGATGAAGGATGATGTGTAGTTCTAGAAACGGCGAGGTTAGTTTAGAGAAGGGAGACCTCGCCTTTAAAAGATGGGTTTTCTGGAGACTTTTTTCACTTTTTTTCGTCATTCATTCGATCCAGATAGCTAAAAGGGGTACGGCTCGGCGGACTGTCTTTGTAAGTTATATATTTCTATCGTTGTAAAGAAATAGTGTTAAATTCCTTTTGTGAATTATATGAAATTGTTGTCGGTGTTGTGTAATAAACGAATTACTAGCTATCTTCGTTTAACGCGAACAGTTTAGAGTTTTTCCAATGTACCGCCGAGAGTTTTATAATTCTGTAAAAATTATAAATTGTCGAAATTTATTGTAAACCTTGGGGTGTGGGGTAGTTCTCGCGTCGAATATTGGGATGGGTCGCGATCGGAGCAGGACCTGGGGCCTTTGCGAAAATGAAGACACCTTACATTGGGCAGGGATAGTACGTGTAAATGTATGCGTATTATTACTGTCTTGTGCTGTTGAGTCTGGCAGTGCATTCGTAAAGTCCTTACGGTCGTTTTATCATCTTTATTATGTTGAAATTGTTGAAATTAATTGTAAATCTTGATTTTGTGTGTGGTTGGGCGTGATACGTACAAGGGTGCGCGATTAAGATTTGTTACGACTAGGGCGTGGGGTAGGCTAGTTCTCGCGTCGAATATTGGGATGGGTCGCGATCGGAGCAGGACTTAGGGCCTTTACGAAAATGAAGACACCTTACATTGGGCAGGGATAGTACGCGTAAATGTATGCGTATTATTACTGTCTTGTGCTGTTGAGTCTGGCAGTGCATTCGTAAAGTCATTGCTGTCGTTTTATCATCTTTTGTTATGTTAGTAGTTGAGGGTAGCACTGCGGTGTTTTAGCTAGTTCTCCCGTAGGAAACCCATGGCGATGTGCCTGGTTATGGAGGGATACCTAACGGTGGCAACAACTCCATATTTACCTGAATAGCTAGGGGCCGGTAACCTTTGAAGCGGGCGGCATTCCGATTTTACCTGTGGAAACGGGATCGGAAAAGCTTCCTGAATGTGGGTGACTGTTTGTTCTGTGATGGGTAGGTACCGTCGAAGTGGAACCGTCCAATTGGGCCTGGATCAGAACTTACAGAGCTCGCAGTTCAGTCTTATATATCTATTTATATATACACTAACTATTATCTCGTTAGGGTTTCAGTTCACATCCCTGAGCTTCGGCTCGTGGACTGGAGCAAGCACACAGTTATGAGGATAGGCCAGTCAAGCCTAACTAGCTTGCACCCATAGCAGAGCAGGAGTGTTGATGGAATACCATCAATACATGATAGGCTCACAACACACCACACGTTTAAATGTAAATAAGGTGACGTTACACCTAGTTTTGGTTGAACAGAAGTTCTAAGTTGGGGGTAGAGTAGGCACTCACACAATGGGAATAGGTTAGGAAGTGTATTAGTAAGGACTAGTATTGTAACGGTTCTGAGCTAATCGAGCCTTTGCTTGGTGATGTGACATATCATTCCTTGGTGATGCTTGTGATTGATTTAGTTAAGGTTTTTCGTGCGTTAATGCCGTGGTGAAATCGTGATTTGAGTAAATTGTATACGAGCTATCGTGTTGTATATTTTAGTAGGCGTTCGTTGTATTCGGATTAGACCTATAAGCGAGCCGTCGTTGGACCGCGTTGCTAATGTTCTACTTGCCTAGCAACTGACTTAGTATGGTCTCAATGAAACTTGGATTGGTGGCATAACATATTTTAAATCCACCCACATCATAATTAATCAAATTCGTAATGGAAATTATTCCGAAATGAGAAGTTTGTTTGACTGATCTACCAATTGACTTTGAATAAAATACTATGCTATAAATAATACTTATTACTCGGAGCGTCGTAGCCGAGGAATCATTTTGGCGAGGTACATCTAGCTCACCTTAGCAGAGCGCTTTCCTAATTTGGAACTTGTATCGAACCTTAATTGATTTGGGCAATTGACCCTAGATATGGCTGTCTTCTACACCAGGGACACTATATCGATCTCGTTTATGCACGTGACAAGTATGAGTCAGTTCTGACACGTTAAAGATCCTATTTTGGACACAGAATCTCATTTGATGGATTGGTCATCAGATCGCGCTACGACATGAAACTATTCATTGAATCTGTACTAGTCATACTATGTTTTGACAATATTGTGAAAGAAATAATCTTATTTTGAATTAGAATTAATTGGCAACGCCTTTCTAATTCAAGTCTAATTAGACGTATACATTTGTCTGGATTCAGATATTGGGGGGAGGGAAAATGCGAGTCGGCTATCCTACTCTCTAAAGGCGCGTAAGTTCCATTTGGGGCTACGTGCTTACAAAAGGATAGAGGGGGGATATTTAAAGTTGGTAGTATCCCACTGCACACGGCGATTGGTGGAGCCTGTGTCAACGGGGAAACAAAAACTAACAAATTCAAAGTATATGCCTATGGGGAGCAAAAGTTATTCGGATTGTTTGCCACAGTAGTAGTGATTAGGGCAGTGTTAGGCTTGCAACACTAAGTCGACAATGTAAAAGGTTAGATCAATAAAGTTATTCGGATTGTTTGCCACAGTAGTAGTGATTAGGGCAGTGTTAGGCTTGCAACACTAAGTCGACAATGTAAAAGGTTAGATCAATAAAGTTATTCGGATTGTTTGCCACAGTAGTAGTGATTAGGGCAGTGTTAGGCTTGCAACACTAAGTCGACAATGTAAAAAGTTAGATCAATAAAGTTATTCGGGTTGTTTGCCACAGTAGTAGTAATTAGGGCAGTGTTAGGATCTAGTACGGTTGTAGGTTGCTTGTGAGAAAATTATTTGTGAGAGACTCATTCATTGAGAAATTGTTGTACCTTAACATAAATCAGTTAAAGTAAGTGGGGGTAGAATTAAGTAATTGTATAGTAATGTTTCATTATATAAATACCAGCATTCCTAGAACTCTATAGGATCCGGGATATGCGGGCTCATCTAGGGTCTCCCCTGACCATTATACGATCATTGGCCAAAGTAGAATTAACAATATAGACGATTTATTTAGTGTGGTGAAATGCTGCGGGTATGACCACCGCTTTATTACGTATTGGTGCTGTGACGCAGGATCACGGTACAATTTGCTGCCGCTCACCAGGATTACTATGGTTAAGGCAGTGTTTATTACAATTTGGTCCCGCGTGACCAGGACATTACATCTTGGTGACGTGATCTAGGACCGGGGTTATTACAATTTGGGGCCGTAAGCCAGGATTACACGTTAAAATTTGATGACGTGGATCAAGACTACACACTACAAGTTAATGCCTGGTGGCCAGGACGACACCACAATTTGGTGTCGGTAACCAGGATGGTAACATTTTGTCTGCCCGGGGATAGGTTGGAAGGTCAGGCGCCAGTACGATTTGGAGCCGAGACCTGAGATCAGAGTCTGGGACAATTTCGTTGCAGTGTTCGGGATAGACACTATATTCTGACCATCGGTCGTTGGCATTGTGTTTGTTTGTTGTGGGTTAGTTGAGGGTAGGAGTACGGTATGTTGCATACCGTACAATTTGTTGCTGTATTATAGGTAAGGGTCTCTAGGAAATTATGCTGGGGTGAATTTAGTGTAAAATGAAAAATGGTGAGAATAATAAACAATGGGGGGTCGTAAAGTCTGGGTTAGGATGTTATCAGTCGAATTGTTGGGGGGTCGATATTAAGTATCTTATAGACTTGAGTAGGTCGAACTCGGGAGAAACATTTATTGAATTGAAATACCTACACATATCGTTGGAGTGCAACATTGTATGACAGTGAGGCATCCCAACCAACAGTTAACACTATAATGTATTATTTGTTAACTTATCGTGTATATATAGTTCCGGTTATGAGCCGTGAGTCTTAGCTGAAAGTGGTGTTCAAATTTATAAGTTAAAAGGGAGGTTATAGTGATTGTATTGACGAATCGTTACGTGTAGTGTCCTTTGAGTGTTCGATCAGTGATAAATATAGTATGGATAAGCCGAGCAGGAAAAGGCGGGCGCCTGCCCGTTATGGGGAAAACAGGACAAGTGAGCAAGGGACGACTAGTCCTGTAAGGCAAACTACGACGCCCAATGAACCTGTACCTACCACATCTAGGCGTGTGAGACGGACAATTGAAGCTAGAAGGAGACCGGAGGGGAGAAGTGTGAATGTGAACACTTCTTTAGCTAACCTTCGGTATAGGAAGTTGAATCGTACTATAGAAGATTTAGCTGCGAAATTGGAGACGTTAAGGGCTGAGATGAGTGAGGCAAGAGCTTCCCCAGCAGACAGAAGCGGAAGTAGTCGCGAATGGGGGGCAGTGCCCACAGAAGCGTTGTCTGTGGTTAGGGAACAGGCTAATCCGGAATTGAATCAACAACTATATACAGACTCTCCTAGATTAAGGGAAAATGGGGAACCCTCGATCTCCGTGGAGTGTGTCAACTCGGAGTTACCTAGAAACATAAACTACCATGTGAGAAATGTAACGTTCGAGAAGCCCAAGTTCGGAGACAAAGTCGATGTGCATCCGGTGACGTTTTTGGAAGACCTAACAACATATTTGGGAAAGGTCGGTCGGGACGGCAATCAATTAGACTTGATACAAGAATGTCTAGTGGGTGAAGCCAGAGAGTGGGCAAGAGTTTACAAGTGTCGTTGGAGCGTATTGCAAGACTTCAAGGCGGACTTTTTGGCTACCTTCTGGGGAGAAAGCGAACAGAACGAATTACGCCGGTCTATAGTGCATGGAGTTTGGAATAAAGCGGAGTCGCCTACTATGTTAGGCCATTTCCTAAGATTGACCGGGAAGGCTCAGATGCTAACTTATAAGTTTTCCGAGAAACAACTGATTGGGGACATAATTAGGCAGTTTCCGAAGTATGTGCAACAGGGATGGTATACGTCCAAGCTGAATAACATCATTGAAACAGCAGAGTTTTTGAGAGGGATGGACGATATAGCTCGGCAAGAGGCTGTATCAACTCCAACCTCTGGCGGCGAGAAGAGGATACCGGAGAAAAGGGCTAAGGATTCTCGTCAGGACTATCGCAGTTGGCCTAAGCCAAGCAAAACTCGACCGTCTGGTGAGCAGGTGGCAACGGTAGTGCAGAGTGATACATCGGCGTTAGCGTCATCCGCAGGTTTAAACTAGTAGAGGCTGGAAGTTCTGTTCCCGATCTAGCCTCAGTCACAGGGAGCGCAGCGTTAGATATGATGATCAAAATGGGTTGGAATCCAGGGCTAGCTTTAGGTAAGGTAGGAAACGGTATTAGGGCGCCGCTAGTGGCGAAGATGACTACTCGTGGTATACGTGAGGGATTGGGTTTTGGAACAGTAGAACCAAAGAGTCTCTTTATCGATAAACAAATAGTTGATGTGATTAAATTAAATATTGAACAGAAACTTTTGAGACAAGGCGATCCTGTGTCGATAGAGGCGGTATTTGATGAAAGGTCTACAGAACGCGATGAGGGAACCTTTAGTTCAGAAGTAATAGTGCATATTTTTGATCATGAGGTTATAGGATTAGTGGATACTGGTTGTGATATAACCAGCATCTCAGAGGAATTCTGGGATGTACTGAGGTCGGATAGGAGTCGCGAAATACCGTGGATGCCGATTAGACCCTTTAAAATTAAGACAGCTGTGGGTCATAGGAGCGGAGAGATTAAGAAAATAGTTCTATTGCCTTTAAAGCTAGGAGAGTGTGTACAAAATATGGGGTTTGTAGTAGTTCCAGGCCTAGTTAATTCGTTGATTTTAGGATTTGATTGGTTAAAGGGGAATGAAGTAACTATCAACACGGGAAAAATAGATAGAGGTTTAGTTCTGGATCAGGCAGGGCAAAGAGAGGTAATACCGTTTTTAGAGCAAGTAAAGGGAGCCGACCTAAGGGAGAGTGAGGAATTAATATCAGCCATGGATAGTTGTAGCGAGTTTAATGATCTAGTCTGGACAAGTCTAGAGACCGGAGTTGCTATAGAGACAGAACAGAGGAATAGCTTGCTAAAATTGTTACATAAATATAAGGGTGTGTTCACTTCGCGTTTAGGGAGAGCGAACTGCTATCAGCACGAGATAGTGATGTGTTCAGATGTACCTATTGTTAAGAAAAATTATCCGGTGCCATATGCTTATAGGGGGAGAGTAGAAGAAAAGCTAAGGGAAATGGAAGATTTGGGGATAGTTAGTCGATCTGCAACTCCTTATTGTAGTCCATTGACTTTTACGATTAAGCGAGATGATTCAATTAGAGTGTTATTAGACGCTAGAGAGATAAATAAATATATGGTGGCAGAAACGGAGAAACCACCACTACAGATTGATGTCATGAATTCCTTCCATGGGGCTAATTATATAAGTGTAGTAGATTTGAATAATGCTTATTTCCAAATACCTATTACGCAGAATAGTAGAAAATATACGGGGTTCACCTTCAATGGGAAGTCCTACGTTTATAATGTGTTGCCCCAAGGGTTTAAAACGTCCGTGGGAAGTTTTAGTAGGGCCATGGATATAATATTAGGACATGAGGTCAGGGAATTTTGTGTTAATTATTTAGATGACCTAGCGATAATAACGACAGGGTCATTCACACAACATTTGGAACATTTGGACATAGTCTTAGGTAAATTGCAAAAGGCAGGTTTAACGTGTAATTTAAGGAAATGTGAGTTTTGTTGTAAGGAAGTGAGGATGTTGGGTTACATCATCTCTACTCAGGGATTACACACTGACCCAGATAAGGTTAAAGCTATACAAGAGTTTCCGATACCTAGAAGGATAAAGCATGTGAGGGCATTTTTGGGGTTATGTAATTTTTATAGGAAGTTTATACCTAACTTTAATATTCAAGCGCAACCATTATATAATTTGTTGAAGAAGGGTAAAGGCTGGGGTTGGGGTCAACTCGAACAAAGGGCGTTCGAACAAATTAAAGCTTTGTTCTTAGAAACTATCCAATTGCATCATCCGGATTTTACTAAACCTTTCTATTTGCAAACGGATTGTTCTAAGGTGGGATTAGCAGGGGTTTTATATCAGGTAGGCGATGATGATCAGCAGAGGGTGCTGGGGTTTTATAGTAAGGCATTAAGGGGGGCTCAATTAAATTGGACAGTGACTGAACAGGAGTTCTATTCAGTAATCTGTTGTTTAGAGAAATTCGAAACGTATTTGAGGGGAGCTAGGGTAGTTATTAGGACGGATCATAAGGCTTTGGCATTTGTCAAGACGTGGAGGTTATATAACGCTAAGGTAACTCGGTGGATTAACTATTTAGAGAATTTTCAGTATGAAATACAACATATTAAAGGGAGAGATAATGTGGTCGCGGACGTATTGTCGCGCTATCCTCCTAAAGGGGAACTTTTGCAGGAAGAAAAGGTTAGGTCACCGAGCATCCTATATATGGAAGCGCAACGAAATAAAGAATTATTGAACCAATTAAAACTACTACCTGAATTACAAAGGGCTGATGTAGAGATAAGTAGGTTAATTAATCAGATAAGTACGGCCAGCACAAGAGGAGAGTTAGCGGGTTTGGCGAGTAGGTGTAGATTGATTAATGACGTTTTGTATATAGATAAGGGGGGTGAAAGGGGACAAGTCATTTTCTTACCAAATGTCCTTAGGGAAGGATTAGTTAGGCAAGTACATCTCGAAATGGGTCATCAGGGAGGTTACAAGGTGATAAAGTATATAAGGGATCGGTTTTATTGGAAAGGATTAACTAAGAGTGTGAAACGTTTAGTGAGGACTTGTGACGTATGTCAGTTAACAAAGCATTCTAATTCAAACAAAGTAGGCCCATGCTGTTCAATAATTACAAGAGATATTGGCGATTTAGTGATGGTAGATATATACGGGCCTCTCCCTACGGGTAAATTTGGAATGAATTATATACTCGTTCTACAGGATTCGTTTAGTAAGTTTGTCAAATTTTTTGAGCTTAAGAAGGCAACGGCGGTGGCAGTGTTTAATAAGACAAAGAGGTTCTTCGACATAATAAAGCCGAAGGCGATAATGTCGGATAATGGGACCCAGTTCACTAGTCGAGTGTGGAAAGAGGGCATGGAAACGTTGGGGGTTAGAGTGGTATACACTACGGTTAGGAACCCACGACCAAATACAGTAGAGCGAGTCAACAGGGAGTTAGGGCGTTTGTTTAGGACATATAATAGCACGAATCACAAAGGATGGGTAAAGACTCTTCCCAAGTTGGAGGAGCTATATAATAACACTTATCATGAAAGCACAGGATTTACCCCTTGTGAGATAATGTACGGAACTTCTACGAGGTTGTCGTTTGACGAAATTATAGGTAGGAGTAATGGAGAGCTAGACGTACAGAAAGTCAGGGAGATAGCGCGTAAGAATCTACAAGAGGCTGGGGAAAAACGGAAGGCAAAGTTTAATGGTAGATATCGGTTGATTGAATATCAGGTCGGCGATTTAGTAAAAATTAGGAAGTTAAATAAATCTAGCGCGAAATTAAAGGTAACCAAGAAGTTTGAGGCGTTGTATGAAGGTCCATATGTAGTGGCGGGAAATCCTTACCAAAATGTGTACATTTTGTTAGACCCCCAAACTAATGAGGTTCGGGGGAAGTTCAATACTATACATCTGTCTAGATATTATACGCAGTAGGCTGGGGCTGGATCGGGAAGAGAAGAGAAGGTTCGTGAACTTAAGCTTGAATTGTTGATTAGATTTTGCAATTACTTTACTTAGTATGTAAGAATTTGTAGATTTAAGTAATGTAGTTAGTTAAGTAGAACTAGTAAGTAGGATTGATTTAAAATTATATTCAATTAATAATTTAGATCTGTTCTGAGGATAAATATATATATATAAAAAAAAAAAAAAAAAAAAAATGTGATCAATAAATTTGGTGGATAGGGTGAAGCCCATCTGATAGTATGAGCAGTAGTCCATCATGTGAATGAGTTGATCATAGTAATTTTCACTTAGTTTCACATTAGTCACTTTCACCCTACATTGTTAACGAAATATATTCTCATCCCGTCAGATGGTGGGGAGCAGGGTGGCTTTACCAAAAAAAAAAAAAAAATTAATTAAATATTACAAAAGGAAAAAATTGTAGTAAGGTTCGTTATAGTTCGACTTTAAGACTTAATCAAAATTTATCAATTTGCCACGCGTGGTGTGCAATAGAGGGGGATACTGAAATCCGCTTTTCCTTGCAAAAGCTGGAGCATTCCTAAAATTACGAAACAATAACCATGCGTTTGTATCGGGTGCTGATTGGTTGGTAGTCTGAATGACCATGGAAGTTGGTTATGTTAGAGCGAAAGGAATATTCACGTTAAGGAATGGTCATGGAAAGGTTGTATGTTGAATGAGTACTTGTTTAAATTCAGTGTGAAGGGCCTTCCCAACCAGCACTATGGGGAGTAGAATCGCGAGGCTTGGTTATAGTCTAGTCATTCTGCATGCACCTCAATCGGAATTATGAAGGATTGCTAAGAGTTAGGATAATAGACGGGCTCGAGATTGATGAATCCGAGGTCTAAGCATACCGTTAAGGTACCTTCACACTTCCTCAACTATACAGTTAGGTTATAACGAGCTACACTGTACATGCGCCATTTTCGGGGCAAATGCTTTTGGGTTTCGAGCCAAGTGGGGTGGACCGTTTGCACCTACTATGTTTGACGGCTGTTAAGGGGTGACTTTATTATTGGGGGATGGGGTAATTGGTTGTGGAAGAACGTAAGATAGGTTCGCTCCACAAACTTTTACTCTGAGTCGCTAGGACTGAGCTTGCCTCACAACCAGGCTTTCCTTGCTTTAGACTGTCATGTCCTGGTTCGAGGAGATAGTTTGTGTTGCGGGACTACTATCAAGCTTGGTATCGGGACTGAGAAGTGGTTTGTCTTGATATGGTTAAACTACACAGACACTTAATGTGTGGGATGACTGGATTCTAGCTAAGGGGGAAATATACAAAAAAAAGGGGGGCCTGTGGGTAAAGAAGTATCTTCACCTCGGTTTGCAGCCCGTGTGAGGTTTAAATCAGGTTGTCTTTTATTGTTCTGTATTAAAATTAGAAGAATCTTTACTCCGGTCATAAAAAAAAAAAAAAAAAAAAAGAGAATGTACCTTCATAAAGATTCGGGGGTCGGGATGTAACGGACTGCAGTTGGTAAGTGGAAGTAGTTCACAATTAGATGGGTAGATGGAGCTAAAATTCAAAATTCAAAAAAATGGGTGTGGTATTTAATAGGGATGTTAGATGGCGCTGCGATTGAGCCATTTCCTTTATTGTAAATAAATTAAATTCCATGTTTGTCTTATTGGTAGCGAAATAACGTAAGATTATCCGTAAAAAAAAATTGAAATAAGATTTAACATCAACTGCTACTGATCCTGCGGTTGATGTAACCAGGAATCTCTATTGGCTGCATTTTCTGTGATATTGCACTAGTCGCGAATTCTAATTATTAGTATACGAATAATTAACTGGAAAATTAGTTAGACATTATCTTGGATTATTCTTATTCCAATCATATGAATTAAGGAGTTTTTATAAAAAAAGGAGCAAGTTCGCTGAGGCGGCTTGCCGGAAATAGCTCACGATTGGATGAAGGATGATGTGTAGTTCTAGAAACGGCGAGGTTAGTTTAGAGAAGGGAGACCTCGCCTTTAAAAGATGGGTTTTCTGGAGACTTTTTTCACTTTTTTTCGTCATTCATTCGATCCAGATAGCTAAAAGGGGTACGGCTCGGCGGACTGTCTTTGTAAGTTATATATTTCTATCGTTGTAAAGAAATAGTGTTAAATTCCTTTTGTGAATTATATGAAATTGTTGTCGGTGTTGTGTAATAAACGAATTACTAGCTATCTTCGTTTAACGCGAACAGTTTAGAGTTTTTCCAATGTACCGCCGAGAGTTTTATAATTCTGTAAAAATTATAAATTGTCGAAATTTATTGTAAACCTTGGGGTGTGGGGTAGTTCTCGCGTCGAATATTGGGATGGGTCGCGATCGGAGCAGGACCTGGGGCCTTTGCGAAAATGAAGACACCTTACATTGGGCAGGGATAGTACGTGTAAATGTATGCGTATTATTACTGTCTTGTGCTGTTGAGTCTGGCAGTGCATTCGTAAAGTCCTTACGGTCGTTTTATCATCTTTATTATGTTGAAATTGTTGAAATTAATTGTAAATCTTGATTTTGTGTGTGGTTGGGCGTGATACGTACAAGGGTGCGCGATTAAGATTTGTTACGACTAGGGCGTGGGGTAGGCTAGTTCTCGCGTCGAATATTGGGATGGGTCGCGATCGGAGCAGGACTTAGGGCCTTTACGAAAATGAAGACACCTTACATTGGGCAGGGATAGTACGCGTAAATGTATGCGTATTATTACTGTCTTGTGCTGTTGAGTCTGGCAGTGCATTCGTAAAGTCATTGCTGTCGTTTTATCATCTTTTGTTATGTTAGTAGTTGAGGGTAGCACTGCGGTGTTTTAGCTAGTTCTCCCGTAGGAAACCCATGGCGATGTGCCTGGTTATGGAGGGATACCTAACGGTGGCAACAACTCCATATTTACCTGAATAGCTAGGGGCCGGTAACCTTTGAAGCGGGCGGCATTCCGATTTTACCTGTGGAAACGGGATCGGAAAAGCTTCCTGAATGTGGGTGACTGTTTGTTCTGTGATGGGTAGGTACCGTCGAAGTGGAACCGTCCAATTGGGCCTGGATCAGAACTTACAGAGCTCGCAGTTCAGTCTTATATATCTATTTATATATACACTAACTATTATCTCGTTAGGGTTTCAGTTCACATCCCTGAGCTTCGGCTCGTGGACTGGAGCAAGCACACAGTTATGAGGATAGGCCAGTCAAGCCTAACTAGCTTGCACCCATAGCAGAGCAGGAGTGTTGATGGAATACCATCAATACATGATAGGCTCACAACACACCACACGTTTAAATGTAAATAAGGTGACGTTACACCTAGTTTTGGTTGAACAGAAGTTCTAAGTTGGGGGTAGAGTAGGCACTCACACAATGGGAATAGGTTAGGAAGTGTATTAGTAAGGACTAGTATTGTAACGGTTCTGAGCTAATCGAGCCTTTGCTTGGTGATGTGACATATCATTCCTTGGTGATGCTTGTGATTGATTTAGTTAAGGTTTTTCGTGCGTTAATGCCGTGGTGAAATCGTGATTTGAGTAAATTGTATACGAGCTATCGTGTTGTATATTTTAGTAGGCGTTCGTTGTATTCGGATTAGACCTATAAGCGAGCCGTCGTTGGACCGCGTTGCTAATGTTCTACTTGCCTAGCAACTGACTTAGTATGGTCTCAATGAAACTTGGATTGGTGGCATAACATATTTTAAATCCACCCACATCATAATTAATCAAATTCGTAATGGAAATTATTCCGAAATGAGAAGTTTGTTTGACTGATCTACCAATTGACTTTGAATAAAATACTATGCTATAAATAATACTTATTACTCGGAGCGTCGTAGCCGAGGAATCATTTTGGCGAGGTACATCTAGCTCACCTTAGCAGAGCGCTTTCCTAATTTGGAACTTGTATCGAACCTTAATTGATTTGGGCAATTGACCCTAGATATGGCTGTCTTCTACACCAGGGACACTATATCGATCTCGTTTATGCACGTGACAAGTATGAGTCAGTTCTGACACGTTAAAGATCCTATTTTGGACACAGAATCTCATTTGATGGATTGGTCATCAGATCGCGCTACGACATGAAACTATTCATTGAATCTGTACTAGTCATACTATGTTTTGACAATATTGTGAAAGAAATAATCTTATTTTGAATTAGAATTAATTGGCAACGCCTTTCTAATTCAAGTCTAATTAGACGTATACATTTGTCTGGATTCAGATATTGGGGGGAGGGAAAATGCGAGTCGGCTATCCTACTCTCTAAAGGCGCGTAAGTTCCATTTGGGGCTACGTGCTTACAAAAGGATAGAGGGGGGATATTTAAAGTTGGTAGTATCCCACTGCACACGGCGATTGGTGGAGCCTGTGTCAACGGGGAAACAAAAACTAACAAATTCAAAGTATATGCCTATGGGGAGCAAAAGTTATTCGGATTGTTTGCCACAGTAGTAGTGATTAGGGCAGTGTTAGGCTTGCAACACTAAGTCGACAATGTAAAAGGTTAGATCAATAAAGTTATTCGGATTGTTTGCCACAGTAGTAGTGATTAGGGCAGTGTTAGGCTTGCAACACTAAGTCGACAATGTAAAAGGTTAGATCAATAAAGTTATTCGGATTGTTTGCCACAGTAGTAGTGATTAGGGCAGTGTTAGGCTTGCAACACTAAGTCGACAATGTAAAAAGTTAGATCAATAAAGTTATTCGGGTTGTTTGCCACAGTAGTAGTAATTAGGGCAGTGTTAGGATCTAGTACGGTTGTAGGTTGCTTGTGAGAAAATTATTTGTGAGAGACTCATTCATTGAGAAATTGTTGTACCTTAACATAAATCAGTTAAAGTAAGTGGGGGTAGAATTAAGTAATTGTATAGTAATGTTTCATTATATAAATACCAGCATTCCTAGAACTCTATAGGATCCGGGATATGCGGGCTCATCTAGGGTCTCCCCTGACCATTATACGATCATTGGCCAAAGTAGAATTAACAATATAGACGATTTATTTAGTGTGGTGAAATGCTGCGGGTATGACCACCGCTTTATTACGTATTGGTGCTGTGACGCAGGATCACGGTACAATTTGCTGCCGCTCACCAGGATTACTATGGTTAAGGCAGTGTTTATTACAATTGGACGGCTGATTAAGCTAGTTGGCGGCGACATATACATTCATGCATGCAAATATTTAACCCAGTGTTCAAATACCTACTCATCACTACATAGTTGTAGCGTACCGCTACTAATTTTTAGTTAGTATAGGAATCGCTACGAGTACGTATGCCGAACATTTGATAGTCCGTATTAAACCACTAATTGTGTAATTATAAAAGCGGTCATTCGTGGTTATGGTAGGTATTTATCCTGGCATTGCAAGCGACGCGCTGACGATTCATCTGCATTGCATCGTGGCGTGTGAGTGACGCCGTGGGCCACCCACCATCGGCGAGTCGACGGCAGCGATGAACTAGCCACGGCGACATTTTCATCTGCTGCGTGCGGCTGGGTCTTGCGGATGCGGCGACTATGTACGTGCTTCCCATTGGAGTCCGTGCGATGCCGAGCGTTTCAGGCGATGGCGCCTGAGCGCTGCATATAGCGGATCGCCTACTTCTTTTCGCGGAGAGACCGCGTTAGTTTTCTTTCATTAATATTGAAGCCAATACCGTTTTATGTGTGGCCACATTAAACGTGCGTGAGTGTCGAAATGGCTTCGCTCAGAGCCATAAGTCAAACAGCGTCGCGTTTGGACCATTGCGTATCATAATCGCGTGGTGTTTAATTTAGAACTTCAGTGTGCGTCCTCGCATCTTGTAATTTGTTAAACAATATAAGCATGTTATCCGAATTCGATATCTTTAATTCGATTCACTCAACCCTTGTAGCCACGCCATGGGCCATATTCTCCAAGAGGTCTTTGACCTAAAGGTTCTGTTGCAGACTGCCAGAGTTTCTATACAGCCTATTTATTTTGATTGTAAGTATTTTGTGGCATTAATCTATCAACCACCAGGGGGTGGGGGTGGCTGTGGGCGAGGCTCCATCTAACCTCTGCCGACCCGAACAAACAGTCTTTTTCTAAAAGATTTTTTTAAACGCTACATAGTATAAAACAAAGTCGCTTTCTTTGTCCCTATATAGGGATATAGGGACAAGGGAAGCGACTTTGCTTTTTTTTGATAGATAGAGTGATTCAAGAGGCAGGTTTATATGTATATAATGTTGAATATATTAGAGGATGCAGCGGGGACGGGATCTTAAGCCACGCGGGCGGAAAAATATTGGCGGTACGAAGTTCGCCGGGTCAGCTAGTATATTTAAAAATCTGAATTCATTATTATAGCCTCTACAAATCAGAACTTAAAATGTTGTAAAACTATAAACGAGTAGGTATGTATGTCTGATACTGTCATTTAAAATCGGTTAAATTTATCACATCGCTGACTAAAATGCAAAAGAAAATGACAGCCCTATGTCAGAATCAAACATGCATTTTGGTATGCAGTTCTTTTCGTTTCCGTGTGGTTAGAGGCCAAATAAATTTGTTCAGGTCGCCCATATAGGCCTCTGCCTTGATTGGTATGCAGTTGATTTATACCAACTACGATCAAAACATTCTCGCCTAATTAATAATTTTGTTAAACCATTTACGCCAACAAACATATAGCTGATATAAAACACCAACGCTCAACAAAGTCAGCTGTATTTGAACACGTACAAAAAGGTGCCAACCACTACTTAAGGTTTGATGCTTGTTAAAAATCATAAGGATATTGAAATTAGAAAAAAAAGCTCGTCAATTTCAATTGAGAGGATGGTTGGAGCGTACTACCAGCCTGGGACTTAGTCATCCACCTAATCAAACCTAGTAAACAGCAAAATACAGCAAGATTTAACGACACAGTGAGCTCCTTCTGCGTAAATAGTAACACCAACAATTCAATATGATTTATTAACACGCTTTTATTAGCTTCACTTGTAACTATGTATGTAAGAAAATCTTGTAACCTTAATTGACCCACTTCTCGGTCTTCGATTAGGATGAAATTTTGCACACGCTCTGAGTTCTGATGAAAATACATGACTAGCTAAGAAACGTCATTACAAATCCAATATGGCGGCCTCCCCAAGATGGCGGACTGGCTGTTTGGAATTCACTCCCATGATATGGGTATCAAATGAAAGGGTTTGCTAACAGGAAAACTAAAAAAAATAGTCACGTGACTTAAATCCTATATGACGGATGTGCTAAAAGCGTGTTTTTTAGTTTTTTTAACTATTATACTTATATACTTTGAGATAACTTATACTTCAGATTAAGTGATAACTACCATTCCTACTCACCCCGTGACCATGGCCACTGAAAAGTAGCCGAAACGTCAGGCTAAAAGTAAATAATAATAATCCGATAAAAGTAGTATTTCAACCATCTCAAACATATATAATGATGGCCTTCATTCTTCATTTCGACTTCTTACCATCAGTATAGTGGATTGACGTGCCCTATATATCAAAAATAATCGCGCAAACGGTACGCCCTATTCCAATATTTGTTACGGATATCTACAAACAAGCTGTCCACATTCCTAATTGCCATCTCAACAATACAGTGTCCTATATTATCTAGACGACTTGCTAAGAATAATGTGACAAGTTACGAACGCTAGGCATCCCATTAAAAGTTCTCGCCAACACTACAGAAAGTGCAAACTTAATTGTGTCAAGCTAAATTTACTAGACACCGCTAATTTCCTTAAAATTTTCTTTGCGTAATTTTAAGTGCTTTAGCAATTTAATTACGTTTTGTCAAGGTCGACGTCGTTGGTAGATTCCGGTGAACATAATTAAGAAGTCATGAAAAGACGGGCCATTTATTGTTCTTTCCGACTTTGTAAAAGTCTTTTAATTGAACATCAACAGGAAATTTTACTTACAGCTTGTGTAAGAAATGAGACAATAACTTTCCTGTTATTACGTACATGAACCGCGATAGTATTTGAATTTAATTCCGAGACCATGGCTCCGCTAATGAAATAAGGAAAACACGAAACCCTGCTTTCTGTATATATCTGTCAGTTTCACTGTCTGTACAGATTACAAATTTATTACTAATTGATTGATACTATGTTCTGTTAAATGAGGTGTTTGTGGCGTCATCAAAACCGGAACCAAAAACTAACGCAGAATCCGGTACACCTTTTGATTGATATGCCAGATTATGGTACAAGAATTTCTCTTGGGGTTGGGAGGTCAGACTGTCGTCGCTCATATTAAAGCTGTATAAGGTAGTAAAATCAATAGGAATAGTTGCAATAATCAGATGGAATCCAAGGCCGTGTAAGGATGTAGCTGGAAGGAACGCTGAGATCTTATAAGTGTGGTGAACGTGAAAGTCGAAGTAGTTCAAAATAATTTAATTTGAATACTACTACTGTTTCAACTTTAATATAATAATAAATTATTGATTTGAAGGTGACAATTAAGTGTAAAGATCTTCTTACACATAACATAAACTCACGCCTTTATCCCCGAAGGGGTAGGCAGAGATGCTAGCACCCACATTTCGCCGGTTTATGTTTAGGTCCCAATGTTGTTAATGGCGAGCCTATTGCCATTAACTGGGCACTTATAAACCTGCGATAAATACACCTATAACTTCGAAAACATCGAAAAGTCATTGGTGTGTGCCATGGAAATCCTGGGATCGAACCCGAGACCTCGTCTCAGCACGTGGTTACGTACGTGGGTAACGGTCGGCTCGTACGTGAAGTGCTCGCACTGTGAGCCTTTGCACATTTATTTAATTGTTACATTACTATTTAACGCTCAGACGGACTGACACGTTTATCATACGTTGTTTTTTAATTCATTTGTGAATAATATAATACTAAACCCGTAATTTCTTTCGCTTAAACTACTATAATGTCTTCCAAGTGCGATAACTGTAATAAATCAATTACGAAAAGTTCACCGGGCGTGGAGTGCAGTAAATGTGAACGTTTAGTACATTTGAGTACTAAATGCACCGGCTTAACTAACAAGCAACTACACGCCCTCAAAGCAGCTGCCCCTGGACTAGGATGGACCTGTTTGGATTGTCTCCAGGAGTCTTCGAGGCGAAATTCATCCATAATAATACCCGAGGAAGACGATGAAGAAGAAAATGAAACAGTTTTTCAAGCTGGTGCTGCCAAGCTTCTCAAAGACATCTCAAGAGAAGTAGAGAAAGCGATTAAAAATGAAATGAAGGAAGTGAATAAATCGTTGCAATTTAATAGCGAGAAACTTGACGAGGTAATGGCATGCATTGATATATTTAAGCAAACTATTAAGGATTTAGAAAGAAAAAACATAGAATTAACAAATAAAAACAACAATTTGGAAACGAGGGTAGGCGCTCTGGAACAGCAAATCCAAATAATGGAACAAACAAAACTGTCTAATTATATAGAAATAGCGAATGTGCCTAGTCACGAAGACGAGAATGTGAATAACCTGGTCCTTAATTTGGTTGAGAAGCTTAAAGTTACAAATAAGGGCATCAAAAAATCATATAGACTACCAGGAAAAAATGGCCAGGTCGGAATCATCCAGGTAGAGCTCGAAGAAGAAAATATAAAAAACGAATGGCTTAAGGCATCTAAATCATCCAAAGTGAAAATATCAGATATCCAACCAAAAGAAAGTACCAACAGCGGCCCAGTATATATCAGAGAAAAAATGACGCGACTTAACAAGCAAATCCTATGGCACGCAAAACAAGAATTAAAAATCAAGCTAAAATTCAAGTATGTATGGTTCAAGAACGGTCTCGTAAAGGCATGTAAGGAAGATCAAAGCAAAATATATCTACTTAGATCCCTTAACGATGTTAATGTGGTGGCTAAGCGAGGCATGTAAGGTATCATAGTCAGCTTAGTTCAGTCTCTCTTACCAAAATATATAAGCTTATAATTTTAATATAAATGATCTCTGTGCGCGATGAATTAAGTGAGTGCTTAAACTGTATAAATATTAATGAGTTTCTTGAATGTGTCCCTAATGACCAACTAAACTTATTTGTTGTGCATATCAATATAAGGTCCATGATTAAAAATTTCTCGTCTTTGGAACAATGTATAACGTCATCTAATCAAAGTGTAGATGTCATAATAGTAACTGAAGTCAATATATCAGATTTAATTAGCAGTTTGTATCACATAGATGGATACCAAATGTATACTAATCTGCGGAAGACTCGGAGGGGCGGTGGTATTATACTATATGTAAAGAATATACACACTGTAAAAATAAAGAACATTAAAACAAAACACTTTGAAAACATAATTTGCACTATCACCGCTCATTCGGGTTATTCCGCTGACTTGTGTGCGGTGTACCGGCCTCCGAAAAATAGTAAATTCCTATTTATTAACGAACTGTACAGCACTTTAAAGAAACATTGCCACTGTAATAACGATCTATATCTTATTGGAGATATGAACATTGATTTGAATCTCGATAACACTATAAAGCATAGATACGGCAACTCATTGCATAGCTTGGGCCTTGTGTGTGGGATCACCCAAAATACTCGCATAGAATTATCTGGTGGGAAACTGAGTGCAACCTGTATAGATCACATATTTGCGAGATCCCAAACACACGACCTCTTCACTGCGGCGGTCGGAACAACACTGGCCGACCATCGCATGATAGTGCTCGCTAGCTTCGGGAACGGGGCTAATATACAGAGTGCTCAAAAATTCAAAAATTGTATTAATAATAACTTACTAATAAAATTATTAAAAGAGGTAAATTGGACAAAAACTAACACCATGAACTGCCCTTCTGAAATATACAATTATTTGTCAAATCAATTCTCAGATTGTTACACAAAAAGTCAATATATAACAAAAATAAAATCCAATAAGCGATGTTGTAATGAGTGGATAAACAAAAAAGTATTAAAGGCCTGTGAATACAGGGACAAAATGTTTAATAAATGGATTAAAGATACGGGTAATTTGGTAATAAAACAAGAATACAATAAAGCTAGAAACAATGCAAATAACTTAATTCAAAACACTAAAAATAATAATATAAAGTCAGAAATTCATAAAAATAAAAAGAACCCGATTCATCTTTGGCGTATTCTTAATAGGCTGACAGGTAGGATAAAGGCATCGGTTGACGAGGTTATATTAAGAGCTTTTGGTAATAATAGTACTACTGCCAAAGATATTGCAAACTCCTTTGCATCATCATTTGATAAGAATGTCCAGAAATGTACCTATAATTGTCATACTCCATTACTTGATGAACTAATATATAGGGATCCTACAACAGTTTCGATGAGATTCAAGTCCGCAAGCAATAACGAAGTTTGCAACATCATTAAATCGTTAAGCAGTGCCAAAGCCCCAGGTATTGACGGCATTAGGGCAATCGATATTAAAAAGATCAGCTCAGTTGTAACAACAGCCATTGTCAACCTCATCAACGCTAGTGTTAAGAAAGGCGAATATCCACGGATGCTGAAAACAGGTATAGTCAGACCCATACACAAAAAAGGTAGCTACACAGACTACGAAAATTATAGGCCAATTACTATATTACCTACAATAGATAAAATAGCCGAGAAATACATATGCAAACAATTCTACGACTATCTTAGGGATAATAATATTCTGACAGATAAACAATATGGGTTCCAACCACGCAAAAACACAACACAACTATTATCAAACTTTACTAATAGTATTAATAAACATATAAATGATAAAAAACATGTATTGGTGGTGTTTATAGATTATAGCAAAGCATTCGACACTCTTAGACATGATAAACTTATAAACAGTATGCAAGATAATGGTATTAGAGGTCCATTACTGGCATGGTGCAAAAACTACTTGTCCAACAGATCATACGTAGTTAAAGTTGCTGATGCTACGAGTAGTGCTGTCGATGTGACCGTAGGTACAGCGCAGGGCTCTGTCATTGGACCCTTGCACTTTCTTATGTATGTTAATACCCTTTCAAATATCATCAAAAAATGTGAAACTTACCAATACGCTGACGACACATGTTTGGTTGCTGCGGGCAAAGACATCACCGAGACTACAAACATTTTGCAAGAGGACTTTAATGCCCTTGCGAAGTGGTCCCACGATATGGGTCTGTTATTAAACGCCAGTAAGACCAAGCTAATGTACATCAGTTCGAGTCAAAATAGAAGCAGCATTAGGCCGAAACTTATAGCCCACGACCATCGATGTTTTCACACTGGGGGGCCCAAAAATGACCGAAAGTGTAATTGCGCCGCTATTGAAAGAGTGGAAACGCTGAACTACCTGGGTCTTACAATCGATAGCCGCCTAAATTGGAAAGCACATATTACATCTGTATGTGATAAACTAAGAAGTATGCTTGCGAAATTCTCCATTGTAAAGTATAAAATACCATATCCAATTATGGTACAATTGTACAAGGCGCTGGTGGAATCAAAAATATCGTACGGTCTGTCTAGCTATGGCAGAACATATAAGTCACACCTTGAACTCATATACACACTACAGCTACGAATCTTAAAAACAATTGTCCCTAAAAAGGTTAAAAATAAATTCAAATCTCTCGGATACCATAATCTCTTCAGTCATTGTAAAATAATGCCAATTAACGATAAACTAAATTATATATTATTATTAGAGGAATACTTTAATGCTACCAATTATAAAACATTAAGAAAATTTACTGGCCCAACTCGCAATGCCACTAATAACAAATACATCTTACCAAAATTTAATAATTTTTACGGAAAACGTACCCTTGAATATATGATTCCTGATCTAATAAATCAACTACCGTCACAATTAAAAGTAAAAATTACAAATAAAAACATAAAAAACAAGCTAAAGAATTACTTTATTAATAAATTAAAATAGCATAATCAATTACATAAATGCAAACAATAAAAGAATGAATAATAATAAAAAAGAGGAAAGGGGAGAAAAAAAAAGAGAGAAAAGAAGAAAAAAGAAAAAAGAAAAAAAAAAAAAAGCAAACACGCTTTATACCAATTCCGATATTGCAGTACGAGCAGGGAGGCGGGGATGCACGAGTGGGCACGACGATCGCCGTGCGGCGCGTGCGCCGCTTGCCGCATTCCATTATTCCGCGACTCGATGTCAGAGTTACTCGGGTAATTTAAATTAATTTAGTAACTTTTTGTCTCTTTTCTTATTAAGAACGAATGTCGGCTGCACCGGTACACGGTAAAGTTAGTATAACTTATGTTTGTACCGTTTCATTATAGAGTTAAGCTATACATGTAATATTTATATAAATAAAATAAAAAAAAAATAAAAAAGTCCATTACCCATACCACTAGGCTACCGCGGTTCTTTACCCTTTATTTAACACACTTCGGAATATATTTCTGCAGATTGATTTAGACACTATAGTACACAAATGAGCAAATTGTGAATTAAGTAGCCATTTCATATTGTTGCAAAATTTTGGGAGCTATGCAATGCACATAAAAACAAATAGCGATAGGTAGGCATTTTCTTCACCCTACTTTGTACATCACTACATAGTATAAAACAAAGTCGCTTTCTCTGTCCCTATATGCCTTTGTATGCTTAAATCTTTAAAACTACGCAACGGATTTCGATGCGGTTTGTTTTAATAGATAGAGTGATTCAAGAGGAAGGTTTATATGTATAACACATGTTTAATATAGTAGAGGGTGCAGCGGGAACGGGAGCTGACGCCACGCAGGCGGAAAAATATTGGCGGTACGAAGTTCGCCGGGTCAGCTAGTATTATCATAATATGACATCTCCCCTCGCATATCTATTAACTAGTATCAACTCAATGAACTCATGTCTAATGTACAACACAGTTTCCATAAATAAATGGAGCGGGAAGCTCACTAAAGTGCTCTAAATGGGCCAAAATTTGTCAAAAAGTTAAGATGTAAGTTATGATATCCATTGTCAAAAGACCCGTGGGGTGTAGGACGCACTTATCAAAACCTAACGAAGATTTATATTGTGACGTCCTTTATTCCTGTCCCCATGATATCTTTTTATGGGAAAAATGGTGAAAATATTTTTTCATTCGCCGGAAATGTATTCAATTTGAGTAATATGTTTGTTTACATTGTTAGATAAAGTGATTTCTATGTCGATGCCTTAGTTCACAATTGTATTAACTACGAAATTTGAATTTTTGAGGAGAGAGCTTTAAAGTTTTTTAAAGTTTAGATGAGAACCGTAGGAAATCCAAGTAAAATAACAAAAAAAATATGCATCTATTCATAAGACTAGACATTTTACTCCATCATATCTCAATATTGTAATATTAGTTTAAACGTAACCTTTTCAAAATGGCCAAATAAACATAAAAGCCCCCCATTTAATACACTTGTGCACTAAGATTGATTATGCTGACCGGCATGAAGTGAAAAACTCAAAAATATTTCACAGCTTTACCAGGCTGGTTCAAGGTCCAAGAAGAAGGATAATAATAGTTATAGATATTGTATTAAATAAACAAAATAATAAACCAGTGATCCATATTCATAATGTTTATTTTTATTATAAAACACAAACAGTTTTTATTCAGTTTCCGGTAGGTAACAATTATTCATTTTTACTAATTGGTAATTAAAAATTGAATCAAATCTTAAATTTCTTCATTAAACACGGTAAAGTCAGTACACCACACAGCGCAGGGTACTTTAGTCAGTAGTCGATCGTAGCTGCGCGTATACGCGCTGCTCATTGAAAATTACGCGCCAAAATCAATCTTCAAAACACAAATGTCTTAAATGAAACGCTTGAGTATTCACACTACGAAATAAACATTAAATTAAATGGGCTTAGTTTATTTCTGCTTTTCCATTTATTTCACATGTGCACTGGGAATATATCTCAAAAGGATTAAATGCATTTGTGCACTTCAAAAATTATCAAACACTCTACTTTTCACTTTGAATGCGAGGAAAAAAACGACGTCCTATACAAAATTATAATATTTATAATAACAAAGTTTCTTAGTTGCACAATTAATTGGTGTAGGTAATTGGTGATTACAATGCAAGCTTAATACGAATAATCTATTCAAATTGCAAAGAAATTGTAAAAACGTACGCTTTAAATGCTTGCATATTTAGCCAACCTATTCAAACTTGAAAAATCTTTTAAAACTAAATGGAAATGCATAATAAAATGAATTAATCCTTAATACTTACATAATAATTAATTAAATTAATATCATTAATCGTGTTTCAAATAAATAGGTTCTTTAGATTTTTTCAAATGTCATTTTGAGGTTATTTCTATACACAATCACTGAAAAGGTGATAATCCTCCTATTCACAAACACCGTGATTGTCTGTTTAAGAGTTTATTAGTAGTAATAGTAGTAAATTAATAAAAATTACTTCAGTCCCTCATCAAGAAGGAATATGCAGACACTAAAGTAACATTTTAAGAGCATGAGAAGTGAAAAAGTACTGAATACACTTGTACAATTCGGACAATATCTCAAAACGGTTTAGTGTATTTGTGCAATTAAAAATTGCCAAGCCCCTTCCAGTAAAAGTACTTAGCACACTTGTGCATCAAACTTTCTTGATCCTTTTGTACTACCAACACATAATACTCTCTTGTAGCACTGCTAAAAAGTATAGCAGATACTGCAAATGTATATAATACGTTTGTGTCTTGAAATTTCCTGCAGTTGAGAAACTTAAATTCAGTTAAAGTATGTCTTGATTGGTTTTACAAAAATAAAGATCATTAGTATAATACCACATTCATGGAACATTACACGAATTCATTTAATACAACTGTGACCCACGTTTTTGTTAGAAAGAGACGGAATAACGGTATTTCGATGCGCGGAAACGAAAGATCATGAAATTTAGTGTATTTGGCATTAAAAAAGTAAAAATTGAAAATTTTGTAGTTAGTGCAATTGTGAACTAAGGCATCGATGTGGTCAGGGCTTGATAACATTTGCTTCCTGTTTGCTCAGGTTTACTCGCGTAAACTCGGAGTCCTGAACAGAGTGAGACGGTTTTTCACGCCGGAGCAACGGTGTCTTCTATACAAGACACAAATTCGTTCCTGCGTGGAATACTGCTCGCAGTGCTCGCATCTCTAAATATATACTTATTAGATGCTCTCGACAGGTTGCAGCGACGTATGGTCCGCATTATCAGAAAACTTGAGGTCACGAGTACCCTCGAGCCTCTGCAGATGCGTAGAAATGTTTCTTCCTTGGCAGTATTTTATCGTCACTACCATGCTGAATGTTCTGATGAGCTATTCCAATTAGTCCCACCCTCGCTTTTCCTATACAGGACAACATGTGCAGGACTTAGATGTCACCCGCATACGGTGCAGAACATGCCTTCCAGAACCAAGCGGTGACTTTTCCTTTGTCGCAACATTAATACCTGGAAATCCTTGCCAGCTCACGTTTTTCCCTCTTCCTACAGTAGCGGGTCCTTTAAGCGGGACGTGAAAAACATCTGATGAGGCCGCCAAGCTGAGTGCCGCCATTGTTAACATGGCATGTGTGTATAATGGTGGCCCTCTTTCCTTAGACTTTGCCTTCAGCTTACCATCAGGCGAAGTGAAGTAAAAATGAAGTGAATATTAAAAAATATATAAATTGAAATTAAAACTAAATTAAGTCTACATCTAGGTACTAACTTGATTGCAAACCCAATATGATGGCATACGTACATGATGAGTTAATAATTCTTATAGACATTGCTATTAGTTATTCCAGCAAACTGTAGTAAATAACTGTTGCAATCTATCAGTCAATTAGCCCACCGCCATCTAGCGCTCTCCCAAATAACTGTTCAAAATCTTTTAGCTACGTGCATGCTAATTTTTTCATATGAATTGAATTAGAAGGGAACTGCCATAAGTTACAAGTTTCCTTATTAATAGGTTTAAACTGTTTTGAATTTTGAATAAATACGACGGTAAATAACTTCATAACGTCAGCCGCCGGCGAGGCAAGGTCTCCGAAGTTGTTGTCGCCCGGCCCTGCACCACTGAAGATGTCGACCACAGTGATCGACGAAACGTCTGGAACGCAAGTTTCACATGGACCACGGCCAATCAGCCCGGAAGCAGTATATTCTACAAACTTCGTAAATTATTTGTTTATTCAAAGTAATGGAAATAACGAAACGTAGGAGGTATATGTGTATGAATACGTACATTTCACTGTTTCTATTCCACGTAATAGGGAAACCATTTTGCGTGGGCACTTTTTCCCCACTTCACACTAGTACTGCAAATTGCCTAAAATAAAATCCAATAACGTTTAGCTAATCCCAGAATAGATTCCATAAAATAACTTCGCCTTAACGAAATGAACAATAAACAAACATAGCATTTACAGGAATTCATTTAAAGTTTAACAAACAACCAAAGCCAAATTTAACTGAAATTCGTTGAATTCAACTATAAAGTTTCAAATTCAGCAAATTAACAAATCTATCCGCAAGGACTGTTGTTAGGTTGAGACATCAACGTTGGAAGGAAAATAAATTGCATGAGTTGTTGCCCGGCCTAAGCCGACCCTCAAGGGGATACTTCTGCTAAGGGCGTACACAGACAGGGTTAAACAAGAAAAGTGATAATGGTACTTTACGATATGACCGTCAAGATTCATCACAAGCGTCTGTTTAAATGTGAAGTATATCATGATTATACCAGACTGAAACTAATGTTACTATATTTAGAGTTGCAGTTTAATTTAAGGATTGTGAAGTGATTGCTAGGAAACAAAGACAGATGCCGGGTCCATAGCGTAGTACAGAGACGTACACCGTGACTGCGACTGGGACTTGCGACCCAGATGTAGGTTTAGGGTGACCACCTTGTGATGCATCAGCGCTCACCTCCACCGTCAGTAGTGTCCCCCCCCCCCCACCTATCCAAATTTGGTAAGGTTCTATCAATGCCGCTTTGGCTATTTGATTTAGTAAGGAGCTTTCTGAAGCTATATAATATATACATACATATATTTATACTTATTCATGTAAAAAATTATGCATTCTACATTGGTCGTATTTAAGCAGAATGAAACTAAACTATTCCATTCTCTATACTGTGTGAATTTAGTCTGCTTAAATAAGTACCTACCAATTATGATATTTATTACCAGTAGGACAATTCATGTATAACTGATTGATCTTAGCGTTATTACCGGTAGAATTTTTTAAAATTGGTTTTTGTGGGAAGCGCTCTCGTCAGAGCCTCGTCTGTAAATCAGTCTAGACTCGGTTTGCATTTGACGTTGGCTTGGCGCCATAGGTTTTGCTAGGGGGCCCAAACTGAATGAGAAAATAGACTTCGTTTTAACACTTGGTCCAGTAGCTCAAAAATACACTGGTACTGTACGCAATGCGGTCTAGAAAACGTTCATTTGAAAAGTTGTGAATAAAATGTTAGTTTGTCATATTGAATATCTTCAACCCAAATTTGAACAAGTCGACTAGGATTTTGCTTCGACACATAAACTCAAAACGTAACGAAAAACCACTGAATGTGATTACGTTAGTACAGGCGACAAAGGAGATACGGTTACATTTTTCCATATAAAGTTGTATGTAAAAGTGTGACACTATTTCTTTTATCGACTGTACAATCAGACGAAATTATTCTGTATTTATTTCAAAAGTTTCTTAGCGATTTCGTGGTTTTTATGATTAGTTGAAAGCTAAATAGTATATGAAAGTAGTTAACACTGTTTTCTTTTTCTATGTAGGTGAAAAAAGAGAAGAGGAGCTTCCAACAGTTTTACTATTTTATATTAATTTATTTATTTCGTCCATTTAATACAATATTTACTAATGGATTTCGAACCCCCAATCTCTTCAATGTTCAATATATGAAACACTAGCTGTTGCCCGCGGCTTCGCCCGCGTGGATGTCGCTTATCGCGTAGTATCGTAAATTTTAGCGCAGAGTCGAGCATTGAGAGCTTAATAGATACTCTTCTCGCCTCTCTATTTGACTCTTTACTTGACTTTCTACTTGCCTCTCTAATTATCCCTGTCTCTACTCGACTCTACTCGACTCTACTCAACTCTGTACTGAACTCTCTACTCGCCTCTCCACCTGCCTACCATTCACTTCTCTAATGCCTCTCTACTCGACTCCCTACTTCAAATTCAAATTCTTTATTTCGCAAAATTGTGCAACGTGATTACATCTTTTGCCGTGAAATTCCGCTTAAAACTAAAATTTACCACCGCTTCTTAGGCGCTAGTGGAGCAACAAACTCCATTGCAGCATTTTGAAATGTCAAAATACAAAGATTGATTGCTTAAGACTAAATATGAACGAATGTACACATTTGTCTAGCATCAAGAACATCAAAAATCATTTAAAAAACTTGCCTATACACTCGCCACTTTACTTTACTTTCTAACTTGCATCTTTATTCTACTCTCTGCTCCCATCTCTGCCCCTAACCTTGTTTCTTCCCAGTTGTCTCTCTTTTCTAATCCACTATACCTTTCCCCAAGCTCTTAGTGGTCTATCTATTTCATCAGGATTTGTTCATTGATGAATTTTCACTCAAAAGGAAGTTCGCAATTCGTTGAATGATAAACGGAATTTTGCAATTCTTATGGTGTTAAATAGCGTATACTTTTAGAAGGATCCCATATCGAAGAAGTCCGGTATTTGATGCCGAGATCCTATCCATTTATTTACCCGTCCATCTTCGTATCAGGGATGGTCGGTCTTGATACATTACGACTTAGGCGGGAGTTAGCGCACGTCATGTACTATTATTTGCATTTAAATTTTAAAGTGGCCAACCCTTCGAGTCGTGAATGTATCCACTTCTATGTGCCGGACAGGTACACGGGTGGCGCTGGACGGCGACAGCATTAGCTCTGGACTTGCCCACCAGCTTGGCGTTTTTTGGTATAGAGTAACCCTACTTACAGAGCTGTGCAATACCTGAATGCCTTTTTGAAAAATAATCCAGATGCGGACATATTCTATGTCTTTGGTATAACTGTGGCAAAATATTTATGTAACTTATAGTATTTGTATGCCTAAAATGTAACGTACTAATAATGAATGAATAAATGAAATAACCCGCCTACTTTGTTTGTGGTAGCAATCATGTTGTTTCGTTTTCAAAAAATGAATGTCTAGGCGCTCTCTATTAAAATTACAGTATTGTAACAATTGATGAAATACAACTTAATAATAACACTTTACAGCACGTGCATATTAATCAATATACATTGTGTAAATTAGTGCAGTGACATTTATCAGCCTTAAGTACGTTTTCTCAGTGGCTCTGGTAGGGAGAATGTTCCCCAGTAAAGCCATAACAGTGGCAAAGTGTGTGAACGCGGCCGCTACGCAGTAGGTGCGTGTTCGATCCCCGCTCAGTACAAATATTTGTATGCATGAATATGGGTATTTGCATTGGTCTGGTCATGCTTCGGAGAGCACGTTAAGCCGTCCTCGATCCCGGTTGTCATACAAACATCTATGGCAGTCGTTACGGGTACTTGAGGTCCTCAAAAATCCAACAACTGGTCTAGCTGCAATGCTTCTATATCACCTTTGGGTTGTGGAGGTCAGATGGCAGTCGCTTCACAGAAAATATCGCAGTTTTGCCAAATCCGCAGTTAGACTGGTAAAAAGCTGACCTCTTTTTTTTTACAATTGTAAAGCTTCGGATGCGACTGGGATTGACGCTAGGATAAAGAAGAGTGGCAAAGGGTGAAAATTTTCTAAATGGAAGACGGTGGAAGAAAGTTCTTACCTCGATGTAGTTTATCAAATTTAAACGTCTCTACCATCTATGCAAAAGGAAAGCCGGCAGGAATTGAGTTATAGGGACCCATCGCCACTACCACAAAATATGAATTCATGTATCAGGATTTCTCAGAATTCTACTACTATGGGAACTAAATAGGCGAAGAACCGTTATATCTTATGGCCATAATTTGCGAAACGGATTTTTATTTTTTTATTATTTTTTTTGGTTGAAAAGGGAAGTACCTGGCCAAGAGAGTAGAGTAAGAATCTAGAAATCTAGGGAAATCCTCAAAATGTAAGCAAAGATGCTGTTTCTATTGCTTTTACATAATTTGAGTAAACTGATAATAAAAACAAATAACAAACTAAGCAAATGATCAACGATGAATCGGTTAGATACTTAGACACTATAAAGGTAAACTAAATAAAATTATAATAATAAAGTTAAACCGACTTCAAGAAACACTGTTAGAAGTCGGTGCCAACATTGTTTAATGTGCCTGAAGTACTATGATGTAATTAATTTATATATGGTTTCTCGGGCTATGCACCGACTTCTACCAGAACAGCTGTAATATCAGTTACTTTTTTTCAGTGCCTCTTTTTTGTTCCCTTAGTCCTTAATCGGTTTAACTCGTTAACATTTAGTTATTGGCTATAAAGGTTAGCCCATGTCCTTTCTTAAACTCTAATCCAATTCTGCATCAAATTTCATCAACATCGGTTCAGTTCAGCGTTTAAAGCGTGAAAGGCAACAGGGTTCCTGTTAATGTTAGCACAGTCTAACAACTTTCATACAGAGTTTCAGACTCGTTATGTTATGATATTAGTATGAATTACGCAGGATGTTAAGGGACCGCCTCTGTGGCGTAGCGGTACTGAACGCCGCTGCTACGCAGGAGGTGCGTGTTCGATTCCCGCTCAGTGCAAATATTTGTATGCATGAATATAGGTATTTGCATTGGTCTGGTCATGCCTCGGAAATTACGTTTAGCCGTCGGTCTCAGTTGCCATACGAACAGCTATGGCAGCCTCAAAAGTCCAACAATTGGTCCAGATGCAATGCTTCGATGTCGCCTTGGGGTTGTGGAGGTCAGATGGCAGTTGATTCACGGGAAATTTCGGAGGTTCAGCTAAACTCGCAATTAGACTGGTAAAAGCGGATCCTCGCCTCGAATGTAAAAAGCTTCGGATGCGACTGGGATTAATGCTTGCTACTTGCTAGGATGAAGAAGAAGACTCAGGATGTTTAATGAAATTGTGAAAATTCGAAACATTTTATAGAAATCGAAATGACAGCTCTTATATATTCTGTTGTGCACGAAACTATATCTTGTTCAAAACTGCGTGATCGCCATCTAGTTGTATTGATGTAACTAAATTATAGAATGAAAAAATATATTTTCTTAAAGACCTCTGTTGTGAACGAAACCATACCTTGTTTAAAAATGCGTGATCGCCATCTAGTTGTATTTTTGTAACTAAATAATAAAATCTCAAATTTTAATTTATTGATTAAATACGAATCTGTATACACAATTGTGTATCTAATAATAAAGTCTATTTATTTACATAGTTGCTTAGATATGATAAGCTATAAAAAATATACCATAAAAATAATCTCAAGTAAAAAAGCGACATTATTGCTCACATCTCTGGTTCTACTTAACCGATTGTGATCAAACAAACGTAAGATTTTAAGTTGGAGCAAGCCCTTTCTAACAAAAAAAACCGCATCGAAATCCGTTCAGTAGTTTTTGCGTCCATCGCGAACAAACAGACAAACAGACAAACAGACAGGATTTCCAAAAAATATATTTTCGTGTTCAGTATCGTTAATATAACATACTCCAAGTATTTTTTTTTAAATATCTCCAATGTACAGACACGACTACTTTACAATTATATAATAGTATAGATTATACGCACCTGCATTAACTTTAACGTTAAAGTTTAATAAAAGTATTGCCCGTTTCTCAAGCAAGGTTTGAAGTAAGTCCCTTTAGCTAAACGACGTCAGAACTGAAACTCAATAATACATAATTAGGAACAGATTTTAATAAACTTCCGCCGACCAATGGCGTGATTAGGTATGTAAATGATTTTTAAATATAATACAGGTCTAATTATGTCAGAAAGTGTAAGTATTTAAAAATTTAAATATTTTTAAATACTTAAATGCTGCGCCTCGGCCCGCATACTTCACGAGTCCGGCAACACTACAATTGGTGGCCGCGGCAGTAATATACTATTAGATTTCAAATTACCTTTTTGACTTCTTTAAAATCGACAGAAGCATCTTCTTGAATGCTGGGCTATGAGTATAAACTATTTATCCATTATAATTGTTTTTGAATTTTTTTATTTATTTATTAGGTCTACCGACAATGTTTTACACCAAAACATACAATAACAGTAATTACAGCTAACTTATTATAATGCTAACATCACTTAAAGGTAAACACCGCATACAAAGAATAATAAAGAGAAACTTATACTAAGCTAAAATAATATAATAGAGACTTAAAACTAAACAACTTTACATAAAAATATATGAAAAAAGATTGTAAAAAGAAAAGAAACAGGAAAAGAAACAAGTTAACTTGCTCTTGACTGAGAGACACACTAAATACCTATATATCCTTAACTAAATAACACTGAGAATACTTAAAATACGTTTTTGTTTATCGTGGGTATCACAGTGAAAGTCAATCATGTCACTGAGACTGTTTACAACTCTAGACAGTCTTGCGCATGGAGAATTGGCACCTAAAACTGTCCTTCTTAGAGGTGGACAGAGTGGCGTGACTGGTTTGCGAGGGATCCTAGATGGAACATTGAATCTTAGCAAAGCCAGCAACCTTGGACAATCAATTTTGTGTTGGAGGATCTTGGAGGCAAACTTTACCTCATTTATTTTTGTGCGTTGTTCCAGAGTTTTCATATTAAAACGCTCCAAGCGGCTGTTGTAAGACCGCATTGTTTTTGTAATACCATTTAAAAATGCTAAATGCCAGACAAACCGTTTTTGACATCGTTCGAGGCGCAAAGCGTGGGTTGCATAATGGGGACGCCAAACAACACTACAATATTCTATGATACTCCGTACCAGACTGTTGTATAATAGTATTTTAGTGCGATTATCACGAAAACCTTTACTATTTCTAAGCATAAATCCGAGCATTTTGGATGATCTTTTAATTACACTATCCAAGTGTGGTACGAATGTAATTTTTTTGTCGAATATTACACCGAGGTCCCTTACATTTTCTAATTCAGATATTTTATCAGAATTGATGTAATAATCATGACTTAGGGCTTGCGTTTTTCTCGTAAATTTTACATGGTAGCATTTTTCAGCATTAAGCAACATTCCGTTGTGCTTACACCACAAAATTAACCCATTAAGATCATTCTGTAGATTCCTGGTATCCCGATCCGATTCAACTATTTTCACAAACTTAAGATCGTCAGCATACATAAAAACTTCAGAAAATTTAAATCATTCTGGAATATCATTTATGAAAAAGTTAAACAGGATCGGGCCCAGATATGACCCTTGGGGAACACCGGAAGAAATTGGTTGCAAACTCGACTGATACCCGTTAACTACTACAGAATAAACTCTGAACATCAAATAGGATGATATCCAATCAAGCAAGGATCCTGATATGCCATAAGCTCGCAATTTATTTATGAGAACTTTATGCGATACTTTGTCAAATGCCTTGGAGAAGTCCGTGTAGATCACATCAGCTTGTTGTCCCCGATCAATGGCATGTATTAGTAGTTCAGTGAAAGGAACTAAATTTGTATTTGTGGATCGGCATGGAACAAATCCGTGCTGGTTGTCACTTAAATACAATCGTAAATGCTTCTGAAAGTACGGACTGAGTAGTGCTTCAAAGATCTTAGCAAATGCTGACAGTATCGATATAGGCCTGTAGTTGCTTATTACTGTGATATCTTGTGATTTATAAACCGGTACTATTTTGGCCATTTTCCATTTTAGAGGAAATATACCTGTCTTGAGGGATTTATTGTAAATTAGCATTAGCGGTTGGGCCAGCTCGGAAAAACAATTGGCTATAAATACCGGATGTATTCCATCAGGGCCTGCACCCTTTCTGGTATCTATATTTTTTAGCTTCGAAAGCACACATCTCTGTTCTATAAGAGGGCAGTTGAGGCACAAACTGTTTTGGTCCAGGACACGTAGATTTTCGGACATGTGCTCGGTGTCAGTAAGCACATTATCACAGGTGCTGTATACAGATGAAAAGTGTTCTGCAAACATCTCACATACTTGTTCTACATCAGATGAATTTACTGAGCCATTTGTCATTTCCTTGGGGTATGCGCTTGATCCACCTCGTCTAGCTTTTACATAAGACCAAAAAAGCTTAGGATCTCTTCTAAGCTCACTTTCAAGACGTTCAATATATGAATTGTAACAAACTGTTGATAATCTATCGCAACTTTTGCCTATATATTTCAATTCTACACCATCTATCGGATTATTATATATTTTATAACGTTTCCTAAGCTTATATTTTTCATTCAATAATTTAATTAATTGCTGATTGAACCACGGAGGAAATTTGTTGTTTTTGGATTTTTTATGTGGAACAAATTTTTTAATAGCAATATTGATGTGATGGTAGAACACCTCGAGCATTTCATTTACATCACTACAGACTCCAAATACTGCAATCCAGTCGAGTTTCGCCAAGTAATTGCGTATTGATTCGTAGTCTCCTTTAAAGAAATTTGGTCGAAAATTAATTGTGTTATAGGGAAGTCTAGCATCTGTTTTTAGTGGTAATGTGATTTCTAACGGAGGGTGAGGCTTATGAATATTACTTATGGGAGTGAAACATTCTGTAACATTGCACAAAGATATGGTTGAAAGAAACAGGTCAAGTATGCGGTCCATATAGTTTTTGTTGCAGACGTCTTGGTTTATTACTAATATCCTACACGTAAGTTAATTTATTTATCTTTTATTATCAGTCATCATCGTTTAAAGTTGCCAGGTTCAGACCCGGAGTCCATTGTTAATATAAACGTTTCCAGGTCAACCCCAGAGGCCAAAGCCTACGCCTGAGCCTGATCCGTTGTTTAGCAGGTACACCGACTAGCAGATAAGGTCGGCTTGGGTCCCAAAAGCGTTAGTAGAACCCTTAACTGTACATCCTATTTTTAATATTATTAGTAGGTTATACTAAAGAGAAATGTCACTAGATTATTACATTCTTATATTACATAACGACAGTATTATTACATTGTTACTCCAAGACAATAAAGAGAGATGACCAATGAAGTAGATGTCCCAAACACTCAGGAAATTAACAGATACGATTGAGTAACTTCTGTAACAAGTTGCTAGTTACCTAATGGGCATGGTAACACTCCGACTAACAATGAAGACGGACAAGATTTAGTTATCGTCTCTATAGAGTTTGGCTTAGTAGAAAGAATGCTTGGGTAAAAAACTTTCTTTGAAAAACTCTAGCTGCATAAAGTGTATAAACGAGACGTAACAAAAGAATAGAAAAGAGAAAAATGCATTCATTTTAATTTATTGCTTGATTTGCTCGTGAAAACTATAAAGAGATTTCTTGAAACTGCTTAATATATAAATTAATTAGTATAATTTCAAATGTATCGAAAAGTACAAAAAAACAGTTGATTTATCTGAGCGCAGACTTGTACATTGTGGCATACAAACACACGGCGCCCACCTGTTGGAAAGTGGTGACAGTGGCCTATGGACGTGTGCAACACCAGGCAAGTCACACTCGTAAGTAAGAACAGAGAGTAGAGTTTCTGTGTAGTCAAAGTTGACGACAGAGCAGGACATCTATTGCCGCGTCACCTCTTTTATTTTCAAGAGTTGGTTTATTTTGGGTTTTGAACTCCCAACTGTGAGAGGTAAGGTAGTCATTTTCTATATCCTTGTTGTAAAGGAATACGTAGAATAATTAAAAAAATGCACCAGTATAATAAATCACTTGGAAATAAGGGCATTTTTTTGTCAAAATAAAAAGAAGAAACATTTGACTTATTAGAATCCCTTAAATATGGGTTTGTCAATGACTAAAAATGGCAACCAACATCATAAAGTAAGCACTTAAATAAGCAACAAATAGCTAGCGACTGCATGTGTGAACTACATGCACGGTCGGGAAATTCCCGGAGATTATGTAAAATTACTTCATTAGTGCAGTTTGGTAGTTCGTGAACTAATAAGTTCGTGCCTAGGTTTACGAGACTCAGTTAGTATCTTGCCATTCATTATATGCAAATATGCATATTTTAGTTGAAGGTCAACTACAGTGGAATCTTCCTACAATATTGCTACAGTCATCAATGTTTCCATTATTAACTGTTGTAAGAGAAACATCTCAAGTATTGGTGAACAAAAATAAATATTTTCATGTTATTGGAGTTGTCCATACATAAATTAAGTTCACATCGATCACCCTCCGGCGTTGGCAGAGGCAATTTGTGCCTTTTGCTTCTATTCTTATATACTCCACTATAATTAAATATTTTATTGTTGTATTGTGATCGAATATTTTAGCACCGTAGCTTTTAAAGACAAGGCAGTTCCAATGTAAGTCTCTTCTAAAAACTAAATCAAACTCGATTCATTTATTCGATGCCACAGACAGATACACATACACACACAGATACGTCAAACTGATAGATATACAGATACCCCATTGAGGGTTAAAAATAATGATTATGAAGTGGGTAAGATTAGTCTTTAAAGTACCTACCTACTTTAATAAATATTATTAAGGTGGGTAGGTACGTAGGTACTATGTAATTTAATCAACAACTTGCGATTCAACGATTGACTTCCAAATTAATCTTATTTATACACACAACAAAAGCATTCGACAAATAAACCCATAGTTTACTTTTCCTCCCTGAGGTACAAACGAGAGCAAATATACAAATACAGCTGCTCAGGCCACATCTGCTATAAGGTCGCACCTTTGTTTCCGCACACTGACTTACTTATTAATAATTTTATGAAATACTAGCGATCCGCCCCGGCTTCACACGGGTGGTAAAAACGGTCCCGTGGAAATCCAGTATAACCTATGTTACTCAGGGTGAATGTAGCTTTCCAATAGTGTAAGAATTTTTGAAATCGGCACAGTTGTTTTTGAGTTTATTCATTACAAACATACCAATCTTTCCACTTTATAATAGTAGTGTAGAATTTTATGTTTGCTGAAATGTCACATGTTTCCATTCTAAAAATCTAATAGGTAGCAGAATCTTGTAGTAGTAGAAAGACGTACCAGCAACAGATACCCCTATAGCAGTTTCAAGTTTGATAGCTGGTCATGTCATTAGGTATTTAACATTGAAAATAACAACATAATATAGACCAATTTTCGCAAATGAAACATCATTTTAAAAGGACTGAGGCGAGTTTACTACAGCCCTATTGATAGATGACAAGCATTTTTCACGTTTAATAAAGCTTCAATCAAACTGTTGCTAGTGCAAATATGAAAGGTTGTGAACATGTTTGGCTGGTCTTTATTCAGTTGGACGGATCTGGTTACAACTTGGTACAGGAATATATTATTTAATGGAATAACACATAGGTTACGTTTTATCCCAAGAATAGGATGCCATGGATTGCAATAGCATCATAATTCGCGGGCCACAGCTAGTGATTGTAAATCTACTAAGAAGGAAATATGGTTGTGGTGGACACAATGCTTTAAAGTATTTTAAAGTGGATAATAAATCTGGAGGATGTCTCCATTCATCTATCCGGATTTAATAGTTCGTTATCGCATTTTTCTCCATGCCGGGATAATGTTAATGCACGCAATATAAAGGTGAGCAGAAAGGGGATGAATACTGACGATTAAAAATTTACTCGGGAGGGGGGGGGGGGGGGGTTCTTGAATGAAAACAGTATTTTGGATACACAATTTACGCTCCAGTTATTTGGCTTAAAGCTTGACTCAACTGATGATTGGCATGAACCATATAAGAAAATTGACCAAGCGAGCCTTTTTTTTTTTAAATTCCAAACAAAAAGAATTTTAGGCCGATTATAACATTAAAAGTTATGGTGTTTGGGTACAAATTGCACTGTGTAGCATATTCTACAATGTTTTTTCCATACTAATATTATAAATGGGAAACTGTATGTGTGTCTGTTTGTATGTCCGTCTGTCACGCCTAAACCACTGAACCGATTTTGATGAAATTTAGTTTAGAGGTAGATTAGATTTAGAGAAAAGACATAGGCTACGATTGGTCGCAATAACCGACAACCACGCGGGCGGAGCCGCGGGAAAAAGCTAGTTTAATATAGTTGTAACAGTGTTGCATCTACAGACACTATCAAGTTTTGAAATGAAAAATAGATCACGAGTTTTAGTGCCAGCGACCCTTCAGATAAACAGTACTAAAATTAAAAGTGTTCGAGTTGGGTCACATTTAACAACTTTTTCAACCCTGAAATCTTTATCCACAATAGTGGCCGTTCATTTTAACGCCGCTGCCTGCCAGAATTTGATGTTAGAAGGTTCTTGTAGAATCGCGTAATCACGCTGCCTGGCTTTGTATTCCAATGACCTTGTTTTCTCTCGTAGATAAGAATCAAAATTATTTTCAGAATCCATCCATCATTTCAGGCCGCTATTCTTTTTGTACTAGGAATTGAACACGAATTTCCAACTTATTAACATTATAAAAATATTGTTCACCACAATTTAGTTACTTATATGAACAACAAATATGAATGTACAAACAATGAACAAATATGAATTTTCATAGGTCTCAAATTGTATTCTTTGGGAGGTCAGGTGGTAGCTGCTTCTGGATAAACACCCGGGTCTGGTACTAATCAAAAACAATAAGTTGGACATTTCAATGCCAGTAGGAAATCACTATAAAGATAATGATCAAAAAACCGAAGTTAAGAGTTCTAATAGACCATTCGTTACAGAATGAAACATAAACACGGAAGTTTATTTCTCAAATAACAAAAATGTCCACACAACTTATTTTATAAGTATATTTTAACTAAAAAACCTCGTAAGAGCCGTGGGAAATCATTTTAGGCAGAAAAAGGAAACTAAAATGTCTTGTGACCGATGTCAGCTTAAGTAATGAGATGAATGGTAAATGTTGAAATGTGAAATATCTCTAGGGATTTAAGGATCAGAAAGGTAGCAAAATGCATTTATTTTCTTAATAATGTAATCTGTTTATTCGGGAGGGGCTATCAAGATCTTCGGCACCCAAGCCTGTCGGTCCTGCAACGAGTACATTTTGCTGATTGACGAACGATGCACCGGCGCAGATTTTTTTCTCGAAGTTGGGGTTAAGGGGGTATTCACTGCTGTCTAAGGGACGAAATGGAGTAAACTGACCCCGAACTCTTCAGTAAGAACCTCGGATACAATAATAACTATATTGATGATGCTGGTATAAGTTAATGAGTGTACTGGCTTTTGCCTGCGGCTCCGCCGGTTATATTGGTTATCGTTATAAATTGTAGCCTATGTGTTGTTCTGATATATAAACTATATAATTGTAAAGTTTCATTAATATCTATTCAGTAATTTTTACGTGAAAGAGTAAAAAACATCAATCCATACCTACTTACAAACTTTAGCGTTTATTATATAAGTAGGATTTGGAATGCCCGACCACCTGTGTTTGTTTACATAGGTGGTCGGCCGGGCGTTTCAATGCTCCTGTATGGTTTTTAACAACCTTAATTTTACAGGGTGTTTTTTTTATACCAGTGGTTACCGTGGCCTATGGACGTGTGCAACACCTGGGGCGTCACACTCGCGCTGCCGACCCTGTTAGAACAAAGAGTTTATGTGCCGTCAGTGTAGAAGATAAGGCAGGACAAGCCTTTGGTCTTCCCAATGACAACACAAAAACTCTCCAGTGAGCTCTGGCTACCGCTGGGAACACGACACGAGGTTATTATTGCTTCGGTATTCTGTAGGGCGGAGGTACTTCCTTAGTCGGACTGCTCAATTGGACGGAAATACGGTCGTGTCCTACCTCCTACAATTAGCGAAATCACTAAAAATGCTCACTCTTAAGTTAAGGATCTAATGATAAAATATTTTTTTTTTTTAATTAAAATGGAATTTCGTGAACTCAGAAGTACTTTAGGTGTGAATTATACAGAAAAGGTGAGATTAAGGGAGGAGACGATACATGGATGGATGCGCAAATGTATAAGCTGACTTTGTTGCAATAACATGTCCTTTAGCGAAGAACTAGCTCGCCTTTTCGGTATACCATATTCACGCCTTAGAAACAAACTGGTCTATAATTTGTGAACGAAAAGTCTTCTCACACAAATTCACGTTTTTATTACAAATCTGTTAGATAGGACAAAAGATAGTCAGGTTCCAGGATAGGATGGATAAGTTGAAAAATCAGTGTGTATTTCTTCACTGCGAACAATAGCCGTTTATTTGATTGAATTGAGAGAGTCCAATTTCTATCGCCAAATTCTTAGAAAAAGGTAAAGTTTTCTATAAAGAAACTGTTGACTTCAAAGGTCTCAAGATACTTTGTAAACAAAATTGCTTACAAAAGCTAAAGTTAACGGACAAGTCCAAAATTGAGAACGGATATGTGGAATCGACAGCGTTGTACAAAATGTACAATCATAAATACATACTTTGATCACATGCAGTTACCGCTTTGTTCCAAATGGAGTTAAAATTTAGTTCTTCAGTAGAATTATTTGACGGAGGACAACACTCCATACGAACCTGGGTTATCGATGTGAGTATAAAAAAAGAAGGGTTGCACTCTGGGAGTGCCGGCAGAAGTGAAAACTATTCTTTCTTTCTTTTTTCGTTATATACATAGAAAGATAAAAAGAACATACCATACCATACCTATAATATAGCGCCAATCATAGAACCTATCACTAATTTTCTACTAATTTTCTATCAGACGAAATTAATAAATTACAAAAAGAAAAAACATTCACAAAAAGTCATGAATTATAAAAAGAAAAAATAATAACAAAAAGTGTCGGACGGCCAGGTTTGAACCCGGTATTATCTGAAACCATAAGGTCTTACAGTCGAAGCGTTTACCGATAAGCTACGAAGCTATTTATCGTATCTTGCAAAATAGACAGTCTGTAGCTAATGTTGTATGACGCCAGTCGTCGGTTACGGTTCAAAGTTGAAGCGATCCTGACGCGAGTTTAACACTTTTTACCCATCCAACGCCGCTAAAGAAGTTTTCACTTCAAAAACAGAGTGGCCATTCCAAGTTGATAGGCTATGCCTGAAAATATAGCTATAAGATGGATATAGTTATAAGATAGAAATTTACATGGTGAAATAGAGGTTGTGTTACACATAATTACTGTATGTATAGCCCTACAAATAATTACTGTAATGAGAATGTTCAATACTACAATGTTCATAATATTTATCAGACGGAGGAAACGGTAAATAAATTTGAGCTTGATCATAAAATCTTTGTGAAAACAGTTGTTGAACACAAGTGTTGAAGAGTGTATACTGGTAATATATATAATAGACAGAAACCAAAGTTTAAAGGTAAATATCGAACGTTGGCATCGAGCCTCACACGATGAAATATTCATGAAGACAATGCAATTTGTTACCGATATTGCTCCTGTATGCGCTCGTAATTTTACTTTGTGTATGCAACGATGACAAACAAACGAGTTTTTGAACACACTTCACGCATATATGTAATATAATAGCTAAACTAACCCGCGGTTCCGCCCGCGTGTTCGTTCGTTCATTCATAGATACCTTCAATTTTATTCGCAAGCATTCTACTCAAGCATATGACACAATTTAAGTTCTTTTTAATAAAAGCAACCGCATCCTTATCTTATCTAAATCCGTTCAGTAGTTTCGCCGCAAACATACAGACAAGAAATTAGTCAGTATTCTTAATAATATCTAGAATATACAGAAACAAACTAATTTACAATCTTAAAACAGTGTAGAATTTTAACTTTAAAATCAATAATTTTAACCCATAGTCCTGGGGATATCAAATGCTTTTTGGGAATTTAAATTTGATTTATGTAAACTGATCCCGACTAAAAATCCTTGACAAGTCTATTGAATGTCGAAATTGAGACAATGAAAGAGGATTAAACCGGCACTCCAGTTGATTGCTGATGCGGCATCTGCACCCTGACAGATTTAGGTCGAGATCAAAAAAGACAACGCTGATGAAATGAAACGTTAATTTACTAATCTTAAAACATTTAAAAGTGACACAAAAAGTTTAAAAGTTTTGCTGGCTATAAGTTAGCGCTTAGCTATATAATTAAGAAATAAATAAAAATCATTTATTTCAGGGCATTTAGACGATAACGCTTGTGATATAAAATCCTGACACCTTGAGAAAATACGTAAAACATTAAAAATTAAAAAGTCTTAAATAAGAATCTTCTTAAAATATTTTATTATTCGAAATTGCGTACACCTTAATAAAATAAAACAAAAGAACCGATTCAAAAAATTCATTAACAAGAAGATAAAATGTTTGATAATCTACTCTGAAGATCACCATTACGTATTTCAGGGGGTCCTATCGTAAGCACGTGATATTTCATCATATTACGTGACCTCCTAAAGGGTCTCTGATATTATCTGTCGTTTTCTTTTTCTGTATTTTATAAATGTGGAGTTTAGGCATGAGATTAATCTTACGGCTACATAATTATAAATGCGAAAGTTAAGATATGGATACTCGATTAGGCTGAAACGACTGAACGGGTCTGAATGAAAATTGGTACATTTATAGGCTACTTTTATCACGGGAGTTGCTCCCAGGATAAAAGTAACCCGCGTATTACAGATACTTGTTATTACTAAGGTTTCTGTAGGTCGCAAGTGGAGTCAGAGTGGAGTCGACAAGTATTCTTAAAATAGCAAACATATCTAAGACGTCTTAGGCCCGTATCTTAGAACGACACTCAGTCCTGAATCTCAATTATTCTGAGGACATAGACAGATTTGACAGACTGTCTATGCAATCTGCCCTCAGATAAATCAACATCCAGAATTGAGTACCTATCTAGAATACGGGTCTTAAAGTAAACAACTGTAAATAGCATATTCATCATAATCATTTCTTATTATATGAGAAAGGCATTCTTATGCTGTTAAAGTATTTTATTTATTAACATTCTATCCATAATATTCATTACTGACTACTGTAAGTGCTATGTAATATTAATTACCTGAACTACGAAAGAATACAGCCCTAGTTTCATAGACTCAGACTACGTTTTAACAGGATCTTCCCTTTCAACACAAAAAAGCAACGAGATATCAAAGACTCCATTAACTAATAGTTTATTAGAACATTACTTTAGATTTATGGCTGTAGTTTGTTCAGTTTTGTTTGAACGTACAGAGAAGAGTGTTTGAAAATGTTTATATTATGTACTACTATATATAGATTACTATAGTGTAGGTGTGTAAATATTGCTTTCAAAATTTTCTACGAAATATTGGACATCTGTTTAGAATTGTGGCGCATAAGCGATAACTAGAGGACATTGTAGATTTTGCCGTGATGGCATCACACTGTTTTTCGCGTAGGTATCTAATCAATCTCGTAATATTTGATATACTACGTGAATGTTTTCATCATTGACAATATACTGTTGGTCTTTTTGTGAAAACAGATTAATCTGTGCCCCAATATCACATTAAAATTTTCTACTGCTCGTATGTCCGTAGTCACGTAGTTGAACGATGGGAAAGTGTTCAGAGTAAATTTTTGAGATTCATTCAATTCAAATCCCAAACTTACCTGATTATTACCATCGTTGCAGAAAATTTCATCTTCTTCCTATACAGGAGAGAAGGAAAATTTCAGACCTTTCTCTTTTACTCAATATATCAAACGGTTCTACTAACGTGACCGAACTGGTGAGCCAAATAAGTCTCCGAGTACCATCAACATTTCTCAGAAGAAATAACCAGCTGCACGTTACTTACAGGCAGAATGCATACATATGTTATACATACATAGTTCGGGCATGTCACACGTACAATGCTGTGTGCTGGAGTGTCGATATGGATTGGTTTAACATGAGTGTCACCGGGTTAAAAAAGACCCCATGTAAGGAGTACTTCTCCTAGGATGGGAATTGTGCGTTGGTTTTTGTGTTATTGTACCATAGATCACTATTAGCAAACATTCTTACACGTGAAAGCTTATAATTGGCCATCATATAAAACTGTCGTGTGTACTATTCTTTTGTTAGCTGTAAGCTTTTGAAATTGTGAAATTAATAAATAAAGGTTAGTTATTGAGTTTCTGTAGTTATGATGTGGTCTCAGTCCACTCCTTACTTCAGCTACCAGTTTCATCACAGACCCGAACTAGTCATAAATCTTGAACTTCTGATGTTTCAGAAGCTTCATTAATGTTATCTTCTTTATTTCTAAGTCTACAGCCTACTGAAAAGTGTTTAGGTTTTTTGCAGATATTATATGTTTAAAATTTACTAGCGGCATGGGCCCCGGCTTCTTCTAGAAATACATTCATAAAAAAATTCTATGACCCGATTTCAGTGACATGAATCGACAGGGATTCCAACTTTTGTCATAATAGTTTTTGTCCTAATTTAAATTGCCAGAACAAATTAGGCATAATTTTCTTTGTCATAATAATAGTGTCCCATAATTGGTTTTTAGCATAGTGTGTTATTAAGCATAAATATTGTTTATCCTAATGTTTTTATTCATAACATTGATATGCATAAAGTTGTAAAGCATATTGTTTATTTGTCTAATAGTTATTTGGTATAATGATAAACGCCTGCTAACATGGTGCTAGCAAGCTGACAAGGATCTGGATGCAATCTGGACTTTAGGGCACTCCGACTCGGATAGGTTAGGCTCCGTCGACCAATTAGGTCAGAAGAACATTAGGTTAAATGAAATGAAAAGTTTGACGAGAGCAATGTACCTATGTGTAATATTGTTAATAAAAATTTTGTAGTGATTTTTTCGGAATAGTTATGGTTATGCGTCGTTATGCTTAAGTAAACTTATGCTTTGGGATATTATGCTTATTAAATATTATGCTTATAGTAAATAGGAGTAAAAAAATTATGCTTAAAAAGTTATGGCAAATGAGTATTATGCGTAAATAATGTTATGACAAGTAACATTATGCAACGTTAAATTATGACATAAAATTTTAGGAATCAAAATAGAGAACCGAATCGACACTAAGAAGTAAAAATTAGTTTTATCTGTGAAACGGGTTATATCGTGTCAAAATTTGAGTTCCATTGATGCTCAAGCTTTTGAGATTTTGAAGCATTCACAAATGAATTTAACATTTTTATAAGTCTACATCGATCTACATATTTTACCTAATTGTCGTTTTTATCTACTATCAACATTCTACGTAACTGTCACCCTTCTGATATATATGCAATCTATCCGAACATGAATTATCTTAACATTACGCTAGAGTTTATTCTGATGGGGTGCTCGTTGGGTAACCTCCACGTCGGCTTCTCTGTTTCTTCCCCCTTTTGACCGCGGTCCTGGGGAGCGGAAGCGGGGGGCTTGTGCACCCTGGACAACGGCTAACAGACTCCTACCTTGGGAGTTCTGTTGGCCGTTGACGAATAACCCAACGGCTGACCTCACGATGAGGTCGTGGTATGGCGGGCCTGCAAGGCCCGCGGGGAGGGATCCGTGGGTTCCTCCCACCTCAACAACCCTTTTTAGGGCTAGCCGTCGCTCCCGGTACCCCTCTGCTTCAGCAGAGGAGACATGGGAGAGGCGACCGGATCCGTCGGATCCGGGGACGGGTCGGCCCACTGCTCGCGCAGGGGCTGACGGGCATTCGTGCCACCGTCGGCGTTGGGAGAGTTGGCTACTCCCCCGCATCGCGTAACCTCCGAGATATCGACAACGACCTGAGTGCTAGCCACACTCGGGAACGCCGATATCCTGGAGGCCGTGGGGCTTGCCCTAATTGGCTGGCCCACGACAAGGAAAAGTCTGAAAACCCGACAGCGAAGTCGCTTAAAACCTGTGGATACCTGGGGACCTCCACAGTATATACCCCGCTTCCTGGAATGGCCGTCACCCAGGAAGTGCAATCCGAACGGTTCTACTCGTGGGACATCATGGAAGACCTTAATTCAAACCAAAAAAACCCAAACCCATGTGTCATGGCGCCGCCGAGTTCCTCCTCCTCGGCGGCGCCCTTGCCTTGTGCCGGCTTGTCGGCTGCCCCATCGCAGCAGCCCAAAAAGCTGCCGACCGGCAGATCCTCGCGGTAGGAGCGGTAGGGTGGCGTTGTAGGAGTCCGGGTACGGCTCCTGCAGGCTCGGCCGGACAGATGCTTCAGGTGCCTGTCGGCCGGCCACGTGGGTGTGCAGTGCAAGGCGGAGGTGACGGTCGGTGACCGTTGCTTCCGCTGCAGCCAACCCGGTCACAGGGCCGGTAATTGCGAAGCTCCGCCGCACACCTGAAACAGTGCCGACCATAGGGTTGGCAGCAAGGCCTGCACCCGCGGGGAGCCGCCGCCGCGAGGCGGGCGTTCCGCCAATGGTTTGGGGCGGGATGCGGAGATGGTTCCATAATGGATCCTCATCTCCGCATCCTGCAGGTGAACCTGGGCCACGGTGTCGATGCTCAGGCACTTCTGCTCCAGAGCATGGCACAGTGGTCCATCCACGTCGCCGCTGTCGCCGATCCATACACTCATCGGCCCGCCTGGGTGGTCGACCTGGATGGATCGGCGGCATTGGTGCATAACGCCGCTGCGGGTGCCCCTCCCCTTGTTGTGATCGCAAGGGAGCATGGCATCGTAGCGGCGCGGGTGGGGGAGATTGCGGTCGTGGCCGTTTATTTCACGCCGAGATCACACCGACTCATAGGGCAGTATCGGCGGTCGCTGGAGCGGCTGACCGACGTCGTCAATGCCTGTTCGCCTCGTCCGGTTCTCGTGCTCGGGGACTTCAACGCCTGGTCTCAGGCTTGGGGTTCCCAGCGCACGAATGCGCGAGGCAGGGCTCTGGAGAGCTGGGCCGATTCTCTCGGTTTAGTTCTCCAGAATCGCGGGGCCGAAGCCACGTATATGGCCACGTTTGTGGCGGGGGAGCGCAGTTCGATCGTAGATCTATCGTTCGCGAGCGCTTCCCTGTCATTTCGCGTGCGGGACTGGCGTGGCGCCGCGGAGGTGGAGACACTATCGGATCACCGATACGTTCGGTTTGATGTCTCCCCTCCTCCGAGCGATGCGCCGGTCATTTCGGCCCAACGCGAGCCGCGCTGGGTGTTGGGGCGACTGAATCGGGAGGACCTCCTGGAGGCCGCCATCGTACAGGCCTGGGCCATTGCGCCGGACAGGCCTGTCGATGTCGACGATGAAGCGGCGTGGTACCGGGAAGCCATGACACGTGTCTGCGATGCGAGTATGCCTAGAGCTCCAGCCTATAATCCGAGGCGTCGGGTCTACTGGTGGAATGCGGAGATCGCGAGGCTGCGTCAAGCCTGCGTGATCACGCACCGCCGGTGGGCCCGACGGCATTCCAGGCCGCGCGTGGGTCCTAGCTCTAGGGGAGGACGGCCTCGAACCCCGACTGAGAGGGTTCCTCAGCGCATGTTTGGAGCGGGGCCAGTTTCCAAGGATGTGGAGGACGGGGAAACTGGTCCTCATCCGCAAGCAGGGACGCCCGGCGGACGAGCTGTCCGGGTACCGGCCCATAGTGCTGCTCGACGAGGTGGGCAAGCTCTTCGAAAGAGTTATTGCCAAGCGCCTCGTCGAGCATCTCTCTAGAGTGGGGCCGGACCTGGCGAACACCCAGTTTGGGTTAGGCCGGTGGCGTTCCACAGTGGATGCCATCATGCATGTAAGGACTCTGGCGGGGGATGCGGTTGCCCGGGGCGAGGTGATGTTGGCGGTGTCCTTGGGCATCTCCAACGCATTCAACACCTTGCCCTGGAGTTGCATCAGGGAGGCACTCGTGTACCACGATGGTCTCTCTACCTCCGCCGCATAGTCGGGGCGTACCTGACGGAGAGAGCCGTCATCTACCCAAGTTCGACGAGAGTCGGTAGGCGTGAGATGTCGTGCGGTGTTCCACAGGGGTCGGTTCTGGGGCCGCTCCTGTGAAACATCGGTTACGACTGGGTGCTTCGCGGTAACTTCGCGTACGGGGCCACCGTCACGTGTTACGCGGATGACACGCTAGTGACGGTGAGCGGGGCTACGCACCGCGAAGCGACCCTGAGGGCCACGACCGCGGTTGCTCAGGTCGTCGACAGGATCCGGCGGCTGGGTCTCGAGGTGGCTCTGCACAAGTCCGAGGCCATGTTCTTTCATGGCCCTCGGCGCAAGCCAGGCCCGGGAGCCAGCGGTGGTGGTAGTGGGAGGTACTCCCATCGACATCAAGCCCCGGTTGAAATACCTGGGGCTCGTGCTTGATGGTCGATGGGACTTCGGACAGCATCTCCGAAGTCTGCACCCCAAGTTGGTGCTCACGGCGAATGCCTTGGGCCGGTTGTTGCCCAACTTGAAGGGCCCAGAGTCCTCCTGCAGGAGACTCTACGCGGGTGTCGTGCGGTCCATGGCCCTATACGGGTGCCCCGTGTGGGCGGACACCCTGGAGGCCAGATTCCTGCCTCTGCTCGGTACGGCGCAGAGCACGATGGCCTCCAGGGCCATCAGGGGATACCGCACGATATCCTTCGAAGCGGCGAGTCTCCTGGCCGGATCGCCACCGTGGAGCCTGGAAGCGAGGGCCCTTTCGGCACTATATCAGTTCCGAAAGGAGGCGCGGGAGCGGGGATTCGATCCCGAGCCCGAGGATATTCGGGCCGAGAAATCCCGGCTCCACCAAGTCATGGTGGCCGAGTGGGAGCGACGACTTGGGCAACCACGCGCAGGGCACGCCGTCATTGCGGCGGTAAGGCCCATCATGGGGGAGTGGCTAGAGAGGCCACACGGTAGCCTCTCGTACCGTCAGACGCAGATTATCACCGGGCACGGTAGCTTCGGGCGGTATCTGCATCTGATGGGTATAGAGCCAACGCCCGAGTGCCATCACTGCGACGCGAGCGTGGACTCGGGGCTGCACTCGCTCACCGAGTGCCCGGCGTTTGAGACGCCGAGGCGGGAGCTTGTGGTGGCCCTGGGGGTGAGAGTGCTCACGCTCTCCACCCTGCTCGCGGCGATGGTCCGCTGCGCGGATGCGTGGGCGGCCAGCGCCTCCTTCTGCGAGCAGGTCATGCTCGCGAAGGAGACAGCAGAGCGGGCGCGGTGCGATGAGCGAGAGAGGCTCGCTGACATCGCTGCACGCGCCCGAAGGCGGCTCGGGCGTCGGAGGGCGCAAACTGACCTCCGCCCCCCATGAGCGCGGGCCTGAGGGTGACGGGTGGAGCCGCCCGTCACCCTAGCAGAAGCAGGCCACGGCGGCGGCGCGCATCGTAGGACGATGCGCGCCTCCCCACACCGGGGTTGAGTCGGGGACCGCGTGGTCCCCCCCTTCCCGAGGAGGGCCAGACCGAGAGGGATGGCCCTGGGTCAGCCGGGGTGCGAGGGATATGTCGCATGACAACCTCACCTTCGGCCTAGCACTACGACCCAGAGACGGCGTGCGGTTTAGTCGGTTCGAGTCCGACATAACCTACCCCTCTGGCTCCGGAGGGGTGGGTATCCGTGGGGATTTCCCGCACGTAAAAAAAAAAAAAGAGTTTATTCTGAAGATGTTTTTTATAAACGCTAATAGAAATTTTACTATCAAAGTTTACATCGAATTTAGCTAATGAAACATGAAACGTTTCCGTGACTCATGATGGGAAATGTTGACATGAAATGAATTCTCACGAAAGTTAAATAAAGGGATGCATGACAATTCTGAATAGTTAAGTTTCCCTGTACCAGAAAACTAAGTAAAATCAGAGATTACTAATAGTTGGAGTTCATACTTCAACACCCTCGAATCGAATCGAACCGAATGACCATCGAATTGTGAAATATATGTTCTGAAATATTATAAAATCAAAGTGTCTCTAAGTCCTTTACAGGCTTTTCTTCAGGAGTTTTTCTTTTGTGAAAAGGTTATATTTAACCAAATCACAATACGCATAATCATTTTAATAATACCTTAAAACTAGGGCTATTCTATCTTCATACCACGAAACCTCATACCATTTCAAAAATGTATTAACCCATTTAGTTTCCTAAAGTTGAAAATAACACGATATTCTGTCTAATCCTAAAACCAATATTTATAATCACTGGGTTGTACCTTTCAGTCTTAAGCATAATGTAAATGGTAAGATTCCAAGTAGATTAGGAAAATTTCAATTGAGATCGTTCAGTCACGTTATTACCCTTAGGCCTTAAACGTTTCTGTTACTGACACATGGGTAATGGGACAGAAGATGTCGTGTGACTTCATTCTGCAATTTCCTGGAAGGTAAAGTATATTTATTTTCGACGATTTATATTCGCGCAAGAGCAATAGCAAGTTAAATGATGAAAGAAATAAAGAGCTTTAAGATTATGCAGTTTCTGTTACGAGTATCTGTGAAAAATGTTGTGCTTGCCTATAAAAATAAGGCACTTATCTTAAGTTTGTTTATGTTACCTATTGTAAAGCTTTGGTGAACTTGTTGCTGGCGAGCCAAACTAGTCAATCAACATCGCAGTACATTAGAGAGTGAATAGTCCAATATTCAATTTTTTTTTACATATTTTTTGTTGTATTACATTTCATTTCATTATTATATTTCCAGAAACCTTCAAAAACTTTCGACATAACAATTAGCTACTTAATGTTCAACAAGGAAACTTGAAATTTTTCTCAGCAAATCTGTCTTGTAGAGTATAAAACAGTAAAATTCTGACCTCTTTTCTTGTAAATCAACGTTAGAGAGCGACCTTATTTGTTAAAGGCTGCATAGCCCGATAAGAACGTGTTTTATTGAAGTCTCAGGCTTAAGAGGTAGTCATAATTTCTTTCCGACGGTTTCATTTTATGAGTTGGTTAGTTGATATTTTTGCAGAACATGTTTTGTTTATTTCAAGATTATAAAAAGACCACTTAAAGCTTTACTGTGTGTACAAAAATAATTAAAAATGATGAATATAACCTCACTCCATCAGGTCGATATTTTCTACATAAGCATAATATTAGATATTTATTGTACTTTTATTATTTATTATTTTCTTTTATACTTTCAGAACATAAGAATTAAGTTGATTTTTAATCACCTTACGCTAAAGAACGCAGTTTTTTACAACATTCACATTTTTCACATATTACATGATTTAAAACACTCCTAAGGAAAATTGAATTGTCAACAGAAACATTAAAATGTAGAAAAGGTAAGATGTAGTTTAAGGCAAGATGTTAAAGTTCATTTCATAATGACCTATGTACATACTACTTTAAAAATTTTCATTTTAAACGCCTTAGTGTCAGGATGCTATCAATTATGATTTTGTTAATCAATAAGCGAATCAGTTTATGTGTTTTTTTGCTGGGCTAGTGTACCCAGGAAAATAGAAGCAGCTACAATTAGAGGCATTCTGCAACCCGTTAATTTAGTGCCGTGATAATACTGCCATTAGCAGATTTTAGTCTGGAGGAGTATTTGAAGCTCTCCAGAATTACTGAGTAAGATGAATAAGAACGAGTTGAATTCACGGGTTTTAAAACGTTTGAATGAAACGATAATGTTCAAATTACGGAGTATTTATAAAATTCTTTAAATGAGCATGTTTTTTCCGCTATTTCGTATGAATGTCGGTAGATGACTCTCACCGTGGCCCTAAGACGGTAGTATAGGAGAATTTGGATAGCTTCAGGTGTGGCTCGGTGGCTCAGTGGTCAGAGCATACCCCTGTAAGGGAAAGATCGTGGGTTCGAGTCCCACCTGAGCATTCAATTTTTAATATCTTAATCGATTTGAAAAGTTAGCATAGTAAATGCTTCAAAATTTCATTCAATTATTTGGGCGGAGTCATCAAAAAACAATGTTTAAAAATGATTGCAACATCATTCATTGTTTCCGATATTTCGTATGAATGTCGGTAGATGGCTCCCACCGTCGCCCTAAGACGGTAGTATAGGAGAATTTGGATAGCTTCAGGTGTAGCTCGGTGGCTCAGTGGTCAGAGCATTCCCCCTGTAAGGGAAAGATCGTGGGATCGAGTCCCACCTGAGCATTCACTTTTTTCCTATCTTAATCGATTTGAAAAGTTAGCATAGTAAATGCTTCAAAATTTCATTCAAAAGTTAAATTAAGTTTGAATTAAGTAAATATGCATTAAGCATATCCACGCTGAACACAAATTATAATACGAATGATTATAATAATTAAAGATTATAACGAAGCCGCTTTTATAAATCGAATGCCAATTCACTTAATTTTTTTTTCTTTTACATAAACTCAGGCTAAGGAAAAATATAAGGAAAATATTTATGTTTTCATTGGTTCAAATAAATAATTCTTTCTTTACTTTGGCGAAATTATGATTGGACAGTAATTCATTTGCCTCGTTCTTAAGGGTAAGGTAGATGGTATTGGAACGTACATTTTCGTTACCTTTCTCCAATTGTACGAGTATTTTGAGGTCGGAAGTAATCGAAGACAAGGACAAAATTGGGAAAGTGGCAACCCTGATTATGTTTCCGGGTAATGTGATTGAATTGGGAATTTTCGTGCCAAAAATTAGGCTGACATCAATTAGTAACCACACAATTTATAAGAAAATACTATTTCTGGTAATTTGAGTAACTAAACAGGTACGTATACACCCTCACTCAAGGATTAACTTTAACCAAAACATTTGACGAGTACCTGCTAACTAATAACTAATACAAAAAACCTACATGCGTATACGCATGCGTATACGCATGTTGTAAATAACCAACCGGTAAAGAAAAAAAGAAGGCTACTGTAGTATATACTACTACCATTTAATATTGTATAGGACATAGTGGTCCCTCACTATAGGTCTCTTAAGAACCTCAAAGGCACTCAACGAGCTATGGAGAGGGCTATACTCGGTATTTCCTTACGTGATCGCGTCAGAAATGATGATGTCCGTAAAAGGACAAAAGTAACCGACGTAGCCCAGCCAATTAGCTTGTTGAAGTGACAGTAGGCATGACACATAGCGCGCAGAACAGATGACCGATGGAGCAAAAAAGTTCTGGAATGGCGACCGCGTACGGGCAAACGTAGTGTAGGACGCCCAACGGCCAGGTGGAAGGAAGACCTCATCAAGGTCGCGGGAAGCGCTGGATGCGGGTTTCTTTAGATCGGTCATTCTGGAAGTCTATGGGAGAGGCCTATGTTCAGCCAATGGTCTGTGTGTGGCTGATATGATGATGATAATGATGATGATGAAGACACGTTACGGTTCCGGCTGCAAAATACCTGATATTTGGCGTCACGTTTGATTATAAAAGAAGCTATTGCTTATAAAAGCGGCCATTGTTGTTCGCGCGTTGAGTCATTTGTCGCAAGCAGAATATTTATAATATTATATATTTTATAAATATTCCGCTATATATAATATAATATAATTTATAATCCTGGTGTTGTTCCATTTATCATTATTTTTGAACATGTATTAGTTTAATGCTTACTGTAGGTTCTAATTATAAATTTATAATGCAATAAAACGTTAAAAATTAAATTAAATGAAATTAATTAAATTAAATTAAATTTATATGGTTACTATAAGATGTTGTTAGGTTAGATAATTACGTAATAAATACAGAATGTCCCTTAAGTAGAGACTTAATAAATTAATAACCGACTTAGTATTAAATGTATCTAACAACTTTTCTTTTACGGTAGAACAACTGCGGTGAGACTTGGTATTTTTGACAAATATTGTTATCTTTATGGAATTCTACGAATCGTTATTTGTAGATGGAATTCATATGTCCCGGGTCCTTTAAGCGGGGCGTGAAAAAGCATCTGATGAGGCCGTCAAGCTGAGTGCCACCATTGTTAACATGGCACGTGTATATAATGGTGGCCCTCTTTCTTGAGACTTTACCTTCAGCTTACCATCAGGCGAGGTAAAGTCAAATTGACGTGTCCTATATATATAAAAAAAAAAAAAAATATGTTACCTTATTTATTAATACTACCGAAATATTATCTTCAGTACGTCCACAACTGGTAAACCGGAAACGGTCACCCAGGGACACCGAGATACAAGTTTCATTATACGAGAAGATAACATATGTGTAGTAAATATAAAATTTATGAAGCTATTAAATAGAATGTAAGTACAATTTATTTTGTCAGACATTTTTTCTTCATGAAAGAAATACTATATATATTTTAAGTAAGGTAAAACAAAGCGAATATACTTCCAGCCAATAAATATCGAAGCTAGAATGACCTTATTGTTTCCCCAGTGAGAGGTTTTCAAAGGTCTATAAAAGTGTAGTAGAAATTACCTATGTTCATTTTTTTATTGAGTTTGTTATAATTTTCTTAAGTTTGTTTGGTTAAATTCAACCACTTCTGTTATTTAGTCGACCGAATTCATGTAACGACCTTTAAGACTTCTTAACAGACGGGCCATACGTTCTTTTGACCTTTACGAGTTCTAAACAGACGGGCCCATACGTTCTTTTAACACCTTTGTATAAAAGTATAAATATAGTTAAATGATTTTTCTGTAATATCTTTGATCCCTTTCTTGGTGTTTAATGCTAGTGCTCAAATATAAACGAAATTTTACTAAAACTTTTTTATACGAAATGTAATTCATGGGTAGATATTTGCAGTTCAATATTTCTTCCTCGTGGCTTTTATACATATATTACCTGCTTATAATTTGATCATTTTGTCTAGTTCCTGGTATTATACCATTAATTATATTATATGATGGAAGAAAAAGCGTCGGTAGTTTAGTGGTTAAGGAGTCGGCCTTACGATCGAGAGGTCCCGGGTTCGAATCCTGGCTATTACACTACCGACGTGAACCCACTCCTAGCACAAGCAATTTAGCTTAGTTGGATGGGTTAGAGGGAATATTAGTAATTTCGATAATTTCGGTTGCTAATATTCTTTTTTAATAAAAAAAAAGATGTTGTGTGTAAGATACGAGAATCAATGTGTCCTAATAAGGCTGCCAAATACATAAGCCCGCATACATCGTGCACAATAGAGAGATATACACTACATGGGTGAAGAAACTGTATATTGATTAGAATCAATAATGACCAAACCACTAGACATTACATGTTTATAGATTTTTATAATTAAGCTATTTAAAAAATAGTATCTATATATTGAAGCTTCTAATACTTACACTTAACCTTATAAAATCATACTTTTTAACAACCATCTCTAAAACCATGCTGAACGAGTCAAAGAACACATCGAAGCAGTAAAGAATCGCCAGACGAGCAAATCGGCGATTGCAGAGCACCTGCTAGTAGCAGGCACCAATCACTTAATTGAATTCCACCATACGTAAGTCCTCTCCAAGGAACGTCACTTTTACTCAAGAGCTGTACGTGAAGCGATTGAAATCAAGAAACAAGAATCCGGTGATGAAAACATGCAACCGCGCTTTTCTGCGCGTATGTGTATGTATGTATGGTAACCAAAGTATGTTATCGTAAAATAACAATATGACTAAAGGGAGTAGAAAGAATGTATGAGCCAGAAAACAATATTAAAAAAAAATTACATGAAGCACAAATAGTTCACTATTAGAAAATCTATACTTATATCTTACTAGCTGACCCGCCTTGGCTTCGCCCGTGGCATACTTCAACCCCGTAGCACCCCTAAGACATTACGCGTCACTCAATTGTTTTACCTTCCCGGAACCTCTCTACTAACATTTGAACTTTATGAGATTGTATTGAAGTTCAAATTGACTTTTATCTTTAGTATGGGAGTATGGAAAAGTGTAATTCTTAGATTATTACGGGCATTTTTAAAATTTTCTCTGCGTAATAACCATCCTCGTACTGCAAGGAATATTCTAAAAAAGAACTAGCGAAATTGGTTCAGCTTTTCTTGAGATTTGCGCTTAGCAACACATTCAGCGATTCATTTTTATATTTTAAATTTACTTCTAGCACAAACATTTCAGATGATAAGTTCAAGAGAAAAAGTGCCGAGTATTTTTCAATGTTACCCAGGTTAATGTTGCGCTTAATGTGTTAGCTATGAAAGCAATCATTTTCTTTAAGACTCCCATATATAATTAATATTTATAGCATAATCAAAATTGTTCTGCGCATAATTTTTTTGAGAGTAAATCAACTGTTTCCCTAATGCAAACATAAAGTGAGGAATTTCCAAATGAATAGCAATTTAATATTTATTACCCGACTAACCTACTTATTTCGTTGGCTTTTGATATTAAAATAAATTATTGTGTGTGTTTAATTATCTTATTATGCACAGCAATTCCTTTTCCTTTGTAAAAATAAATCCAATTTTGAATAACTTCGAAACATATTTTTATAACGCCTAGAAAAATATTTTGTCTAAAGTCTAATTTATTCGAAATTTGGATTTCTATATAAAAGAGTTTATGTGCACATAATGTATATAGAAAAATAGTAAACATTCGACTTTATGCTAAAATTATACCAATTGGAAAAGTTGTTTAGCCCCGTCAAAACTAGTGGCGGCATTAGAATCACAAACAGTAAACAAGTCTGGTCTATCAGTAAAACATACAAACAAAGTTACTGGGTTAGTGTGTCAATAGCGTTTGATTGTATATACGGACAACACAACCAAACAAACAGTTTCGAAATGCATTCGCAAGTTACTGTCTTACAGACATTGATAGATATTTATACATTGTAACTTTGGTATATCTCAATACTTACTTGATTCGAAAAAAATAAGATGATAATGGTGACGTAGATGATAAAGACTTCTCTCGCCAAGACCAAAGATAGAAATCTGACACAAATTAAACGGAGCTAGTCACTAGGTATACTTAGATTACAAAAATTCATGTTCAATACTAAAAATGTGAATAGAACTAAATTTTTTTTATAAAAGGTACTAAAGTGTGTTTTTACAAAGACCTTCTTTTTCACGAATTTGTATTGAATAAACAAGGGCTTACTTAAAAATCCAACAAACAACATTTCTAAAATCCAAGCTATATTGTAGTCTACCAAGGTCACCGTCTCGATATAAAAGATTTACATAATCAAAGTCAAGAAAGGTCTATTGTACCAGTAAGACTTATTTGTTCTAAGTTTGGGTAAACAATCTTTAGGTACTTGTATTTTGATCACATGTTTATCTCAGCGTTTTTCTTTCTGCATCTGAGGCAACATAGGTTGGCAGACAAGGACATGGCCCATCTGTTGGAAAGTGGTTACCGTGGCATATGGACGTTTGCAACACCAGGGGAGTAACACTCGTGCTGCCAACCCTGTAGGAACAGAGAGTTTCTGTGCCGTCAGTGTAGAAGACAAAGCAGATCAAGTCTTTCCACTGACAGCACAGAAACTCTCCAATGAAATCTGGCTACCCTGCTCACTGCCGAGAACACAACACGTGGTTATTATGAGCGCAGTATTCTATTGGGTGAAGGTACTTCTCCAATCGGACTGCTCAAACCGGAGTACAGTAGTACAGGAGTACCGTCATGTATACCCGACCTACCTAATTTAAAGCCCGAGGTCTGCTAGCTGAGCAGTCCGATTGGGGAAGTACCTTACTTCCCCAATCGGACTGCTCAAACCGGAGTACAGTAGTACAGGAGTACCATCATGTATACCCGACCTACCTAATTTAAAGCCCGAGGTCTGCTAGCTGAGCAGTCCGATTGGGGAAGTACCTTACTTCCCCAATCGGACTGCTCAAACCGGAGTACAGTAGTACAGGAGTACCGTTATGTATATCCGACCTACCTAATTTAAAGCCCGAGGTCTGCTAGCTTCTTCTTCTTTATGTTTGGCTTTTATGGGAGCAACTGCTACCTTAAATAAAAGCCTGCAGCAGAGTTTCGTCGGTGAATTGGTAAGTGTACCGGGTTACAAATGAGGTTGCTTTGGCTCTTGATGTACCAAATTATTCTCACCTATATTATATTATGAAAACGGGTAGTTCTTGTTTTCCTGTGTGTATATATAATATAATTATAATGCTGAAACACAGTTTGACACGTCACATGTTTCATTTCTGGCTTCCAGCATTACAAATTATGTATGAGCAACGTGGCAGTTGATTGATTCACGATCGGCTCATGGTTTGTTTGCTCTACACAGTACCTAGTTTCAAATGTTCCAATAGCCATAATATTTAGTATTAGGTACTCTATACATTTCCCAGGAACAATCAGACCGATTTAATGGTCACTTAGAAACGATTCCATAAAGGTACTTTACTTTTTTTTTCAAAAAAAAATGAAACTTTAATGTTTGTTTAATAAGTTAAGTTAGCAATTTTGATATATTAAATGCAATATAGGTACTTTACTTTAATTACCCGGTAGAGCAGAGGGAAATAAAAAGTTTTGCTAAGGACTGTTTAACAATAATATAATCTGATTTGTTATATAATTTATAATTATTAGGGCGTGGAGTACATCTCCAGTCGACAAAAAGAATTAAATTTTGGTGGAATCTGGAACAGCCCGCGGTGCGAAGTTGGTGGTGGACACTTAGCTTTCTTCCGCCGGTCTGGACAAGCCCGTGCCGCGCTGACGCCTGTCTGGTCGCGTGGCCCGCTCTGACACACCCAAGCCTTAGCAGGAAGAAGCTGATGTCAAGAGAAAAAGGCTCGAATGAGGCTGCAGTGGCTTTTATAGCCTCCCCCAGACATCAGCCAGTGGGCGGGCCCACTTGACCACACTGAGAAAAAAATATTGTTGCGCCAACAAAAAAACTTTAACGCTGGGGAGCCGTTCATAGTAAATAGTTGGATTAACAAAGTTTTTATTGTTAAATAATACATAGTTAAGTCAACAAAGTGTTTCAAAACTGCAAACTTTGTTGACTGAACAATATCTGTAGTAGTAATGTACAAATTGATGCATCTACAATGCTCATTTTGTTTCTATAACAAAGTACCTTTGTTAGCGTGACAAAGTCCTTTGCTATAAAATCAATGCACATTGTCTCTGTACTTACTCTCGTTTAGCTACGCTAGCAACGTTGCTTAGGGCCTATAACTTCACTTTGATCCTACAACAAAGTAGCCTTTGCTACTCTAACAAAGTTTCTTTGTTGTTCTATATATAGTGTTTGTCTCATTTCATATATATTTTGTTCAACATAAGCTGTAGAAGAGTTGATATTTAAACCTTGCGAGTAAATATCAACTCTTCTACAGCTTATGTTGAACAAAATATATATGAAATGAGACAAACACTTTAATTAAATAAACGTAAAAAACCTGCAGGTGACGTTCTTACCTAGAAGGTTATGGTGAAATGAATAAAATGCAATGTAATTTAATGAGTTTATATTTTCAACAACAAAAACAATGATTAGGTATAACAATTTTTGATAAGTACTTTATTTTACATTCATATCAAATTAAGCACTATCTATACATATATGATGTCAACGGCTTATTTACAGGAATGACAATCTTTTAAACTGGTAATATTTTCCTCCATGCTGAACTTTACACGCACTGTCCGTTAACATGCACAATTATTTTGCACACAGAGATTAATAAATAATTGGACGTCACTTACATAACAAAAACGATCCACGATATTGGTATGTTTAAAATTACAAATACTGTCACGCACACAAAATACGACGAACAAAATAATACCTATTTGAACTAGCGCGTCGTCCAGTCGCCGACACACAAATGAACGAGCCACGTGGAGGACACCAGTTACCACGCAATAGTTCCCCGTCCCCTGCTACCCGCCCTTCTCCCGCACTTTTTTGACCCAACTAAGTATGCCGAGATTCTACAACTAAGTTGTATTTATCAAAATAAGAGTTGTTGGAACGCTTATGTTGAATTTGATGGGAATACAATGTATGACTTTAGCAAAATATGAAGTAGTTAACATGACAATGTTGTTTGGATCTCTCAACAAAGTAAAATTTTTACATTCCAAAAACCTTTAACTTTGCTATTATATCAACTCATATGTTAGTAAGCTAACAAAATGACATTGCCAACTTATCAAAGCATTTTGAACTTTGTCATAGCATTCAGGTGTCTATAGCTCGACGCACAATAAAAAATCAACAAAAAAAAGATTGTTGGTTCCGCTATGCACAGCTCGTTGAAGTAGCAAAGTACTTTAATGCTATCACAATAAAATCTTAACAAAGTTTTTATTGTCGCTTTGTTGGCCTTTTTTTCTCTCAGTGCAGCCTCCTGGTAATGTTGGATATGGCGAAATTGCCTCTCCGGGGCTACATATTAGCACTAGTTTTACATCATCGATGAACGGTAGCCATTAAGAATGTATCAGACTAATAGTATACCGCACACGGCCAGAGACAATCAAACGGCAGAGACAAATGAAATGTACTGATAGAACGGCAGATTAAAAATGTAGTTAAAATATAATTTTTAGGTCGATACTAATCGACTAAATGTGTAAATAATAATTTAAACTACAATAGACGATTTGCATCGTTACACTCCATTATGGTCAGCCATGATCTAAAGGAAAACAGATGGTGAAATATGAATGAAGCACTGCTATACCTCTTCGGAATTATAAATGAGCACGAATATATATAGCATTCAAATTTTGGCCCTAGCGAGGTGATAATATAATTTATCTACAAAAAAAATAATGCAGAAGCAATACTTTGATTTTGAAAAGTTATATTTTTTTTACGTGCGGGAAATCCCCCCGGATACCCACCCCTCCGGAGCCGGATAAACCGCACGCCGTCTCTGGGTCGTAGTGCTAGACCGAAGGTGAGGTTGTCATGCGATATATCCCTCGCACCCCGGCTGATCCAGGGCCACCCCTTCGGTCTGGCCCACCTCGGGAGGGCGGGATCACGCGGTCCCCGCGAATAGTTATATTATTGCATTGGAATACCAGTCATTCAAAATTGTTCTATACAAATTTCAACTGTCAGTTCTTTGAATATTACCATGAACTCACCGTAATTCATAAAAAAAAATCCACTGAAGTGACAGATAAGCACACGGCCCACCTGATGAAAAGTAGTTGCCGTAGCTTATTGCAGTCCACTGCTGGACACAGGCATCTCCCAATGTGCACCATTGCTGTTCATAGCGCCACGTCAGCTTGCTTGTTCTGCGAGTTATGTCTGAACTTTATTTTTTTTCGGATGAACTCGTTGCAAATTTTATCCTTAAAAGAGATTCCAAGCATAGTATATTCCTTGTAATAAACGACAAATATACTATGCTTGCTAATTACTATGCCTCCTAATAAAGTCAAAACTCTCTAACTGGTACCGTAATATTTAGGTTACGAAACAGTGATGTACCGAACTCAATGTAATTAGTAAATGGATTTGTCATAGATAACATTACGCTGATTACTTTGCTGATTACATTGCTCATTACTCAAATTAGGATTTTCTTGGATTGATGAGAATGACATGGCTTTCTGGGTATCCCTCTTTTCTACAGATAACTTTTTGCAGTGCTTTCAGCTAATACATATACAGAAAATATGTGTTTCATTAATCTGACTTAGTCCATTCTCTCCACGTGTCCGAACCATCTAAGAATACCTTTCTCTATCATAGTTACTACATCTTCAATCACACCACAACGTTCCCTTATTATTTATTATGTTGTTTCTGACTCGGTTTATCAACTTCACTCCTACTATATGGAAGTGTTAGACTTCTGATTTTTACAGCATTCAGTTTAATTTACCATTTATGATATGACATTTAGTTTTAGATTTAATACAAAAATTCAAATATCTTGAATATAATATTTAGTTTAAAGATTGATTGATCTATATCACGATTTGCTGCGTCGCAAGGATAGCAAGAATTGTAAAGCTAGCTTGAGGACTAAATCTATTTGCAACAGCTCAAAATTTCTCTTTTAAATATTGTATAAGTCATTAAATGCTAGCAATCAATCAATCAATTAGCCCACTGCTAGACATAGGCCTCTCCCAATGTGCGCCATTCGTGCGATCCTCCGCCTTCCGCATCCAGTCCGTCCAAATGCTATAATTAGTATTAATCTAAAAATAAAAAGTTGCAAAAATTTGGTAGAAATGGTTTGTGCCATTGCTCTTCTCATGGTGTGTGCAAAATCGACCGCTATCATCATTAAGTACTTTTATCGCTTACAGTCACGTGCGGGATTAACGTTCTAGGCAGGGGATTGTCCCTATGCAGTGAATGTTATTGTTCACAAAATAATAGCCATAAGTAAATTGGGTTTAAAATTTTTGGGTCCACACATCCTATAGGTAACTACCTTACGTACTTTGGGGAGCTCAGAGAGAACGACTTGCCATACAGATATTTGTTACTGGTAATTGGAGAGTTAAAATGTCGTTAAATCGCCAGATGATCGTCAAAAAATTCTTGGAATTTTCTGATTAACAAGTTAACAAGTATAAGTTATATAACAGGTATAGGTATAAGTTTACAAGTATAAGTCGCAGGTAACTGACGTTACATACCTTGGTCTAGTGATAGATAGCAGGTTCAACTGGGCTAAACACGTTGATAGAATCTGCAACAAACTACGAACTATTTTAGCTAAATTTCATATTATTGAAAATAGAACACCTTTTCATGTGTTGCTGACTATGTACAAAGCCTTGGTGGTAGGCATTGTATCATACGGGTTGAGCAGCTATGGACGGACGTACAAGACGTATCTGGACCACATTTATAACCTGCAGTATAGATTGCTTAAACTGATCGTACCAGCTAAAATTAAAATAAAATATAAAGACGACCCACAAGGATTCTTCAAGTACTGCCAGGTCATGCCAATACACCAGAAAGTGAAATTTAGTCTCCTGGTAGAACAGTATTTTAAAACAGAAATTCAAATCCCTAAAACAAACACAGTGGACATAGTCACTAGAAGCATCACCAATAAAAGACTGACAGTGCCGAGATTCAGAAATTTCTACGGTAAAAGAACTTCTCAGCACATCTTACCCAACCCTATTAATAAACTGCCGGGTCAGATAACAAATAAATTAACAGCACGAAACATAAAAATAACCTTGAAAAATTATTACTACCGGCGACCGCAAGAACTGGAGCATCCCGTATAGTACAGGGATTTGTGTTGTGTTGGTGGGGGCTGTGTCTGTTGCATGGCCGAAAACCACGCTATAGGTGAATATCTCATTGGCACTGATACTTAGAATCCGGCGTTCTGGGTGTCGGTGCTAGTGAGATATTTACCTAGATTGAATAATATTCTTCAACTTTCTGTGCCCAACTCAAATCCCAACCATTGTGTGATATGTGTAATGTACCTATTAACCTGTGTAATATAATGAATTGTGTTTAAAATGTTAAAGAGAACAGTTTATCCCTGCACAAATCTAATATAGGTTTATAGGATAAATTTAAAATATAAATAATTATGTACATGTATAAAAAAATAATAAAAAAAAGTATAAAATATTATAGACGGTCATGAAAAGAAATGCAGCATATAAAAATAAGACTTCTATTACTTAAATAAATCGTAATCCTCAATGAAAACTTCAGTTTATGCCAGTCGCTAGGGGAGAATATACAGATCCGCATAATAACCAAGTATTATCTATAAAGTTTTATCCTAGTCCATTTTCTACACAGGTCTGAAATGATTTTTTGAACATTCGTGGCTAGCGCTTATGATATAAAAGCTATACTTGCTTTAATAATCAAAACGATTTTGTTGTTCATTCTAGCGGTAATATCAGTCACATCCGGCACTTTCAACTTTTTCTGGGGTCCTCTTTTTCTAGTCTAAATCCTGGTTTAGCTTAACTTTGATATTTTCCTTAACTTTAATTATTTTATATCGCGTGGCTTAGCTCCACCACTCTGAATATTGAGATCCTTCTGTGCCGCAGAAAACACCTTAAGCCGTCGCTCCCAGTTATAATAGGAACATCTGTGGCATTCGTTATGGATAGTTGGTCCTAAAAAGATCGCTAGTGGGATGTGTAGTTCAAATAGTAGCGCTTCACGGATAATATCTATGTTCAGCCGTTTCTGAATACTGACTTCAACTGAGTTTAGAAAATGTTCGGAGAATCACTCCCCTTAATTTCACCCGAGGGGCGAATTTAGAACTACTCGTAGATATCTCAGACAGTATTCCAACAATTAAATTATGAATATATTAAACTTCTATAGAATTTGGACTGTTTTTAATGAGACCGTTGGGAACAGCAATGCCTATTATTACAGTCTATAATATTTTAGTCTCAATACAAAATATCAGGACACTTTGGGGACAATTTGAACTCTCAAATCCAGGTAAATCTTATCATATCTAATTATACGAATCATTAAAGTTTTAAGACTATGTTTGATTTAAACCTTGTTTAAGCAATGTGTATTGAAATATACATTATAGTTATATTTAAGAATATACATTGACATTTACAGCTTATGTGTAATTGGATTGTACGGTGTAGTTGGATTGTTAGTTCTTTAAGTTGAACGAAAAACTTTTAATAACTTTGAAAATGCATAATCATTATCGAAAGTACTCGAAGATATTTTGTGAAGTTAAATGTCGACTTATTTTAATATATATTTTTAAAAATATAAATAATTCCTACAGGTATCTGAACGGAAAGTTTTAATATTTTTAGTTCTATGACCCTCTTGTTATTTTTCACATGAACAATAATATAATTTATGCTTTGTATGGGTGGTTCCCGGCAGAGTAAAATTTGGGCCACCTCTTCTCTTCCCATGTGGTGTCGTACAAGGCGACTAAGGGATAGGGCTGATTAATTTTAACATCAGACAGATATGTACAGCCCAGACTCGGTCCCAGATGCATGGCTTGAGTCAACAATAGAGCCCGGAACACGGCAATAGGCTCACCCCTTACGTGGGACCGAATATAGATTAGTGAAATGTGGGTGTTAATTCACCTCTGCCTAACCCTCCGGGGATAAACTCGTAATTATATGTATGTATGTAAGATTGTGTGTTCTTTAAAACCTTTTAAGCCGAGAATTCATGTCCTAACTACCAACCAATACAGCGTAATCTACTCCTATTTATCAAATTAGCCTATTGGAGTCCACTGCTGGACATAATAGCTTAGCCGATGCGTAATATACACAAGATTTTTCGCCTTGCGCCTATAGTCCATTCCAGCCACCGTTTTCAAGTCATCCATCCATCTTGTGCCACAGTCGATATGCTGGTTACCTTCTTCTTAGATTTTACGTACGTAAAGTGACTGCCGACAGCAGTCACTTTACGTACAACATTTTAAAAATATCACAGTCTTAATTTATTTTCTTCAGGTAGTATCGCATTTAAAGTTACTGTAATAAACAGGTTTCTTATTTAATTCAACTTGAAATTTTAGTATCTTACTCCAGTTTTAACATTAAATTCTTGTATCTAAGGATTATACTTTTATAGCCTAAGCATATGCGAACGGTAGATATGAAAGTTTAATCTTTCAAGTCGTAACGTTTATATTCGTAGGACTAATTAAAAACCTTGGAAATGTAATACATATTATTATTAAAATGAATTCTTAATTATTTAGATAATATTATTTAGACTTCCTGTTCATTTATTCATTACAATACAAAAAAATCATATATAGTTCCAACAATGATATTGCTACGCCCGGCGCTTGGCCACTTCAATATATGGCCAAATTTCCATAGGAGTGAGCGAGACGGCACTATAGAAAGAGACAGCATGCCTTGACGTCACTGTTCTAGAAGGAATGGAACGAATAGAAAGAGACACAAGACCTAATAGAACCTCCCAGAAAGTTCCTGTCTTTTTCAGAACGTACCTGTCTTTTCTCGATCTTTCGCTACTCGGCCGCGCCTTATATAAAAGGCGAGCTAACAGCCGCTGCTCAAGTTAGTCTAAGACTAGTATTCGAAGCGAACAAAGCGATAAAGTGTGTGAAGCTATACAGTGCGATTATACAAGTGACTGTGTGTTGTGTAAGGAAGAGTTTTCGAATTTCTACGCGCTTTGCTGTAATTGAAGTGAAGCTGAATAAAGCCTGCCTTCAACGGTTGTCCTCGCATTTTCTATTTAAACCGACCCCCACGCTCGTAACAACTGGTGTCAGAAGTGGGATAGAAAATGCCGATAACGCCAAAAGACGACAGGGAGGGAGTTAAAACCCGAAGCCAGGCCGCGGAAGAGGCTGCGGGTACTCCGAGTACGTCGTCGGGTGCTTCAAGATCATCATCGGAAATTAACCTGAGCGCGATTATGACCTTATTGAAAGAGCAGGCCCGTCGCCAGGAAGAGCAGACTCTGCAATTGAAGGCACAGCTCCAGTGTCAACAGGAGGAGCAGGCCCGTCGCCAAGAAGAGCAGGCTCTACAATTGAAGGCACAGCTCCAGCGTCAACAGGAGGAGCAGGCCCGTCGCCAGGAAGAGCAGACTCTGCAATTGAAGACACAGCTCCAGCAACAACAGGAGAACCAGGCCCGTCAACAGGAGGAGCAGGCCTTACAACTAAAGGTTCAGCTCCGGGAACAACAAGAAGATCTATTTGCCTTCTTGAAAGAGTCTAAAGCAGAATGGCAAAGAGAAATTCATTCAGTGCAAGACAAGCTCGACTGCCACGACGTAAAAATAGAAAGCCACGACGAAAAATTAGGAAGCATCGACGAGAAATTTGAGAGTTATGAGGAACGGCTGCAGTCTGTGGCTCAAAACGTGAAAAAATTGGAGACGAAAATAGCTTGCGGAACAGCTGGCTCTGTAACCATTTCATCTGCACAGGCTGTCGGAAAGTTCAAAGTACCGCCATTTGATGGGACCTCCTCGTGGACTGCATACAAACTGCAGTTCGAGTCTGTGGCAAAGGCGAACGGTTGGGATAAGGAGCAAGCCAAAACAGCATTAACATTGGGGTTACGGGACCAAGCACTCAGTGTTTTAGAGGCGCTTGGAGGTGAAGTGACTTACGACCGCCTTCTTGAAGCGTTGGAATCACGTTACGGTGATAGTCACTTAGAACATGTCTACCGTGCCCAATTGAAGGACAGAAACCAGCGTCTTAATGAGTCTCTGCAGCAGTGGGCTTTGGAAATAGAAAAGCTCGTGAGAAAAGCTTACCAAGGAGCTTCTTCGTCATTTCTTGATAGCATTTTGGTGCAAGCTTTTATTGACGGGATCAGAGACTTGGAGGTGAGAGCTGCCGTCCGTCTGGGTCACCATGCATCCCTTAAAGATGCTGTTGCTCACGCCCTTGAAGTGGAAGCTGTACGACATGACCCTCGACCACATAGATTGCGTGAGATCCCAACAAATGAGCAACGTGTGTACCGTCGGAAATTCGCCCCCAGGTGTTATTTCTGCAAAGAACAAGGACATATTCGGCCTAGCTGCCCGAAACGGACTCAATATGGTAATGGCCAAGAACAAGCGGCGCGACAGATTGAAGAGCCAGGAATACGAGAGCATCGGAGTGGGAAAGCGCATGGAAATGTAGATGCGCTCTCTCGAAGACCTTGTCTGGTGGAACGTAACCATTGTGGCAGGCAAGAAGCTAAGGACAGTGTGGCGGTTAGAACGATTAGGACTGTTACTGTCAGCGATGAATGGAGTAGCGAAGCCATGCAGCAAGCACAGCAAGAGGATCGAGACATCAAGCCTATTCTCGATTGGATAAGGACAGGAACACCTAAGCCGAAATGGAGTGATGTCTCCCAAATGAGTGCAGCTACGAAGAGCTACTGGACACAATGGAAAAGCCTCGTGATTCACAATGGAGTCCTGTGTAGAAAATGGGAGTCTGCAAACGGAAAAGACTCACATCTACAGTTGGTTGTCCCAAAGACTAAAATTAATGAGGTTTTGAGATCAATTCATGACGGAACTTCAGGCGGTCATCTTGGTGTGAAGAAGACTTTGATGAAGATTCGTCAACGATTCTATTGGATCCATTGCCGTGAGGATGTTGAAGATTGGTGTAGGAAATGTACATGCTGCGCATCGGTAAAAGGGCCGCATACAAGGAGCAGGGGAGCATTGAAGCTATACAATGTTGGAGCGCCTTGGGAAAGGATTGCATTAGATGTTGCAGGGCCATTTCCTGCATCGGGGTCTGGAAACAAATACATCCTAGTAGTAATGGACTACTTTACTAAATGGCCGGAGGTTTTTGCCATACCTAACCAGGAAGCAACTACAGTCGCAGAAAGATTGGTCACGGAAGTGTTTTGTAGATATGGAGTTCCTCTGGAAATACACAGTGATCAGGGAAGGAATTTTGAATCACAGGTATTTCAAGAAACCTGTAGAATAATGGGTATTCATAAAACCAGGACCACCCCATATCATCCGCAGTCAGACGGAATGGTTGAAAGATTTAACCAAACCTTGGCATTTAGCTAAGGTTGTTGAGAGCCACCAGAAAGACTGGGATAGTCATATTCCTTTGTTCTTGTTGTCTTATAGAACAGCGATACATGAAAACACAACGGTGACGCCTGCGTGTGCAAACTTTGGCAGAGAACTGAGACTACCAGCTGATCTACTGACTGGACGTCCTCCAGATTCACCGCAAGAAATCACGGAATATGCTAGTGCATTGCGCGATAGACTAAATGACGTTCACACCCACGTCCGTGAATCTGGGCTCCAGGCAAGCGAAAGAATGAAAACCCGATACGACCGCAACTCTCATCAAGCCGGGTTCGACGAAGGCTCGTTGGTATGGCTACACAATCCGATGCGTCGCAAAGGCAAATCTCCGAAGTTGTCTCCAACCTGGGAAGGGCCGTATAAAGTTGTCACCAGGATCAATGACGTTACATACCGGATACAACGCAACCAGCGAAGACCGACTGGCGAGATACTACGGATCTAATAATGCTCGGGACGAGCATGTCTAAGAAGGGGGTAGTGCTACGCCCGGCGCTTGGCCACTTCAATATATGGCCAAATTTCCATAGGAGTGAGCGAGACGGCACTATAGAAAGAGACAGCATGCCTTGACGTCACTGTTCTAGAAGGAATGGAACGAATAGAAAGAGACACAAGACAACGAATAGAAAGTTCCTGTCTTTTTCAGAACGTACCTGTCTTTTCTCGATCTTTCGCTACTCGGCCGCGCCTTATATAAAAGGCGAGCTAACAGCCGCTGCTCAAGTTAGTCTAAGACTAGTATTCGAAGCGAACAAAGCGATAAAGTGTGTGAAGCTATACAGTGCGATTATACAAGTGACTGTGTGTTGTGTAAGGAAGAGTTTTCGAATTTCTACGCGCTTTGCTGTAATTGAAGTGAAGCTGAATAAAGCCTGCCTTCAACGGTTGTCCTCGCATTTTCTATTTAAACCGACCCCCACGCTCGTAACAATATTATCTTTGAGGCCAAGCAATTTTCGCCTGCAAGCGGCACACCTCACAGAGAACGTCCTCCGAATAAGGAGATAATAGAATAATCTGTAAAATTAAGTTTTTTTTTTTTTTAAGATCGAGAGCGAGTAATATTTACTGCTAGCATTTTTAGTAGGTAACGGTTAGAATTATGCTTCGAACTAGTGAAAACTGTTAAACGTGATAGTTTTGTAATTATTAAACCTATTAGTTTTCGTAATTATATGATTCCATCTAGAATTTTTTTTTTTTTTTTTTTTTTTTACATGCGGGAAATCCCCACGGATACCCGCCCCTCCGGAGCCGGAGGGGTGGGTTATGTCGGACTCGAACCGACTAAACCGCACGCCGTCTGTGGGTCGTGGTGCTAGGCCGAAGGTGAGGTTGTCTTGCGACATATCCCTCGCACCCCGGCTGACCCAGGGCCATCCCTTTCGGTCTGGCCCTCCTCGGGAGGTGGGGACCACGCCGTCCCCGACTCAACCCCGGTGTGGGGAGGCGCGCATCGTCCTACGATGCGCGCCGCCGCCGTGGCCTGCTTCTGCTAGGGTGACGGGTGGCTCCACCCGTCACCCTCAGGCCCGCGCTCATGGGGGGCGGAGGTCTGTAAGCGCCCTCCGACGCCCGAGCCGCCTTCGGGCGCGAGCAGCGATGTCAGCGAGTCTTTCTCGCTCACCGCGCCGCGCCCGCTCTGCTGTCTCCTTCGCGAGCATGACCTGCTCGCAGAAAGAGGCGCTGGCCGCCCACGCATCCGCGCAGCGGACCATCGCCGCGAGCAGGGTGGAGAGCGTGAGCACTCTCACCCCCAGGGCCTGCACAAGCTCCCGCCTCGGCGTCTCAAACGCCGGACACTCGGTGAGCGTGTGCAACCCCGAGTCCACGCTCGCGTCGCAGTGATGGCACTCGGGCGTTGGCTCAATACCCATCAGATGCAGATACCGCCCGAAGTAACCGTGCCCGGTTATCATCTGCGTCTGACGGTACGAGAGGCTCCCGTGTGGCCTCTCTAGCCACTCCCCCATGATGGGCCTTACCGCCGCAATGACGGCGTGCCCTGCGCGTGGTTGCCCAAGTCGTCGCTCCCACTCGGCCACCATGACCTGGTGGAGCCGGGATTTCTCGGCCCGAATGTCCTCGGGCTCGGGATCGAATCCCCGCTCCCCCACCCTGTCGGCCAAAATGGAGGGGGCAAGGGCGGCGCTCGAGGGGCACCACAGCGAAGTGGGACAAATAAAGGAATTGGTCACAGAAACCAAGCAGACGGTCGCGGCGTCGGTGGGGCAAACCCCCACCTACGCCGCGATCCTTGCAAGGCCCATAACAACGAGGCCATCCTACTCCGTTGTGGTGTCCTCCGAGAAGAACACCAGCGCCCAAGTCGTCGAGAACATTAAAAAAGCCCTCGACGCCACAAAAACCGGCATTAGGGTCGACAGGGTGAGGACGGTAAGAGATGGGAAGGTGGTATTAAGTTGTGCTTCAGAGGTGGACCTGCGAAAGGCGAAAGAACGAATGGAGAAGGCTGAAAGTAAGATGAGTGTCAGGGAGGCCCCAGCGCGGCACCCGTTGGTGGTGCTGCGCAACCTCTTGAAGTACAACACCGATCAAGATATTGTGTCTGCCTTACAGGTCCAGAACCGGCACCTGTTGGAAGGCCTATCAGCCACCGAGACCGCCGCCGAGGTGCGATTTAGGAGGTCAGCGCGGAACGCATTAGAGTGCCACGCTGTCCTCCAAGTCCACCCTAAGTTGTGGCGGCGCCTAATCGAGGCTGGTAGGGTCCATGTGGACATCCAGCAGGTGCGGGTTGAGGACCACTCCCCGCTCATACAATGCACGAGGTGCCTTGCGTTCGGCCACGGTAGGGCCCGATGCACGGAGGTCGCGGACCTCTGTGCCTATTGCGGGGGGCCGCACCGAAGGGCGGAATGCCCTGCGGTGGCCGGGGGGGATGGCCCCTCGTGTATAAATTGTGCAAAGGCAAAGTGTGGACCTGGCGTTCACACGGCGTTCAGTGCGGACTGTCCAGTTAGGCAGAAGTGGGACGCCATAAGTCGGCAGGGAGTAGCTTATTGCTAAGGTGGCCGCGGGCGTCCCAAATACTGCAGACAGTACCGCACTGTACACCGTGGTGCAAGTGAACCTCCAACGTAAAAAGTTGGCCACCAAGGAGCTCATGATGGAGGCCCAGCGCCGAGGAGTTGACGTAGCTCTTATTCAGGAGCCATACGTCGGGGCCATCAAGGAGATGAAGAAGTACGGTAGGGTGAGGATATTCCAGTGCACGAATCGCGGTGAGGAAACTGTGAAGGCTGCTGTCGCGGTCTTCAACCGCGACATCAGCGTTGAACAGTTCCCTCACATGACCACCACCAATGTTGTGGTGGTCCGGTTACGCACCAGTGCCTGGGATGTCCTCGCCGTATCGTACTATCTCAATAAGAAGGAGAGGATGGCCCCTAATCTGGAGCGCTTGGCCTCCATCAAGAGGACCCTCGGTGGGTCCAGGATGGTTGTTGGAGGGGATGCAAACGCCAGGAATGTATGGTGGGGAGACACCAAAACGAATAAAAGAGGAAGAAGATTTTCCGCATTCGTGGAGGAGGTTGGCCTCCACATACTTAATCAAGGGTCTACCCCAACGTTCGACACCGTGCGAAGGGGTAGACGCTTCACGAGCTTTATCGACGTGACCTGTTGCAGCGCGGACCTGCTCTCCTTGGTCGAGGACTGGAGGGTAGTCGAGGACCTGACTTCGTCGGACCACAACGGAATAATGTTCAAAATTAAACTCCGTAGAGCGCAAGGCGTCGCAGTGGAACGCACGACCCGTGTGTACAACACCCGCAAAGCCAACTGGGAACACTTCTGCAGTAAGTTCAGCGAGGAGTGTGGGCTGAACCGGCTTACTGCAGAAGATATCCGGTCGGTTGGCGATGCGGGTGCGTTAAACGATCTCATACGCAGACACACGGGGTCGGTCGCGAAGGCGTGCGACACTGCGATGCCCAAGCTCAAACCTTCAGGCCAATACAAAGTTCCGTGGTGGTCCGCCGAGTTGGAGCAGATGAAACGCTCGGTCGCGACCAAGAAGCGCAGAGTCCATTGGGCCTCACAGTCGCGTCGGCAAAGCGTCGTAGATGAGTATGTGGCGGCCAAAGTCCTCTACGAAGCAGAGGTGAAGGCAGCACAAATAGCATCTTGGAAAGCCTTTTGTGAGCGCCAGACAAGGGAAGGGGTCTGGGAGGGGATATATAGAGTGATTCGCAGGGCAGGCAAATGGGAGGAAGAGCTGCCGCTCTCGCTGAATGGAGTCCCAGTCGGCCAGAGTGACTCCGCGCGCGTGTTAGCGGAGACCTTCTTCCCCAGTGACCATCAGGACAATGAAACCGAGGAGCACCGCAGCATCAGGGCCGAAGCCGAAATCCCGGTAAAGGCTCTGGTGCATGATGACCATGAACCGGCCTTTACCGAGGAGGAGCTTCGGTCAGCGGTGCTCAGTTTCAATCCGAAAAAGGCCCCTGGGGCAGAGGGTTTCACTGCAGATATATGCGCGCGGGCCATTCTGTCCGACATGGAGCTCCATTTATCATTGTTCAACAGGTGCTTCGCACTCGGGTACTTCCCGAAATACTGGAAGGAGGCGACCGTGGTAGCGTTCCGCAAACCTGGGAAGTCGGACTACCAGGATCCACGGTCGTACAGACCCATAGGGCTGCTTCCGGTCATGGGGAAGATACTCGAGAAGATGGTGGTGCGACGTCTCGGCCACCATCTGGCGCCGGCACTTTGCCCTCGCCAGTACGGGTTCACCGCACAGCGCAGCACCGAGGACGCCCTCTATGATCTGGTGGGCCACGTGCGAGCAGAGATCCGAAAGGGGAAGCTCGTCACGATGGTCTCGCTAGACATAGAGGGCGCCTTCGATAGCGCTTGGTGGCCCGCGGTGAAGGTCGCGCTGGCGAGGGCCAAGTGCCCACCACGACTCGACGCCATACTGCGAAGCTACCTGAGCGAGAGACAGGTAACGGTTCGGTACGCGGGGGCTGAACACACCAGGGAGTGCAGCAAAGGCTGCGTGCAGGGCTCCATAGGGGGACCCCTGCTTTGGAATCTCCTCATCGACCCGCTGCTTGTTGGCCTGACCCGGAGAGGCGAGTACTGCCAGGCTTTTGCCGACGACGTAGTACTCGTCTTCTCCGGTGCCACCGCAGCGGAGATCGAACACCGCGGCAACTCAGCGCTCGATTACGTGCGGGAGTGGGGTGTCATAAATAAGCTGAGGTTTGCACCGCACAAGACAAGTGCAATGGTGCTTACCAATAAGCTTAAGTATGACACCCCACGCCTGAGCATGGGGGGAGTCGCCATTGCCGCGGTGGAGGAGATCAAGATTCTGGGGCTGCTGATAGACAGCAAGTTGACGTTCAACGCCCATGTCAGAAGCGTTTGTGAAAGGGCGTTGAACGTCTACAAGCGTGTGTCGGCAGCTGCCAGATCCAGCTGGGGGCTCCACCCGGAGGTGGTCCGTATTATATATACGGCCACCGTGGAGCCCATTATTACGTATGCCGCCGCCGTTTGGGCGCCGTCCACTAACAAGGTCGGAACGCGGAAGAGGTTGGAGGCCGTGCAACGCGGGTTCGCGCAGAAGCTCTGCCGGGCTTACCGGACAGTGTCTCTAAACGCCGCCCTAGCTCTGGCCGGGCTGCTCCCCCTCGACATTCGTATTAGGGAGAATGCCGCCCTGTACGAGTGTCGACGGGGGGCTGGGCTGCCAGAGCTAGCGGATCGGCAAATAGAGACACCGACACCGTTCCGAGACAGGCCCCATCCGGCCGACCATATGAGCCTGCAGTTCCATTGCCTCTCGACCGCTGAAGAGGTCGAGCAGGTAAACAGTGCGGTGCGGTACTATACTGACGGGAGCAAGATTGACGGCAAGGTGGGTGCCGCCATTTCTATATGGAATGGCGACACCGAAACCAAAGCCGTCAAGCTTGCCCTGTCGCCGTACTGCACTGTCTACCAGGCGGAACTGTTGGCCATATGCAAGGCCACGGGGCTTGCAGTTAAGCACCGAGGAGCTTCTGCCATTTTAAGCGACTCTCGTTCGGCCCTCGAGACTGTTGTCAACAGCCATTCCCCGCACCCCCTGGCGATTGAAGCCAGGGCGAACCTGCGTGAAGCATTGACCCATGGCAGAGAAGTCTCTCTGTACTGGGTCAAGGCTCACGCAGGCCTAGCGGGAAATGAGAGGGCCGACGAGCTGGCGAAAGTCGCGGCGCTCCGGTCCAAAGTCCGACCTGTTTATGACAGGGTGCCGGTCTCATTCGTCAAGCGCATCATCCGTAACGGGGCGCTTGACGAATGGAACCGGCGCTATCAGTCGGGGACGGTAGCCAGCGGCACCAAGTTGTTCTTCCCTGATGTGTTCACCGCGTACAAGTTTGCCCTGAAAAGGCAGCTCACGTATGAGACCACGCAGGTCCTCACGGGGCACGGTGCGTTCGCCTCGTACTTGTACAGATTCAAGTGCAGGGCGAGCCCATCGTGCATCTGTAGTCCGACTGAGGACGAAACGGTCTCACACCTCCTGTTTGACTGCCCTGCGAACGGGGTAGTTAGATTTAATTTGGAGCAGAAAATGGGAATTGAAATAAAGGCAGAGGCATTGGGTGAGATATTTAGACAAAATAAAATGAGGGATCAATTCCTGGAGTACTGCACCCATATAGTTAAAGAATGTATGTTGAGGAACAGAGACGGGTGACGTGTTGGACGCCGTATGATAAGCGCGCTGCGCTGCCAGCATACGGCGGTTCCAGCACGTCACCAACAAATACGTCGTTCGGAGAGGGTGCAGTACTCCAGGCAGGGTACAGTTTTTTAATAACAATAATTTCAATTTTAACTTTTAATTTCTTGTGGATTTTTAATTATTTATTGTCTATTTTAGTTGTACCATATTAATGTTATATCAAATTTTATTGTTTTTATTGATCAAACTGTGATATTAATTGCTAAGTTTTAACTGTATTTTATTAACATTATTGTATTTTAATTGTATCTCATATTGTATTTTAAATTTAATGCTATTCAAATTGTATATTTTAATTCTACTTTAATTTGTTTTAATTATATTATAATTGTATTTGTATTTCTGTATGTTGACTGAATTTAGTTTTGTAACATAGTATTAATGACAACTATTGTAATCCACAATTTTATATTATTGAAATAAAAGAAAGCAACCCCAAAACGGGGAACTGTACATTAATTACGCAACACAGTAGACTAGTATTTAAATGACCTTCATTTTGTGAGGGAAGCTAAGAATAGGTCGAAGCTTCGCGGGCCACCCCACTGCGGGTGGACGGTAGGCCCACTAGGTACACAACCTGTAAAAAAAAAAAAAAAAAAAATCCCCGCTCCCGCGCCTCCTTTCGGAACTGGTATAGTGCCGAAAGGGCCCTCGCTTCCAGGATCCACGGTGGCGATCCGGCCAGGAGACTCGCCGCTTCGAAGGATATCGTGCGGTATCCCCTGATGGCCCTGGAGGCCATCGTCCTCTGCGCCGTACGGAGCAGAGGCAGGAATCTGGCCCCCAGGGTGTCCGCCCAAACGGGGCACCCATATAGGGCCATGGACCGCACGACACCCGCGTAGAGTCTCCTGCAGGAGGCCCCTGGGCCCTTCAAGTTGGGCAACAGCCGACTCAGGGCATTCGCCGTGGTGACCAACTTGGGGCGCAGGCTTCGGAGATGTTGTCCGAAGTCCCATCGACCGTCAAGCACGAGCCCCAGGTATTTCAGCTGGGGCTTGATGTCGATGGGAGTGCCTCCCACTGTAAGGCTGGCTCCCGGGCCTGGCCTGCGCCGAGGACCATGAAAGAACATGGCCTCGGACTTGTGCAGAGCCACCTCGAGACCCAGCCGCCGGATCCGCTCGACGACTTGGCCAACCGCGGTCGTGGCCCTCAGGGTTGCCTCGCGGTGCGTAGCCCCGCTCACCGTCACCAGCGTGTCGTCCGCATAACACGTGACGGTGGCACCGTACGCGAAGTCACCGCGAAGCACCCAGTCGTAACCGATGTTCCACAGTAACGGCCCCAGGACCGATCCCTGTGGAACACCGCACGACATCTCACGCCTACCGACTCCGGTCGAACTCGGGTAGACGACGGCTCTCTCCGTCAGGTAAGCCCCGACTATGCGGCGGAGGTAGAGAGGCACACCGTGGTACACGAGTGCCTCCCTGATGCAACTCCAGGGCAAGGTGTTGAAGGCGTTGGAGATGTCCAAGGACACCGCCAACATCACCTCGCCCCGGGCAACCGCATCCTCCGCCAGAGTCCTCACACGCATGATGGCATCCACAGTGGAACGCCACCGGCGGAACCCAAACTGGGTATTCGCCAGGTCCGGCCCCACTCTACGGCCACCCACTCTCGGCTCCACTTTTTATCACGTGTGAGCTGCTTATCAAGAAGGACCGTACAGTAAATAGACAGGTGACTTATCGACCAATCAGAGATATTCGGAGTGACTTACTTGAGCATGACCTGCAGACTATTCCATGGGACGCTATAGGCAACTTGCGGTGTGTGAATGACATGGTTTCCTTTTTCAATATTTTCACTCTACAGTTACTGGATGCCCATGCCCCGGTGAGGACAAATTGTTTTAAAGCCAAACCAACACCATGGATTACAGACACAATAAAAGTAATGTTCAAGCTCAGAAATAAAGCTCGCCTCCGTTTTCAGCGATCGGGCACTGATGCGCAAAAGCAGTACTATCTTGATCTAAAGCACCAAGCAGCCATAGCTTTAAAAAATGAGAAATCAGCTTTTTTCACAAAACATATAAATGAAAACATAAACAACCCTAAGCTACTGTGGAAAAACTTGAAGCAGCATGTGCTACCGGCAGGCCAAAATGGTGAGCTACCAGGGCATTTTGACAACCCAGATGCAATAAATCAGGCATTCCTGGATGTCCCAGGGGATCCGAGTGTTAGCATCTCGCAACTGACATCCTTTGAATTCAATCGCTTTGGTCATGCCAAATTCTCCTTGAGGCCAGTTGGTGAAGAGACTGTGGGTCAGATACTGCAGGCAATCACCACAAATGCGCAAGGAGTTGATGGGATAGCAAGGGATATGATATTGCTTACATTGCCACATTCCTTAAAAGCGATAACAGCTATTGTAAATAAGTCCATAACAACAAATACGTTTCCAGATCTATGGCGAAAAGCAATTGTACGTCCACTGGCGAAAACAAACAATCCTCTAGGCTTCAAAGATCTCAGGCCAATTAGTATCCTTCCTTGTTTGTCTAAGGTGTTAGAGAGGGTGGTTCATACACAGATGTCTGAATTTCTCGAAGAAAATGAGATACTCCCGGATCTGCAGTCAGGTTTCCGGAGGGGTCGTGGGACTGCTACAGCCTTGGCAGATGTGGTGGGCAACATCATTGAGGCCCGTGATCAGGGGAAGGGTACAATTTTAACGTTACTTGACTTCTCACGTGCATTTGACTCCATCAATACCGTGCTGCTATTATCAAAGCTGTCATACTATGGCTTTGCACCAAATACAGTGAGATGGTTTGATAGTTACCTGTCTAACAGGTCACAGCAGGTGGAGATTCGAATGCGGGATGGTTCTTCATTGGTTTCCCCTCCACAGCTGGTCTCCAGAGGGGTCCCCCAAGGGTCGCTGATTGGCCCGCTTCTCTTCATTCTGTACAGCGCAGACATCACCAACTGCTTTCACCACTGCAAATACCACATATATGCAGATGACACCCAAGTATATTATTCATTTGATGCTAAAGACACGACCTCAGCCATCCACAATATAGAAGCTGATCTCCGGAGGGTAGCTCTATGGTCGGAGAGAAATTGCCTGGTACTGAACCCACTGAAGTCAAATTTTATAGTCATGGGTAGCAGAAGCCAGATTGAAAACATCACATCTGCTAACCCATCTATCAGCCTAATGGGTAAAAATATAAAAAGAGTGTTTGTGTCACGCAACCTGGGTCTGGTCACCGACCCTCAATTGCTTTTTGAGAATCATATAGGCAATGTGGTGGGAACCTGCTTCTACAGGCTAAAGATATTGTACAGAATAAGAGAATTTATAAGTGTACCTATGCGTAAGAAGCTTGTTGATGCTCTGGTTTTGTCTCGTTTTGACTATGCGGATGTGGTGTATGGACCCTGTTTGCTGTCACGGACGGAAGGCCTCATACAGCGTGTTCAAAATGCCTGCGCTCGTTTTTGTTTTGATATACCACGGCGTGGACACGTGACGCCATTTCTCAATGAGCATAACGTCCTGAAAATGCGGGCAAGGCGGAACCTTCATTTGGCAAACATGTTGTTTGGAATAGTACATAGCAATAAGCCAACTCACCTGGCAAATAAGCTTAGCTGGAGGCACCAACATTCCAAGCACCCGACGCGCCTCCAAACAAACCCGCTGTCTGTACCGCGGCACAAAACGATGGCGTTCAGGGGCTGTTTTAAATATGCCGCAACTCATTGTTGGAATAACATACCTCCACCTCTGAGGTCCCTTAAAACAAAAGGTAATTTTAGGCTGAAATTGCGCAGGCATCTATTGAACATCCAAAAATTGTGAGATAACCTTTTGTTTTTAAACATTCACTTACTCACCTCTTTCTTCTTTATATATATTTTTCATTTTCCGCCGTCAATTCAATTCTTGTTTACTGGCTTCTGTGTGTTGCCACAACTTGCCAATGTCAGGGTGTTGTGAAAAGTTATTCGGTATTATGAGATTTTTCCGCCGTCGCGAGTACTGGTGTCCCACACTGTCACTGTCACTGTTATTGTGTTTTTGTTTCGCTTTTTGCATGCATAGGCTGATATCCGCATCTTGTCACATATTTTGTTGCACATTTGTTTACTTGCAATGTTCTTGGTGAGTGCGCTGTATTGTTGTTTGTTACTGTCAACTGTGAATGGTCAGCAGACGAACTCAGGCGCATTCACAGATTGGGTTACTATAAATACTATTACGTAACAAGCTAGGCGCATTACGCAACACAGCAAGGTAGGCCAAGCCAAGCCGCCATCTTAGCAAGCAGCACCGCTGACCAACCGCGGCATTGCATTGCATTTTATAATAACACAGATTACTATTATTATGTAACCAACCATAGACTAAACAAGTTATGTCATGGCACGGAGGTACAATTTCCTTGGCACAGACCTCTTGCATTCTCCTTGACACAGAGTATGTGTTTTTGTTGTTTGTTTTGTTTTTTTTTTCTTTAATGATATTTATTTAAGTAGTTCGAGGATCCAGTTGAAAACCAGCGCCGGGTACTCGTGCCCGGCATCTTGCTGAACTGGCTCCTTTTTTTTTCTTTGTGCAGCATAAATGTGCACATATTATATATACTTATATTATCTGTGGCTATATTTATTTGATATTTTTATTTTATTTTTTTATTTCTTTTGTTATAATTATTGTTATTTATTTGATGCATGTTTGTGCTGTAGAAAAAAAAAAATAAAGTGTGTTTTCTTTCTTTCTTTCTTTCTTTCTTTCTCTAGAGAGATGCTCGACGAGGCGCTTGGCAATTACTCTTTCGAAGAGTTTGCCCACCTCGTCGAGCAGCACTATGGGCCGGTACCCGGACGGCTCGTCCGCCGGGCGTCCCTTCTTGCGGATGAGGACCAGTTTCCCCGTCCTCCACATCTTCGGAAACTGGCCCCGCTCCAAACATGCGCTGAGGAACCCTCTCAGTCGGGGTTCGAGACCGTCTTCCCCTAGAGCTAGGACCCACGCGCGGCCTGGAATGCCGTCGGGTCCCGGGGCGGTGTTTTTCTTGGCTCTCAGCCTTCGCACCGCCAGCTCTAGTTCTACCCAAGTGACCTCGGGCACGTCGTCGTCAATCACCGCACTGGGCGCCGTACTGGGTGCCGTAGGCGACCGAGGCGGCGGAGCCATCTGCGGCGGAACATGTTCCGCTCGCGCCGGGAACAGGGATTCCACCACTCCTCCGAGCAGAGCCGGTTCGAGCACCTGGGTCAGCGGAGGGGCCCGGGGGCGCAGCTTTTCTCTTACCATAAGGTAAGGCCGCCCCCATGGGTCCCGCTCCAGCGTCTCCAGGAGCTCCCGGTAACAAGCGGCCTTAGACCGCTTGATCTCCGCTCGGAGGGCATTCCGGGCCTCCCTGTATCCCTCGTGAAGCTCCGCCAGTCGGGGCTCCGAATCTGCGGTACGGCTACGCATCCTACGGAGTCGAGCCCACCGGCGGTGCGTGATCACGCAGGCTTGACGCAGCCTCGCGATCTCCGCATTCCACCAGTAGACCCGACGCCTCGGATTATAGGCTGGAGCCCTAGGCATACCCGCATCGCAGACCCGTGTCATGGCCTCCCGGAACCAGGCCGCTTCATCGTCTATGTCGACAGGCCTGTCCGGCGCAATGGCCCAGGCCTGTACGATGGCGGCCTCCAGGAGGTCCTCCCGATTCAGTCGCCCCAACACCCAGCGCGGCTCGCGTTGGGCCGATATGACCGGCGCATCACCCGCAGGAGGGGAGACATCGAACCGAACGTATCGGTGATCCGATAGTGTCTCCACCTCCACGGCGACACGCCAGTCCCGCACGCGGAGTGACAGGGAAGCGCTCGCGAACGAAAGGTCTATGATCGACCTGCGCTCCCCCGCCACAAAGGTGCCCACATACGTGGCTTCGGCCCCGCGATTCTGGAGAACTAAGCCGAGAGAATCGGCCCAGCTCTCCAGAGCCCTGCCCCGCGCGTTCGTGCGCCGGGAACCCCAAGCCTGAGACCAGGCGTTGAAGTCCCCGAGCACAAGAACCGGACGAGGCGTACAGGCATTGACGACGTCGGTCAGCCGCTCCAGCGACCGCCGATACTGCCCGATGAGTCGGTGTGACCCCGGCGTGAGATAAACGGCCACGACCGCAATCTCCCCTACACGCGCCGCTACGATGCCATGCTCCCTTGCGATCACTACAAGGGGAGGGGCACCCGCAGCGGCGTTATGCACCAGTGCCGCCGATCCATCCAGGTCGACCACCCAGGCGGGCCCGAGGGGCCGGTGAGTGTATGGATCGGCGACAGCGGCGACGTGTATGGACCACTGTGCCATGCTCTGGAGCAGAAGGGCCTGAGCATCGACACCGTGGCCCACGTTCGCCTGCAGGATGCGGAGCTGGGGATCCATTATGGAACCATCTCCGCATCCCGCACCGAACCGTTGGCGGAACGCCCGCCTCGCGGCAGCGGCTCCCCGCGGGTGCAGGCCTTGCTGCCAACCCTATGGTCGGCCGGCTTGCCCTCCGCCGCACACCTGAAACAGTGCGGCGGAGCTTCGCAAGTACCGGCTCTGTGACCGGGTTGGCTGCAGCGGAAGCAACGGTCGCCGACCGTCACCTCCGCCTTGCACTGCACACCCACGTGGCCGGCCGACAGGCACCTGAAGCACCTGTCCGGCCGAGCCTGCAGGAGCCGTACCCGGACTCCCACAACGCCGCCTACCGCGAGGACCTTCTGTTCGGCAGCCTTTTGAGCTGCCGCGATGGGGCAGCCGACAACTGTTGCCCCCTGTCCGCGACGGCCGTAGCGAATCGCTCCGACCTTAACCGCCTCCAGGGGGCAACCCCCGGCCTCCGCCACGGTGGCCCGAATTTCTTCGGCCGTGATGGAGTCGTCCAGGTCCGAAATGCGCAGTTCTGCGCACTTGGTGGGCCTGGACACCCGGACGTCGGCCGCATCCAGCGTCTCCCTCAGCCTAGCCGCGATGGCATCGGCCTTGGGACCACTGGAGGCGCCAGGGACGTGGATGAGGCGGGCACCGGTCCGAGTGTGTGTCACTCGGAGGGTCCCCGCCACATCGAGGGCCCTCATATCTATGAGGCCCCTCGCCTGTTTGACCAGGTCCACGTACTGCACGCCCCTCTCCGTCGCCTCCGGTGTCATCGTTAAGACGACAGCGGTGGTACGGGGGACGCGCAGCCTTCCCGGCGCTCCCTTCGCGGCAGCCTGGGCCTTCTTGGCCCTTTTGGCTGCCTTTTTGCGGGCATTCCGCCTTTTTTTGGCCTCACCGACCACCTCCCAGCCCTCTGCCGGTGCAGAGCTACTGGAGGCAGTCGGGGCCGAAACCGGTGCCAGGGCCGGGGCAGGGACCGAGGACTTCTTGCCCTTGCCCTTCCCCTTTCCCCTGCCCTTAGCTTGGGCACCCCCGGCTGGTGCAGCGATAGTGGCCGGAGCAGCCGGCGCAGTGGGCGCGCCGCGGGCCGACTCCTGCGGGGTCCCCGCTGCCATCGTACGGATGGGGCCCCGTTTGACCGCCGCGGCGTATCCGCCACTCGGCTGCGCCAGGGGCGGACGACGGATGGAGTCCATTATGGCCTCCAGACAACTCCGCGTCCACTCCTCGTGCGCCGCCTGCCGCTTTTCCATTGCGGCCATCGTCGCCATGCAGGCCTCCACCGGATTGGTGGGCCTCGGCTGCGCCGGCGGCGGTGGGGCCGGCAGGCGCGGCGGGGCCGGCAGACGCGGCGGCAACGGCGGCGGGGCCGGTAAACGCGCCGGTACAGGCGGCGGCGGTGGCGCCAGTGGCACCGGCCGCGCCCGAGGCGGCAGTCTCGGCCGCACCGGCGACCTCGACCGCACCGGCGGCGACGGCGGCGACGGCGGCGACGGCGGCGACCGCGGCGCCAGAGATGGCGGCGGCGTCACGCGCTCGTTCGGCATGGCCTCCTGCAGCGCCGATATTTCGGCCGCCATTTTGGCCATCTCGCTGCGGTACTCCGCCGCCTGCCGCGCACTCTCTTCGAGCATCGCAACCTGCTGCCTACCGAGCTCAGCGCGCTCGAGCTGCGCGCTGGCCAACTCCGCCCTGAGCAGGTTGTAGTGCTCGACGAGGCGCACCGTCACCCGCATGAGCCGGTCCTCCTCCGGCTTCATAGCCCCGGTCTGGGCCTTGGCAAGGCTCTTCAGGGCCTCCATAACCTCTGTGGAGGTGCTGTCGCCGGCACAGGGCAAGGGCGCCGCCGAGGTGGAGGAACTCGGCGGCGCCACTACATCCTCCGGGGCAGAGGCCCGCGATGGACGGGCTTGGGAGGCAACCTTTTTACCACCCCGCGCCTTTTGGCGGCTAACCGCCACTAGCTTGGGCGGGGGTGGGCGCAGCATTTCGTCGCCACTGTGACTGCTGCTAGAGGACGAGTCGGTGAGCGTGCGCTCGGCAACGGACTCTGTCCTCGGTCGGGTAGGGACTTTCTTTTTGATTTTGGCGCTCCTCTTACGCCATTTCGATTTTCGGGTCCTTAGACCCACCGGGCTTCTGTCCCGGCTGTCGGCGGTGTCGAAGTTCTCCGACACCGCTTGGGACGCGACCTCCGCGTCTTGGTGCTGCGCGACCTCCGCGCAGACTGTTTCTCTAGGTTGGGTTTTGTTTTGGGTTTTTAAGTAAAGATCTTCCATGATGTCCCACGAGTAGAACCGTACTAGAGACACTTCCTGGGTGACGGCCATTCCAGGAAGCGGGGTACATACTGTGGAGGTCCCCAGGTATCCACAGGTTTTAAGCGACTTCGCTGTCGGGTTTTCAGACTTTTCCTTGTCGCGGGCCGGCCAATTAAGGCAAGCCCCACGGCCCCCAGGATATCGGCGTTCCCGAGTGTGGCTAGCACTCAGGTCGTTGTCGATATCTCGGAGGTTACGCGATGCGGGGGAGTAGCCAACTCTCCCAACGCCGACGGAGGCACGAATGCCCGTCAGCCCCTGCGCGAGCAGTGGGCCGACCCGTCCCCGGATCCTACGGATCCCGTCGCCTCTCCCATGTCTCCTCTGCTAAAGCAGAGGGGTACTGGGAGCGACGGCTAGCCCTGAAAAGGGCTGTTGAGGTGGGAGGAACCCTACGGATCCCTCCCCGCGGGCCTTGCAGGCCCGCCATACCACGACCCCCTCGTGCAATGGGGTCAGCTAGCCCTTAAAAGGGCTGTTGGAATGGAAGGGTATCCTACGGACCCCTTCCCGCGGGCCTTGAAGGCCCGCCATCCCACGACCTCCTCGTGAGGTCAGCCGTCGGGTTATTTGTCAACGGCCAACAGAACTCCCAAGGTAGGAGTCTGTTAGCCGTTGTCCAGGGTGCACCAGCCCCCCCGCTTCCGCTCCCCAGGACCGCGGTCCAAAGGGGGAAGAAACGGAGAAGCCGACGTGGAGGTTACCCAACCAGCACCCCCCATCTAGTACTATAATGAATTTCTCAAATAGAGAATTTCTATCTCAAATAATGTTTGAACTACGAAATCCAATAAGGTGTTTATCTAAATTAGTTTAATGTCTAGTGAATTAAACGTAAGATATCGTTCATTAAACAAACAAATAATAATGATTATTATTAAGTACTTAAATAGCAGTACAGTTTGCAACAAAAGTTTTGAAATATTTGCACAATGTGCTTATACGTCATATACTTTTTAAATAACCCATCCATACCTTGTGAAAGAGTAAATAATTACGTTTACAAGCATGGGCAAAACCAAGCTACTGTGGATTTAAACCAAAATTATGTTTATTTATTTTGATTTACTAACATTTCTTTACACTGTTAGAAGGTACAGAAATCACATTAAGTTAGTTATAAATCGAGTGTGACAAATAATTATAGGTTAATATCTACTGCATGCTATATAAAACTAGGTACTTTAATATTTAATATCAAAGCTTTAAAATATAAGTACCTGGATGACCGAGCTTTGCTGGATATTTTTGAAGACAATTTCTGAAAATGAATCCTAGCTAGATCGATTTATCGCCCGCGAAACCCCCGGTATACTAAATTTCATGAGAATCGTTGGAGCTGTTACCGAGATTGCAATAGCTTAGCTCGGTATTTTTAGGACATTTTTTAAAACTGAATCCTAGCTAGACCGATTTATCGCCCCCGAAACCTCCTGTATACTAAATTTCATGAAAATCGTTAAAGCCGTTTCCACGATTCCAATTATAAATTTTATAGCTATCTTCAAATTATATAGCTGTTAATATAATACAAGAATTTCTCGTTTAAATAAATATGTAAAATTTAACAAATTTGCCCAAAAAACAAACTACATAAAAATTAGTGTTCCTCATAAACCTAGATAAAAATAAACCCTCATAAACTTCCATAATTAATTCCAATACTCCATATGGACTATTGGAATTATTTTATGAATTTTATGTATCTCGAGAGCTGTTAACTAGATTTTATTTATTTTTACACACTTAGCTTATTGGACTCGTGTATGTACATTAAAAATAAGTGATAGAAATAACAAAACCTTTATAAATCACGCTTATGGATTTATTGGACTATTTGATTAAAAATAGTCAAATCACTTGTGTGATACGAGTGTGTCATTCTGTTGAATTAAATTAAGCAAAATGCTATTCTAAAAAACTATTTCAGAAGAAGTATGCTTTAAGTTCAATAACAATGTTTCTAAGATAAAAAATAACCTGAACTTTTCCTTGTCGCATAAATTGGATTCATTAAATTTCTGGCATTTTACGAGTCAAGGCGAGTCATGTCCGCATTAATTAATTGAGAGGTTTGTATAATTACGAAAATGTCAACCTTCGTACGATGCGCGCTGGTGTTTGTACTGTCGATGTGCTTGGAAATTGTATTATTCTAATTTCAAAACATGCAATATGTGAAAACTAGTTAATGTTCGGGGGGAGGGAGGAGTTATACTCGTGGGATTTTACGCGCATTAAAAACATAATTAAACCTGTTTATACTGGAGATTGATGGCACTTGGTGGAATCTACTACACATATTGAATAATGAAATCACTTGTACTTTTCCACACTTTATTTTTTTTTATTTTTTTACCTGACCGGTTTCACTTCACGGCATTATCAAAGGTTTACTAAATACTATTTAGTTTATTTAAAATAAAATAAAGTGTGGAAAAGTACAAGTGATTTCATTATTCAATAATTAAACCTCTTTAAGAGGATGAGATTGATGGCACTTGGTTGAATCTACTATACATATTGAATAATGAAATCACTTGTACTTTTCCACACTTTATTTTATTTTTATTTTTAACCTGACCGGGTTCACCTCACGGCATTATCAAAGGTGTACTAAATAGACTAAATAGTATTTAGTAAACCTTTGATAATGCCGTGAGGTGAAACCGGTCAGGTTAAAAATAAAAATAAAATAAAGTGTGGAAAAGTACAAGTGATTTCATTATTCAATAATTAAACCTCTCTAATGCGTTATATGTATAAGTGGATTTGACGTAGTAGAATATTGTTTGATCATTGCCACTTGAGAATATCGAGGGACACTCCCTCCAAGAGGAGGGAGGAGGGATTATGGCAAGTATGGTGTTTTTTTTTTCAAATTCATTATGTATTTAGTTAAACATTGAAATATTTTCAAAAAATAATACTGAATAAATACACGGATAGAGGTCTTTAAAGCATCGAACCCATATATCATAAGTCCCTATAATATACGTTTTAATATTTATAGCTTTAGTAATCTCGAGACTCAAGTTGTATGTTTTATACACCATTATAGCACCAAACCAGCCACTAAATCATAGATTAAATGACGATAAAGCTTCGTCTATTGTGTGCCAAGAAACTTCTGATAGCAAAATATGTGTAGTTATACCACAATCTCGGTAAATAGAGAACAGTCAAATATGTAGTATAATTCTTACATGTTAATTATTGTATGTTCTTATAAAACATTTCCCGAAGTTCACAATAGGGAAGAGATTGCTAAAGTTGGTGGTTAAGGCTGGTGGAGGTTTCAGCAATATTCTTTGGGCGTACTTGGTTTCCCGGCAACTCAGGCTGATATGGCGAAACACTGCAGTTTTAGCTGGTTCTAGATCATCGCACCCATCTCATTGTTAACTCCGGTGAGATGAAGTCCGAGAGACTTTTTGTGACTAAAAAAGGAGGCTATTCTGAAGTACTTATCGTAATAATCGAATTATTTACAAATTACTCTTCGAGATTATTCACAATCGACATTCAATAATTTGTAATTACTCATCACAGCAACTATCTCATCCATATAGTCGGTAATCAACAATATTGTCTGTCGTCACAACCAATCACTCATACTACAAGAACATAATATTATTACAATTTTGCTATACATATAAAAATGGCCATTTAATATTGTTTATCTTACACTTTCCTTCCTGGAATTCATTATTATAATGATTCAAAAGTACATAAATTTAATATCTATGTTAGTTTCGTTATTTCGCATTCAATGTAAATGTACAGTCGACGAAGGAGATACTTGCACCTTTTACACAACTTTATATGACAAAGTGCGACCGTATCTCCTATTTCGACTGTACTATAGTTTCACGGCAAAGTTGCACTTCGTCGAATGTTCAAATTAAAACTGTACAACGGAACAGTATTTTTGTAATATTTTGTAAACATACATATGGCCCGGTGGCTCAGTGGTCAGAGCATTCCCCCTGTAAGGGAAAGATCGTGGGTTCGAGTCCCACCTGGCCATTCACTTTTTCCTATCTTAATCGATTTGAAAAGTTAGCATAGTAAATGCTTCAAAATTTCATTCAATACATACATATATTCACGCCTTTATCCCCGGAGGGTTAGGCAGAGTTGAATTAACACTCACATTTCACCAATCTGTATTCGGTCCGACGGGGGTGAGCCTATTGCCGTATTCCGGGCATTGTTGTTGACTCGAGCCATGCATCGGAGGCTGAGTCTGGGCTGTACATATCTGTCTGATGTGAAAGTTAATCAGCCCTATCCCTTAGTCGCCTTGTACGACACCACATGGGAAGAGAAGAGGTGGCCCAAATTCTGCTCTGCCGGGAACCACTTACTTCTAACTGTAAATGTGATATTTTCTGTATGCTTTTTTGGAATATAGATTTAATATTTTTGTGTGTGCTAGAAGATACCTTATTTGAGGTCTAAGGTCTTAAGTCTTTTTAAGTCTTTTAAGTTTAAGATATCCAATCACTTTCTTAAATATTCTTTCTGTATAGATACCTATGTGCTCAAAAGTAATGTATATTGTAAGCTATACTCGTTAGTACTTTTCGGTAATAAATCATTTTTTTATCATCACTCACACTTCAAGTTGGGAATAAAAAACATTTATCAAGGTTTTGATTGCGCCCCCATTTCGTTTTCCTGAGGGCTTTCTCATGTTTGTTCAATGTGAAATTGGAACTAAAATAACAAAAGAAGGCGTGGAACAGTGTCGAGAAGTTGAGTATTGGCTGAACAAAGATTCCTTGATGATGAAATTGTTATTCTTTGTGTTCGGGGTTTGTCCTAATATTGAAATGATAATCTAATATTTTATTTATTTATTTATTGGAACATTTAACAGTAATGCGTTATACAATGATATTAAAAGTTCACAGTACATATTTCTGTTAGGTAAACGCACAACCCACATCAATGTCCGCAAAGTAATATTATTGTCTAATATTATTATCTGAGTAGATAAGCATGCGACTCGAGTTCAGTGTTAAATAACAAAGTAGCAGTATGACTATTATACAATAGATTAGTGTGAGGACTTGAAAACTTTTGTTGCCATTTCTTTAAATTTTAATTATCAAAGTCAAAATATAATTGGCCTTTTCGTTCACTCATTAGTAGACCCTTTAAGGCGTTACATATTATGGCAATCTAATATAGATACATATCTCATAAAAACATATGTCCGTGGTGCGTTGTCGTTAATTAATTTGACTATTTATCTGTATTATGACCTGTTTCTTAAAGAGGGAAGCGGCTATTGTATAGATATAGAGTTATTCTGTACTCGATTCTGTGTGTCTGTACACATAATCCATCAAAAATATATATGTTGTTGGATAATTTACGGAATACGACTTAATTAGCGTAGCTACGTAGAGCTGTTATATTGATTAATTATATATATATAAAAAGCGAAATACTGTGTACGCCTAATCACTGATTAATCAAAATGACGAAATCTCAGAAACTATAACACCTAAAAACTTGAAATTTGGGAGGTGGGTTCCTTGCGGGGTGTAAATATCCGCTAAGAATGATCATACGAAACTCTACCTCTAAGGTGGTAAAACCCACTCGTCTTGTGATAAAGCTTTAATATTGATATACCAACATATAATACCCATCGAATTCAGCTTCAGTGTTACCAAAATAATACCAAAATGAATTCACAATATATTATTACCTTTTGTACCGTCCCGTCAACTTAATATGAAAATATACCTTTTTCAACTCATGTTTACGTCACAACTCTCATTTCAGTTTTATCAACAACGCACGCAATACCTTTCGCGTTTAATTCAATAAAAGCTACAATTGCACATTTTTTTACATAGTTATAGGAGTGTTGTATATTAAAAAAGAAATATCATTTTGTAAAACGTGTAAACACAGTTTAGATTAAACGGGTTTTCAAAGCTCCAATCCAACCTAAGAATGAAAAACCAACTATATTCTACAAACATTACAAAAGGAATAAAAACGAAGTCGTACTCGTTTTTATTCCTTTTTAGAGTAATCGTAGCCGTTGCAATATTATATATGAATAAAATACATCCATTTCAACATGACAAAAGAGCCATTCTCGACACTCTATTCAACTTGACAGGTGAATTCATAACTGATTTCCTTCTATTGTATAAGAATTTCTTTCGCGTTAAGCACATCAAATATTTACGCTGACTTACCAAAACGTTTCATGTCTGAACTCTGTATTTCTCTAAAATATACTATTTGATATATTTCAATCAATCATTAGCCCACTGCAGCACACTACTGGACATTACACTTTATGCAATGGAAATGTCGTATTTAGGCCGGTGTTGAGATCAGATTTGCTATTATCATCAGTTCCATGTGTTATTTTATGAAATATGGATTTTATTCAGGTAAAAGTATTAATGTATGTTTACTTCTAGTGTAAATAGACTGCGGATATTTATATTTATCATTGCTCAACGTTTCTTGCTGGAATTGTGAAAAGCAGATATATAATAAATCTAATCTACTTTTCTAATTACACTAATCAGCTTGTCTAGTATTGATCCTATAATATAATGATAGTAATAAGTACAATAATTTATTTTTTATATGTATTTTTAAATATAATTTGTAAGTTTTTTAAAAGAAATAAAGAGGAGTATAATAAATAGATTATTTCTATACATATATAAGTAATTACATTCCATGCTAACTATTATTATTATAATTGATTCGAAAAGCAAAGAATGGTATAAATATTTTTGACATATTATACTCTCACGCTCTAAGCTCTCATTAGTGCGATATTTCACACAAGATTACCTTCTCATTTATGAATAAGATTTTCTGCGCGGCTTCAAATACTTTTATGTTCTTAAAGAAGCCAAAAAATATTTTAATATGTATCCAGTTAGGCAAATAACGATGTTGTGAAGCTAAGGTTGAAATATCTCGAAATATCTGCGCGAGAAAGTAATTGGTATAATCACGGCTCGTTATTGCTCCGACCTTTTAAATCGAAACTGGCTGACTTTGATGGTGCTAATGTACAGGAAACATTAAGAAGTGTATACTCAACTAGCACTTCAAGAGTATTAAAAATAAATTTAAGTAGGCTTCAGTAAAAGAACAGCTGCCAGCGGTGATGTCGATGGCGGCATTATTAATGAAGAACTTGTTAGCTACCTTACTGGGCAGTTCTAGACCGATCATGGTAAAGGAACACCGATCATAAAGTTGTCCGAGTTTGAAAGGTGATTGATAATGGAGTTCGATGCAAAGCGGGACGAGCTCCAGACCCGCCCACCTGCGGGCATACACTACAATTACGTCGGGGTATGCTGTCTTGTAACGCAGGTATGTGGCCGTACATGAGCTTCAAAGATAGGCTACGTCAGCACAGAATAGGTAATAGTACTAGACGTCGGTCACCTGAGAGCACACCAACGAAGTTCTCATTAAATCAGTAGGCAGTCGCTGTGACCGAACTCGGTCGGGAGAGAGCACGCACGCACTCATCGTATTATATACAGATTGCAAATACTGTTTTTTATTTGTTTATTTATCGAATGAGCGAGTTTCTAAGATACAAAAGAACGAGTAATTTAAAACAATTCGTGTAATAACTCCATAGGTACGCATTCCGCGGTTCCATTTTTTAAATTCCCCCAGCTCACCTAATTTCTGAAACATTTCGCACATTTCATATCAAGCCAGCGCATAAATTACAGAGTTAAAAAGTGCAGAGACTTATTCCGTAACAAGGGTGAATGCAATTTGTTGAATTTAATAGTCGTTGTTGAGCACACGACTGTACTGTGGACTGTAACAAAGCAATTGTTTTGTTCTCGCAATTGAAAACTCTAGAGGAATCGCTGAGAGTTTCATTTCGCATTAAATTAAAAAGATGGTCATTTGGACTTCAAATGTTTTCGTTTTTGTTGATAAGATTAATGTTTTTGTAATTCATGTTATGGTTTTGTCTCAAAGTAGGTACATGTATGAAAACAATTGTGAACGTAGATTAAACGAAAAGCGTATGATATCAAGTGCAACATATTGTTTATCTCTGCCCTGATGAGAAAGAGGCGATATGTAGGTATGTATGTATTTTAATTTACCTCTTTGCGAATAACATTTACCTATTAGTTAAATTAGAGGTACGCTTTAGTCAAAATAAATTACTATCGCATCATGAATCATTAATTTCTTCATTTTGAAATACCTAATCATTAGAGTATTGGGCTTCTCTGAAAATTTCTATCAATATATTTCCAATCTCACTATCAATATGTCAAGTGACGTCACACGGAAATTCACCACGGGTGCCACGCTGTACTCTGCCATTAGAAATGAATTGATTGATGTTTTGATTTTGAATGCGTAATGCTGTATTGATTGATAGAGCCTACGAGAGTTTATTGAAGTTTTGAGGCGGATTCTGGTACGGGGTGGCTGTTATAAAATCCATCTTATTTTTCATGACTTATATGATCAATCAAGCTACCAACTTTATGATAGATACAAAGTACTAAGCGGAGACTGGAGTAAATATTATAAATATTACATTACTGTACTGTTCACAAATTATCTCTTTTTATTTCTCTCCTTCCAAAAGTTGCATGGCAGAGATCGCTTTTAGCGATAAGGTCACTAATTATTGTTAGTATTTTGAACTTAAATAAAATTAAATCATAACCCATTATTACTTATTATTAGATACAATAAAGAATATTGTATCATTATTTGAGTTCCATAACTCAAAAGGAAAATAAAACGAAACCCTTATTTTATTTTGTCAATTTAAATTCGTAATTAAGGCGATATTGTGACCAAAAGGATATTGCTGAGAAGAGGCCAACCTTTAGCTGAGCGAGTGACCGTGCGTGCTTAAGCGTTGATCTTCAAACTGCTGACTGACGCAGATTCTATTGACATATTTCCCTTTGATTTATTGGCGCCCGTACATAGCTTTTGTCTTTAACCAAAATTTAATATTGGTTATAGACAACGGTACCTACTTTGGCAGGCTTATATCGTTTTAAAGTCCTTTTTATCAGCTATATTATAGCTAGAGACGGGCCTTTTGTTAATATGAGAAGAGTTAGGTCAGTCCACTTCACTAGTTTAAGTATCGGTCGCACAAAGCGAAGGCTCGCTGCGATTAGGCACTTGTAGCGAGGACGCTTTGGCCAAGTGTTCTTGTACGAACTCCAAATTTGGACCCACGGCCGCGTACGACCCACTATTAAACATACGACCTTTCTTATAAATCTTCATATGAAAAGCTATAAAAGACAATTGTACAATAAAAGAAGTAGATATAAAGATGGGTCACCATTCTGAACATTTCAAGATTAAACAATGCCAGGTCAGTCTTAGGATGGGCGGCCATTCTTAAAACTATTACACGGGTATTGTTGTTTGCTATTTGTGTTTGGCCGAGGCTTTCATTGAGATTTGGAAATCTCAAGGAGCTCTAAGTTCGAAATTATCCGTTCTGTACAAGTTTTGGTGCATTATCCAGTACCCATATTTTTATAACAGAAGCTCGATAAATAATGCTTATTTTGAGTCCAGACAGCACCGTATATCGTATAGTGAAATATAAAAGAAACTAACTTGCATTCACAAACGATTAACGGGTTCTGAAGTTGTAAGTACAGTACACCATTGAGTTTTGATAGCAAGTTTATAACTTATTCACAAATTTTGATACACATATTGTGTGCACAAAATTAAACACATTTCCTAGTGTATACGAGAGTTCTGAGATAGGCCATAGCCACTCCGAGTGCCCGCACGCGCTCAAGCCTCCGTCTTAATTCGATACGCGATTAACGAAACCATACCGGGAACTAATCTTAACAAAGTTAATGCTCTGACATTCAGGATAGTACACCCAATTAGCTAAATACATCCAGCTAAACCACTGGTAATCCTACAGTCCATAGAAAATTCTTGTGTCACAGTGTTTGTAACCAAATTCACATGAAACTGTTTGATCGATTTTTATAATTATACTTGTTAAATAATATTTGGTATAATAAGTTTTTGGTAGGTCTGAAATAGGACGTGGGCTGCTTTTGGTCGCGGGCATCGATAGCACTGGGTCCCCACTACGAACAAATTTTATTAGTGACTAATAAAATATTCTAGATGGCGTTATGTGTATCAATTTTACATAAAATTCTAAATGAACAAGAATTGAATCCTATAAATATTATTTTCTCATAAAACTTTAATATTTGTTCCTCATAAACATATAATAATGAACTTTTAAACCTAATTTCGACAATTTGTTATAATTATGCAGCGCCCTTCCCGTCTTTTATCGGTACTATAATGATACTGCCGATACTGTGCACTACGTTACACACAATAGATGGCGTGTTATTCAATTCTCTATATTTTCACGGCTGTTACTCAAAACAAAAAACATATCGAACGAGATTTACTGCATTTAAGAATTGATTAGTTTCTTTTTTAATTATTTTAGGAGTATGATTAAAACTAACAATTAAAAAGTTACTTCTGTTCTGTATTTTTTTAACGTACCACCTTTATTGTTGAAGAAAACCGCTGTTTTTATAATCTACGAAATTTCGAAGGTATCGCCCTTTGTTCCGAACATACAACGCCGCCAACTTGAGTGTTAGGGTTGTCACTTTGTCAATGAAAATTAAATAATCCTATAAAACGTTTATAATGCTTATTTATTTTTAACCCCCCACACGAAAAGGATAAGTCATAATAATATTATTTGTTTAAAATTAAAAAATTATAATAACTCTCCCCAGTGTTCTAGGGTACATATTTGTTCATGTTAGTTCACATATTAGTACTTGGGTCAACAAAAGCAAAACGTTGGATTTTTGGCGCCAAAATTTATTTTGTCATTTTTTTTCGCTCTAACTTATCAATAAGGTTATTAAAATAAGGGAAAATTAGAAGGCACTTGCATGATACCTTCTGAGGGTGTCAGAACTGTCAAACTAGGGACAGCATTTTATGGATTGCACCCCAGTTTACCATTAAGCGGGGAGCAGTCAATTTGAAATATTTAAAGCAATTTAAACAAATTAAGAAAAATAACGCTCCTGTGGCGCGCGCCTTGTGTAGGTAATACTAGGTTAGGTAGGTAGTACTAGATAGGTAGGTAGTACCTGCTTCTTACCTATTAGAAATAACAAGGGCTTTTAAACATGCTGAGTACGGATTTGAAAAAAAAATTGATATTTGGAATATTTCTCGCATATTTCTACTGAAATAATAACGGTAGGTACCTACTTTCTGCCTCATTTTTTAAAGACTACCTATCTACTGGGGTACTTTCTGAGTTGGTGTAGTGTAAATAATGAATTTATATAATTTTGCCACAGGCATTTTTCCAGTTTCCACTGGAGTTAGAACTCTTAAAATTACTTTTTCAATCGGTAAGTACCGGGTTTTGGAGCTTAGGCCCCCGGTGGCCGACGCCCGACTGAGATTCCGTATCCAAATTAGTATTCTTTCTACTTTTGCACAACCCTGGGTGACCCTTCTTAACATTTGAAGTTTTAAGCGATATTAGCCAGGTCGGTTTAAGGATGCGTGACCGTGAAAATAACAAGAAGGTAGGTAGGTATCTACGTAATACCTTTTAGTTAAACGGCTTTATTAATTGAAAGTATGACATCTCAGGCAGGTATATTGTCGTCTGAAAAGACACACGCCTTCCTACTTACCTACCTACCTATTAAATTTAATATCAGATCAATTACTCAACAGGAATAGGGTAACATTTATACCTAAGTACAGGTAGTCAGTAGTAGTAGTACCTACCGCACATACAACGACACACGGCGACGAGCCAAGCGAGCGGATGATATACCTACCTATAACGAGCTCCTATGAGACGACTTTCTCGCTCGCTTGATCGATTCATCCTATCTCGCTCTGTGTCGCCAGCGCAACAATAGTCTCTGTGGCTGCCGGCCAGTGCATTTTAAATTTCTACACGAATATCGCAAATGCGAAATGGCAATCGTTAAAGAAAGTTGGAGCCCTTCGAAGACCGATGTCAAATCTCTCATAGGATTGTTGACTTGGTGACCATTCCTCAATTAAAGAATTTTTATTGAAAGATTCCATTAGCTCCATTAGCTCTTCTACTGTCCTAACAGTAGGGGTAGGACCCGTAGGTCAAACGTCAAGGAGTCCGAGTCATTTTGAGTTATTCGTACACCCCCACTGATAAACGGATGGAACTCTAGCGCAAGCTTTCTTCTTGAGGATAGTAGGTCAAACGGCAGTCGCTAATGTAAAAGTCAAGGGGCTGAGTCATTTTGAGCTATTCGTACCACCCACTGATTAACGGATACGGCTCTCGTGCAATTTTGCTTCTTGAGGATAGTAGGTCAGACGGCAGTCGCTCATGTAAAAGTCAAGGAGCTGAGTCATTTTGAGCTATACGTATCACCAACTGATTAACGGATGGTGCGGCTCTGGTGCAAATTGGCTTCTTGAGGATAGTAGGTCAAACGGCAGTTGCTCATGTAAAAGTCAAGGGGCTGTGTCATTTTGAGCTATTCGTACACCCACTGATTAATGCATGCGACTCTGACGCAAGTTTTCTTCTTGAGGATAGTAGGTCAAACGGCAGTCGCTCATGTAAAAGTCAAGGGGCTGAGTCATTTTGAGCTATTCGTACCACCCACTGATTAACGGATGCGAGTCTGGTGCATTTTGCTTCTTGAGGATAGTAGGTCAAACGGTAGTCGCTCATGTAAAAGTCAAGGAGCTGAGTCATTTTGAGCTATTCGTATCACCAACTGATTAACGGATGATGCGGCTCTGGTGCAAATTGGCTTCTTGAGGATAGTAGGTCAAACGGCAGTCGCTCATGTAAAAGTCAAGGGGCTGAGGAATTTTGAGCTATTCGTACCACCCACTGATTAAAGGATGCGAGTCTGGTGCAATTTTGCTTCTTGAGGATAGTAGGTCAAACGGCAGTCGCTCATGTAAAAGTCAAGGGGCTGAGGAATTTTGAGCTATTCGTACCACCCACTGATTAAAGGATGCGACTCTGGTGCAAGTTTTCTTCTTGAGATTTAACTGGCCCAGATCAATTGGCGGCAGCACAAGTAAAAGCCATGGGGCCTGAGTCATTTGTTTTGAGTCGTTCGTCGTGTCGGAACAAAATGGCGAGAGTAGAAACCTAGTCATATTTATTCGTGTTTATGGGTGCATAGATACCTACATTTTACATATTCTTGTCCCATTCTAGGTATGCCGACGGCCCACGTTGTTCATAAGTACTTATGTAAGGCGGGAGTGCTTATGTCGTACTCGACATATATGCGGTGCATCCGCGACGGCTTAGTCGGTTCGAGTTCGAGTCCGACACCACTGCGCCGTGCCACCGTGTCAGCCGCCGATGCTATGCCGATGATAACAGTTATGTTGAACTCACCTGGATATACCTACTCTGGCATGAGGTGTGTGTTGTTAATCGGTTCGAGTTCAACATAACCACCAAAAATGACACCAAATTCGTACTCAGCACACCTACTCGAAAACAAGTTAGATCATAACCGTATTGAAATTTTGTATAAATTGGACTTTGATTAACATCTAATTCATACTCAGCATACAAGAAGTGTGAAGTAGTAGCCCGATTGCAAGTTTGAAGATGCGATCTATATTAATTTACCTCTTTGGTAATATATATTATTACTAGCTGTTATCCGCGGCTCCGACCGCGTTGATGTCCGTTATCGCGGACTGGAGTATGAAAAATAAATAGTAGCCGATTCTCAGACTTCGGTCGAGCCGTTTCGGAGGAGTATGGGAACGAATATAGTGACACGAGAATATTAGATTAATTATTTATACTTCTTGACAAAATATAGTACACCACCATCTAGAAACTATTACTGCAAAATGTAGACTGAACCTCGGGATATTTCGTTGACATCTAGTGGCGAAGAATAATATTTAAAAATAATGCACAAATTAGCCCGAGTTATGATGTATAAGTCTTCAGGCTTTCACGGCCGGCGTTGCATGTAGAATATACTGCTTCCGGGCTGTTTAGCCGTGGTCGACCACGGCCAAACAGCCCGGAAGCAGTATATTCTACGAGTTATGATGGTCTCATTTTTTTTGTATGGAATGAGGTATCTGTACTTTAGTATTATGTTATCTGTGCCCATATTGCAATTGTCTACCTACAGCGCGGCGGCCCTATTGGAGGCCAAAAATGACGTCAAATTCGAACTCAGCATACTCGAAAACTCATTAGACCATACCCATATTGCAATTTATCTAGGATACCGCGGCGGCCATATTGAATCCCAAAAATGACATCAAATTCACACTCAGCACACTCAAAAACCTATTAAACCATACCCATATTGCAATTTTCTACCGACAGCGCGGCGGCCATATTGGAGGCCAAAACTGACGTCAAATTCGAACTCAGCATACTCGAAAACCCATAAGACCATACCCATATTGCAATTTAGCTAGGACACCGCGGCGGCCATATTGAATTACAAAAATGACATCAAATTCACACTCAGCATACTCAAAAACCTATTAAACCATACCTATATTGCAATTTTCTATCTACAGCGCGGCGGCCATATTGGAGGCCAAAACTGACGTCAAATTCGAACTCAGCATACTCGAAAACTCATTAGACCATACCGCGGTGGCCATATTGGATTCCAAAAATGACATCAAATTCACACTCAGCATACTCAAAAACCTATTAAACCATACCCATGTTGTAATTTTCTACCTACAGCGCGGCGGCCATATTGGAGACCAAAACTCAGCATACTCGAAAACTCATTAGACCATACCCATATTGCAATTTATCTAAGTCACAGCGGTGGCCATATTGGATCCCAAAAATGACATCAAATTCATACTCAACACACTCAAGAACCCTCTTATCTGGCAAACGAGGGTATTACCCTTTTTTTCTTGCGAAGATCCGCTGTTTGAAAAAGCCCGATTGCGAGTTTGGAGATGCGGTCTCTACTAACATCACTCACAGTCAATCTTCTTAAATAAATAGTAGTCATAATGTGCCTACCTATGTTTATTTATATTGTCATTTATGTATGACACTTCTTATCGTTGAAAATATAGTACACCACCATCTAGTAGCTACTACTGTAAAACGTAAGCTGAACCTCGGGCTATATTGTTGACATCTAGTGGCGAATATTAATATTTAAATTTAGCCCGTAAAATAGCCCGAGTTATGATGGCCTCATTTTTTTGTATGGGATGAGGTATCTGTACTTTAGTATTATGTTATCTGTGTCGATAGTAATATTATAGATGTTAACTTTTGTGTAAATGTGTGGATGTTTACTACTCAATCACGCTCAAGCCGCTGAAAGGGTCTGGCTGAAAGGTACAGCGATATATAGCTCTGTCTACACCACAGCTCAGCGTTCTGAGTTAAACGAAATTCATATAAAAAACCACACCAGAAGTTAATTAAACCTGAGCTCACTTTAAATCAGTGCCCAAGCACGAAAAACTATCGTAAAGGTATCGAGAGAACGAAGCCTCGCGATTGGCCGCCTTTCTACTGTGAAATTATGTGTGTTTGAAGCCTGCCAATCGCAATGTTCCATTCTCTCGACACTTCTACGCTACGAGTAAGTTTTTCGTACTAGGGGTACGTTGGTACTCCTAGTACGAGTTGTAGTAAACGGGCTTACAATCACTTCTTATTAGGAAAGGAGAGTTTACTTAACTCTAAGAGGACTGGTTCGTGTTATAAATCATTTGACAGAATCAAATTGTTTTGAACTCAGTGATCTGGTGATTTTCACATCTATAAAATACATAAAAGCAATATCGAATATTGAACGTAAAAGATAAAGACCTTGAAGGTAGATTTTGGTAAGAGTTTTCTTTTGTTTAGACAATACCTAGCGCTTAAGATGATTATGTTTACGGTTATGTGTCTCCATTGGCAAGCGTGCGTGGGGTCTAAAAATTTACAATCTCTAACGATATTATCGAACGACAATATTGAAGTGAAACAACTACGATCGGAATATAAAGCTTCCATTTTCAAGCTTGATATTTTGCTATCAATAAAATGTATGATGTAATTGATACACAATGATGGAACTTTGAATTGTGCAGATAGAATAATACTCATAGTTGCCAGTGCATTTCAAAAAAACATTTCTATTATTTACAAAGATATTTTATTAGCTAATATAATTTAATAATATATTATAATATATAATAAACATGTCATAATTCATATGTGAAATTCAGTATTTGGTCCGCCCGTGTGGATGACCAAACATAGCCTATCTCGTTTCTCAAAGTCTAATCTATCCCTTTACCAAATTTCATCAAAATCGGTTCAGTGGTTTAGGCGTGAAAGACGGGCATATAGACACACACCCACTTTTACATTTATAATATTAGTATGGTTAAGGAGTCGGCCTTACGATCGAGAGGTCCCGGTCTCGAATCCTGGCCATTACACTACCAAGGTGAACCCACTTTTAGCATAAGCACTTTAGCTTAGTTGGAGGGGTTAGAGGGAATATTAGTAATTTCAATAATTTCGGTTGATAATATTCTTTTTTTAAGAAAAAAAAATAAAGTTGGATTTTCTATATTATCTTTCAATAATACCCAGTGATATACTATATGGTGGCAGGTATATTTAGTAAAACTATTCAGCCAATTGAAACACTAAGTCGTTCATTGAACGCTGCGGGAGCAACCGAAGTCGACGAATTATACAGATACAGAACTGTTTTAAAATTCAATACAGGCGTTTTGAAATGGTATAGGAGTCATATTGCCTGACTAGTTTAATCAAAATGCTACGATATAATGCAATAGTTACTAATCACTATTAAACTTTAGTCGAATGGCAACAAAGGATGGTTCACTCACTTGAAAATGCTTTCTGCATGCTAATTTAACGAATCAAATTTACTACTTGATATTCAAATTTCCGTAGCTTACAATACTCATGAGTTAAGTAGTTGAACAATAGATACTTACACAGTTTTTAGAATAAAAAACAACTAACAACACCTAAAATGCCATTAATAATAATGAATAATTAATTACTATTGATGGTGCTTTGTGGAACTTGCTACACATATTGAACAAATACTTTTACTTTTTCAAAATGTCTCAATAATCTCAAAACATTGAGAATGCCGTGACGTGAGAAATCCATACTAATATTATAAATGCGAAAGTAACTCTGTCTGTCTGTCTGTACGTTACGCTTTCGCGCCTAAACCACTGAACCGATCTTGATGAAATTTGGTATATTTGTAGATTAGACCTTGAGAGAGGACATAGGCTATGTTTGGTCGCGATAACCGACATCCACGCGGGCGGAGCCGCGGGCAAAAGCTAGTAATCTATAGTGGAAAAGTACAAATTGCCTTATTCAATATACTATAAATCGAGTTTATTTAATGGAATGTACTAAATTTATGGTCCATCGAAGGGATTAAAACAATATAAATTACTTTCAACGGCTAGACTATTGTAAGTTCACTAAAGCTATTATTCAGGATAAGTGCATCTATAACTTAATATACACCTTATTGCTTGGAAATAAAAATATATCAAATATCAGTGTGAAATATGTACCATATAGAATCGAATATACCGCCATTGGACCAAGAAAGTTCAATGCATCTTGAGTCAATAACGTTTGTGTTCAAACATTATGTTTGATCGTTTGTATCGTATAAAATACTCAGTATAAAACAGAATATAATTTTCTTTTATACATATTAAAGTATATTTAAGATTTCTTCATTACAAAGTTTTCTATTACTGACAAGTAATGTTTGTTTATCTTTTATATTCAACTAGCTGACCCGCCTCGGCTTCGCCCGTGGCATACTTCAACCTCGTGGCACCCATAAGCCAATATGCGTCAATCAATTGTGTTGCCTTCCTGGAAACTCTCCACCAACACTTGAACTTTATGATGTGTTATTAAAGTTCCAATTGACTTTAAGTATTATAACGAATCGTTAGTATATCGTTAGTATAGAAAAGTGTTATTTTTAAACTATTTCAGGTATTTTTCTTTATTTTTCTCATCGTAAGATTAATTCTGCAAGGAATATTCTAAAAAAGAATTAGCGCAATCGAATCAGCTGTTTTCGAGATTTGTGGTTAGCAACACATTCAGGGATTTTTACACGACTGCCAAAAAGGGTTATGTGTTTCATGTATGTACGTTTGTAATATTCTTTATTACCTCATATCTTCTAAGCCACCGTACGCATTTGAATGATTCATATCTTGAATGAAAAATATTTATTGCCCAAGTGTTCTATATGTTTAATGGTATCAAAATATATGTGATCAAAAAAAATTCACTCAAATTTATCAAGTGGGGTATCAAAATGAAGGAAATTAGAAGACGATTACAAAAATATAAATATATCATAACTAAAAAGCATAAAATAAAATAAAATATTTACAATAAAAATCCCGACTAATGCTGAAATGATCGCAACAAACTTTATAGCAGGCGGTACCCATTTGCAAATCTCAAACCAGATGAATATTAAAGGGAACCGCCTGCTATAAAGATTGTTTTGATCTTTTCAGCATTAGTCGGGTTTTTTATTTTTAATAATAAGAAATGCTACGAGTTTCATGCAGAGAGGTTCAATAGTTATTTGTATGGATACATTGTGCTATTCGATTATGAATGACTGCTGTTACCCAAACTAGGCTATTGTTGCTTAATTAATTGTTGCCCACTGCTTCGCCCAAGTGAAATTTTGGTTTCGTTTCCGCTTCCCATCGAAACTTATTCCCGAGATAAAAGTAGTCTAGGTATGTGTTATTATAGGTTATAATCTATTCACGTACCAAACTTCAATCAGACGCGTTTTAATATTAGAGCCACGTTGAATAACAAACATTCAAACATGCACATTCCCAAACATCTTCACAAACTTTCACATTTATGATATTAGTAGGGTACTAAATAGTATATAATGTATAATACTAGGCTATTTATACTGGAGATTAATGGCACTTGGTGGAATCTGCTACACATATTGAATAATTATAACACTTGTACTTTTCCACACTTTATTTTATTTTTATTTTTAACCTGACCGGTTTCACCTTACGGCATTATCAAAGGTTTACTGAATACTTAATAATGGTTGCAAGCAATTATATTTCTAAATACTACATTTTTTATATGTGGGTAGTTTTAAAAATGTGTATACCAGGTTCAACTTTTTTCCCAACATTTGGGGAAAATATTTTTTGAATTTCCTTAAAAGTTATTTGGTTTAAAAATTAATGAATACATTATAGGTACAACGCCAGTTGTATTAAAGTTAAATGTCAGATGATTAAATGTCAAAATTATATTGAAATAAATGAAAGGAATCGTCAAATTAAAGATGTCAAATGGGTATAATGCTTATTGGTACTATATAACATGAATTATAATATATAAAATGTCAGTCAAATTAATAAATAATTAATTAGGTATGTAGATGTCACTATTCATTGCAACAGAGGTGAGCGGCTCAGATCCAACTGTTGATTTATTATATTGTGTCCAGCCGAATTTAATAACCTATTTATTTTCAGAGCTTCCAGGGCATTCATTTTCCTGCCTTTGTCGCACAGTCGCAGAGCCCTGAAGTTGGCCTTTGGATCAAAGAAGTGGTTTTCCAGAAGAAGGTGTTCTGCAAAGTTGGACTCTGTTTTTAGGTCTCCAACCTCTGACATGCTCAGCAACTCTGATACCGAAAGGTCGTCCGGACGACAGGTTAAAAATAAAAATAAAATAAAGTGTGGAAAAGTACAAGTAGGCGTTTGGTAGGATAGAATGACGAATGTATGGCATTTGACGTATCTGAAAGTCGTCAACGCATGTCATAGACATCAAACCCCATACATTCGTCATTCTATTCTACTAAACGCCGGCCAACGTATTGCCATTTGTCTAGAGGGGCTGTGTTATTTTGAGGGTGCATAAACATGATAAGAGAAAATAACCAAATTCGTTCAGATTTAAAATCTGTATAACAGCTACTGGCATTTTACTAATTTTATATGTGACGTCTAAATATATGTGAAGTAAGTTTAAAGCAGGAAACATTTTCAAATTCACCAAGGCTGCAATGTTACTGACATTCCGACAGTTTGAAATGTAAAACTTATTTTCACTGTACGTACCTTCTAAATTTCTGTGAATTCACACTGAAAATAATATTTTTGCAACTTACAAGTAAACATATCATTAACTATCTGATATATTCGTTTCCATTATGAAGCATTATTATCACTCTGCTAATATAATTGTATATTACTATTTATTATTTTATTATTTACTATTCAATATTAGTTTTTAAATCAATGGTAAAATACGTTTACTGGATTTGATAATATGTTGCCAGTATACTTGTAGATTAATGGACGAATCACTGTCGTATCCTTGCTTCTCGGGGTTTTGAGGAAAGACAGTGTAGTCACTCCCATAAAAGGAATAATAAAAGTTTGTCGGCGTATTCTCCCAACACAGGCAAGAAAGATGTCAAAGCCACCATGACCCAAACTTCGTAATGGGCCATCGTTCTTACCTGTGTTGGGAGCATGCTCTGGCAAACTTTCAGCTTTTATAAAATGACGACCGTCTAGCGTCAACGGGCTCTCAGTCTATAAGAAAATTGGATGCAATATTTTGCATAGGTAATAGCTATAGTTAAATTTGAAGAAAAAAATATAAAAATGTTTTCATATTTTTGATCATTGGTTGTTTCATCTGCGTAATTATTTTCGTAATGAAAGCCCCAAACTGACATTTTTTCGTATCTAATACAAATTACATAAAATAATAAGGACCTTAACTAGCAGAAAATAGGAGTTTAAACTTTAAGCCACCTAATTGAACTCTAAGACTGGGCATTAGGCCACAAGTTCTGAAATAATCTCTTTGATAGACGCGTAAAATTCTCCAAAGTTACAATAAACCAATTTCTATACCAAGCCCATAAACAGTGGAGAATTTGAAGGTATAAACTGAAAATTTATGTTTTCACAGTAATTTATTCTGATCGCATAAGACATAAATGAATCCGAAAAGTTTATTAATGGGCATTCCGAAGGTGGACGTTCGCTCTCCTGAATTTCGTGTACTGAATTTATAATAACACTATGATTTATTCCCGTTGCTGTTTGTGGTTTAGACGTTAATGAAAATTAATTGACTGCCTCGTTGGCTCTGTAATCACGCGCGCCACTGTGGATGGCAAAATTCATGGACATTTTCAGTAACAACTCAATAACTGGAACTTATTAACGAGTATCTTGAGATATCAATAAATGGCTAATTTATTCGAATTTCACTCACTAACTTTCACTCATTCACTCTAATCTTACTACTTACTAACTGTGTAATGATCTTGTTTATAGGTGCTTGTTGAACAGCGGACAAATACACCTCGACTGTTAAATATTTTTTTAAATAAGTTTTTAAACGTATTAATGAAGTTCAAAACTAGTTTAAAGGGATTGCAATAGAATGTTGGTAGAATACTATTTCAAGTCGAGCTTAAGGAAGAGGGTAATACTTCCTTGGTTGGTATATTAAATTTTTTTAATTCGGTAAAGTACTATCGTTATCATAACATTTTATTCTTAGTCTATAGTCAAAATAATCATTTATAGACTTATATTAATCTCCTAAATTGGGCGTTATGTAATAGATTTTTTAATGATATTGTATGATACTGGTTGGTGATGGTGGTTGTTTCTATAGATATGAGTACAAAATATTGCTTTTTAGGTCGGAATTTTTACCCGTCATCATCGTCACCATCCTAGAGATTTCCCAGTTGCATTCAAAGTTTCCATTTTGGAGCCCTAGGTCCGCTCATTTTTTATTATTAATATGTCAACTTTTCCAAGAGCGACTTTCTTTTGACCCTTCATCCGTTATTAGTACCGAAAGTAAGAAGGTTTTGGTACATTGAACCTCGTTCGTTTGTTATAACATGTTTAACAGAACAATAAGCAGTCGAAACGTAATAATAAAATACAGACATGCTTCACATGTGAAAGTCGATCATTTGTGGCAAATACATTGTTAATATTAATGTGCAATAAAGGTTATGCACCGATGCAGAAACCCAATCATGTTTCATGTACACAACTTTCTGAATTACGTTATATACCGCGATTTCAATGCATAGACTCATTAGGCATGGGTTATTCACAATGTGAAGCATATTTACGATGTACTTTTTTATATTAGGCTGATTAATTATGGCTTCACCTCGCTAGATGGTAAGAAGATGAATAACAATAAGTCCATAGTTAAGTACATAAGAAGAGGAAATTACGTGCCTCAGCAAAGAATTATTAAATTTTTTTTGTTATAATTTTTGGTGCTTAATTTCATTGTTGTCTTCTCAGCGCTGCAGCTGTCCGTACTTCTGGATAGGAAAGAAGAGGGTAGATAATTAACCCAAAGATCTCATCAGAACGCTCATCAGGGTAGAGGTAAAAAACTGTAAAAGGTGTTGTGGTGTTGAGACGGGACAGTCTATATTGGGATATACGCCTGTCCTAAGTATTTAGAATATGTTTATTAATATTACTATTTCATTTCATTCATTTAGGAGCACAAAGACACGAAAAGGTCGGACTGCGTTGCAAGCATCTGGCGGTCCTGTGTTGGTTCATAGTGCAAAAAAATAGCCAACGACTTTAAAACTATTTAAGAACAAAAGAAATGATAAAAAAAAAGGTTCTTTAGGACAAAGCGAAGATTTTGGGGTGCAGGCACGATACTTTATTGTAAGCACATGGTATTTTAAAAATATTCCGATATTATAATACTTCTAAATTTATCTTGCTTGAACGAATGCAAATATGAAACAATGATATTCATTATTGTTGGAATATATTATTAAGATGACTAAGTGGGTGGATTTGATTTAAATGCCATGATTAGGCACCATATAACTGTAGGTTTATGCGAGTTTGATCCATGGAAAATGGCCGAAAATGCAATAAAAAAAATACATGAAATAGAATTCTATCAAAAAAAATAATAATAATCAGAGCTCCGCCGAGATAAGCGCATAGTAGTATAATACTTATGTAATTATATCATTAAAATGCATGACCAGCTGGTTAAAATTGGTTAAATTGGTTAAATTGAGGGTATACTGTTGGTATATTATTTATAATATTATATGGTATCAATTTGCATGGTTTGATATTCTGTAGAAGGAAAATTAATTACATTGCACGAAGGCCATGTTATCATTTAAATATAGTTATATATAAGCTGCACGATAACAAATGCATTGTCCATTGAATTGCACACAAAGGATTTGGCGAGCTCCCGGCGCAGACGCTTACCTGAAAAGGGGCGCAGGGCGCGGGACGCTCAGATTTTGCGTCTCAATAAAAAGTGATTTCTAACGTTTGGTGAGGCCAGTTGGGTTCAGGCATCGCTTCAACGCGCTGGCTACTAGCATTCACACGTTTTGGACGCTGCAGTTTTAAGCAAGTGCAAATATTGTGGATGTGATAAGACAGTGTCTTGAGTCGTGTTTTGAAAACAACGCGCTTCTGAATTGATATTTAGAAGTTCCTAATTACTTTATCATACCTTCCTAACAACATCTGTATTCCTTGGATCGCCGTCTTTGGCAAGTTCTTATAGGTAAATTATTGACTGTAAGTCTGGGAGCTGAGACTGGCTTCTGGAGGCGATCCGAATACCTTTATCCCGATCATCTAGGATTCCGTGATCTAGTTGTAGGAAAGTCTAAAAACGAGAGCACTCCCTATTCCACGTAGCTAGTTTCAAGTTTGTTTTCCTTTACACAATTCGCAGTACACACACATTTAAAATCACACACATCCATGTTCTTCTTGGTACGAGCTCATGGTCTACAGGTTACACTAGGTTTCTAGCTAGAATGCAGGTATAGACGTTCTATTGCGATAGAACCTAGGAATTCTTACGAGAATTATAGTGGTAATTGATACATTACGTTTGGTGAAAAGTTAATTTGTGCGTTTATTTTGTGTTAATATAATAATTGAAATTGGGGTAATTATACGTTATAATAATGTATTATATTTTGTTATAAATAAATAAGCAGATTATTGTGCTTTTACAGTCAGGTTTTATTCAAAATAATAGTGACAAGTGTAAACTATAATTATAATTTGATTGAAGTTAGTATATCAACCATATACCTAAATCATAAACATTGATTAACTCTACTTTACTTCACAAAGTCAGTACATTGAATAAACAAAAGGCTTTATTTATTGAGATCATTAAATTCAGCACACAGTTGCTAATGAGAGAGTTGCTACAAGATCTCACTCATTACATCATATCAGCCAAAGCTATACTCATTGAAACATCTGTAGGTAAATTCACTTAGCTCCTAGGTCATTTGGACCAGTATTTGAGCCCAAGTTTGTAATGTGTAGTGACACTAGTTTTCCTGCTGAAGCCTATCTGAGAAATTAAATATCCCATTAATAACTGACAGCCAACCATTGCTGTGAAAGTTTACGATACTGTTGTTGGAATAATAAGACTCATAATCATTATTATTTTACTTTCATAATTGCTTCAGTTGAATCATTAATGTCACGAGGTCTAAGGGTCTATCATTTTGTACTGGAGCTGAACGCTAACACGGAAACCTACAGTACACAGTGAAGTCAGTGGAGGTATTACAAGCTAAATTAAATTCATTGTGACGAGTTGAAGGAGAGCTTGATCTGTTGATCAGAGCTATCGATTCTTCGGAATTGATCTAAATCTCGCTTTTCGGAGCTTGAGATAATCTCGCTCTTCGGAGCTTGAGATAATATTGTATGGCAATACACAACAACAAAAAAATATATAATTGATCCGGATCACATATTATAAATCATATATGATATCTACGACAATTAAAGGCCTATAAAAATATAAATACAGCTGAAAAAGACGCCCAAAGAGGCCAAACACATAAAATCAAACTATCACAGACCTATATTTTGAATTTAATACTAATTCATTTGATTCCAAATAAATCCACAGTCTTGTCATCATAAAATATATTCCATACATCCAGTAAAGTTAAATATACCACAGAGGTGGCAAACAAGCACACAGCTCACCTGATCTGTGAAACTACATAATATATATTCCATACATCCAGTAAAGTTAAATATACCACTGAGGTGGCAAACAAGCACACAGCTCACATGAACTGTGAGACTATATAATATATTCCATACATACATTTGAAGTTAAAAGTTGGGATAGAACGTCACACTTTATATACCACTAAGGTAGCGAACTATCGATTTAAATAGACGCTTTTAGCATTTGTTATACGAATATATACATACGGTCATTAGTCAATATTGAATGTAAATAGATTAGTGTAGTAGGTTTCGACGATAGCAGTCTAGACGATCACAGCTACGTGTAGCGTAGGGCCGTAGGCCCTAAGTTCCGTTACAGTGTTGATAACCTCAGGACTCCCAATAATGCGGACTACAGGTCGTTACTTTCGAAAATACTAAAGATTACACTTATGCCATACCGTTTGTACACCTCTCCTAAATAACATTCGCAACCTTAAACGTAAACTGCAATCAATATTTTGCCTTTAGGCCTTAAAATACAGTTTTTTAGTGTCATAACACTCACCGCAATAAGACTTCTTTAGTCTTGTATCCATCACATGTGAGTTAGATGAAGTTGCTCCTGAATCTCATATTTTCTTCAAATGTAACTGCAAGTGGGCGAGTTATGACTTTTTCTTTTATCTAGATTACTTGCTTTGAATGTTTTCTTCAGGGTCGTGTCACTTACTTTCATGAAATGTACCAAGAATTTCTTCATTATGTTTTATAGCACAACTCAAGTTTTTAGAAGATTAGACACGTTTCATGGAAGTGATATAACAAGTACGTCATCACAACACGTCTGACGTATGCAGCCTCTAACATAGAATTTCGAATGCTGACATTTTATTATTACGTAAGCTTATAGTTGACATTAGACCTACTCGTATCTTGACTAACAGAATGATTTTGATACCAGGGTATAAATATCAAGTCAAACTGATTTATTGATTTGAATTTTATTATCGTCCGAACTAAAGGTGTGTACCGAAGCCCAGAACAAACAGTCAAGAGAAAAGGAGGAATACCTAGTTATTAAGTAATTACATAAGATATTTTATCTACTCTGATACTATAATACAAGGATTATGAAATTGAAATCAAACCTCTTATGATAAACTAACAGGCCAAAAAAAAAGTTTTATTACAATACAGGTCTTGTATGGACACCTATATCATTAAATAACTTCTTAATCATAACGATAGACCTATACAACCTCCATTGGGACTAAACCTCTACTTTAAACAAAAGAATCCGCCGATTCGGAAGAAAAAAAAAAACACGCATACGCAATCGATGTTTGCGCCTTGGCGCCAACATTTTACATTAAAATTAAACAAAGTTTGGTTTTTTTTTTGTAAAATAAATTAGTTTATGTATTATAGTATGAGAGTAGATAAAGTAGTGTATGACACTGTACATAACTTGGTCTTATAACACTCGTGTGATACTATAAAAAAACTGGCCAGCGGCTCGTTTTTTTAAAACCCGCTCGTGTTATAAGAACCCTTATTATGCAACAGTATCATAAACTACTATATCATACCAAAACAGTGCTATAAAAATATTATCTACGATTTAGGCGAACCATTGTACTTGTAGGCTTTAAAAAAAAAAGAATATTAGCAACCGAAATTATCGAAATTACTTATAACCTAAACCTATAAAAAGCTAAATTTGCTTGTGCTAGGAGTGGGTTCACGTCACACGGTAGTGTAATGGCCAGGATTCGAACCCGGGACCTCTCGATCGTAAGGCCGACTCCTTAACCACCAAGCTACCAACAAAGTAATTGAAGGAATAAAAACGTTTCTAATTTTAAAAGGTTGTGTTTGTATAGTTGCGAGCACTCCGTTTGCTCAGATGCCTGTGACACGCCACGGATATGAGCAGCAGTCGGGCTCTGCGGTTATGAAGTTTTGTTGAGCAATTGCCACTTCAAAACACTTGACTTGAAATGTTTCTAAGTTTGCAGTCCTTATTGTTCTTATTGTCTTATCACATTTATGAATTTATCTTAACTTTCTTACTGTTTGCTTTTGTAATGAATTACTTTGGTAATAAAACTCCTTTCTTCTTCATTTATTATAGGAGACTAAAATAATGGTTTTGCTTGTTTTACGAATTTCTAAACCCTCTTTATTCCATAAATAGCTATATAGCTGTGCGTAATCGACTTCAAAACTGTTCGAATGAATAATTCATTGCTGTCAGGGATAATAACATTGTATTAAAAACAACAAAACCGTCTGAAGTTGTATTTAACATGATACATAACTCATTCTTTTCACCCGACTGTGCCAGAAGGAGGGTTATGTTTTTCGAAAGTATGTATGTATGTATAACTGTTTGACACGCTCTGCAGCCTGAACGGTTCGATGGATTTTAGGCTATTTTAGCTTGAGAGGTGTTGTTAGATTCGTGTTTACTGTGAGAGTGACACTGGGTATATCAAAACAAAATATAAAAAAAAAACAAAATGGCGGATTTTGGTAAAAAAATCAATATATTTCATAACTAAAAAGTATAAAATAATTTGCATTTGCAAATCTCAACCCGATGAAAATTAATGGGTACCGTTATAAAGCTTGTCTCGATCTTTTCACCATCGATCGGGTTTTTTATTTTTATTAATTGAATATTCCGCACCGAACTTAAAAAATCACGTGAATCCGATAATAAATCTCAGAGTAATCGATGTACGTACATAAGAAAGAGAAAAAGATACCGGTCGCATTGAGAACCTTCTCCTTTTGTAAGACAGTTAAAAATTGCGCTATTCAATTATTAAACAAGTTGGGTGCCTATATTTTACCACATTCACCCCCGAACCGGTATATACACCTGCTGACTACTGGACTATATAGGCTTTCACGCAGGTTTTCTTCTCGATGTTGGAAGATCATGAAAGCAGAAAGTCGCTGTCGTAACGGCCTACATAGATCACATCAGAAGAATAGAATTATAGAAGACCACACACTTGGCTTCAAATTACAAGCTTAGGATTAATTCAGGATGATGAACGACGAAGAACGTATAAGTATTACAACATTCATAGTCATAATACGTTCTCCCAGTGATGGCCACGCATCCCATTTAATCAATAATCCCCAAATATATCGTTAACATTTATTACCATGTCGATCTCTTAATCCTTAATTAATAAAGGGTGTTCACGACTCAACCCAGTTGTAACTATTAGTACTGGTACACACACCGGCACCAACGCATGTTATGTTGTGTATTAAAGCTTTATTATTCAGGAATTGTTATTCACATATTAAAAGTCATTATTAATAAAAATATTACTTTAACTTCGTAATTTATAAATATGTCTAATATAGTTTTATGTAAAAGTCCTTTATAGCAGTATATTTTTAGCTATAACTACTTCTGAAATAATTTCAGTCACGATACTAATTAAAACTTTCCAAATGAACGCGCTAAAGGACAAATGAAGTAATAAATAAACAAACAGTCAACACGCGCCAAGAACTTTGTAAAGCATTAAATTGTGTCGCCGTGACCTTATTATAACATCGGCATAAAATGAGTGTCGAACTTCGTCTAAAGAGATTCGTTCAACGTTATTGACATTGTGAAAAAAAATGAAAAGGTGAGACTCATAATTAATAAAGATAGACGTGCCGAGATAGCTTTTGATGTACTTCGTAAAAGACTATATCTATAAATGGCCTTTTTCCGAATTGAGAAATTGTGCGCAACTAGTCTTTTCTCATGGCTAACTTTAAAACTGTCGCGTTTGATGATATACAATAAAGAAAATGGAAATTAATGCGATCATGGTATAGGTAGTTAAATACCTTTGATTTGCCTGACGTTTCGACCAGGTTGCACTGGCCGAGAGCTTGTGACCACGGCCGGTAGAACCTGGTCGAAACGTCAGGCAAATCAAAGGTATGTAAGTACCTATACCATGATCCCGTTAATTCCCGTTATCTTTATTGACTTTTCTCATGGGGTTGAGAGATCAGATGAACGTCGCTCCTATAAAAGACATATAGGTCTCCAATGCAACCGGAAGGTTTAAGTTCATTCCAAAATCATAATGAATTTGCTTATAGCATATAATATTTTAACACTCAGAATTTAGCATACACTAAAAAACAATATTTCTTGGTTCCAAGTACTTGATTAGATTAACAAAAATGTGGGCTTCTCACATATATAAACGTAAACACTGTGTACAAGGAAGATGGTGTCTCACTATTTCCGTGTTCCCCCGAGTAAAACTTGCGGAATTGGCGTTGACAAGATAAAAGTATTACCTCAATGTGCACGACATGATTTTATTTAGATCTTCAGACGTTTACAGGATACAGCTATTGTCTACTATGTATCTTTGTGGTTGTATGTTATGCTGTTCCACTATAAAGTAAACATAATAAATGAAACCATAGAACATACTCTATAATAAAATTTAAAATTATATGTAATTGCTCTCCTTCTGCACTTTAGTATAATGAAAAAGAATTAACTAGCTGCGTGGATATCTGTTATCGCAACCAAACATAGCCAATGTCCTTTCTCAATGTAGGTAGTTTAAGCGTGATAGCGTGACTAAGGGAAATAGGGATTAATATATATACTTATATATAAATGTCGCCGCCAACTAGCTTAATCAGCCGTCCAATTAACTGCCTAGGCTGTTAACTAAACGGCGCCGTTCGATTAACGGCCTGAGTGATATTCAGCCGTCTCGTTCATTACATCATTTAATAACCTGACTGGCTAATGTTTAGGCCAATCGTAAGATGGGGCACTACCTCGAAATAGCGAAGCGTAGCTCCCGCATTAGGCCTTCGTGGTTATTTTTTTTTTCATAACCATGCAGAAATATGTAAGTCATTTTCTAACTGTTTAATTAAATGACTAGGCAAGTAGTTGAACGTCATCGATCGAAGCTATTTACCTAGCCGTTTAATTAAATGGCTGAACAACATTCAAGCCACTTGAATGGCGCCGTTTAGTTAACTGCCTAGGCAGTTAATTGAACGGCTGATTAAGCTACTTGGCGGCGACATATAGACTACTGTTGGTTGTTATATTTAAGTCGTATTTGGAGCATTCATTGTAACTCAGAGGGTCACAGCTACCATCGAAACGAATAAAACATGGTATTTTTATTTAATAAGGCTTCTACTATTCCATAGTATTTCTTTTTGAACCTGACTGGTTTCGCCTTATAGCATTCACAATGATTTACAACGTGGCGAATGATGAAACCGGTCGGAATAAAAAATAATATTGGTACTGTGAAAAAATAGGTACAAACGTCTTATTCAATACGTGTAGCAAGTTCCACCAAGAGCCATTGATCAACAGTATAAACAATGGTACTTTTAATATTATTCTATTTTCTCTGGCTCACAAGAGAAGGTAGAGTGGGTGGGGATTCCATCTTTTGTCATAATAGTTTTTGTCCTAATTTAAATTGCCATAACAAATTAGGCATAATTTTCTTTGTCATAATAATAGTGTGCCATAATTGGTTTTTAGCATACTGTGTTATTAAGCATAAATATTGTATATCCTAATGTTTTTATTCATAACATTGATATGCATAAAGTTGTAAAGCATATTGTTTATTTGTCTAATAGTTATTTGGTATAATGATAAACGCCTGCTAACATGGTGCTAGCAAGCTGGCAAGGATCTGGATGCAATCTGGACTTTAGGGCACCCCGACTCGGATAGGTTAGGTTAGGCTAAAGCGGAGCGTAGCTCCGCTCCCGCATTAGCCTTCTATCCTAACCTAACCTCTAAGCTCCCGCATTAGGCCTTCGTGATTATTTTTTTATAAACCACCCAGAAGTAGGAGCCCCGTCAATAGTACATTAGGTTAAATGAACTTTGATGCGCCTACAAGTTTGATGAGAGCAATGTATAAAATAGTGTAATATTGTTAATAAAAAATTTGTAGTGATTTTTTCGGAATAGTTATGGTTATGCGTCGTTATGCTTAAGTAAACTTATGCTTTGGGATATTATGCTTATTAAATATTATGCTTATAGTAAATAGGAGTAAAAAAATTATGCTTAAAAAGTTATGGCAAATGAGTATTATGCATAAATAATGTTATGACAAGTAACATTATGCAATGTTAAATTATGACATAAAATTTTAGGAATAAAAATAGAGAACCGAGTTGGTGTCCTTAGTCTCTACTAAGGACACTCACTCTGGCAGACAAGGCACTTATCTGAAGGGTCCACGAGTGGGCGGACTGGCACGCCAAGTTGCTTTCGTAAAAGTTCGCAGTATTCGCTTATGCAATCAAATTCTAGGATGTCGGTAAGCTTCGGAAAAATTAAATAGTTAAGAGTTAAGTTAGGCACCAGCTGTGGTGTTGAAGATAGTATAGGGCAGGAGGGAAAAAGCCAACGTACTTACTAATCATACGGTACGTCTTAAAATTATAAACACGTGTTTGGCTTCTAGGTGCAAGTAGTGATATGAAAGAAATACACACATGACATTTATCACAACAAGGAGTTCACCTTTATAAGAGGCTTAACTATACTTCTGAAAGGTCGTGAACGATAAAAGGGTAAACGGAATTCATGTTTGTATCTTAGAAACATTTTGCTTAATATGAATAAAGGACAGTGTAGTCATGAGAAACCTAGTTTCGGGCCGGATAAATCGGACGATTCTGATTTAATACAAAATATGTACATAATAATAAATACCTTTTTCATCGAAACATTCTTTCGTTACAACATTTTAATACGCCATGTAAATCTTAGCGTCTTAAGTAATGGCTAAACCTATTAAGTCTTAGTCCATAATAATGTATTTTACGTATACAGGACGACCAGGAATAAAATTAAAAGACTCCCAAGGATTGTTTGAAACTTTTAGTTTAGGGAATTCAACGAACTCTTTGAACCAGTTTTGAAATTCCTGCAACCGGATGTTATGAAGTTGATGTCTCATAAAGGTGGAAAAATGTATATTTAAATTTACAAGCTTTTATTTAGTTTCAGCTGTCTCATTGTTTGTAATCAAATCTTATAAATAAAATTTGATCCACTTTCCGGTTATCGACTGAGCTGAAATTTTGCATGCATGTATAAATCGGATGACAATGCAATACTATTGTGACATAAAAATGATCTTACGATGGGCCTGGAAGCTGGATATAGGACCTCAATAATTAAACGACTTAACCCCATTGAGTTTGGGTTTATTTGATCCTTCTTGACGAGTATCTTGGTTGGCGTCAATATGCAACAACAACAAATTTTGGTTTAACTTTTAAGTTCATTTTGTTAACAAATAAAATGAACAAAGCTTGTTTTTAGAAAAGTTTTTTTTTAATTCACTTGTTTTTATTAAGAATTTAAAATGAACAAATTAAAAAAACAGATGTAACAATTTTGATCAATGTTTATTGTATTTGCAAAAAAGAATATGGATTTTATAAACCTTTGGATACTTTGGATTCCAGAGGTTTTCATAAGAAGTACCTAACAACAGCTTAGAAATTGCCACATATAAAAATTTTATACAAAAAAAAAACTCTATATAAGGGTTTTTTGTAAGAAAGGGCTTGCTCAGACTTAAAATCTTACGTTGTTTAATCGCAATCGGTGGAGTAGAATCAGAGATGTGAGCAATAATGTCGCTTTTTTGCTTAAGATTATTTTTATGGTACATTTTTTATATCTAGACAACTATTTGAAAAAATATACTTTATTTTTACATACACAATTATTGTGTATAACTTTGCCAGATGCTTTAATCCATTTTAAGACATCCACATATATAATCAGACAAATAGCGCTTGCGACATAAAACTATATTCGGTATCTGACCGACGAATTGACTGCCATCTGACCTCCACAACCCAAAGGCGATACCGAAACATTGCAGTTAAATGCAGTTAGACCAGTTGTTGGACTTTTGAGGGCTCAAACTATCCGTAACGACTGCAATAGGTGTTAGTATGGCAACTGAGACCGATGGCTTAACGTGCTTTCCGAGGCACGTCCCGACCAATGCAAATATCCATCTTCATGCATACAAATATATACACTGAGCGGAAATCGAACACGCACCTCCTGCGCTATAGAGGCTGTCGATCCTTAACATCCTGGGTAATACATACTCATATCATAACATAACGGGTCTGGAACTCTGTATGAAAATTCGTTAGACTGTGCTAACATTATAAATGTGAAAGGAACCCTGTCGGTCTGTTGCCTTTCACGCCTTAACCGCTGAACTGAACAGATCTTGATGAAATTTGATGCAGAAGTGGATTAGAGTTTAAGAACAGACATGGGCTAATTAAATTTTAACTAGTTACACCCCTAAGATAACAAAGAAGAGACACTGAATAAAGAAATAACTGATATTACAGCTTATTCACTGTCTGTTTGAAATCGGTGCATAGCCCGAGAGAACAAATTTTAATTGATTATATCACATAGTACTTTAAGCACAGCAAATAAAGTTGGCACTGACATCTAACAGCATTTCTTGAAGTCGGTTTAACTTTATTATTATTTGTTTTTTTCCTTTATAGTGAGTTATAAGTATCTAACCGATGCGATCGTCGATCGTCGGTCATTTGCTTAGTTTGTTATTTGTTTTTATCATCATGATTTTAAAGGCAAATACTTAAATTATGAAAAGCTTCAGAAACAGCATCTTTGCTTACATTTTGAGGATTTCCCTAAATTTCTAAATCCTTATTCTCTCGATCCCGCTATCTGATTCTGACTACCTTGCCCAGGTACCACCCTTCTCTTTCCCACAAAACAGAGATCATAAAAATCCGTTTCGCAAATTATGGCCTTAATATATAACGGTTTATCGCCTATTTAGCTCCCATAATAGTGAAATTCTGAGAAATCCTGATACATGAATTCAATCAATTCCTGCAATATCTTCATAGATGGTAGAGATATTTATATTCTAAAAACAACATCAAGATAAGATTTATCTTCAATTATGAAAATTTTCACCCTTCGCCACTGTTATGGCTTTACTAGGGAACATACTCCCTACCAGAACCACTGGAAACACGTACTGGAGACTGATAAAAGCCACTGCGTAACTTTCATAACAACTTAGTCGCTTATATATATAACATATATCGATTAATATGTACGTGCATTATTAGTAATTTGTATTTTATCAATTACTGTGTTACTGTTACTGTAATTTTAATAGAAAGCGCCTAAATGATGATTTTTTGAAAACAAAACGACATAATTGCTTACACAATCAAAGTAGGCGCATTTTCCTGTAATTTTGAAGTTTTCTCTCAATTTCTCCAGGATATCGGCATCAGATCCGGACTTCTTCGATATGGGACCCTTCTGAAAGTATACCCTATCCAACACCACAAGAATTATAAAATTCCGTTCTTCACTTCTGTTCGTTCCGGTTTTCAAACCGCATAAAACTTACAATAGAAATACCGATCGAATTGCGGACTTCCTTTTGAATGGAAATTCATCAATGAATAAGTCCTGATCAAATAGTTAGACTGATTAGAGCTTAGGGAAGGACATAGTGGAGTTTAAAAGAGAGACAACCGGAAGGGACAAAGTAAGGGGGGAGGGAATTAGAGAAGTAAATAGGAGGCAGGTGGAGAGACGAGTAAAAAGTACAGTACAAAGTTGAGTAGAGTCGAGTAGAGAGTGGAACAGAGATATACATATAGATTGGATGATTCGCGTTGAGTATCCTTTAAGATCTCAACGCTCGACTCTGAGTTAAAATTTACAACACTACGCGATAAGCGACATCCACCCGGGCGAAGCCGCGGGCAAAAACTAGTACATAATATTATTTCACTTAAGCTGAAGAAATATTAATTAATAAAGTAAACAGCGGTGAAGTAAAGACAAGATTACAGAGATTGGGTTTTAATAACCGTAAAATTAATTTATTTCAACTAAAGGAACTTTGTCTAATTAAGAATGATAACGAGAACTGTGCTAAAGATTAATTGAATAGTTAAATTAATTTTAATTATTTAATTAAATTATTGGGACATAGTACTACATATATTCTTTAAAAATTTAGTTTAGATGGTACATTTAGGTATATTTGTAACACTTATCCACTGATTAATCAGACATAAATATAATTATACTAGCTTTTGCCCGTGGCTCGACTCACGTGAATATCGGTAATCGCAACCAAACATAGCCTATGTCCTTTCTTAAGGTATCTTATCTACCTGTATACCAAACTTCAGAAAATCAGCTCAGTGCTTTAGGCGTGAAAGCGTAACATACAGACAGAGAGACAGAGTTACCCTAGCATGAAAGAATAGCCGTATGGATTATATTAGTATTTTATTTTACACTCTTTAACTTTTGTTAGTTCTTTACCTTACTACACACTGAGACTTAACGAAATACATAGTAGTATTCACTCTATTTTGTTTGACTCACGTATGTTCAAGTAATCGAGAACACACTCGTTCCATTAGTCGACAAATTTAAGTTGATTTAATTACCCGCCAGTTCTTCTGTGTAGCCGATTTAATAATCAAACTAATCGCGATACGACTATGATTAAAATTAGTGTTTACACCAAAAGTTCTTCAATACTCGTTAGGGAGCGAGAGATAGAAAATGCAGGCTTAGTGCTGCGGGTAGACTGCGGAATGTACAGGGAACCTTGAAGACTAAAGATGCGTATGAAACTAGTTACAACCAAAAACAATTTCTTCAGAGTCTGAGAGAATCTGGGTAGGTAGTTAAGGGTAAATATACAGGACACGGCAATGTGAATTCACCTCCCCTGATTGTAAGCTGAAGGCTAAGGTTCAGAAAATAGTATCACTATTACAGAAACCAACAATACTACAATGATCGAAAAAGCATTAAAGGAACCGTATGAGTTTAAACTTTGAGCCCTACTCTGTTGTCTTTTCTTCGCGCAAGCTTTTGTAACTTTTGCAATCAAACATGTAATAAAGTAATTTAACTGAATCGGGCCTCTGGTTTAGTTTTAGGTAAGGTAAAGGAATCAATGGTGGACTCTGACCCCATAGTAGACTTTTGGAAAAAAAACATTTATTGCAAGAAAAGTAACTATTTGGTTTACATGACTACTTACAAGCCACTTTATGGCGTATACAATACATGTTCAAAAACACTGACGTAAGTAAATATTGAATTGGAGCCAGTTGTTTTTTAAACTTTGTTACGGGTAGTGACTTTTTATTTATTAATAATAATTGTCACTAATTTTAGTATGAATGTTATAAATATATAATAGTTGACCTACGTAGATCATTGCCGTATTTAATGGCTAGATTTTCGATCAATTTTAAGTGATTGTCCACTATTGGTACTTACGACATAGTGTATAATAATTTTATTCAAAGTTATAATAGTTTTGAAAGATTTTATCTACAAAAGTTAATGTCTAAATGTTGCTGTAACAGTTGTAAAAGGATGTAACGACCTATCTGTAATGAATAATATTAAATTTTGTAGATTGAAGTTTAAAAATCCTTAAAGTGTCCGCCATTTGTAATTTAACCTTAAATGATAACAAGGTCATAAACCCATGAGGTTGAGAACAAGACGTAAATGAAAGTAATAAAAACCAAGTGGTCGACCTTAACGGTCAGTTCGTGACTAGACTCGCCTCTTGTGGATTCGATGTCCAAATATGCGCAGTTCGCAAATCGTTGCCGAAATATTTGTTTCGTAAATAAACTGTGATTGTATGCAAGTTTACTGAATGTAGATCGGCATTCCACCGTACTTAACCTGTTAAAATTGATTAATAGTGAATTTCGGTTGACCATTTTTTGATGTTACTCACGTTATTTTTTAATTACGGAGAAATGGGGATTTTATATACGTTATTATACGCATAAAATTTCCGTCCTGGAATAATCAGAGACAACAACCACCATCTGCGTCTGTCTCTAATTACTTCAAAAGATTATTTTGTTGCAAGTGACCTCTTTCTTCAAGATCATCATCAATTTGATCATATTTTGTGTGACTGCCTACCTATCAATTACGCCTTACTTAGTAACTTAACTGCTTTACTTACTTGGTGTGTCATTCGCTCAATTGTGTGCTCCCGATGAGTACATAGGATGACGGCGATGGCTGCCGATGTTGTGTGTGCCACCCGCGCGTATCAATCTGTTAAAACTCGCGCCACTGACGCGCGCGCTGCATGCGCTCAACGCGGTGTCATAGCGAGTAGATATATATACGGGTAGTCTGAACGAATTCATAAGGGCTGCTTATTCTCAATTAACGTAGATATGATATGTATGTGTACCTTATAATTGTATTGTGAAGTATGAATTAGGGTGGTTTTTTTTTTTAACGTGTGGAAACCCCCACGGGCTTCACCCCATCGGTGCCGACGATGGGGTGGGCGTGTCGGAATCGGACCGACTAAAACCACACGGTGTCCTTCCCCAGTGTCCATTGCCGGGCACCCCGGGTAAGCCCTCGAAAGGATAACCTAATATTAAGTTACGACATTATCGTATTAGAGCCTACCTGTGAAGATAGTTGTCAGTGTGTGTAAAAAATAATAATAATAAAAAATATATATTAATTCGTTTTATGAACTTCAAATAATAAACAATACCCATGACCTTTAAAAAAAGGTGGTTCGTTACTAGTCTGCGCATAAAAAATATAAAAGTATATTTATTCACGTTCAAGAACAGTAGCGAAATATTTTTACTTCATACTCCGTTACCATATTTTTTTTTTTTAAATCGTAAGCTGTTGAAAAACTTGCATATTGTTCGGTTTTATCTAAGTCTAATAAACTTTTTTATTCACTGACTAATGACACTACTACGACTACTTATAAAGACACTTCTGAAATTTTATCTTCAAAGGTAGAATATTCTGAATAATATTTCACATAAACTTAATCATTAAACTACATTTGGCATCAAAAGGTTTACTTAAATCTAGAGTATCAAGGAGGTGGGCCTCAATGAGGTGCGAGGTGAGTTCATAAAATAGATATATGAATTTTGTTCTCTTTTCACTTGTTCATAAAGCAATATAAGATCAAGTGTGGGCGTAAAAGTGGCATATTTACGACTGCGTAGTCTGGATAAGAGTGAACTAAGTATTGCTACGAAATTGCTACGGGCTCTACGAAGCTCGTAGACGGATAATATTTTTTACATTATAACGATACCCAGTAGATTAAACTGCGGTATTTTATCGTAGCTCTTCATATCGAAAAGAACTAAATATTTTATCGGAGATATACTAAATATATCACAGCAAAATGAAATTATAATGAATAAGTATATGGAACATACCATAAAATAACTCTTTTATTGTCTCTTAAATATTGTGGAATACTTATAATTATAACAATTGTACTATTACAAAAATCGTTAAAATTTATCAAACAACATAAACAAACAAATTATAAGTAGTTGTATTAAAATTACATTATATGATAACAATTTAAAATCTATAAATCTGATGCCAAATACAATTAAATTAGAAAATTAAAATCAAAACATTTTAGAAACATTTCAGTTTAGTGTGATGCGCTACAGAATCGGTCCCATTACCTCTTCTTTACTTAGATGTTTAGACTTATAAAGATATTGTATTATTTATAATTTTATTTTATAATAAGTGTAGATTTTATACAGAATTGTAATTGCCCAATTACTTAGAGGTTCGTACAAACATTTTAATTAATATTTTATTTTAGAACGTTTAAAAGTATTAGATAAAGCTAAGGTAATGTTGTTATTCTAAAGAAAAGTAAAAGACTGCATTTTCAAAATAACATAATAGTAGATAAAATATGAAGAAAACAATGGAACAAACGTATTTTTTGCGTACCCAGTAGTTTTGTACACAAAGGAGAGCTTAAAAATGAATTTGCAACCTATAAACCTTTGAGTTATTGTTGAGTTGAAATAGCTGAAATATTTTAAAAGTATTTTGTGAAATTATACTTCAGGATTGGTTTATATCGCATACTTGCATTATATATTCTATGCATCGTATTTTAGGTACAGCGAATATTAAAACATCGTGTTTAACACGCCATCATAATGACATTTTCGCATTGATATCGAGACAAATATACATAGTGTCTCTCACGGTTATAGCATGAGGTCAGCCTTATTGTGTCGTTGTTACTAGATGAACTCCGTAGGTAATCATTGTCAAAAGCTTATTGAAGTGCAGAACTCAACAACCTCTCAACTTGCTAGTTTTTTATAGAAATCTTAACGGCACGGGGCAAGGTAGTTTGGAACAGGTGTTAGGTTGATAAATGACTTTCCTAGACAAATTTGTATGTACAAGAATTTACATTGCACGTACTGAAATAAATTTTGTTAGTACTGCTAATCTGACGCAGTCTTGCAACACTGTAAGAAGATTTATCATACAACAAATTGTGTGACAGTGTCTGTCTTATAAAGTGGGCAGATGTAGGGTATTCGCTTACGGGCTTGATAAAGTGCTCTACTACTCATAGTTAGTGTCTAGAGCTTCGTTTCTTGTCTTTGAAGAATATGCAACGGGTGATTAATATTGTCTTCATCAATGCGGAATTGATAACAGGGATGAGCAAGCTCAAAGTTACTAAAATAATTCGTCATAATTATATGAAAATATTTTTCAAAAGATACTCTTAGTGCCTATTTTGACTTGATCTGCGAATATTATGTTATTTATTTCATATGCATTGATCAATGGTGTTAATTAAATTGTTACTTATAATATGTTAAAGTACATTAAATTGTTGGTAATCATAGACAAATTCATTGGTATATTAAAATTTTATGAATTATACCTAGGTACCTACAAAATTATTTTGATTAATTTATTTTCCGGATTGTAATGTTCGTGACATAACAATCAACGTCTAAACTTATCATCGTTATAAATGAGCAACCTGATTCCCTAAAGGCATCAATTTCATATTAGTTATCCCCGAAAATTAACTCAGGTAAAACTTATTTGATTCCTGTCCGCAAATTCCCGCGGGAACTTGTCCAGTAACTCACAACACTGACAAACCGTTAACTACTAATATTTTACGCGCCTGATTAGTCAATTTTGCTACGGTGCGTCTTTTGATCAACTTTTTGTGCATATGGTAATCGTTATTTATTATTTTATTGCATCGCTTTTTTATTTTATTTTATTTCACGTATTTTTGTTTATTTTATTTCATTAAGCGGGGTGTGGATAGGTTAAATGCCACAAATGTAACATTGTTGATGTCTGTGATGGTGACCCTCTTTCCTGAGATCTTGCCTTAAGCTCACCATCGGGCGATGTGAAGTGATATTGACGTGTCCTATATATTAAAAAAAATACTATCTATTAATATCGTTTTCATTTATTTTTATTATAAAACTTTATGCGCTTAAGTGTTCTCAATTCTATCAACTAGGACACTATAAATTTGAAACAAATGGTGCATAATCACATACATAAATTGTCTCATCTACTGAATAATTCAGTGTATACATAAAATGTCAACATTTCCATGAACTGCAAATGAAAAGTGCTCTGTTTTATAAAGTTAAAATTTTGTTACGCTTAGCACAAAGAGCGAGTTTAACTATCTAAAAGTTTTATTTTACTGAAACTATATACCGGTAAACAAGATTAACAGTGACGTCAGGACTATGTAGTTTATTATGAAGTATGAAGTGTGTGTAAAACCCCAGACGGGAAGTGGACTGGACGGGCACGTGGACAACGGGAATGCGGTGTTAAAGGATACGAACCCTATCAGTGATTCGGATCTAACGTGCTAGTGTTGTGAAAAAGGAAAGATGATTTTTTCATTTCAAGAATTGAATTAAAATTATTGGCTCCACACGTGTCACGTTGCCGTCCCGTTAGTGTCTCCGTGACATATGTACTTCTGTGTAAATTTTGTATTTCCGAAACTTCCCGTCCTGTCTCGTCCTGTCTCGTCCTGTCTCGCCCTGTCTCGTCCTGTCTCGTCCTGTCTCGTCCGTGCTAAAACTCGTCACGTATGCAACGGCCTTAAGACAAAAATTCTGTAAAATCACCTATGTACCATGTGATTGACAATACGGTCGTTGCATTTATTAATGTTAAACAGTTCTCAGATTCCAATTAAGATACAATTATGAACCCTATCGGGCACAGTAGCTGCCTACAGCACAGTATTTTGAGATAGGAAGCATATAATAAATATTATTAAAAAATGGGTTAGATCTATGTTTACGTTTGAATTTATATATAGGGTTTAAACCGAACTGAATTATCACGTATCGCCATCAGATTCCATAATGGGATAAATGTGTTTCCTGGAACCTATATTCTGCAACTTCGATCCACAACTACATTATCACGGTAGGCCGACATGTTTCATTGTACGCCTAGAGGCTTGTAACACCTGTTATTGGTTATAAACAAGTTGTAAACATAATTTCAACACCCTCATTGTTGGCAATATAATAATTATTGTTACCATAATAACATAAATTTAAATGAAATACTTACCTGGTTATCCCAAATTGTGGACGAGAAAGATGACAGCATGATATTATGGTGAAATGTTAAACTACAACCATTATAATAAGAAAATATTAAGTGGGAAAACAAATTTTAAAATTGGTTTGACTTTCTTTTTGGAATATCTAGACTTGTATATTCCAATGGTCTAAACTATGGCAACAGACAGCGTGCGTTTTTGTCGGTTCAAATCCGATATAACATGCCCCATCGGCTCCGGCGGCAGGAGATTTTGCGCACGGATTTTAGCTTGTTAATTGTTTTTATTATTATAGTGATCCAAATATAATTACAATAGCACGACGCTTACAGGTGTCAGTTGTATTTTTGACCATAACTTTTGACAGTAGGGTAATTACAATAGGGAGCCCAAATATTATGATTTGTGCTTAGTAAAGTCAGATACAGTTTACGGATTCAGAAATTAGTAAGTTGAATCATTTTAGTCTTTTTTAGTATTCGTGACCCCACGCCCTATACGACAAGGCAGCCGATATATATAATTCATTATGGTACAAATGTGTAAAATTGGTGATTACCGCTGAGGCGCCATTGAGACCCGAGCCGTTTAGTGAGGGTCTTAAGTGAGCCGAGGAAGGTAATCATCAATACACACGTGTATCATACCGTATTTTCAACGCCCTTGCGAATAAAGTAATGCTAAAATCACAGATTAAAATAGATATTTACCCTTGCAGTTTTTAGGTAGTAAACTTTCCATAACGTTAAGGACTTTACATCAATCACATCACACGTACACGGACGTTCTACACGATAAATCATTCAATCATGTGGTTCCAATTCAGACATTTTAATTATTAAATAACTTTAATTTCAAAAGTGAATAGTATAATAGCGGGATGATTAAATGCCCCATTAAATGTTTTTTTAATTTACCGCTTATTAAATGAACAACTTAAAGATTTTACAGAGAAAACAAAAGTTATTGGTTGATTTAGTGAAAGTTTTGTTCATTAAACACATACAAGTTGAAATTTTCTTTTTAAATACGAAGTTGCATGAAATGAGCAAGTAACAGGTATATTTATTCATTTGTACTATTGAACACACCCTGTTTTTTGTATCAAAACATATTTTAAGAAAAATGCAACTCAACCACTAAAAATTAAAAAAAAATCTACAACTTACATGTGAATTAAAGCAATTAAAGGTTACAATTTGATTACAGGTGTCATTATATGGCTAATTTCGATGAAATTATATTCAATTTATGACCAAGGGTGTTGAAAATAGTTTTTATTGTTCAAAAGTGAACTATAATAATATATTACTTGACAAATTTCGCTTATAACAAAATTGCCTTTATTCGTCTACATAAAATTTTTACCTTAATTTTCGCCTTAAATGGGATGCTGTTAATACGTTGTAAGCTAGCTGGAAACAGTAGTAACATACAGTCAGTGGCGATTAAAAAAGAGTTGCCAAAGTTGTTAGTCACAGTTTTTTTCTCATAGTAGAATCTATAAAAAATACTTTATAAATAAGCCCCTAATTTTCTTATTTTGCAATAAATTTTGACGTTCATAAACATTACTTTGTGAACTAAACTAATAACGGTATTTAAATTTGGAAAATTTTAAAGCCCTCTGTTGTGAAAGGGCCCATTATCACATTTATGTCTGATTTTATACCCCTGATATACGATAACTCGCCCACTCTGCTCAACATAACTTATTATCAAACCTTTACCTGTGAAATTGCTGATTTTAACGAAATTTGATTTTTATTGGTACTTTAGAAAATTTAATATTAACTTTTCATTTGCTTTAAACCAGTATACAAAACAATAAGGGCAAGTATCTAATTTATGTGCCTATCGCTTAACCGTTTTTAATTGGAACACAGATCTTTAAATTAAGGTAACATACTATTATGAAATTTGGGAACTTTTATTAAATTAAACTAAAATAAATAAATATTTACAAACATAATGCGTCGTGGAATTCCTCCGCATCATCACCGACCGGTAACGTTCCCAGAAGGCTGGCAGCATTGCCACGTTGGATGGCAATGCTTATCCTCTGTGCAAGATAATAACCAGCCTGCTGATCGCACGTGGCTTCGATCAGCCACTTTGCCAATTCGGAAATTGTCAATTGCCAATTTGCTTTTGAAACGTATTTTTTTTGGGATCTGGGATAGCTTCCAATATGTTGTGGTAATAGAATTTGAATACCATATGGGCAGGGCGGCTGGCTTCAATTAGCTTTATTTCACACAGAAGCTTTAAAGATTTCTGTAGCTTAGAATGAAACCATGGAATTTTTATAATCATTGCAATACAAAGGTCATACGTTTATACTGGAGATTGATGGCACTTGGTGGAATCTACTACACATATTAAATAATAATTCTCTTGTACTTTTCCACAGCTTATTTTTATTTTTAGCCTGACCGGTTTCATGCCAAGGCATTATCAAAGGTTTACGTAACAATGGCTTTAAACTATTAAACCTATGATAATGCCGTGAGGGTTCTCTATTTTTATTCCTAAAATTTTATGTCATAATTTAACATTGCATAATGTTACTTGTCATAACATTATTTACGCATAATACTCGTTTGCCATAACTTTTTAAGCATAATTTTTTTACTCCTATTTACTATAAGCATAATATTTAATAAGCATAATATACCAAAGCATAAGTTTACTTAAGCATAACCACGCATAACCATAACTATTCCGAACAAATCACTACAAAATTTTTATTAACAATATTACACTATTTTATACATTGCTCTTGTCAAACTTGTAGGCGCATCAAAGTTCATTTAACCTAATGTTCTTTTGATCTAATTGGTCGACGGAGCCCCGCTGCGCGGGGCTCCTACTTCTAGGTGGTTTATAAAAAAATAACCACGAAGGCCTAATGCGGGAGCTTCGCTACGCTCCGCTCCCGCATTAGCCTTCTAACCTAACCTATCCGAGTCGGGGTGCCCTAAAGTTCAGATTGCATCCAGATCCTTGCCAGCTTGCTAGCACCATGTTAGCAGGCGTTTATCATTATACCAAATAAGTATTAGACAAATAAACAATATGCTTTACAACTTTATGCGTATCAATGTTATGAATAAAAACATTAGGATATACAATATTTATGCTTAATAACACAGTATGCTAAAAACCAATTGTGGCAGACTATTATTATGACAAAGAAAATTATGCCTAATTTGTTATGGAAATTTAAATTAGGACAAAAACTATTATGACAAAAGATGGAATCCCTGCCGTGAGGCGAAACCGGTCAGGCTAAAAATGAAAATAAGCTGTGGAAAGTACAAGTCAAGGTATTATTCAATACATTATGTTATCATACGTTTCTGAGGACAAGACATGAATGTGTCGAGCAAAACTTACTACATACTTTTTATTGAGCGCGATATTCCCACGGGTACCGGTCGTTATGGCGAACTCGAACCGACTTATAAGGACGCCGTCTCTGTGTCGTAAGTTACCGGAGGTAGGATTGCCGGAAACATATTTCTTGCACCCCCAGGCAAACCAGGGCCATCTCTTTCGAGTCAGCCCCCTACGGGTATCCCCGTCTAGCTCCCGGGTATGTGTCGCCGGTGAGGCGACACATACGACATACTTAAAAATAAAATTAAATACATACTTGGGAAACGACATAACAAAAGTTTTATTATACTGCCTAACCCGAAATCCACTGGTTTACGTTTGTGTAATTTTTCTTCCTTTAACCGAAATAAGTGTTATAGCTCCACGGAGACAGTTATTTCAATAAATTCATACAAAAACCGCGTATTATTTTTTCTTTACGTAGTAAAGATATTTGCTTATTCCTTTTACAGGCATTTTCTTCCTTTACTTTGTAAACTTGATATTGTGTGTTTATAATTAAGTGTCGTTTTAAAAACGTTATAAAAAGAGTGTTCACTGACCTTCTTTGATAAGGAAAATATTCCACGAGAATTATTCAGTGCTGTGGACCACGATAGAAAACTAAAAGAAATGAACCACCTTAAAGTAAAACCATTTCTATTAAAAAGTTGAATACAGATTTAGCTAGTTCTTAACAATTTCAGTTAGAAGCTCCCTAAGATTCGAATGAACTGACGCGCTAGTAATGCGTGGATCCTGATTTATTGGAACGGTACACGGAGTCTTTATTTATGCGTCTTATTGTAATCAAATAACACAGTATACATTTTATACATAACTGATTTATCAACGACATGAGAATCATTTAGAAGCTTTTGTCATTTTCCTCACCTAATCGCTATTCCCGGTTAGGTACATCCGAGGCTTTCGACTTGGGACCTAGGGTCATTGCCGTCTAACCTCCTAAACCAAAAACACCCTAAAGCCTAAGAACATAAAAATTATACTACTCACAACTCTAAGGCCCATACTCTAGAAGGTGACTCAGCCGAATCGCGATTTATCTGAGGAAAAATTGTACAGACAATCTGACAGACAATCTGTCAAATTTGTCAACGTGTATACAATCTTTTCCCAGCTAAATCGTGATTCAGTTGAGTGGCATTCTAGAAACGGGCCTAAATCTTAATACGACATAGAGCTTAATAAAAAAATTTTGTAGATATAGTGCAAACTGTGTCTAATTAAGGCAACTTTGACTTCTGAGGGAAACCTCAAGAAGTCAAAGTTACAATTTCACTGAAAAGTGGAATTGTAAATCTCGTTATGGAACACACTTTACAACAGTTTAATATTAGTCATGAAATCCAATTTCATTTTGGTTGGAATGCTTTTAGATTGCTTAATATAAAAGTTCAGAAGCGTATAAGTAAGTAAGGAACGATTTTGACCCCTATTTAGTAGAAATATGAATTTATAAAATACGACATTTGATAACAGAGTGTGATCGAAATAAATGTAATCTTGCGATGCATTTCATGATATCATTGTGAGTATTGTAATATTGATATTTTCTAAAGTTTACGCGAATATCACTTATTGAAATAAAACCACTTTTTAATTTAAATAATAACAAATAAATCGCGATAGACTCAGTGAAAAGTGTTCTTTTTTTAATTTTGTAATATTCTTTAGGAGTTCGCATGAAATTTTTATTTCAGCTTTCCTCAAAATTTTGACACATTAATTGGACATTTTTATCCACATACAGTTTATATAAGGATAAGTATTAAAATTTCCGGTGAAAATACTAATAAATAAATGGTCGAGTAATTTGGGGATATCTTGTAGGTATTGCATTCTTTTAGTCAATCTTCATAATGTAAACATGACCATACTGCTTACAAGTATTTTTTTTTCTAAAATTACTTCTAAAAGGAAAGATTGTTTCCTTCAAGTATGTTACATTATTTATGAGTTGATTTTCGCTTTGAGTTCAAAAGAAAATAAGAGAAACTATCGAAAGATATTTTGGCTACAATTTCAATGTAAAAAATCCTAACAGCGACCTCATTAACTTGCCTTGACTATTGTACTCAATGTTTTCTTATTTTGACCAGAAAAAAGGATTCAAACGCAGTTAGAAAAATACGAGCGAGAGTTACTACCATGTTTTCACATTGATAACTCCAACGTTTTTAATAAAGCATTTTTATATGAGTACTAGCTGTTGCCCGCGGCTTCGCCCGCGTGGATGTCGCTTATCGCGTAGTGTCGTAAATTTTAGCGCAGAGTCGAGCATTGAGAGCTTAATAGATACTCTTCTCGCCTCTCTATTTGACTCTTTACTCGACTTTCTACTTGCCTCTCTAATCATCCCTGTTTCACTCTCTACTCGTCTCTACTCAACTCTGTACTGGACTCTCTACTCGCCTCTGCACCTGCCTCCCATTCACTTCTCTAATAGCCTTTCTACTCGACTCCCTACTACAAATTCAAATTCTTTATTTCGCAAAATTGTGCAACGTGATTACATCTTTTGCCGTCAAATTCCGCTTAAAACTAAATTTACCACCGCTTCTTAGGCGCTAGTGGAGCAACAAACTCCATTGCAGCATTTTGAAATGTCAAAATATGAAGATTGATTGCTTAAGACTAAATATAAACGAATGTACACATTTGTCTAGCATCAAGAACATTAAAAAAAACATTTAAAAAACTTGCCTATCCACTCGCCACTCTACTCGACTTTCTAACTTGCATTTCTATTCTACTCTCTGCTCCCATCTCTGCCCCTAACCTTGTTTCTTCCCGGTTGTCTCTCTTTTCTACTCCACTATACCTTTTGCCAAGCTCTTATGGGTCTATCTATTTCATCAGGATTTATTCATTGATGAATTTTCACTCAAAAGGAAGTTCGCAATTCGTTGAATGATAAACGGAATTTTGTAATTATTAAGGGTGTTGGATAGCGTATACTTTCAGAAGGATCCCATATCGAAGAAGTCCGGTATCTGATGCCGAGATCCTATCCATTTATTTACCCGTCCATCTTCGTATCAGGGATGGTCGGTCTTGATACATTACGACTTAGGCTGGAGTTAGCGCACGTCATGTACTATTATTTGCATTTAAATTTTAAAGTGGACAACCCTTCGGGTCGTGAATGTATCCACTTCTATGTGCCGGACAGGTACACGCGTGGCGCTGGACGGCGACAGCATTAGCTCTGGACTTGTCCACCAGCTTGGCGTTTTTTGGTATAGAGTAGCCCTACTTACAGAGCTGTGCAATACCTGAATGCCTTTTTGAAAAATAATCCAGATGCGGACATATTCTGTCTTTGGTATAACTGTGACAAAATATTTATGTAACGTATAGTATTCGTATGCCTAAAATGTAACGTACTAATAATTAATGAATAAATGAAATAACCTAAGAGAAAACTTCAAAATTACAGGAAAAAGCGCCTACTTTGTTTGTGGTAGCAATCATGTTGTTTCGTTTTCAAAAAATGAATGTCTAGGCGCTTTCTATTTAATAATAACAACTAAAACAACAACTAACAACTAAATAAATACGAACAACAAAGATAAAATACAACTTAATAATAACACTTTACAGCACGTGCATATTAATCAATATACATTGTGTAAATTAGTGCAGTGACATTTATCAGCCTTAAGTACGTTTTCTCAGTGGCTCTGGTAGGGAGAATATTCCCCAGTAAAGCCATAACAGTGGCAAAATGTGTGAACGCGGCCGCTACGCAGGAGGCGTGGGTTCGATCCCCGCTCAGTGCAAATATTTGTATGCATGAATATGGGTATTTGCATTGGTCTGATCATGCCTCGGAGAGCACGTTAAGCCGTCGTCGGTCCCGGTTGTCATACAGACATCTATGGCAGTCGTTACGGGTAGTTGAGGCCCTCAAAAATCCAACAACTGGTCTAGCTGTAATGCTTCTATATCACCTTTGGGTTGTGGAGGTCAGATGGTAGTCGCTTCACAGAAAATATCGCAGTTTTGCCAAATCCGCAGTTAGACTGGTAAAAAACTGACCCTAGACTCCAATTGTAAAGCTTCGGATGCGACTGGGATTGACGCTAGGATGAATAAGAGTAGCAAAGGGTGAAAATTTTCTAAATGGAAGTCGGTGGAAGATAGTTTTTACCTCGATGTAGTTTATCGAATTTAAACGTCTCTACCATCTATGCAAAGGGAAGCCGGCAGGAATTGAGTTATACCCATCGCCACTACCTCAAAATATGAATTCATGTATCAGAATTTCTCAGAATTCTACTACTATGGGAACTAAATAGGTGAAGAACCGTTATATGTTAAGGCCATAATCTGCGAAACGGATTTTTATATTTTTTTTTGTTGGAAAGGGAAGGGCGGTGCCTGGCCAAGGGAGTCAGAATCAGATGGCGGGATCCAGAGAGTAAGAATCTAGAAATCTAGGGAAATCCTTAAAATGTAGTCAAAGATGCTGTTTCTATTGCTTTTACATAAGTTTTTGCCTCTAAAATCATGATGTTAAACTGATAATAAAGACAAATAACAAACTAAGCAAATGATCAACGATGAATCGGTTAGACACTTACACACTATAAAGGTAAAATAAATAAAATTATAATAATAAAGTTAAAGCGACTTCTAGAAACACTGTTAGAAGTCGGTGCCAACATTGTTTAATGTGTCTGAAGTACTATGATGTAATTAATTTTTATATGGTTTCTCGGGCTATGCGCCGACTTCTACCAGAACAGCTGTAATACCAGTTACTTTTGTTCAGTGCCTGTTCTTTGTTCCCTTAGTCCTTAATCGGTTTAACTCGTTAACATTTTATTTATTGGCTATAAAGGTTAGCCCATGTCCTTTCTTAAACTCTAATCCAATTCTGCATCAAATTTCATCAACATCGGTTCAGTTCAGCGTTTAAAGCGTGAAAGGCAACGGGCAGATAGACAGGGTTCCTTTTACATTTATAATGTTAGCACAGTCTAACAACTTTCATACAGAGTTTCAGTCTCGCTATGTTATGATATTAGTATGAATTACGCAGGATGTTAAGGGTCGACCGCTTCTATGGCTAAGCGGTACTGAACGCGGCTGCTCCGCAGGAGGTGCATGTTCGATTCTCGCTCAGTGCAAATATTTGTATGCATGAATATGGATATTTGCATTGGTCTGGTCGTGCCTCGGAAATCACGTTAAGCCGTCGGTCTCAGTTGCCATACGAACAGCTATTGTATGGCAGTCGTTACGGGTAGTTGAAGCCCTCAAAAGTCCAACAACTGGTCCAGATGCAATGCTTCGATATCGCCTGTGGGTTGTGGAGGTCAGATGGTAGTCGATTCACGGGAAATTTCAAAGGTTCAGCCAAATTCGCAGTTAGACTGGTAAAAGCGGATCCTCGCCTTGAAGGTGAAAAGCCTTCGGATGCGACTGCGATTAATGCTTGCTAGGATGAAGAAGAAGACTCAGGATATTAAATGAAATTGTGAAAATTCGAAACATTTTTTAGGAATCGAAATGATAGCTCTTATATGTTCTATTGTGCACGAAACTATATCTTGTTCAAAACTGCGTGATCGCCATCTAGTTGTATTGATGTAACTAAATTATAGGATGAAAAAATATATTTTCTTATACACCTCTGTTGTGAACGAAACCATACCTTGTTTAAAAATGCGTGATCGCCATCTAGTTGTATTTTTGTAACTAAATAATAAAATCTCAAATTTTAATTTATTGATTAAATACGAATCTGTATACACAATTGTGTATGTAAAAATAAAGTCTATTTATTTACATAGTTGCTTATATATGATAAGCTATAAAAAATATACCACAAAAATAATCTCACGTAAAAAAGCAACATTATTGCTCACATCTCTGGTTCTACTCAACCGATTGTGATCAAACAAACGTAAGATTTTAAGTTGGAGCAAGCCCTTTCTAACAAAAAAAACCGCATCGAAATCCGTTCAGTAGTTTTTGCGTCCATCGCGAACAAACAGACAAACAGACAAACAGACAAGATTTCCAAAAAAAATATTTTCGTGTTCAGTATCGTTAATATAACATACTCCAAGTATTTTTTTTTAAATATCTCCAATGTACAGACACGACTACTTTACAATTATATAATAGTATAGATGGTAACACCTTCGATGCCACCGTAGGCGTCGCATTTTTATAACTTTATGGGCTATATACTATATTTAATTTAGATTCGATACAATCGAATACGTAATTATATTTATTTTGACTTTCGAAAGAGATCTGAAGTTTTATACAATGAAATACATTTCTTTAAATTAATAGTTGTATATTTATTTGAAGTTAGATAAGTACTATTAAGCCTTATTTCTTACGATAACTTATAAGGTACATGATGGATATGGCTTCAAGATTAATGTGACTACATAATATGGTTTTAATACGTACCATAATATAAGTAGAGTTTCAGTTTTGATACGTCGCACATTCAAATAGTTTAATGTCTACATCTACTTTGCTAAGTAGTGAATGATAACCCATTATTATAAACTGAAATAACGTGAACACTAATGGATCGTGACCATCCAGCCATGCTGCCACCGTTTGAGTTCTGACGCGTTTTTATATTTTTTTCTCGTGCCGAGGAAAATGACAGAGTGAGGTCATTTATTATTCCACTTATGCATACAAAATAGTAGGTATTTGATAAGATTTGGGTCATTCTATAGCATTACATTTTTGTATTCATAATACATTTTGTAGGAATCAAATTCTCTTATATAGTCAGGAAATTGTCCTCGAATATTTACAAGAAGCAAAGCTGGACCATAAAAGCTAGTTATAAATTATACAGAGTGTTCGACTCCCGACAATAGAACTTTCTGAAGCTGTAAACTACAAAAACTAGTATAAAAGTAAAAATAAATATTTGTATATGAACACAAATGTTTGTTTTGTCAGAGAGCGATCTGATGACCATTATCATAAAAATCAGGTAAACTCAGTAACTCGCTTGCGTCTATTATTTTATATTACGAATAATAATTTGATGACAGAAAAATGAGAAAGAAGAATAGTGTAGGGGTTGATTAATAACACAACACTTCGGTGAACTCGATAACCTTTCTGTTGTGAAAAATTCTCTTATTTATAGCAGTTTTGTTTCCATTAAAATAAAGTAGGATATACATTTTTATAATGTTAATGACAATTAATGGGACCATGATATAAATATATTGTACCGTTGGGTTGTCTGACGTTTTGACCTGGTTACACAAACTAACTTAAAATTATTAAATGTTACAATCTACCCTGGCTAACGTTTTTTAAGCCACTATGGGGGTCAGTAGTAGAGGGCCGAAAAAACAGTTTAATATTAATGAAATTGCCGATTTGTACTGACAAATTGAAATTCGTTTTTTTTTTAATTTAACGTATTTATTTAATCAAAATAATTACCATTATTATCTATACATTGCTGCCATCTAGTAGGAAGGTCATTTATGCCTTTGCGATAGAACTCTGGTGATCTAGATTCGACAAACTGTGTGAAAGCATTTTGTACTGCCTCCTGAGAAGAAAACTTTAAAAAAAAAAAAAAAAAAAGAGAGACCACCAAACAGTTACCATTACCTTTTTATTGGTAAGTTTTGCTTTAGGACACTGTTGTGGCGTTTCACCTGGGGTCAGCCATTGCATTTTTCGCTTACGGTTATCGTAAAGAATCCACTTTTCATCACATGTCACAATTCGATCCAATATTCCTTCATTTCTGTATCGATTAAACAAGGCAACACAAGTTTCAACACGCATTTCTTTCTGCAGATCAGTCAAATCATGAGGTACCCATTTTTCACATTTTTTATTTTATTGATTTTACGCAAATGAGTCAATATTGTTGGTAAGGTAACGTTAAACCATGCAGCTAATTCCTGGGTAGTTTGGCTCGGATCGGCTTCCACCATGTCTTTCAATTCATTGTTATTCACCTGTGTGGACGGCCTTCCTCGTGGTTCGTTCTTCAAATCAAAGTTTCCATCACGAAAGCGTTTAAACCAAAATCGCACAGTGCGTTCATTAGCAGTCCCCTCTCCAAACGCAACATTGATATTGCGAGCTGTTTCTGCCGCGTTAGTTCCGCGTTGGAACTCGTATTCAAAAATCACTCGAATTTTCGAAGTATCCATCTTTCTTGTCTAAGCTGAATAAAAAAAACAACTGAAAGTCGATAATCGAATGTTGCACATTTTTAAATGAAGAACTACATAGGTACCATGTGGAAAAAGTTTCATTAAAAAATCTCAAACCATGAAGGTTCTATGTCAATTCGAAGTACCTATTACAATGAAACGGCAATTTCATACTTTAAGCCCTATTACTTTTTCCCAAAAAAATAAGAAAATTCGTCGAAATAATAAACTAAATTTTGTATGGTATGGGCCTACCCTCATCACCGGGGGCATAAAATAGCCTAAAATTTATTCTCAATCCTACCGAACATATATAAAAAATAAAAAAAAATTAAAAGGTCAGAATAGTAAAAGGGAGTCCCGTTTGGAGGAGTTTGGTTACAGTCAGTAAGATGATATACGAATATCTAATGAAGTAAAAAAAATAGTGTAGGCTATAAAATGTATCATCCCATTTCTCCACTTATCGAAACACAAAGTCGTTTAAAGGAGAGTATTCTGTCCTCCGTGAGTACAGTGCTTGAAAATGTATATAATCGTCTGGGAATGTTAACTTGATTTTAGTGAAATTAATATCGCTTGTAGAAGTTTTAGTAACTATCTATTCAAATTCAACGTACCCACTGGTTCAATCCCTATTTGATATATCTGAGTACTTTCAAACAATATTAATCATAAGTTATTTACAACATATTGACAATTTAATTACATTTCCAATCAGTTCAATCATAAGTTTTAGAAAATTTAATTTTACCTAAATCTCATCAGTACTAGCTGTAACCGTTTAATAGTACGGGGCCTAATGATCATAAATATGGCTAGGTATGGTATACAGGTTATAGACGCATTTGAAGTTATCTGCTTTTTTACCTATTTTAATATGTTTATTTACATTAACATTCAGTTTTTGCATTAATCTAGTTACTAATATTGATATGATTCACCTCTGATCTAACCTCTCAGGCTGAGTAATGGTTAGTGGCCAACCTCCGATAGTTTTGTTCAACTCGCCCATATAGGCATAAATCTTAACTTAAGGACTCATGGTTGCCGGTAGTGGCTTTTAACGTGTCCTTCGAAGCATGGAAACGCTCAGATGAAATACAGTGAACAGTCACCCATTCAAATGGCAACCGCGCCTCAGTAGCTTAACACAGTGATAGTTTATATATATATATAGATAGCTTATCGCGTAGTATCGTAAATTTTAGCGCAGAGTCGAGCATTGAGAGCTTAATAGATACTCTTCTCGCCTCTCTATTTGACTCTTTACTTGACTTTCTACTTGCCTCTCTAATCATCCCTGTCTCTACTCGACTCTACTCGACTCTACTCAACTCTGTACTGAACTCTCTACTCGCCTCTCCACCTGCCTACCATTCACTTCTCTAATGCCTCTCTACTCGACTCCCTACTTCAAATTCAAATTCTTTATTTCGCAAAATTGTGCAACGTGATTACATCTTTTGCCGTGAAATTCCGCTTAAAACTAAATTTACCACCGCTTCTTAGGCGCTAGTGGAGCAACAAACTCCATTGCAGCATTTTGAAATGTCAAAATACAAAGATTGATTGCTTAAGACTAAATATGAACGAATGTACACATTTGTCTAGCATCAAGAACATCAAAAATCATTTAAAAAACTTGCCTATACACTCGCCACTTTACTCGACTTTCTAACTTGCATCTTTATTCTACTCTCTGCTCCCATCTCTGCCCCTAACCTTGTTTCTTCCCAGTTGTCTCTCTTTTCTACTCCACTATACCTTTCCCCAAGCTCTTATGGGTCTATCTATTTCATCAGGATTTGTTCATTGATGAATTTTCACTCAAAAGGAAGTTCGCAATTCGTTGAATGATAAACGGAATTTTGTAATTCTTATGGTGTTAAATAGCGTATACTTTTAGAAGGATCCCATATCGAAGAAGTCCGGTATTTGATGCCGAGATCCTATCCATTTATTTACCCGTCCATCTTCGTATCAGGGATGGTCGGTCTTGATACATTACGACTTAGGCGGGAGTTAGCGCACGTCATGTACTATTATTTGCATTTAAATTTTAAAGTGGACAACCCTTCGAGTCGTGAATGTATCCACTTCTATGTGCCGGACAGGTACACGGGTGGCGCTGGACGGCGACAGCATTAGCTCTGGACTTGCCCACCAGCTTGGCGTTTTTTGGTATAGAGTAGCCCTACTTACAGAGCTGTGCAATACCTGAATGCCTTTTTGAAAAATAATCCAGATGCGGACATATTCTATGTCTTTGGTATAACTGTGGCAAAATATTTATGTAACTTATAGTATTTGTATGCCTAAAATGTAACGTACTAATAATGAATGAATAAATGAAATAACCTGAGAGAAAACTTCAAAATTACAGGAAAAAGCGCCTACTTTGTTTGTGGTAGCAATCATGTTGTTTCGTTTTCAAAAAATGAATGTCTAGGCGCTCTCTATTAAAATTACACTATTGTAACAATTGATAAAATACAACTTAATAATAACACTTTACAGCACGTGCATATTAATCAATATACATTGTGTAAATTAGTGCAGCGATATTTATCAGCCTTAAGTACGTTTTCTCAGTGGCTCTGGTAGGGAGAATGTTCCCCAGTAAAGCCATAACAGTGGCAAAGTGTGTGAACGCGGCCGCTACGCAGGAGGCGCGTGTTCGATCCCCGCTCAGTGCAAATATTTGTATGCATGAATATGGGTATTTGCATTGGTCTGGTCATGCTTCGGAGAGCACGTTAAGCCGTCGTCGATCCCGGTTGTCATACAAACATCTATGGCAGTCGTTACGGGTACTTGAGGTCCTCAAAAATCCAACAACTGGTCTAGCTGCAATGCTTCTATATCACCTTTGGGTTGTGGAGGTCAGATGACAGTCGCTTCACAGAAAATATCGCAGTTTTGCCAAATCCGCAGTTAGACTGGTAAAAAGCTGACCTCTTTTTTTTTTACAATTGTAAAGCTTCGGATGCGACTGGGATTGACGCTAGAATAAAGAAGAGTGGCAAAGGGTGAAAATTTTCTAAATGGAAGACGGTGGAAGAAAGTTCTTGCCTCGATGTAGTTTATCAAATTTAAACGTCTCTACCATCTATGCAAAGGGAAGCCGGCAGGAATTGAGTTATAGGGACCCATCGCCACTACCACAAAATATGAATTCATGTATCAGGATTTCTCAGAATTCTACTACTATGGGAACTAAATAGGCGAAGAACCGTTATATGTTATGGCCATAATTTGCGAAACGGATTTTTATTATTATTATTTTTTTTTGGTTGAAAAGGGAAGTATCTGGCCAAGGGAGTAGAGTAAGAATTTAGAAATCTAGGGAAATCCTCAAAATGTAAGCAAAGATGCTGTTTCTATTGCTTTTACATAATTTGAGTAAACTGATAATAAAAACAAATAACAAACTAAGCAAATGATCAACGATGAATCGGTTAGATACTTAGACACTATAAAGGTAAAATAAATAAAATTATAATAATAAAGTTAAACCGACTTCAAGAAACACTGTTAGAAGTCGGTGCCAACATTGTTTAATGTGCCTGAAGTACTATGATGTAATTAATTTATATATATGGTTTCTCGGGCTATGCACCGACTTCTACCAGAACAGCTGTAATATCAGTTACTTTTTTTCAGTGCCTCTTTTTTGTTCCCTTAGTCCTTAATCGGTTTAACTCGTTAACATTTATTTGGCTATAAAGGTTAGCCCATGCCCTTTCTTAAACTCTAATCCAATTCTGCATCAAATTTCATCAACATCGGTTCAGTTCAGCGTTTAAAGCGTGAAAGGCAACAGACAGATAGACAGGCTTCCTGTTAAATTAAATTAAATTAAATTAAATATCATTTTATTCATGGCAACTGGGCCCAATTTGTTAGTAACAATTCGTCTTACATCAATGGTTAGTATGAAATATGTCAACAATTAAACAATTAAATCAAGAAATTATTATCAATCGATATCATATTATTGCATTACATCCGATGTCAGTAAAAAAATATAATTCAAAAATCTAATAATTAAAAACGATTATAAATTAAGTAGGTAACACAAAGCCATGATAGATGCAATAGTCAACAATAATGTCAATTCATAATAGCGTATAAATCCTTTAATTCAATATATAATATTATATCAATCAATTAATTAAAGTGACCATGTAGGGTTTCACTCTACTGGTGATATGCCTCATTATGGGTGAGTCGTACCGCGCTGCTATTACTCTCAGAATGCTGTTGGAGCTGCCGCGGATACGGCTCAGCAATGACGCCGATCTTTTGCGCCAGATGGCATGAAACCCGTCTACTCTCGCCTCAGCAAACATCGCTGACGCGCTGCAGTATCGCGGCAACCCCAACATCACCCTAAAGGCATTATTATATTGAACACGCAAGGCATTTAACGACTTCAGTGTATAGTCCACCTACAGACTGCCCGTGTAGAGGTTTTGGCAGTACGCCTTAAATAAGGTGATTTTAACTTCTCTACTACACCGAGCAAACCTGCGGGCCAGCATGTTACACCTCACCGCCAACGCCCTGCGCTCCCTATCTATGTCTACATGATCTCTGAGATCCTGGGTAATATAGTGACCAAGATATTTAAAGACACCAGCTCTCTTTAATGGAACACTACATAAGGTTATGGGTGGGACATGAGCAACTTTTTCTCCAGGCACCTCAAAGACCATGTATTCACTCTTGCTTACATTATATAACAAGCCATGACTTTGTGCATACAACTGACAGGTTTGCAGCAGCTTTCTCAATGAACCAACTGTCGGCGTCAGCAGCACCATGTCGTCCGCGTAACTCAGATTATTTACACACACATTATCAATATGGCATCCGATACGCTGGCTGCTGAGACCAACAATCAGCTCATTGATGTAAAGGTTGAACAATTTTGGCGACGTCAATCCGCCCTGCCTAACCCCGCACTCCAACCTGTACTCATCTGACAAACCATCCCCCCATCGAACACTGTTAAGCTGGTTCAGATACCAGTATTGAAATAGTCTGACCATATCATCTGGCATATCTGCCGCTCGCATCTTGGCCCAGAGCTTATCGTACGATACGCGATCGAAAGCTTTTGAGAGGTCCAAGAAACAAGCTATTATAGGAGTTCTTCTTTCCGTATAATACTGCACATTGTGTTTCAAGCTTAGAATAGCACTTTCAGTCGATAGACCCGACCGAAAGCCGAACTGCGCATCGTGTAAAACCAAATATTCATTTAAGCGCGAGTCTAATAGACTGTCTAAAACTTTAGCCAGTACTGTCGCCAGCGAGATAGGACGATAGTTGTTTTTATCAGCAATATCACCAGTTTTGTTTTTAACTATAGGTTCAATGGTCTTCATGAGATCATGAGGTAGATAGGAGTGAACCAGACACAATGAAAAGAACATTGATAACACTCTAGGTAGGTGAGGGCCCGCATGCTTAAGATGCTCTATGCTGAGACCATCGTGACCCGGGGACTTCCCACGTTTCATCTTCTTAATTACAGATGCAACATCTTTGGATAGAAATCGTATGCCATCCATTTCACAGCTGGTCTCAGCCTCGATCATCCCGCACGACGGTCCCAGAGGAGATTCCACTCTAAAGTGTTGCTGAAACAAATTAGCTATATCCTTAGGCTGTGAACACCCCCCAACAGACACAGGTTTGCCCGGCCCAGAGTTCAGACTTTTTGTGGACTTCCAGAAACTACTGTAGTTATTCGAAGTATGATGGGTCGCTATAATGTCCATCCGGATCTGCTCTTGATGGTTTTGACACCACTTGAGCTTCCCTCTAAACACTTTCTGGCTGGCCCGCATAGCCTCATAAATCGCACCTGTGATAGGTTTATTGTTAAGAAGCCACACCTGATATCTAAGCTTGGCCTCCCCGTGTGACTCCGCGACATGTCTGTTCCAGCCCGTTAACTGGCGCTTTTTTTTACCATGAGCTAACTTATGCGTGTACACAGCAGCTTTTGTAAGTATGTCTGTTATCTCTGTGTACATATCGTCAAGAAGGCGTTTATGACAAATATTACTACAATGCTTACTGTCCGAACATACATTAAAGGCAAATGGAAAGTTAACACACCTTAGCCGAACATTACATAAATCAGTGAACATCTCCTTTTGTTCATCATCTCTATTACCCCAAACAACTTTATTACATTTAGGGCTCGAGTCAGATAATTTACGACACACATAATGTAAGTCACATTTCACAGTAACTGGTAAGTGATCAGACCAATAGACTCCGTAAGCCACACGTACATCAGTCACTGACTGCCAGGCCGATTCGGTTAATACACAATGGTCTAACCAGCTTTTACTTTTATGCACGTCACTAACGTATGTGTAACTTCCAGAGTTCACGCCCAATTTCATTACATCTGCACAAATCCAGTTTTGTTCCGTACAAAACTTAAACAGTTCCGTACCAAAAAGTTTATTGGGGTCAGCATTAAAGTCTCCTAATATATAAATAGCCTCCAAGTCACTGGCTTCTATTAGTGCATTAATTTCACTTAACACGTCTATAAATTCCACTAAATTATCTATAGTGTTGGTAGGCATATAAACACTGATAATCATAATAGACTGAGAACTTAGATCCGCCCTAATAGCCGAAAGTCGATCACTATTGCACGGCACTACTGAAACTGACTGAAACATACCTTTACGCCACAGGATACCCACACCACCGTATGGTCTTCCCTGATACACACCTGTAGAAATATCCACCGCTGATTTACCTGTATACTCGTAATCATTGTGTATTGTCCCAAGGAAAGGTATATCGTATGGGAACAACCAAGTCTCTTGGAGGGCCACTACATCCGCGGATTGACAGAGCCGGCGCACACCATTAACTGAGCGTTTAACCGACTTACAGTTAAAGCTCGCAAAAGTAATTGTATCGTGTGTAACTGCTTGAGTCATTATGTTTTCAATGTCCGTGCGACGCCTCATTTCTAGTGTACTTCAGCTGTACAAATCGCCTAAAAGATATTCCTTGAGGCCACGTATCCTCGCTCAAAAACAAACTAAGCTTTCTTTCAGGCACGAACAATTTGAATGCATCATAGCTTTTTTCCTTTCTCATTTTTATTTTAATCAGTGTGACATTCTCTTTCGTTTTCTCTTTAATATATTCCACTATATCCTCCTCCTTTGTACCCTTACTCACATTTGATATAAATACGGGTACTCTGATTTCTGCTGCTTTGAATTTGCCTTCAGAGTCCGAACATGCCCTGCCTCTCTGTCCTATAAATTTATATGTATGTGTTAGCACAGTCTAACAACTTTCATACAGAGTTTCAGACCCGTTATGTTATGATATTAGTATGAATTACGCAGGATGTTAAGGGTCGACCGTCTCTGTGGCGTAGCGGTACTGAACGCGGCTGCTACGCAGGAGGTGCGTGTTCGATTCCCGCTCAAAATATTTGTATGCATGAATATGGGTATTTGCATTGGTCTGGTCATGCCTCGGAAATTACGTTTAGCCGTCGGTCTCAGTTGCCATACGAACAGCTATGGCAGCCTCAAAAGTCCAACAATTGGTCCAGATGCAATGCTTCGATGTCGCCTTGGGGTTGTGGAGGTCAGATGGCACGATGGCAGTTGATTCACGGGAAATTTCGGAGGTTTAGCTAAACTCGCAATTAGACTGGTAAAAGCGGATCCTCGCCTCGAAGGTAAAAAGCTTCGGATGCGACTGGGATTAATGCTTGCTAGGATGAAGAAGAAAACTCAGGATGTTTAGTGAAATTGTGAAAATTCGAAACATTTTTTAGGAATCGAAATGACAGCTCTTATATATTCTGTTGTGCACGAAACTATATCTTGTTCAAAACTGCGTGATCGCCATCTAGTTGTATTGATGTAACTAAATTATAGAATGAAAAAATATATTTTCTTAAAGACCTCTGTTGTGAACGAAACCATACCTTGTTTAAAAATGCGTGATCGCCATCTAGTTGTATTTTTGTAACTAAATAATAAAATCTCAAATTTTAATTTATTGATTAAATACGAATCTGTATACACAATTGTGTACCTAAAAATAAAGTCTATTTATTTACATAGTTGCTTAGATATGATAAGCTATAAAAAATATACCATAAAAATAATCTCAAGTAAAAAAGCGACATTATTGCTCACATCTCTGGTTCTACTTAACCGATTGTGATCAAACAAACGTAAGATTTTAAGTTGGAGCAAGCCCTTTCTAACAAATAAAACCGCATCGAAATCCGTTTAGTAGTTTTTGCGTCCATCGCGAACAAACAGACAAACAGACAAACAGACAGGATTTCCAAAAAATATATTTTCGTGTTCAGTATCGTTAATATAACATACTCCAAGTATATTTTTTTAAATATCTCCAATGTACAGACACGACTACTTTACAATTATATAATAGTATAGAAGAAAATGAGGCACTGAAAAATTTGATGCCTGTTTTTGAAGCGTATCTAGTACAGTTTGTAAATTTGAAATTCCTTTTAATAACATATATGTGTCAACATTTTATATTTTGATTTAAGATAATTACGAGACTTTGTGGTTTATTAAGGGGATGAAATTTAAAACTAAAACACGAAATTGGTTCTAATTATGTAACCTTTTGCGTAGGTACATAAATTTAGGAAATTTAATAACGATAAAACGAGGAGCTTACATACATATGTATTTATGTGTAAGTCTTTTATATAGGTTTGGATTTCAAGAATTCAGAATATAGAAACTTTTCAGGCCGTTCACAGTCGTTGTTAACATTTTTAAACATACCTACATTTATATTTATTTTTTATATCAAGTTATATAGCCATATAAAAAGCTACTCCAAATCGCTATTTCAAACACATTTTACACTAAGACGCCATTATCAAATAATGTCAAAGTTTGTATTAGAAAAAATAGCAAAAAATATCTAGTTATTGGTAAAGTTACATTTTATCATGCAGATATTATTTTATTATTCAAAAACAAAAAAATCATCGGTGTTTTTACATTCAAGCTCTCGCTGATTTCATATTAGCCGTGCGACGAATACGACAGTCGCAATGCAATCCGGCCTTAAGGATGTATTGAATTAAGGCTTTCAGTTATAAGAAACATAATAATATTTTAAGTACCCCCCCCCCCCCCTCCGGAGCCGGAGGGGGAGTTTATGTCGGACTCGAACCGACTAAACCGCACGCCGTTGGTGGGCCGATGTGCTAGGCAGGGTGAGGTTGCCTCGCGATATAACCCTCGCACGCCGTAGCCGTGGCCTGCTTCTGCTAGGGTGACGAGCGGCTCCACCCGTCACCGTGTGGCCTCTCTAGCCACTCCCCCACGTGATTGCTCAAGTCGTAAGAAGGGGTGGTCCAAATTCTACTCTCCCGGGAATCAGTATAGGTAAGTTATTAAATAACAGGAAAGAAATCGCAATAGAATAGGTTGAAATAGTTTTATTTCCATTTTACATAGTTTATAAAACGGATACTAGAATAATAACACTATGCAGCAGCGATAACATTTTGTAGGCTAATTGCACAAATTTCTGCAGTTACTAATTAAATTAAGCGATCTACAATTAAATCCTGTGTCGTCATTAAGATTTGAGTAATAAAGTGAACTTCACCGACACCGAGTGCGCCAGATGCTGCATAGTTATTATGGGTTTGAGTTATTACTTCCTTCGTGATTTCATTATTACTCACAATAAATACGGTTGGTAAAGTTCGTAAGAAATTCGGGATGAATATCAATAATAATATTAATTGTTATTTCGTATGTTATAGAGCATATTAACTTTTTACTATTTAAGGTTTGATAATGAGAAATTAAAGTTTGAGTTTCACAAAGGAGATGGAAAATTTTGGGCCAAAATGTAAGAAGTTGAGATATGGATGAAAATTCGTCATATTTTTTTATTTAAAAATACAAAAAATCAGCTAAATTCTCAATCTGGGAGCGGACATAAATGAAAAAGAGAGTTTTAGGTACAGTGACGATTTAATTAATCGATTAAAAAATTACTAATAAAAAAAAGTTTTTTTTTTGCATTAAGTATGCAATTAACTCATGCTATTTATATGCACTATAATGCCCTGTTTTACAATATAATTTAACAACGGTAATAATAATATAACAAGATCATGAATTTATAAATCAAATTGTTCATCAATGTTGAATCGATTGAAATAATTTGTATCTATATCTCTATATAAGAATAATTTAAAAAAAGATGGGTTGCACTCTGGGAGTGCCGACAGAAGTGAAAACTTTTTCTTTCTTTCTTTCTTCGTTATATACATAGAAAAAGATAAAAAAAACATACCATACCATACCATACCTATAAAACAGCGCCAATCATAATCACTAATTTTCTGCTAATTTTCTATCAGAAGAAATTAATAAATTACAAAAAGATTATCACAAAAAGTAATAAATTACAAAAAGATAAAATTATCACAAAAAGTAATAAATTACAAAAAGAAAAAAACACAAAAAGTGTCATAAGGGCAGGTTTGAACCCGGTACTATCTGAAACCATAAGGACTTACAGTCGATGCGTTAACCGTTATGCTGCGAAGCTATTTATAATAAATTGCAAAATGGACAGTCTAGAGCTAATATTGTATGACGTCAGTCGTCGGTTACGGTCCAAAGGTCAAACGATCCTGACGCGCGAGTTTAACAATTTTTACCCACCCAACGCCGCTAAAGAAGTTTTCACTTCAACACTTCAATAAAAAAGTTTAGCATTGATATTTGACATTGGCTGTTGCGAATAGTCTTGCTTAATAGCGAATTCGCCCCTTAAAATCCAACCACATGTCCTGATCGTCCACCTGAATTTCGTGGGGGCGGACACACGGAAACAAATTTACTAGCGTGGCTAACGTGGCTCTGGTACACTCGACATTGGCGTGTCGCCATTAATAATTTTATAATACATTTTACTTGACACTGGCGAATTGCGGCGATTCGCTGCAAAGGCCATTTTGAAGAAGTTGAAGTTGAAGTTAATTCGCTATTTTAAGTTCATGTTTCCCGATGCATATTGAGTCATGAGTGCTCTCCTGATTGTTTCATATTTTTAACAACCGCTTTGTTTAATTGGATTGCGACTCTGCCAACCTTGTACGATACTTGCTTTCACACTGGACACCGAAAATGTTCACACGTTTGTTTGATTTGGAATTGTTTTTTAGATTTAATGACTGTCTTGGATGAAATATTGCTGAAACTACGGATCGCTGTGATTGTGGGATTGCAACTAATCAGTGCTATACCCTAGGCCGACGAGTCCTGGATAATGAAATAATTCTGTCAGTGGCTGGCAGTGGCTTGCACCTTCTTCAAGAGCTGTCAGCGTCCAATACAACCTGGCTACTTACGGGTCGCGTATAATCCCGACATATAAGTCGTAAAACTTATTATGTTAAAATTTTAGTCGACAGCTTTCGTAGAGAAATGGTGGCTTCTTAAATATTATTCTAACTGCATTCTAGGCAAGCGTAAGGGTAGCTGCTGCGCCCGTATCACGAGTGTAAAAGGTACCTTAGCTGGTACCAATATAGTGTTGCACCTGCACAATTCGATATTTTAATTATAATAGAAGTTGAATAAACTGTTTATCACTATAATGTGCTTCTTTTATTCTGGCTGTCCATTCGATAAAATCTTTCCTGTTATCTTTTAAGGCCAGGAGTACTCATTCATAATATGGCTTTTAAAACATTCCCCAGTAACTACAATATCAATTAGTGCTTAAAGAACTTAGTAATCAGATCTTTTTGGAACATAACCTCACTTTTACTAAACCGCTAATAATTCTGTTCTCAGATTGTCAAAACCTACGAAATTTTCAGAAAGGGACTGATAAATAATTAGGAAAACGGGAATTAACGAAATCATGGTATAGGTACTTACATACCATTGATTGCCCGACGTTTTGACCAGGTTACACCGGCCGTGGCCACGGTACCATGATCGCGTTAATTCCCGTTTTCTTAATTATATATCATGGAGCGCGTGAGTTTAAAAGTTAGTTTAAGGGACAGATAAATCCCTAGCCTAGTGGTATGGGTAATGGACTGCTGAGACGAGGTCTCGGGTTCGATCCCAGGTTTTCCCGTGGCACACACCAATGACTTGTCGATGCTTTTCGAAGTTATGTGTGTATTTATCGCAGGTTTATAAGTGCCCGGTTAATGGCAATAGGCTCGCCCACCTATTACATTGGGATCTAAACCTAAACTGGCGAAATGTGGGTGCTAGCACCTCTGTCTACCCCTTCGGAAATAAATACCAATAAATATGATACCATTTTTATCTCTTTACATTTTTGGCCCAGGAATGTATGTAATGGTTTCTGTCTCCTTTGTGGTATTTAACCAATTTGTAAACTCTTCTGTTTTCATGCAAAATAGTTATAGGATGAGTTGCTATACTGATAGGAAATCATCTGGCATCCTCGCTAGGGGGGCTAACTTGTAAGTAACTGAGCTCCCGTTGCGGGTTGAGAACTATTACAATGAATAGGTACGTGGAGTGCTTATCAATCCAATTCGTCTATGATGTACAATCCTGTAGAACAAATAAAACAATGGGGTCATACAACAACAAGTACACAGGTAAATAAGCTGCGTCTCGATGTTTTGATGCTGGTGACCACGAACTGCTCAGGAATCCGAATCCGTTCGAATGTGTTTCACTAGTAGTAATTACTTGTGAGCGCGGTGAGTTGCTATGAAGATCAAAGCGAGACTGATTTGAGTTTACAGAGGGCGCGCGCGCTTGTGGTACCCATCTCCGGTGATTCATCTACCTACATTCCGTCATTATAGGTCCCCCAAGTTCGCCAAGATTTGCCCCGCTAAACTATTGGATTGATATCAGCCACAGCACAACACTCGCTTTTAATTCAGTATTCAAAAAATATTTCAAAGATTTGGTTTAAATAGAGGTTATAAACGAATTTAACATTTTTTTGAGAGATCTAGTGAGCAAGAGAGAAACATTATTTTCTGATTTGCTTTTTTTCAGAACCCCACCAATTTAGTAGTAGGTTTAACATTTAAAAGAATAAAAACACGCGTAAACGTGTCTAGAAATATTTAAAGACAAAAGAAAACATGTTACTTTATTTAAGGTTTGTATTACACGTCATTAGCGCCAAATGATAAGGCACTAAGTAATGTGAGCTCTTGTACAGTTTACCTAAGTACTTTATACCTTTACTTCGCTTTATGTTACGGTTCAACTTCTAGAAAAAGCCGCTTGAGTTACTTAAATAACTTTCTTTATAGCGTTGGTTTCGTATCATAAAATTTCACATTTATGACTATGTAGGTACGAAGACGGTGAAAGATTCAATTTCTGCAAAGTGATTGATGAAAAGATTTTTTATCTCATCTAACATACCTAAGCCGCTTCCTATCTTATGCTGTCATGTCAAGCATAGTTTAAGAATCATATCACACCATGGCAATACGTTCTGAGTCAACGAAATCAACTCTCTAAGTTAAAAGAATTATTCTAAATATGTACGCCTGCCTGCCCTTTCCCAGATCTAGAGGCATGAGTTATCGTCATTATAAAATCGTGCTACATTGAACGCCTAAAGGAATCCCTTCATTCATTCAAATTTATTATGCTCTTACACTTCCTATTACATTTTACAATATATAATTGATTTCCCTACTATTAAAATAGTCCGCCGTTATAGGTACTCGTAGTTCCGTATTTATACCACTGAAACTCATACCTTTTCGAAATTTATTAAGTCATATCTACTGATTTTTATTCCGCTTTGACAATACTCGGCATTACGATGTCATGGGTCGATGATGAACCAGACAGTGACCGTTGTCATTTATAGTGACAGTACCGGCCATAATAGAAAATCTGTTTATTCTAAAAGTGTGTTTTCTCGAAACAACCCTGTAATGTTGGAACAAGTAGTAGTCAGGTACTTTATTTTCTGTTTGAGTTTTGTTTAAAATATTACACGGGTTTTTACTTAAACTTTTTAAAATTCACGTTATTACTCTCCAGACCATTCAACAGTTATAAAACACCATAATTTTAAAGTAAAACGACTCATGTAAGCCAAAGATCGTAAGAGGTTAAGGATATGAAATTTAGTTCAAAGTCATTACACTGTAACGTGACTAAAATAAACCTTTAAAAGAACTTTAAAGGATTTATAAAAGTAGTTAGAAGTATAGAAATCCATATTTTCAAGTATGTTTTAAACATACGTACCTAAGCATACCTACTCACGGTGTTTGCTTCTTTTAAACTAAATATATTTAACTCAAAGGTGACTGACTGACTGACATAGTGATCTATGAACGCACAGCCCAAACCACTGGACGGATCGGACTGAAATTTGGCATGCAGGTAGATGTTATAATGTTAGCCTCCGCTAAAACAGGATTTTTATTAATTCTACCCCCAAGGGGATAAAATAGGGAATGAAAGTTTGTATGAAACTTTGTCAATTTTAAACCGATTAGGCTGAGACTTTGCCTGCATAAAGATACTATGTTGACTCAAATTCACGCGGGCGGAGCCGCGGGCAGCTTAGTAACTTATAAAACTTATATTGTTTTGTTTATTGTAGTATTCAATTTCTTAGTCAAATTGGAATGTTATATCTTACCTAAGACTTCTCCTTTGTGAGCCTCTATTAATACATCACATTGGCTTTCTAGTCAAACTGCCCTTTAAACCCTTTAAAACCCCAATTAATACATAACCTTCGTTTATACATATCTTGTACCTGACCAACTATATAGAGATTTTGTGCTACTAATATAGAAGACGCTCTGGTTGCCGGAGAGCGCTTTACGATCTTCGACCTTCAAGAGAATGGCGGGTGAAAGGTATACTGTACTGCCCGTGGTTCCATTACATAGTTCAAATAGTTTACTGGTATTAAAGTTGTAAAATACACACTCACTCAGCTCAGAAGTTCAGGCCAAGAAATATTATTTTTAAAATATTATTTCACGTGATATGATATGACTTTGTAACAATGAAAGAACTACCATTCAAAGAATCATTTATTCCATATAAATATTAAATTTGTTTAGAATCGTCATTATTTTTTCCCCTATCGTGCAGTGCGTTACATGGCAACTACTGAGAAACACGGCCAAAAAACTCAGTAGGAATCCATTTTTTTTTTAAAAAGTCGTCATGTATGTACAATCATTTTCTCGTGTTGACTTAGAGCTACTTAATCACAAGCATTTTTGTCATTCAAATAGTCTGAAATGTTATAATATGATCTGCTACACAATTTGGCCTTAATTGTTGTTTTAAATTTATTTATGGACAATGTTCTAATGTTCTAATGTTCTAGCGTTGCAATATTATTTGAAATTAAACGCTATGTCTAATAGCAAATCAGATTAAACATTCTCAGACCTTGGTGGATATTTAAATAAACTATACAGAAGCGAAAGTAATGAGAGAGAGTAGCATCGTTATTTAACATGTCTCGCCGCACTCTAGAGCGATAATTGAAAATAGCGAATAAATGTTTTTTGACAGAATTGATGAGAATTTGTCACCTTACATTTAATATGTGACCACTTTGCCCAAACTAATATTTTGAAGTGAAATTTTGTTGATACTAAAAGTTCTTTTTGGTGTTAGCAAATACGGTAAAGCAATAATTATTTACGAAAGAACTTTTATTTTAAAAGGATTGTTTTTAATATTAGACTTTGAAATTATCAATTTTTCCTCTAGCACCTCCAGTTAAGCAAAAGTGCTTGTGTTTGGAGTGAGTTCACATTGGTTGTGTAATGGCTGGGATTCGAACCCCAGATCTTTCGATCGTGTGGCTGACTCTTTAGCCACTGAACTACCGACGCCTCATATGTAGGTGTCATAAATTTAGATATTATGATTTAAAAAATCAAAGATATCACAGATCAGGTATCTGTGATATCTTTGATTTTTTATCTATGATATTCAAATCAAGTGTGAAAGGCAGTGGTGATGGCAATGCTAAAAAAGAACAGTTAACAAATCTGAATGGAAATAACTTTCCCCTAGGTAGAACAAAAGGTAAAATGTAACAATTCTATAATAAGAGTGTATAAAAAGTAACCTGTGTACTAATATGCTGCTGTGTGTGCGCTAATATGCTGGCTATAATTTAGTTCGTACCGAATTTCATCTAGTTCCGTTCTGCTGTTTTTACATGAGAGTAACAAACATCCACAATTACACACATAGAACACATTCATCCATTCGAACAATCTTTTTATTTATAATATTGATGGGATATTTATAATGAAAACTGAACACCTTAAATCAATGACTATAATCCTATACTTATAATGAAAACTGAACACCTGAAATCAATAACTATTATCCTAAATCGCCTATTTAATTCATTATGTTACCCACAATAGAAATACAAACATAATAAATAGTTCCGTTCTTATCAAAACACAATAAAGTAGAACAGAAGCACTCAATGAACACGCGTTTTAAGGATATTAGATTGATAACTAACACAACAGATACGGGATTATCAAGCATTTTAATTATCTTTAATAGCTTTAATAATAATAAAAAATATTTATATGCTGTCGACTCCCAGGTTATTTATAAGATAATTTATTTTTCCAGACTAATTTATATATGCTTTTATAACAAGCTCTCTAATGGAATTAGAAAACTATTCACAAACAAATTTCAATGTTTTTTGAAATGTAGCTTTGCTAAAACGACTATTAGAGACATTTAAATGACAAACAAGCTTGGCAATGAAGTGTTCTACTAGACTATTCAAACAAAACATTGCAATTAGTCTAAGTAAATGTGTTTGTATAACAGACCCCACAAAGTTTCGTGAGTTTTGCCTGAGGTTTTTCAGGACTATAAGTTATTCTAATTTATTTTAATTTTCTTCAAAACGTATTCCAGCTAATAATATTGCTACGCCCGGCGCTTGGCCACTTCAATATATGGCCAAATTTTCATAGGAGTGAGCGAGACGGCACTATAGAAAGAGACAGCATGCCTTGACGTCACTGTTCTAGAAGGAATGGAATGAATAGAACGAGACGTCAGGCTAGAAAGAGACACAAGACCTAATAGAACCTCCCAGAAAGTTCCTGTCTTTTTCAGAACGTACCTGTCTTTTCTCGATCTTTCGCTACTCGGCCGCGCCCTATATAGAAGGCGAGCTAACAGCCGCTGCTGAAGTTAGTCTACGACTAGAATTCGAAGCGATCATTGCGATAAAGTGTGCGAAGCGATACAGTGCGATTATACAAGTGACTGTGTACTGTGTAAGGAAGAGTTATCGAATTTGTACGCGCTTTGCTGTAAGTTAAGTGCAGCTGAATAAATCTGTCTTCAACGGTTGTCCTCGCATTTTCTATTTAAACCGACCCCCACGCTCGTAACAACTGGTGTCAGAAGTGGGATAGAAAATGCCGATAACGCCGAGAGACGACAGGGAGGGAGTTAAAACCAGAAGCCAGGCCGCGGAAGAGGCTGCGGGTACTCCGAGTACGTCGACGGGTGCTTCAAGATCATCATCGGAAATTAACCTGAGCGCGATTATGACCTTATTGAAGGAGCAAGCCCGTCACCAGGAAGAGCAGACTCTGCAATTGAAGGCACAGCTCCAGCAACAACAGGAGGAGCTGATCCGTCGCCAGGAAGAGCAGGCCCGTCACCAGGCAGAGCAGGCTCGTCACCAGGCAGATCAGGCCCGTCGCCAGGAAGAGCAGACTCTACAATTGAAGGCACAGCTCCAGCAACAACAGGAGGAGCTGATCTGTCGCCAGGCAGAGCAGGCCCGTCACCAGGCAGAGCAGGCCCGTCGCCAGGAAGAGCAGGCCCGTCGCCAGGAAGAGCAGACTCTGCAATTGAAGGCACAGCTCCAGCAACAACAGGCAGAGCAGGCCCGTCAACAGGAGGAGCAGGCCCGTCAACAGGAGGAGCGTGCCTTGCAACTAAAGGTTCAGCTCCGGGAACAACAAGAAGATCTATTTGCCTTCTTGAAAGAGTCTAAAGCAGAATGGCAAAGAGAAATTCATTCAGTGCAAGACAGAATAGAAAGCCACGACAAGAAATTTGAGAGTTATGAGGAACGGTTGCAGTCTGTGGCTCAAAACGTAAAAAAATTGGAGACGAAAATAGCTTGCGGAACAGCTGGCTCTGTAACCATTCCATCTGCACAGGCTGTCGGGAAGTTCAAAGTACCGCCATTTGATGGGACCTCCTCGTGGACTGCATACAAACTGCAGTTCGAGTCTGTGGCAAAGGCGAACGGTTGGGATAAGGAGCAAGCCAAAACAGCATTAACATTGGGGTTACGAGACCAAGCACTCAGTGTTTTAGAGGCGCTTGGAGGTGAAGTGACTTACGACCGCCTTCTTGAAGCGTTGGAATCACGTTACGGTGATAGTCACTTGGAACATGTCTACCGTGCCCAATTGAAGGACAGAAACCAGCGTCTTAATGAGTCTCTGCAGCAGTGGGCTTTGGAAATAGAAAAGCTCGTGAGAAAAGCTTACCAAGGAGCTTCCTCGTCATTTCTTGACAGCATTTTGGTGCAAGCTTTTATTGACGGGATCAGAGACTTGGAGGTGAGAGCTGCCGTCCGTCTGGGTCACCATGCAACCCTTAAAGATGCTGTTGCTCATGCCCTTGAAGTGGAAGCTGTTCGACATGACCCTCGACGACATAGATTGCGTGGGATCTCAACAAATGAGCAACGTGTGTACCGTCGGAAATTCGCCCCCAGGTGTTATATCTGCAAAGAACAAGGACATATTCGGCCTAGCTGCCCGAAACGGACTCAACATGGTAATGGCCAAGAACAAGCGGCGCGACAGATTGAACAACCAGGGATACGAGAGCATCGGAGTGGGAAAGCGCATGGAAATGTAGATGCGCTCTCTCGAAGACCTTGTCCGGTGGAACGTAACCATTGTGGCAGGCAAGAAGCTAAGGACAGTGTGGCGGTTAGAACGATTAGGACTGTTACTGTCAGCGATGAGAGGAGTAGCAAAGCCATGCAGCAAGCACAGCAAGAGGATCGAGACATCAAGCCTATTCTCGAATGGTTAAGGGCAGGAAAACCTAAGCCGAAATGGAGTGATGTCTCCCGAATGAGTGCAGCTACGAAGAGCTACTGGGCACAATGGGAAAGCCTCGTGACACACAATGGAGTCCTGTGTAGAAAATGGGAGTCTGCAAACGGGAAAGACTCACATCTGCAGTTGGTTGTCCCAAAGATTAAAATTAATGAGGTTATGAGATCATTTCATGACGGAACTTCAGGCGGCCATCTTGGTGTGAAGAAGACGTTGATGAAGATTCGTCAACGATTCTATTGGATCCATTGCCGTGAGGATGTTGAAGATTGGTGTAGGAAATGTACATGCTGCGCATCGGTAAAAGGGCCTCATACAAGGAGCAGGGGAGCATTGAAGCTATACAATGTTGGAGCGCCTTGGGAAAGGATTGCATTAGATGTTGCAGGGCCATTTCCTGCATCGGAGTCTGGAAACAAATACATCCTAGTAGTAATGGACTACTTTACTAAATGGCCGGAGGCTTTTGCCATACCTAACCAGGAAGCAACTACAGTCGCGGAAAGACTAGTCACGGAAGTGTTTTGCCGATATGGAGTTCCTCTGGAAATACACAGTGACCAGGGAAGGAATTTTGAATCACAGGTATTTCAAGAAACCTGTAGGATAATGGGTATTCATAAAACCAGGACCACCCCATATCATCCGCAGTCTGACGGAATGGTTGAAAGATTTAACCAAACCTTGGAAAGGCATTTGGCTAAGGTTGTTGAGAGCCACCAGAAGGACTGGGATAGTCATATTCCTTTGTTCTTGTTGTCTTATAGAACAGCGATACATGAAAACACAACGGTGACGCCTGCGTGTGCAAACTTTGGCAGAGAACTGAGACTACCGGCTGATCTACTGACTGGACGTCCTCCAGATTCACCGCAAGAAATCACGGAATATGCTAGTGCATTGCGCGATAGACTAAATGACGTTCACACCCACGTCCGTGAATCTGGGCTCCAGGCAAGCGACAGAATGAAAACCCGATACGACCGCAACTCTCATCAAGCCGGGTTCGACGAAGGCTCGTTGGTATGGCTACACAATCCGATGCGTCGCAAAGGCAAATCTCCGAAGTTGTCTCCAACCTGGGAAAGGCCGTATAAAGTTGTCACCAGGATCAATGACGTTACATACCGGATACAACGCAACCAGCGAAGCCCCTTGAAGGTTGTACATGTTGACCGACTGGCGAGATACTACGGATCTAATAATGCTCGGGACGAGCATGTCTAAGAAGGGGGTAGTGCTACGCCCGGCGCTTGGCCACTTCAATATATGGCCAAATTTTCATAGGAGTGAGCGAGACGGCACTATAGAAAGAGACAGCATGCCTTGACGTCACTGTTCTAGAAGGAATGGAATGAATAGAACGAGACGTCAGGCTAGAAAGAGACACAAGACCTAATAGAACCTCCCAGAAAGTTCCTGTCTTTTTCAGAACGTACCTGTCTTTTCTCGATCTTTCGCTACTCGGCCGCGCCCTATATAAAAGGCGAGCTAACAGCCGCTGCTGAAGTTAGTCTACGACTAGAATTCGAAGCGATCATTGCGATAAAGTGTGCGAAGCGATACAGTGCGATTATACAAGTGACTGTGTACTGTGTAAGGAAGAGTTATCGAATTTGTACGCGCTTTGCTGTAAGTTAAGTGCAGCTGAATAAATCTGTCTTCAACGGTTGTCCTCGCATTTTCTATTTAAACCGACCCCCACGCTCGTAACAATATGGTCTTTATAATAAATTCTGTTCCCCTTTAGAAGCAACTTCATCGTACAGCACAATGTAACTGACAACAGGCTATAAATTTTATGACAAAACTATATTGTTTAAATTACGTTAAATCGAAAAAGTAAGATAGCTCGACAAGTGTAGGTAACTAAATTCGGCGTTATTCACGGAATAAAAACAACAAAATCACATCGAAACTTGTCTTATCTTGTTGAATAGGTACATTTACATCAGGGAAACTTGACAATGGTATTTATTTGATAGCAAATCACGTTGTCATCATCATCAGCGAGGCGCAAATTGATTTATAAATTGCAAAATGATGGACAAGTATATTATACTGTGAACCAAATTTTGTGTCTAATTCTTGTCCACACTTGTGAATTTTTTGGCAATCTTTTAGAATTACAGGTGCTTTAACAGACAATTCTATATTACACATTTTATCAACTGAAATTTTCTGCAACTTTATTTTTTTCCTTTTGAATAAATTTAAATAGTACACGAGAAAGTGAGTATTCGAGTGGAGGTCTTTCTTGTAATATCATTTTTGTGAGGATGATGTACAACTCTTATCTATTGTACTCAACTACCCGTTTCACGTGTCAATTATAATATTTATAGAAATTCAATTATTCTTTATTTATTTGTAAGTACTTATGAATTTTTGTCATTTAATCGATTAAACACACATATATATATATATATATATATATATATATATATCTATATATATAATAACTAAAAAGTAATACACGTAGACACAAAAATCATTTACAATGAAATGAAATTAACTATAACATTCAACAGTTTCAATGAAAACCAATACGTTCAATTTTATAGCGATAGATTTATCCAAAAGTGCTACTAAATCAACTGAACTTCGTTTCCTGTTTTATGATTTTCATATTTCTATAAAATATGATCCACAAAAGAATGCGCACAAAGTAAACGCTTACACACATAAAGCGACCTTTCCTATCCTCTATCGAGTGTTCGATTTCAGATTATGGTAATGTGGACACACTGCATTGAATCTTGGACGGGAACAGTTGCAATTTATATCGTTATATTTTTAGAACTGACCGAATTTGAATAGTTCTTAGGAAGGCAGTGCAGGCTCAGCAAATCTAGAAGTTATTCGATATCTTATTGTATTTGGTTCTTCAAATTGTAATTTCATTGGTAGCAGGCCACTTTTATGTGTACGATAGCATCTTACTTCTACTTCTTTAGTTTGTAGTTGGAAAACTAATAGATGTATTATAAAATACTTATTGAGAAGTTTCTTATGGCAGACTTTTTGTAGGTTATTTTTTCAATTCATATTACTATTCGACCAACGACTATTTTTACCTCCAAGCTTATTGTATAACTTCAACCAACTGGTCTTATTTCTGAAGTAAGCCAAGTATTAGGTATCTTCCTATTAGAAATATAACGTTTATTATAATATGGGACTCACGCTTGACAAATATATTTCAAAATTAAAATCGTACGCCAAAAAATTATATCATTTTGTTCGAGCGTGACCTTTCACAAACGTGTCCCTGAAACATGGTGAAGCGTTTATGAAATTTCGGTGGCGCTCTGCGAGAAATGCGAAGCGCAAAACACATTAATAATTTTATTATAGGCGTTTAAGGTATTTGAAGCGTTTCATATAAATATGTATACTTCTTACCTATCATTACATTGGGGACTTTCCTTTTGGAATTTGTCCGTTTAATACCTCGTCTATTTAGCAGGCTTTTACAAGTTTACTATTATCTGGCTTTAGTTTTTATTTTAGCTGTTGTTGCTGTTACTTCCTGTTTCCCAGGGTTGGGTTGGGTAGGTATCTGCCAAAAGCCCTCTCTATCAATACCAAACACTAAGCTTTTCCCATGGTCTAGTAAAAATTACATACGATTTTTTTTATTCAACTATGTTGACATTGATGACTATTTATCATTTAAATTTTTATTTTTATGACATATGTAAGTAATTGAGATTGTGTTATATTAATATTCTAACCATTTTTATGTTTATGTTTATTTTTAATTCAAATAATGATAATGTATGATCCAAATGTTGATCGAAATAAATAGATTGAATTGAATTGAATTGAATTGAATTGTAGACTCATATTTAGAAACCTCTCGAGTACTTAACTAAGCTATCGAGATTTGCAAGTGTGCGACAGATAAATATCATGCAAGAAAAACACTCAACGAAAGGCATGAAGAAAGCGTGAGGTACGGGACCCCACTCTTTCTTCATGCCTTTTGAAATTTATTGGGATGATAACTGAATTCATTCGAAGTAGGGCGGTACGTCAAAACATACAGAGACAGATTTATATCTTTATAGCGTTATGAGTCATTCCAAAGTACTGTTTGTAAACGAGTTTGTGGTTTAGTTTTGTATACGTATTCATTCTCCACTAGACTAGCGAACAACTTACCAATACACGGCAAATGAAAATTATTTCACTGCAGTTTCCAATATCTTGTGACTGAATACTGCCAGTTTAATTTATGTCACCATTCTACTTAACCACTGATACTACTGTAGTGGCTCCTGGCTAGTAGAAGTCTACAGGATCGCAGATACGTATTCATTCTTTCAGCATCCAGCAGATAAGTTTCGGTTTGCAAAGTGAAATGAAAAGTGTGGTGCAAGTGGCATTACAAAGTAAATAAGTTTGTAGGTCTAGGTAATCAGTTGGCCTTAATTCAAGAACTCCTAGAACGCTGAAGCACCGTAGCTTAATAAGTGACCTTTTCGAGTGACCTATGATGGCAAAACTTGTGCTGCAGCACTCTATTCAGTTAAGGATGTTATATTAAGTGATCATGTAAGATCACGGGAAACGATCAGTGAGTTAAGGTACCTAATCACTTAGCGCTTTAGCAAGGCAGTTCTGTGCTTGAGATGGCGCGGTAAAAGTCGATCCTCGCTCTCAATAGTCGTTAGGTCAAGACACAGGCCTAAAATGGGCGGCCACAACTCAGGCTGGGAGGTCTGACAGCAATTGCTACGAATAGCCGAAAAATCCAAGCCACATCATATTTTAGCGGACCTCGGACTCCAAGGTACTACGTATTTATTGTACATATATCTATATTATTGTAGGCAAAAAATGTTCAAGTAAATAAAAGTAGATAGTTATGTTCAAAACATTTATTATTTTCTGCTTTCAATTGTCGACACAAATTACTAATCGCTTTCCTTCAGTAAAGCCTTAAACAACATATAAATTACGCGAACATCAAATTAAAATATACATTATTTGGTTGTGACTGGAATACAGATATATCATTAAAATAATATTATTGCTAACCAAAACATATAGGTAGTGTACAAAAATAGAACATGAAATATGAATCATAATAAGATTTTGGTTCGAAATTTTCTGCTGCTGAGAGTAGGTAAATAGAGACTTTATAAAATTACAATTATTTTTTATATAAATTTGATAATTCCTATCATATCTTACGCATCTTACTTATTAGAAATTGAGACGCTTAAGGCACAGCAAAATTACATCTAACTAGAATATACAACTATATAGACACTCTCGGTAACAATCTTTTTTTTTCCTATTTGCAAATTGTGATATGTACAAAAATATTTATTCATCTTTATAATCTAGCGTTGTTCTTGTAAATTTATTGAAAATTAAACTTTTTAGTATAAATAATTATAATTAAATGCAATGCATGTGATGAAAGTAATAAATAATACAGAAATTATTAATAAACGCTACTAAAAATCTATCTTCCCAAATTAAAAACAATTACGAGAAATGGTACACGAAACATAAGTGTATTTAGAACTCCACAATTGTATTGGCACTATTTCACTTCATTCGAATGTCCGTAACTGTGTATATCGATTCCACTTCTAGAACCGATACTCTTCAAATCAGGCACGTGAGTTGTCTCTTCGCTGCCTCTCTAGTTGCTTTCTGTGATTATGACGTTTTCTCGCGACTATTGCTATGAATATCACAAAAACAGCGATAGCCACAGCTACTCCTATCCACCAGTAAGTGCTATACGATGCCTCTTTCGTAATTGCCTCTTCTTTTTGGTCCCCTGCCGCCACGGGATTCTTTATCTCTAAAACTCCTACTGTAGAAGTTTCCACACTAAACTTAGACTTTGATCCTTCGCCTGTATCAATCACATTGTCATCAACGATATCCTCATGAATTTTAATATTGCGATGTGTATCTTCTTCTTGGTTTTCGACTGATACAGGAATTTCATTCTCTTCAGGTATTGGTTCTTCGATGATAGGTTCAATGTAATCTTCAGAGATTTCCATCCCTATTGTTGGATCTAATTGATTATCTAAGTATTCATCCAGAAATTTGTAGTAATCAGTGAGCCCTGTGTATTCCAGTCCGTATTCTCGTTTAGCTAAGATATCACTGACCATATCGGGCCAAGGAGTCCCGTAACCTTGCATCATTGCATCTCTGTAACAACAAGTCATTTATGTAATATGGATAGTAGTAATACATCATGTCGTAAACTTTAGTTTATGCAGTACGCAATTATTGTACATTATACAATTCAAATTGATGAAGATCTGATACTTACACTAACCGGTCGTTGTTTTCAGCAATATGTTCTACTAAATCAGAATTATCAGACATCATTTCTTCAGCAAATGATTGATAGATTTGATATTTCAGAATCAAACCCATAAATTTTCTGTAAGATGAAAATATGGGTAATAGTTAAAGTACGAATATGCACGTTTAATACACAAAGTATTCATCCAAGTTTTGTTTCATTGAGTAACTTACCCAATAAAAGGTTTATTGAAAACCATGTACGGGTCCCCAAGGAAATCGGTATCAGATGTTTCGATGTTAGAGAAATTTCTACGGAAGTCACTCCAACTACTCGGTATTTTGGAATAAGAGATGGCTCCCGATAAAACTCTTAGTCTCCATTCATCAGCGGCCAAGTAGAAGTTCAATCTGTCAACGAAATCATTTCTATGTGTAAAGTTTTGTACCTACGTATTTACAAAAGAATCTTAGTAAAATTTTATTTGAACTAATACGTATGATCTAGACAGCACTGTGGATAGTCTTAAAACTTACTTTGGTAAATCCCTCAAAGCCATTATAAGTTGCAATACGAGACGATGATAATTTGGATTGTAGTTGAAGATTTCCAATGGGAACAGTTCAGCTCTATTCAAAGCGTGTGGATTTAATGAAAGTAATGATACGAAACCAGGAATAGCTTCATATACAGCTGAAACAAACAACACATTAAGATCCAAAGTTCCCTAAGAAATATCTTTAAAACTATTAAAATGAATTATTACCGGAATAGCGAGATGCTTCTCTTAAAATGTAAGTGTTATTACTATGTAGATTAATGGTTTCCTTATAAACAATCTTCATGACAGCTTCGTGGGCCTCTATGTAGTGGGCTAAGCTGACGTCTTTACACGTTATGACTTTAACTTTATTAGGTTTGCACCAATCTATCAATGTAGGTGGGCAAGTGCTGTTAAATACAGAATCAGTAATAATTTCTTGATCTGCATCACCTAAGTTTAATGCTTTGATTAGTTTAATTGCTTGTTTGAAAGCATTAACGCCACCAAGATCCTGTAAAACAAAATAGTTTATATTTGTACTTATAAATCAAATTATAAAATTATGCATGAAATCACATTTGTATAAATTACCTTCAATTGCAGATTCGCATGCATTTTTTGGTATAAGCCGGCATGTTTTGGCAGTAAATTTTCTATGAGGTTAGACCAATCATCTCCTATCAAGGACCCTGAAACATAATGTTATACTTGATTATTCGAATTTTTATTACTTCACGAAATACAAGATTATGGCAAATAATTCATAAGATAATCTAAAAAAGATGGATATTTTATGTACAATATCTAGCTTAAAGAACACTTATTTATGTAAATACATAATTATATGAGAACAAATGTGTCCACCTGTTCTCATTTAAGCAAAATGGAATAGAAATGCATATGAGTAACGAAAATAAGGCGATAAACATTCACAAACTAAACAAATATGATAAGTCTTAATCAGTTCATGAAGGAAATTCTAATAAAAACCATTGTACTTATTTCTTACAATTGCAAATAAAGGACTTTGTAGAGAATATATATATTTTTAATTTGTGGCAACAAATTTAATAGGTTTTACTTACTGAATAAGTGTGCTGGTAAAGGTTTACCGACTGCTTCAGTCCCTTTTAGCCTGAGAGCTACATACTTGTGTAGCTTCGTGTACAAAGGTTTCACATTCTCCCACAGTTCGCGGGCTTTTAAAATGGCACCTTCATACTCTCCTAAATTATCCCAGTACTCTTCAACGGAATTGTAATCTGTGGGCAATAGCAACAGCTTAGAAAAAATATATTTTGTATGTCAGTAAAATTATATTTTATTATTTGAGAGATACCCACGCCTCCGTCCGCGTGATTTGGTTAGCGCCTACATTGTTAATCTCCGGTTTTACTCAACCGATTGCGATCAAACGTAGCATTATGAGTCTGACCAAAAACTTTATAATAATTGGAAATTAAAAAACCCGACTGATGCTGAAAAGATCGAAACAAGCTTTATAGCCGGCAGTACTCATTAATTTTCATCTGGTTTGAGATTTGTAAATGGGTACCGCCTGCTATAAAGCTTGTTTCGATCGTTTCAGCATCAGTCGTGTTTTTTTATTTTCAATCATTTATTTCATTTTATGCATTTTAGTTATAACATATTTTTGTAATCTTCTTCTAATTTCCTTCATTTTGATACACCACTTGATAAATTTGAGTGAAAAAAAAAATTACCACATACATTTTGGCGTCAAAAAACCAACATAGCTTTTGTTCATATTTTATGTACCCAAGAACATTTGGGCAATTGGCCTTTTAGCATTTTTGGCCTTTCATTTAAGACATGAATCATTGAAATCCGTAAGGTGGTTCACAAGATATGAGGTACTAAAGAATGTTACAAACACACATACATACAAGATACGCGCGAAATCCTTCTTGGCAGTCGGGTAAAAAAAACATCAAAAACCGGTCAGTACTTTTTGCGTCCATAGAAAACAAATAGACAAACAGATAAGAATAAAAAAATATACAGACACAGCCTACTTACAATTATAGTATAGAATATCTGACTTTTTTTTCATTTTTTTTTTGAATTTCGTAAGATTGATCTACTCAAGGCTTTTGACTTGATCCCCATATTGAGAGATTTATGAAAAAATATGTAATCCGTCATTTTGTGGCGGGGCGGCTACCTTGAATTTAAATTAATGAGAAGTTGACCTTATACGAATTTGTAATTTTACAAATTTGACATTGTAAGAAGTTGTCGTTTTAAGAAATGGACATTATAAGAAGTTGTCATTTTAAGAAGAGGACGTTTTGCGTCCGGTTATCATCTAAGGAAGTTGTCATTATGAGCTGAAACGTAGCCTTCGTGGTTATTTTTAATAGCCACCTATACATACATGATCCGTGACTGGTCACGAACCGTGCAATTCAAATACCGGTCAATCAACCGTAGGTCAACGATATTATAGTTGAATAAACCGATAGTTTTTAAATATGTTTTCATTACTCTACCCAAAAGTCTACCCAATATTATGTAGGATAATGCCCAATGAATTAGATCAGTTGAATAATAATTATTAAATTGCCCTCTCATATTAGGCTTTTTCATAATGATCGGGCATTATGTATGATGTTTATTACTTGGTCCATAAAATATACATAGTATTCAACAAGAAATGAAATCAAAAACTGTACATCATGCAAACTTGCACAACAACTTAACACACCCTACTCCGTGTATGCTTTACCGGTGCGGCAGCTAGTAACGATCAGTTTAAACTCGCACCGCATCGTTACCGGCTTACTAGTACCAGTAACCTGTTTCTAAATGTAAGCACCCTAATCCGGCCTATTCCCAGTAGTACTACCGTCTAGTCTTACCAGTACTACTGGGAATATTCATCCCATTAGACTTACTTAAAAAACTCAGTAGAACTACTGGAAATTTTGATCCCAATAGACTTACCAGTAAAATTCGGCTGTAGACATACTAACATAACTAGACGAACCATCTTATTGAATTTTTTACATAAAATTAAAAGTTATTTGTTTTAATAGACATTCTAACCGTAGTGTCACAATACATTTTCGAGAACCTAATGTCTCTAAATAAGAATAATTTGAACAAATGGAAATAAATGCGCAGAAATTGGTAAAAACTTATGTTTAAAGGATGTGGTTCAAAACGTTGGCAGGTATTTTTACCTGACTGCCAAGATAAATAATACGCACGAAAAACTCAACCCACTTTTACGCGCGTATTATTAATGTCCCAAATGAAAGGTATTCTTCTTCCAGGTGTTTTTAAGTACATGAAATGTGAAAAAAGCTATATGGTCAACATTTGGTGACCGCTTTACCAGTCTAACTGCGGATTTAGCTAAACTTCGATATTTTCTGAGAAGCGATTACCATATGACCTTCACAAATCAAAGGCGATATGGAAGCTTTGCAGACCAGTTGTTGAACTTTTAGGGTTCCAACTACACATAACAACTGCCATAGATGATTGGATGACAACTGACACCGACGGCTTATCGTGCTCTCCGAGGCTCGACCAGACCAATGCAAATACTCATATTTATGCATACAAAAAATTGCATTGAGCGGTGATCAAATTCAAATTTAAACATCATTTATTCTGTATAGACCATTAAAAGTGCACCTACAAAACGTAAAAATGAAAACAAAATTAAGACTAGTTCACCACCGGTTCAAAACGCGGCGCCGCGCCGACCTGAGAAGACTCTGATAAGAAACTCAGCGGATATTTTTTTTAACTATTTACAAACATTTAATTAGCCTGTATACAACAGTTTGCTTAAGTAGCATAGTTGAGCGAACAGCTCATTTCCAAGCTTGTTTATCATCTAAATATTCTTGGATTTTATAATAGCCTTTTTGGAACAGTTTAGTCTTATATTTTTAAATAATTCCACAGGTAAATTTCTAAGTTCATTATGGAGCTTGTTAAAAGCGTATACTATTGCCCCGAAAAGAATAAATTATTTATTGCAGTCTACTATTTCAAACTACAAGATTGTTTTTATGTTTTTTTTTATACCACTGGTATTTATATTATGCCTGTCACATACTCTTGAAAATATTGAAATATTTTTCCTTACATACATTAGATTCTCGAAAATGTATTGTGACATTACGGTTAGAATGTCTATAAATACAAATGACTTTTAATTCTATGTAAAATAATTCAATAAGATGGTTCGTCTAGTTATGTTAGTATGTCTACAGCCGAGTTTTACTGGTAAGTCTATTGGGATCAAAATTCCCCGTAGTATTACTGAGTTTTTTAAGTAAGTCTAATAGGTGATGAATATTCCCAGTAGTACTGGTAAGACTAGACGGTAGTACTACTGGGAATAGGCCCCTAATTCTTCTTACAAAATAAAAAAAAACTATAAAAATCGAAATCGGTAGCTAAAAAACTAAACAGATATTTAAACTTTTTATCAGTGATCTCATTTTATGTGTTAAGGATAATAATTGTATGTCACTGTCAAACATTGTGCCAGTTGTTTCGAAGTTCGTACTGTGAGCGTATTTTATATTATTGTTAGTATTTCAGTTTAATAGTTATTATAGTATTTCTGATAATCATGGCACCAAAAAAGAAAGAAGGAGCAGCAGGGCCACCTCAAAGGAACCCAGCATTTACTGAAACCGACAAAGCTTTGACTGAGCAATTAATAGCGGATCTTAATAGAAAATTAGCTAGGCTCAGAAAGGCTGTAGATGATTATGAGCAAAAGAATAGAGAGTTGCAAGAGGCATATGATCAACTAGATGAAGATAGAGCGGATATTATTGCGTACTTAAAAAAAACTTTAAATGTGAAGAATGAAGAAAATAATGAACTGAAAGATAGAGTTAAATGTTTGGAAGAATTAAGAGAATTGGAAACCGCTCAATTTAAAGAACAAGTTAATGAATTAGAAAGGAATTTTACTAAAATGAAAGATCAGCTTACCTCAGAGAATAAGCTGCTAGGTGGAAAACTTAACACGCTTGAAGAATTCAGAGCTATCAGAGATGCCCTTATGATGAAATTTGAAAAACAAGACAAAGAATTTGAAGCTCAGGAAATGAAATACAAGAGAGTAATTTATGAAGCTGAAAAGAAATTTGTCATTGGCAAGGATAAATTAAAGAAAGAAATGGAAGCGCGTCTTCTACAGCTTGCACAAGAATTTCAAGATGCAAGTGAATCTAGAATAGCCGCTTCTACACATAGAGTTATTCGAGAAAATATTGCTTTGAATAATCAATTGGATAGTTTATTATTCACACAAGCAAAAGTGGCAGAACAAAATGAAAAATATAAAGAAGATGAAAGAGATGCTCGCAATGCTATGGAGGTAGCTGAGGCTGAACGAGATAAAGCAATCAATAAGAGTATTGTTCAATTAAAAGTTATCGACCAATTAACTACCGCATTTCAAGCTGTGCAGCAAAATAAAGCATTACATGACAAGAAAGTTTACGACTTTGAGAGTCTTCAAAACAAAGTACAAAAGTTAACGAAGGATAACGAAAACATGACATTACAAATACGGGTACTTGAACAAAATCTCCATGCTTGTTTAGGTCAACAAACTAAAAACCTCGTTGAAACAACAAAACTAACTAAAGAGCGTGACAAATTGAAAGAAGTTATAAAAGACACATCATTTGCCATACAAGCAGCTTTAAAAGTTGATCAGTGGGCTACTGTAGATCCTACCCGTGAGATATTAGAGCGAAAAGTAGTATTATCAAATATTCTTAGTGTCATGAACAAACATCGTCGTGCAGTGCGAGCTGATTCAGTTGACTCACTAATTTCTTTAACAGACGTATATGAAAAAGGTGACCTTGGTTTTGTACCAAAGCCTAAAGGAGGCCTTATAGGAAAATCGAAAACTTCTCTCGCTACAACCCGATCACAAGAAACACTACTGGCCAAACGTAGCTCGTCAACTATTTCTTCAAAAGCATCTTCACTTGGTTCGGTGAAAACTATGCCTAGCATTCAAATAATGCCTCAACGATCAGACTTATCGCTGCCATCTAGAGAGAGTATTCCCTCATTTACAGTCACATCAATACATTCCCAAGTAAGTGTAAGTGAAATTGTACCTGAAGACTCGTTCGAAGCTTTGACTGATGTCGAAAAACAATTAGCATTGAGCAAATTAGAGATTCAGAAATCTATTTTAAAAGATTTAGCAGTATCACGGACTGCATTCACTTCAAAGTCTCACGTTGAAATTATTGAACCTTCCTCAAAATCGAAGTTGAGCATAACTGATTCGAGAATAAAACTGACTAGTCAACAAACTATTGAAGAAGTAAAGAGTGAGCAAGTTAAGGGTGAAGAGGGTGAAGAAGGTGAGCAGCAAGGAGACGAAGGCAAGAATGTTGGGCAGGAAGGAAATGAACAAACTGATAATGAACTAAAAGAAATCCGTGCTGAAGAAACCTCTGCTGAAAATGAGGAAGATAAAAAGAAAGATGACGATGAGAAAGCAGAAGATGGAAAAGGCGCTGAGTAGGTATTTGCCTGCCGTTGTATTTTTTTTTTGATCACTGTGCTATATTCTTGTTATATTTAAATATACATTAATAAATATTTGTAATAATTTAGACGATTTCAAAGTTTCTACTTCATTAAATTAGTAATTTTGGGTATGTATTTCCATACATATAATAATAGTATAACAGATCGATATCTATACAGTCAGCATCATAAATATCGTGGCTGCAAAGTCTCAAAATGAAGTTCATAACAAGGTATTAAGAGCTAATCAAACTGTTTTATTGATTAAAATTATAATATTGCCCAAATGTCAGAACGTATGTGCCGAATATCAGAACAATCCTTCAACAGAAAGGGGGGAGGGGCATAGAATTAAGATCATCTTGAGCGCTTTGTTCAACAAGATCGATCTGATGCTGATTTTACATAGAAAGGATATGAAAAAACCTTTTTTAGGGGAGCTTATAAATATAGTGGATGCGGATGTGGATGTTTGACTGTGCGGTTGTGCACGGTGCGTGTGCTAAACTGATTTGGTTCAGGTTTTCACTAATTGATTATAGTAGGCTTCTTTATTATTTTATAATTGTAAAGTGGCCGTGTCTGCACATTGGAGATATTAAAGAAAAAATACTTGGGTTATGTTATATTTAACGATACTGAACAAGAAAATATTTTTTTTGGAAATCCTGTTTGTCTGTTTGTTCGCGATGGACGCAAAAACTACTGAACGAATTTCGATGCGGTCTTTTTTCTTAGAAAGGGCTGGCTCAGACTTAAAATCTTACGTTTGTTTCATCGCTATCGGTTGAGTAGAACTAGAGATGTGAGCAATAATGTCGCTTTTTTGCTTGAGATTATTTTTATGGTAGTTTTTTTTAGCTTACCATATCTGGGCAACTATGCAAATAAATAGACTTTACTTTTACATACACAATTGTGTGTACAGATTCGTATTTAATAAATAAATTAAAATTTGTAATTCTATAATTTAATTACAAAAATGCAACTAGATGGCGATCACGCAGTTTTGAACAAGACATAGCTTCGTTCACAACAGAATATATAAGATCTGTCATTTCGATGCGTAAAAAAATGTTGAGGTTTATATAATATCTCAGTAGCTTTTTAACTTCGAGGCGGGTCGGCTTAACGTACTTTCCGAAGCACGACCAGACCAATGCAAATACCCATATTCATGCATACAAATATTTGCACTGAGCGGGAATTGAACACGCGCCTCCTGGGTAGCAGCCGCATTCAGTACCGCTACGCCACAGAGGCTGTCGATCCTTACCATCCTAAGTTCGTTAGACTGTGCGATATGTCTGTTGCCTTTCACGCTTAAAACGCTAAACTGAACCGATCTTGATGAAATTTGATGCAGAATTGGATTAGAGTTTAAGAACGGATATGGGCTAACCTTTAAGCCAATAAATAAAATTTTAACGAGGTAAACCGACTAAGGAAACACTAAAGAGGCACTAATAAAAGTAACTGATATTATAGCTATTCTGTTAGAAGTCGGTGCATAGCCCGAGAGACCGTATATAAATTGATTACATCATAGTACTTTTCATTATAAAAATTACATTACACAAAGTTGGCACCGACCTCAACAGTGTTTCTTGAAGTCGGTTTAACTTTATTTATTTTTTCTTTATAGTGAGTTATAAGTATCTAACCGATCCATCTTTGATCATTTGCTCAGTTTGTTATTTGTTTTCATCATCAGTTGAACATCATGATTTTAGAGGAAAATACTCAAATTATGTAAAAGCAACATCTCTGGATCCCGCCATATGATTTTAACTCTCTTGACCAGGTACCAACCTTCTCTTTCTAATAAAAAAAGATCATAAAAATCAGTTCCGCAAATTATAGCCTTAACATATAAACATATATTGATTAATATGTACGTGCTGTATGCTGTAGAGTGTTATTATTAAGTTGTATTTTATCAATTTTTACTATACTGTAATTTTAATAGAAAGCGCCTAGACGTTCATTTTTTGAAAACGAAACAACATGATTGCTATCACAAACAAAGTAGGCGCTTTTTCCTGTAATTTTGAAGTTTTCTCTCAGTTTCGTCTATATTTTATTTTATTCAGTCTGTAACATAAATAATTATACATTACATTAAATTAATTATTTATATAATAATTTCTTGAAAATCTAAAATTATTTGAAATAAGATGAAATACGTTACATTTTAGGCATAGAAATACTATTAGTTACACAAATATTTTGTCACAGTTGTACCAAAGACACCTGGCTTAACCGACATAACCTCCCCCTCCGCCTCCGGAGGGGTGGGTATGCGTGGGGATTTCCCGCACGTAAAAAAAAAAGCTGGTGGGCAAGTCTAGAGCTGATGCGTCGCCGTCCAGCGCCTCGCGTGTACCTGTCCGGCACATAGAAGTGGATACATTCACGCACCGAAGGGTTGCCACTTTAAATGACGTGCGCTAACTCCCGCCTAAGTCGTAATGTATCAAGACCGATCATCCCTGATACGAAGATGGACGGGTAAAGAAATGGATAGGATCTCGGCATGACGCGGACTTCTTCGATATGAAATCCTTCTGAAAGTGTACCTTTTCCAACACCATAAGAATTATAAAATTCCGTTCATCATTTCCGTTCGTATCGATTTTGATACCGCGTAATGCGATTTTGATACCGCGATTAACTAACAAAAAGCATATCGAACTTCCTTTTGAATGAAATTTCATAAATGAAATAGATAGATCGATGAGAGCTTGGGGCAAGACATAGTGGATTAGAAAAGAGAGACAACTGGGAAGGTACAAGGTAAGGGGCAGAGATGGGAGCAGAGATTCGAATAGAAATGCAAGTTAGAAAGTCGAGTAGAGTGGCGAGTAGGTAGGCAAGTTTTTTAAATATTCTTTTGATGATCTTGATACTAGACAAATGAACATTCCTGCGTATGTAGTCTTAAGAAATCATTCTTTGTATATTGACATTTAAAAATCCTGCAATGGAGTTTGTTTAAGTCGATTAAGAATAGGAAAAAGTGAATGCCCAGGTGGGACTCGAACCCACGATCTTTCCCTTACAGGGGGAATGCTCTGACCACTGAGCCACCGAGCATTCCCCCTGTAAGGGAAAGATCGTGGGTTCGAGTCCCACCTGGGCATTCACTTTTTCCTATTCTAAATCGATTTGAAAAGTTAGCATAGTAAATGCTTCAAAATTTCATTCAATGGAGTTTGTTGCTTTACTAGCGCTTAGGAAGTGGCGGTAAACTTAGTTTTAAGCGGAATTTGACGGCAAAAGATGTAATCACGTTGCACAATTTTGAGAAATAAAGAATTTGAATTTGAAGTAGGGAGTCGAGTGGAGAGGCTATTAGAGAAGTGACTGGGAGGCAGGTGGAGAGGCGAGAAGAGAGTCCAGAACAGAGTTGAATAGAGTCGAGTAGAGAGTGACACACACGGGATGATTAGGGGATCGAGTAGAGAGAAAAGTACAAAGTCGAGTAAAGAGTCAAATAGAGAGACAACAAGAGTAAGCTAAGTAAGATTAAGCTCTGAATGCTCGACTGTGCGCTAAAATTTACGACACTACTTGATAAGCGACATCCACACGGGCGGAGCCGCGGGCAACAGCGAGTCACTTATAATTCAGTATTTATTGAAATAGGTTCATGAATAAAGAAGCTCTGTCAATTATTGTGCTTAACAATTGTGATATGTAAATAGATCGAACCAATAAAAGCAGCAAAAATGCCTAAAGGAATAGATTATTTCGATCATAGGAATGTGAAGAACTTCGAGAGGCAAGAGTTACTGCATATTAGCAAAATCAGACCAGGCTATGTACTGCAGAATCATCGGCTCAGCAAGAGTCTGGAGTCTTGATAGAGTTCACATCGTTCTCAAACAACGTACTGTCGAATCCGATAGAATAGTGAACAGCCGGTTTGGTAAAAAACTCCCAAATCTTTCAAAATTAATACCATTACGCAATTATAATAAGGAGTGAAGCGTATGTTTTTTGTTGAAATATTTATATATATAAACGTCTATTTCGCAGAATAACTCCTTACTCATTGTGGCTCTGTAGGTCTGCAGTGGACCTACCATCTTGCTGATTCATGTGCGAAATGTGCGACCCATCGAAAATTACCTTTTTAGGCGATTTTTTAAAATTATCTTTGCTTAAATTATTTATTTTTATTATTATATATTAGGTATTTTGTTTTAAATCACGTATGAATTTTATCCTCATTATCCATAAGTAAATAGATCTTGATCTATTTACTTATAGATAATGAAACTTGATCTCTGTTTTTACGGTCTTTCTTTATACGAAATTAGCTTTTCATTCAACTTTGTACAGGATTAAAACATATTAAATGACTTTTTTATTTGTTGCCGCGTTAGTTCCCAGTGGAGTAGAATAGAATCACCTAAGCTGTTCCTATGGGTGTCGTAAAGGGCGACTAAGGGATAGTGTTGTTCTCCATTCGACAATAAGCATAGAGCCCAAGATAAAGTGCTCGCTAGACGGTAATAGTAATATATGTTTGTTTTTAGGATGGAGCACAGCTATATTCCTAAGAGCGTTTTCACACTCATCCGATATCCGATATCCGACATCCGATATCGGAGGAAGTCAAATGTATGAGATATGTGTCTTTCTTTCACATTGTCCGGCCCGATATCGGTTATCAGAGCCAAAACAGTGTTGTTGGCTAGCCTTTTGTATTATCTTAGACAATATTCTATTCCTGTATCAATTTTCAGTCAGATTCAGTAACAAAAATTTATACATCTTCACAAACTTTAACATCTATAAGATTATTACGTACATCTTAAGAAGTATGATTTGATTTCGTTATGTATAATGTTATCTCTGTCTACACGTACAGGCGTAACAATATATTATGAACAGTTATAATATTATAGGCACGCATGCTTTACTTGCATATACATATATGTAACCAACTCGTTTTAAACGATGTGGCTATTTTTAGGTACCACGCAAACACAGACATTTTTGTGTCTTGTGTGGTACAGTCAGCATTAAATCAATCTTATTTTTAAACTATCGCGGTGTGAACTCATAATTATAATAACTGTTCGGGACTTTTCGCGATAAATCATGGAAGTTACTATTTTTGCCAACGTTTCGGATGCGCCTGTGGTCATGGTTAGACTGGTTTGCGAGCGTTGTGAGGTATGCGGAGAACATTTTGTGTGCGCCTACCCTCCATTACTTTTATAATTAATGGTAAGGCTGGCGACACACCACACTCACTATATCAGTTTTAAACGGCACTATGTTTTTTGGTTTCACTATCTTAATCACTGGATTCCACGTTCCGGACAGTTTGAATCCATATTCCCTATTGAAATTTTTATGTTTTTTTAATTTCAATAGCTTCACGCACAGTCCGTGTATAGTAGTGTCGATCAGTGGAGAGTACTTTGGGTTGATGAAGCTCAATCCAGTGATTGGTACCTGACTCAAGACATTCTGCTACTGCCGATTTGTTAAACTGACGGTTTTTCACAGCTGCGATATGTTCTCTGACTCTCTCTGCAATGGTTCGCTTGGTTTGGCCTATGTACAAACTACCGCAGCTGCAATCCACTTTGTGGACACCCGGTGTTTGTAGAGGTATACGGACTTTTGATGTTCGCACGTATTTCGCTATTTTGGCAAATGGTTTAAAGATCGTTTTGATGGAAAACTTCCGTAAGCAAGATCCGATCTTGTCCGCTACACCTTTCACGTACGGGATGTATGCCGGTTGGCGGTCAACATCCGGCAGCATCTTCCTCGGTGCACGTCGAGGCTTTCTAGAACTCGAATGATCTAACTCCTGTTGTAGATGCTCATCGTCACACAGGTCATTAGCTCGCTTGATGAGCGTTGAACTTACTGATTTTAAATCAACCCAAAGTACTCTCCACTGATCGCCACTACTATACACGGATTGTTCGTGAAGCTATTGAAATTAAAAAAAAAACCATAAAAATTTCAATAGGAAAAATGGATTCAAACTGTCCGGAACGTGGAATCCAGTGATTAAGATACTGAAACCAAAAAACATAGTGCCGTCAAAAACTGACTTAGTGAGTGTGGTGTGTTGCCAGCCTTACCATTCATTATAAAAGTAATGGAGGGTAGGCGCACACAAAATGTTCTTCGCATACGTCACGATGCGCGACGCTCGGAAACCGGTCTAGTCGTGACCACGAGCGCTGCAACGCATCCGAAACGTGGGCATAAATAGTAAGTTCCATGATTTATCGCGAAAAGTCCCGAATAGTTATATAATTATAAATCAATCTTGTTATTGAAAGTACTCAAAACGATCTTAATCCATTGACAATCCCCCCCCCCCCCCTCCTGTTGGCTAATTGTTCTGGTATTTGGAACACTTTAGTTGGGACAATAATACAATTTCAATCAATAAAACAGTTTGATGTTGCTCTTAATAGCTATTTTTTAAGATTATTTTGAGACGAATTTTCAGAAGAAATAGCCAAAATGTTATTTGTGACGCTAACCTTACACAAGCTGCTAATGGGACTCGCTGCGCAGACGTAGACCCCTTTGTGTTCAGTTGCTTCCGTGTGACACATACTCGTTTCGAAATAAAAAGTATTCGACGTAGACGTACATAACCCAAAATAAAAATCGTCAGAAGACACAAGCATCGATACTGGTGTCTTCTACTGGCTATTTTACAATTTAATATGTACATTGATGTATACGTTCTGCGTGGTTCCCGGCAAAATAGAACTGAATAGATGAGGTGGGATGGCCCAACCTCTTCCCACGCGGAGTCGTACAAGGCGACTAAGGGATAGGGTTGTTTAACAACAGACAGATATATACAGACACACAGAAGACTATTACTTGGAACTGCACTGCACGTTCTTACGCTTTCTAGAATAATTAGCGTCTGCATTAAATCAAAATTTAATAGATGGCAATAGAACAACTATAATGTACTATGGCGTTTTTCATATCTTCATTGGTATCAGTGACCAGGACCAGCGGCCTAGCAACCATCGACTGTGTCTGATCATCGCTACCGGAAATAGCATTTTGGTTTCCTGTAACGGCGTGCTATGTTGGTAACAAAAAGTGTCTACGTTTGCGCAGAGCCTTAGTTTTATGATTTTCTGTTGCTGTGCAACTGACAGCATTGCCGTGACATGAGTGTCAATATACGTAGGAACTGGTTTTTTATGATTTATCTATGTTTGTAATTATTATATTTGGTTATGATATTTGAGTGATGGCACCTAAAAAAGAAAAAAGTAATATTGAAGACGATAAAGTTGTCGATTTTAATGAAGTGGAAAGAACGATTTTACAAGAGCAAGTGGTCGAGTGTAACCGGAAAATTGCACGCCTTAAATCTACTGTAGAGGAATATGAAATACGTAATGAGAAGCTACAACAAACTTATGACAAATTAGATGAAGATCGGTCCGATGTTATCGCTCATTTAAAAAAACAACTTAATCTCAAGAATGACGAATATAATGAGGTGAAAGAAAAATTGAATGATCTCACAGAATTAAAAGAGATAGAAAATGTGCAGTTTCGGGAAACTATCACGAAATTAGAGAAAGAATTCAAAACCATGAAAGATCTACTTACATCTCAAAATAAGTTGTTGACAAGTAAACTAAATGGTCTTGAAGAATTTAGGGCTACCAGAAATGATTTAATGCAGAAATTTGACAAACAAGAACAAAAATATGAAGATCAGGAAATGAAATATAAAAGAATAATTTATAATGCTGATAAAATGTTTGTAATTGGAAAAGATAAGCTAAAAAAGGAAATGGAAGCAAGGCTATTGCAGTTGGCTCAAGATTTCCAAGATGGAACTGAATGTAGAATTGCTGCATCAACTCACAGAGTTATTCGAGAAAACGTAGCTTTAAATAATGAATTGCATAATATTTTAACCACCCAGCAAAAGATTGCCGATCAAAATGAGGCATATAAAGAGAAACTCAAAGCTACAATTATAGTTAAGGAATTAGCTGAAGAAGAACGAGACGCAGCTATAAATAAAAGTATTATTCAACGTAAAGTTATTGATCAACTTACAGACGCTTTCGAAACTATAAAAAAAGATAAAGTAAGATTCGAAAAAAGAAATTACGAGTTCGAAGTCCTTCAAGCAAAAATACATAAACTAACGAAAGAAAATGATAATTTAACATTACAGGTGCGTATTTTGGAACAAAATTTGCATGCTAAATTGTGTGATCAGAATAAAGTTACTGTGGATGCTTCAAAAGCAATTAAGGAGCGCGATAAATTACGGAATATTTTACAAGACGCTACTTTTGCTATCAAAGCCGCTTTAAAATTAGATCAGTGGGCAAATGAAAATCCAAAACGACAAGCAGTTGACAGAAAAATATTCCTTTCTCAACTGCTTCAAATTTTATCACAGTTCCATGAAATTGGAGGATCAGAATCATTAGCTACCATTGTTTCGTTTGGTAAAGTTTACGATGAAGGTGATCTTGGATTTGTTCCTAAATTAATAACTAAAAATATGTCTGAACAGTCTTCTGGTAGTGTGATTCGACAAAGACAAAAACAGCAACAAGTATCCGTAAAAGCTGAAATAAAAAAAAGTTGTACTACTGCGTCTTCGTCAATGGATTCAGTTAAAAGCAGTATTAAAACAATTCCAAGTATTCAAGTTTTACCTGCAACATCAAGCACAGAAACTATCGATAATAAATCAAGTTTTGGATCATTTATTACATCGACACAGTCAACAGCTTCAAGTGAACAAGAGTCTGAACATGATGACGATAGTAAAACTGATATAGAAAAGCAACTGTTAGCCAGTAAATTTGAGATTCAAAAATCAATATTGAAAGATCTAGTTTATTGTCAAATGGGACCTCAAAAATCGACACATTCTTTGCATCAACAATCAAGTGATTTATTTGTACTTGGAAAAATAAGTTCAACTTTTTCACGCATAAAGTCTGTAACTGCGATAGATAGCGTTCAAAATGTAACGGATTTAAATAGAAATTATTCTCAAGATAGTGTACTTTCAGCTATTTCCTTAAAGCAATCAAAGGTAGATGTTACAAAAGTGGAAAAAGTGATCGAGGAAAGAAATAGCGCGACATCGCTAAATTCACTTGAGTCGAAAGTGGAAGAGAAGAAATAATATTTCCGTGCCGTAAACAAAATGCTACGCTCAGACGTAGATCAAAGTTGGCGTATAAATTAAAAATTGTTTATATTTCTTATGTATTTGGGTTAGAGATTAATGTCCCTATTCATTAGTAAAATCTTTTTAAAATATTTATAATTTTAGGCGTAGTTATCTACATTTTACTAACACATATAATTTATAAACATAATACTGGTATAATTTAAAAACGTATTTTAAACATTTCTCATTGATGATAGTACATAGAAGTAGTATTCATTTTTAGTATAACTTTACAAAACACATAAATAGATTTTTGTAATATAAATAATTACTCAAAATATATTTATTAATCACAAATTGTTACAAAATTTAAATTAAAACAAAACATTATGCACAAATTATAATTAAATGATCACAGATTCTATACGTCAAATAAACAAATACTCCTTTCTTCCTGCGGGTCTGTTTATGTAAAATTGTTTATGTTTCAGACTGTAAAAATATATCTATGTGATGCAATATTTTATTAACATCAGTGCCCCGAGCACGAATAATATTCGAATTCGTTACGTTAACGTATCCAGAGAACGGAGCCATGTGATTGGCTGCCTGCCTACTGTGCACCAATCGCAATGATTCGTTTTTTCGTTTACGTTACGAATTCGAATGTTTTTCGTGCTCGGGGCACTGATCAGTAATTGTAGCGTAATTGGGTAAGAGGTAAGATTAGTTAGTATTCTTTATACTCGATTAATAGTTTGGTGCTTTATTATATTTTAGCCTCGGTTGCGATCAGATGATGATGACTCTAAAGTCTCGAGCTGCTGAATAAAACTAACTGCATCATTTAAAAATTTTTAAAATAAGAAACACATAATTATTTATATGTACCATGTCACTAATAAGGAACATGAAAATGTATTCTCTAGGACAGCTACAAAAAGTTGCGCATTGTTGCTGGTTACAGTCAGTCTAGCCTACTAGTAGTATAGACGTCATTGGTTGTACTACATATTTTCACTGGGTGTATAAAAATACTTACTATTTTGTTTTGAGGCATTTCGCAATAACGGCAGTATGTGTTCCAAGTAATCGTTCATGTCTGGCAGATTTCTCTCCCACGATTGTTTCATTCTTCTTAACGTTTCTTCATCTTGTTGTCGTGCCAGGTTGTAGTGAAGCTCTGTTAGACAAAATCACAATAATAAAATATATATTTATTATTATTTCAAGTTATGTTCTAGGTAAAGTAAATAAAATTATTAAAAACATTTTTGTACTTTAGGTTTCCGCTAGTACCAAAATATTTCTTTCAAATGATGTTTCTGCCTTTAGTACAAAAATTGGCAATATTATCAGTATTCGCGCCTGCAGCCTCAGCATGGCATTATAGATAATAATGTAAAATAAAAAAAACGGCCAAGTGCCAGTCGGACTCGCGCACGAAGGGTTCCTTACCAGAAAAAAGGATAAAAGCCATGAAAAAGGGCTAAAATATCACGTTTAATGTATGGGAGCCCCCCCCCCTTAATTTTTAATATTATTTTGTTTTCAGTATTTGTCATTATAGCGGCAACAGAAATAAACAATCTGTGAAAAATTCAACTGTCTAGCTATTACGGTTCTTGAGATACAGCCTGGTGACGGACGGACGGACGGACAGCGAAGTCTTAGTAATAGGGTCCTGTTTTTTACCCTTTGGGTACGGAACCCTAACAAAAATTAATAGCCATCTAAAAGGTTTTGTTAAGCTAGATTAAATATAAGGTCCTTACGTATGAAATTGGCGTTTTGTACAGGAGGAATAAAAAGTCGTTTTTTTTTTTGTAAAATATATTTAATTAATCAAAGTATGCACCGTTGTTATCTATGCACTTTTGCCATCTTATGGGTAGTTCATTGATCCCTTTACTATAAAAACCATGGGGGCGAGAATCAATAAACTCTTTGAAGGCGGTTTGGACTGCTGCATCGGAGTGGATTTTTTTTCCTTGTAAGAAGTTGTTCAAATTCCGGAAGAAATGGTAATCTGTTGGAGCAAGGTCCGGGGAGTACTGTGGGTGTCGCAGTCATTCCAATTGTAGCTCAGCTAACTTAGTGGTTGTTTGTTGTGCAGTGTGTGGTCTTGCGTTGTCGTGAAGCAGCAGTGGCCTAGAGCGATTGACCAATCTCGGTTGTTTAACAGCTAGTTCTTCCTTCATGGTTTGCAGTTGCTGACAATAGATATCTGCCGTAATCGTTTGGCCAGATTTAAGAAAGCTGTAGTGAACGACACCGGCGCAAGTCCACCAACCACTTACAAGTAACTTTTTCTGAGTCACTTTTCGTTTAGGGCAGGATTTGGCTGGGTCACCAGGGTTCAGCCATTGCGATGAGCGCTTTCGATTATCGTACAATATCCACTTTTCATCACAAGTAATGATTCAATTTAAAATCCCTTCATTATTGTGTCGGTTGAGCAAAGTAACACAGCAGGCGACCCGTGTTTGCAAGTTCGATTCACTCAATTCATTCATGAGGTACCCATCGTTCGAGTTTTTTTACTTTCCCGATTTGCTCAAAGTGGATTAATACAGTTTTGTCACTTACCCCGAAGCCTGCTGCTATCTCTGAAGTGCTTTGTGATGGATCCGCTTCCACAATAGCCTTTAATTTTTCGTTTTTCACTTTGATCTCCGGCCGTTCACGGGGTTGGTTCTTAAGGTCGAAATTTCCAGAACGAAAACGTTGAAACCAAAAACGTACCGTGCTGTCTTTAGCGACACCAGCGCCGTACACATTATTAATTCTTCGAGCTGTTTCTGCATCACTGGTGCCACGGTAGAACTCGTACTCGTAAATATACCAATATTTCATGTTTTCCATTGCGCGGTAATAAGCGACGCCAAAGAAAAAATAATGAGGAAAATAACAAATGAATGACTGTATTCCAAAGAAAAAAAAACCAGCTAAATGAATTTATTAATTTGAATTATTCTTAACCAAAGAGGAGATATTTCAGATCAAATTGATCAGTACCACAGAATAGTTAATAGTACTTCAGTACGACAAAACGCTAATTTCATACGTAAGGACCTAATATTTACACCATTTAAAATTTTATATTAAATCTGTATGCCTTCGTAAATTTTACTAATAGCAGATTTTCTGGCATGTGAAGCATACCATCCTAAAACGCTTGGCTTGCAAATCTTCTCGTAGTAAAAGTAGCAAACTATGTGTTTAGAGAAGACGTTGTTGCTTCCGGTTCATGTTCTGCCAAGTCGGAAATGTGTCAAGTTTTTTGTTATAATGACCGGCAGACATCTTGACAATATAGAAACAAGATACTTACAAAACATTGATTGACTTGCAAAACTTTTCTGTGCAGCTAAAGCACCGATCATAAATTAAATAAAATCAATCATGGGCTCAAAGGGCTTGTGACATTGGTTGACCAGTCCGTTTCAGAAGCGTGTTCTTTTTGATTGGTTTGTATAGCGTTTAGTAGTGTAGTAGCCTTTTCACAGAGTACTACTAGTAACACTATTACTAATATTCTCGTGGGGTTCAGCTAAGCAACATTACACTAACTTAAGAAACGTTAAATAATTTTATTCTAGAAGTTATTCAGCACGTATGCCTACCTCTAGCCATAACGTCACGAGAAATCTCTAATTCTATCATTAGTTTTTGACAAACAAAAAATATCCTCAATAATTTCTAAAAAAAAAACACAAAGTGCTTTCACGACAAATAAGAAATTAACTTTTTTACGAATATTCCTCTCGAGCGTTGCGTTATTAAAACTTTTTCTCACTTTGTGAAATTCTTAACGACTTGCGAATTTTATTTCGAGAAAACAGCGATTTGAACCGATTTGTCTTTTGACTTCCACCCTTCGCATTAACTTATTTTTAAATTGGGCAACCAATTTATTTGTTATCTCAAATAAATCAGTTTCCTGTCCAAAGTGCATTAACTCGGATTTGAGCTACTTAATCTAATTTTAGATTTGTCTGAAGGGCATGCTCTTCATATGGGTGTCGTAAAAGGAAAAACATACAGCGGCTAAAGTATAATAAATAAAGTAAATTAAAGTATATACATATATACCCAGGCCTGGCACGCCTGCCTACCCCTTCAAAGATTTATACTCACGCCTGTAAATCCTGGAAGGGGTAGGCAGAGTCTATTAATATCCACGTTTCGCCAACTTTTCAGTCATCAGATTTTCAGTCCCACATAATAGCGGGCGAGCCTGTTGCCGGATGTCAATATATTAGCTGTATTAAAGAGCTTATAAGTAGACGACTGAACTTCATGTAGTCATTTTAATAAAATTAAACTGTTTATTGGATTACTTAGTTATTTCTCTATCTGACGAATTAGTAAATCATTGTAGAAATTCGCTTTACGGGGCTCCCATTTCTATGGGGCGAACATACGCTTCATGTAATTTAAACTTACATGGAAGGTATGGCAGAGGGGCGGAGGTGATGGATATTCTCTTTGATTGGAGTTAACGTATACCGTTACGGGAAGTAGGTGTTTTACGATAAATAATTAAGTTGGAATTTTAACTTAAGTAAGTTAAATAAAAGTTCATCTACAAAATGATTCACTTTTTGTTCAAATATATTCTATTTTTTCGTGAATTTATAGTGCGATATATATTATTATACTGGCAATATATTATTTAGGTAAGATAGTTCGAGATAAATATAATTTAAGTCACATTGAAAAATCGATCAATGTGACCTGGTGACAGGGGTCGCAGGTTTGATTCCCACGTAAAATGTATACGCATACTTCTAGTTGCATTTATTTGGGGGTTTCTTTATATAGGAGTTATTTTTATTTTTATTGTAACATTAATCAAGATTCTAGTACCTATGCTATGCTTAGTTTAAATGGTAAAGAGCATAATAAGTGTCCATATCCTCTAACATTACAATAACTCTCTTCGTACTATTATTATTAATGTAATGGATGAATTTCTTGCACTTCGTTGCGAACGGACGTGTATGCAGATATTACAATAATAAATAATCATTAAGTAATTAGCTGAATCGTGACCTAGATTTTAACAACAATAAGTAATAATAAAAACGAATACAAAGTGATACTGTTTTGTGAGCTTGTAATTATGTGCTATAATTAAAGTGATATCATGGATGACAGTCCCTTTACTAGGGGCAGTAGGACCCCTCGTACGCCACCCGCGACACCGACGCCTGCCCTCCCACCACGCCCCAATGAGCAGAGCCAAGCCTCATTCCGGACGGAATGGGTATCGACGCAGGAGATCCAGAACTGGATAACGACCATCGAGCAGTCGCTAAATGAGGTGTGCAGCATAGCTACAGAGGGCAAGCTGAACTCTGAGCAGAAGCTGCGCATAAGTACGTTGTGCAGAAAAGTAGGCAACGGTACCTCACAAATGGCTGTACAATACCAGGCGCTTAAGGTGAAGGCTATGCAAGCTAGCACAGCTGGCCAGGAACTTCAAGACCAGCTTGACCTATCGAAGCAACTGAAGGACCTAAAACGGATCATTCGCTGATATGCTAAAAAAGGGTAACAATGAGTTTATACCTAGGACAAGTCTCAGCTCAGTAGCGATTTATCCCAACGACAAGGGTAAATCGAGTGAAGAGACCAAGTCATTAGTTCAAAAAATTATCTGCCCTGAACAAATGAAACTGAAAGTGAGAGGGTTACGCAAGACCAAGAACGGTGGCGTCATAATAAGCACTGACTCAAAGGGGGACATTGAAAAACTAAAACAATCGGCCCAGCTAAACAACTCAGGACTTACCCTAGACGACCAGCTCAAGAGAAAACCGAGGGTTATAGTTATCGGAGTACCAGCAACTATGCAGGAAAAGGAAGTTTTTACGTGTTTGTATCACCAGAACTTGATGGACAAACTAGAGCACTATAGTCTTGAAAAATTTCTGACCTCAATTAGGCTAAGCCATAAATCAGGTAAGAGGGACGCAGAGACCTGTAACTACGTGATTGAAGTGCCTGCAAACATACGTAAGGTCCTGATAACCAAGGAAAGGGTATTCGTGAACTGGTCATCTTGCCCGGTCAGAGATTTTACACTGGTTACCAGATGCTTCAAGTGCCAGCAGTATGGCCATGCAGCAAAAACATGCAGGGAGACGACACACACCTGCGGACAGTGCGGAGAGCAAGGGCACTCGATGAAGGAGTGCACGAAGACGACAGAGGGAGCAAAATGCGCTACTTGCTCAAGGTTTAAGAAGCCAAGCAATCATGCAACCGGCGCGTCAGACTGTCCGGCTAAAAAAATGGCCGAAAGAAGGTACATCAATTCCATAGATTATGAAGGCGCCTAAGAGCGCCCTTAACCAAGTATTGTACTGACCTATTTTACTTTATTTTCATAAGTTTTTAATTTACATTAGTTGCATAGTAATGGCTTATAATTTAATAAACGACATAGATAACTTCTCTGTATCAGAGTCTAGGACGTGTGAGGCAGAAGAGTGCAAACAATATCTGACCTCGTGCAGTAACCCGTTAACCATAATAACACAAAACATACGTAGTGTATTTAAGAACATTGATAGCTTTCTAGCATTACAACATAGAATAAATTCTAATCTTGACGTCGTTGTCTTGACGGAATGTAGGCTATCTTTACCATTTAACATACCACTAATACCGGGATATAATATGTATAGAAGTAATATAATATACAATCAGAATGACGGGGTAGTAGTTTACATAAAAAATGATATTAATGCAACTGTAGAGGAACCAAACATGCAGGAGTGCAATAGATTATTAATAAAAATCGGGGCAGACCTGGCAATACAAATACAAAGCCTATCGTCCTATAAAAACATAATAATAACTGGAGACATAAACATAAACATCCTACAAGGACAGCAAGACGTAAAGGCGGATGCCCTACATTATCTCAACCTCTGTTCATTTCATGGTTTATTCACCACACATTCTTTTATCACGCGTCAAGCAAGTGGGTCTTGCCTTGACCATATCATGCTAAAAACACAATATTCCGCAAAAGTACTCGTCATCAATTCCAATATAACCGATCATAGCGCTGCACTATTATCCCTGAGTTGCAAATTACCTAAACTAGAACAAACGCGCTTAGTCACGAAATTAAACATAAATAAACTTGAAGACGATTTACGCAACATCGACTTTGTCCCAGTTTACTATTCTGATGATTCGCAATTCTGTATGCAATACATGATCGAAATTGTAAAAAATGCAATACATGAAAATACAAAGGTAGTGCGATTGCATAATAAAAATTATAACTTAAAGCCTTGGATCACACCAGGGCTAATTCGCTGTATGAGGCATAGGGATCAGCTGCACTTGAAATGTAATCGTAACCCGGATAATTTAACATTACAGTTATCATACAAAAGATACAGGAATTTTTGCAATGATCTGTTAAGGAAGGTCAAAATAAATCACGACAAATTAGAGCTTGCAAAAGCAGGGTCGAATAGTAAAAAGATCTGGCAACATATCAAGAACATAACATACACTACGAAGCAGCGTGATTCGCCTTCAAGTTTATTAACCATCCATCCATCACAGGTAACATCCGCTAACATAGTAAATAGGTTCTTTGTGGATGTTGGTAAGCGACTAGCACAGCAAACGCAAGCAAACACGCAATATCACACAACCCCACACTACCCGAGTAGGACTGCCCTGTCATCGCTTGTGCTATTGGATACCGATGAAGAGGAGGTTGAAAGGATAATTATGAACTTAAAAGATGACTGTGCTGTTGGCTGGGACCTAATATCAAATAAAATCCTGAAAAAATGCAAACATATACTGGTTCAACCGTTAACAAACATCTTTCAAAAATGTTTGGCGACAGGTGTTTTCCCTAAGTGCCTTAAAAAAGCTGTGGTTGTCCCTTTTTTTTTTTTTTTTTTTTTTACGTGCGGGAAATCCCCACGGATACCCGCCCCTCCGGAGCCGGAGGGGTGGGTTATGTCGGACTCGAACCGACTAAACCGCACGCCGTCTGTGGGTCGTGGTGCTAGGCCGAAGGTGAGGTTGTCTTGCGACATATCCCTCGCACCCCGGCTGACCCAGGGCCATCCCTTTCGGTCTGGCCCTCCTCGGGAGGTGGGGACCACGCCGTCCCCGACTCAACCCCGGTGTGGGGAGGCGCGCATCGTCCTACGATGCGCGCCGCCGCCGTGGCGTGGTTGTCCCTGTATATAAGTCGGGAAAAAAAGAACAGGTAACGAATTACAGGCCTATTTCCTTACTCCCTGCAATATCAAAAATATTCGAGAAAATTATAAATATCAGTTTAATGAAATATTTAGAGGATAACTCGCTTTTATCAAACACACAGTTTGGATTTCGAGCTAATAGGTCCACGGCCGATGCTGTGCATCATCTGACGGATTACATAGCACAAGAGCTTGATAAGGGTAACCGTACAGTGGGAATATTTCTGGACCTTGCAAAAGCGTATGATACAGTCTCTATTCCTAAATTGTTGAGCAAGCTTGACAATATTGGAGTAAGGGGCGTACAGCTAGAACTCCTCAAAAGCTACTTAAGTGAACGTACCCAATGTGTAAAGATCGGGAGTGTTCTCAGTGAAGACCTGGAGAACACCTCATTTGGCATTCCGCAAGGAAGCGTATTAGGTAGCACATTGTTCTTAATTTACATAAATGAACTATGTAATATAAATCTGGAACACGGCACGATCATATCCTACGCGGACGACACTGCGCTCCTTTTTTCTGCTCACTCAGAAAGAGAAGTGCACACGCGAGCACAACAAGGTTTTAACATTGTAAATAAATGGCTTCAACATAACTTACTAACCCTAAATGCAGGCAAATCAAAGTACGTTACATTCTCGATGCGCAAGAGCCCGGCTACAACCCAACCTGACCCATCACTGTACGCACATTATTGTAAAGATCCTAACTCTAAGGATAACACGTGCACTTGCCCGGTTATAGCTAAAACAGACAACATAAAGTACCTGGGTATTATAATAGACGAAACTCTTTCGTTAAAAGCGCATAGCGAAGCACTAATTAAGCGACTACGCAAGTTGATATTTGTATTCAGAAAAATAAAATATATCGGAGATCCAATGTTGATTAAAAAAGTTTACTATGCACTTTGTCAGTCAATAGTGACATACTGTATAACATCATGGGGAGGAGTGGGTAAGACGTTGCTGTTGCCCGTCGAGCGAGCTCAGAGAGTGATCCTCAAAGTAGCCACATTCCACTCTTTCCTGTTTCCCACTGACCTCTTATACAAATCCTGTGAAGTACTAACAGTCCGCCAGTTATTTATATTGAGCACAGTACTAAAACAGCATGCTGCGCTTCCCTATAGCACTGAAGTTTCTAACAAAAGACGAAAAGATATTGTATGCACTGAAAGAATTGCAATAAAACATGAGTACACAGGTAAATTTTATTTGTTTTTGGGACCTCTACTATACAATAGGATAAACGCTATAACAAGCATTTATCCTCTGAGTAGTGGTTGTTGTAAGCGAGTTGTAAAGAATACCCTCCAAAGCATGTCCTACGATGATACAGAGGACTTAATGTCTGTTCTAAAGTGAATAGTGCTAGATATAGGATAATATATATTATTATTAAATTAGTTATTGTAGTTAGCAATAGTGACCCAATTTGGCATTGTATTGTTTGTTGTATTAACAGTAATATCATGTTGAGCATTTTAGAATTATTAATAAATTGCATTGGACGCCTGAAACACAGGATTACCTAGTTCAGGCGCATACTATGTAATATACTTAAATACTTATTTATAAGACCTAGAGACACATAATAATGTAAATAAGTGTATAACCAGTATACATACCTAAGATTCTTATGAACTTACTACATATTATTACGCACGATAGACTAAGAAACTGTGTAGATATTAATATTGTACAATGAATAATGAAATAAATAAAATTCTATTCAAATTCAAATCAACGGGAAGAAAATAAATTCGAATTACTTAACACCGGTAGACTATTGTACCAGAGCAGCGGTTTACTTAGTACTTAACACACACACAACACAACAGCGTAACTTAGTTTACTTAAATTGAATAAAAAAAAAAACTTGAGTTGTGATTTCAAGAAAAATATTTCTTACCTCTTAACGTACAGTTGCTAGAAGTGCCGCAGTCATAGTTGGTAGCAAATTTAATTCTGTTCAGAGCGTTGTCACCGAACGTAACGAGCTGAAAAGGAAAAAAAACGATGAAAAGGTGCGTTTAGTTAATTAAATGTTAACTTTAATGCCAAACAATTTGACGGTAAAGTTAATAATAAAGAGGAAATTAAATTCTAGATTATAAACGTACGTATCTCTATTACGAACGTAAAGATAGTATACATCAGAAAATTATTAGACAATAATGAAAGAGTTTAGTTTTCTAAAGACTTATTTTCACAATAATTAGCTATGATTAAATCCGTTAAATCAAGCATTACTTGTATTTGGTAGGTATACATAAAATTTTATATAATTTTTTGACAAATAAAACTGCATTTTTAAGGCCATGCTTACTAGGGTGAGAGTGAGAGTGAGAGTGCTCACGCTCTACACCCTGCTCGCGACGATGGTCCGCTGCGCGGATGCATGGGCGGCCACCGCCTCCTTCTGCGAGCAGGTCACGCTCGTGAAGGAGACAGCAGAGCGGGCGCTGCGCAGCGAGCGAGAGAGACTCGCAGACATCGCTGCCCGCGTTCGAAGGCGGCTCGGGCGTCGGACGGCGCAGACCGACCTCCGCCCCCCATGAGCGCGGGCCTGAGGGTGACGCGTGGAGCCGCTCGTCACCCTAGCAGAAGCAGGCCACGGCGGCGGCGCGCATTGTAGGACGATGTGTGCCCTCCCCCATACCGGGGGCAAGTCGGGGACCACGTGGTCTTCCTTTTCGAGGAGGGCCAGACCGAGAGAAATGGCCCTGGGTCAGCTGGGGTGCGAGGGATATGTCGCAAGACAACCTCACCTTCGGCCTAGCACATCGACCCACAGACGGCGTGCAGTTTAGTCGGTTCGAGTCCGACATAACCTCTCCCTCTGGCTCCGGAGGGGAAGGTATCCGTGGGGATTTCCCGCACGTAAAAAAAACTAGGCTGAGGTTGGCATAGATGTGAAATGAAGGATTTCTTATGTATGGTTACATAAATGCTGGACTAAGCCTACATTGTCAGACTCGAAACTGGGTCCTATAGGTCGTTAGGTACTATTCATTTATTCCAAAATAGATAGATAATTGTATAATGTCAGAATCTTACTTTGAAGCATGAAACGCTCGCATATTACCCATATATAGACCGTAACATTTTTTACTTCTGCAACGTTTGCTAGTTTCCTTATACCAGAGACAGAAAACTGCGGCTACAAATATATTTTATGGATAAGACTACGTTGAACGTCATAAATAAAACCAGAGATTTATATCCAATTACCTCAGTTATCTATCGTAATAAAAATAAGTAAATGAATTTATTATCAGAGGTGTGCCGAAGAGTGCTGTTCAAATAGAATAAGGAGATATAAAAGAAAGAAATCGGGGTTGGCTCTTTTCTATGCGATTGTACGAAATTTTGTAGGTACAGGAAAACTATTAATGTTTTCACTTGTACGTAGTTTAGCTTGAAATAAAGGACAATATTGTTTTGTGCCTGTACTGACATTATAAAATGTGCAAAGTTGTGAAGGTGTTTAGAAATTTGTTGTTCAATCACGCTCTATTAGCTGAACGCACCTAGCTCAAATTTGGTACATGAACATTGAACAGATCATAGTCTGAAATCGGTTGTCGAGGTTATTTATTCTGATGATAGGTTCTCATAGGGTCCGGACTTGCCGGAATCAAAATTCCAAGGCCAACAGCTTTTAACCCAGATACTCCTGAAACTTTTTTACGTCATGAATTTTTACAATTTTCTAGTATGTTTGTAAATGGACCTCAAGTGTCGTTAGAAAAATATTGGAAAAATTCTAGGTCATTCAGGAAAGCCGGAAAATGAGTGGTGTCTTAACACCTGGTCGGAGAATAGACTACTATTACTACAAGGGTTTTACAGTAAAACAGAATTGCCGGATAAACTCATTTATTCAAAAATTACAATAGATCTTATACAGGTGTATGGTAAGATATAAAAAATAACTTGGGATGCAAATATGTCGCGCACTTTTTACATATAAAGTTTGTTTTCTTCTTGCAAAATTTACATGTTAGCTGCGTGTCTTTGTACTTAATCAAATGGTCAATTCTGCCATACCGTGAAGTTTCTCTGTGACTTTTCGGAGTGGGACAAGGTCCCCGTTTATCGTTTTTTTATATGTTTCTAATAAACCTCTTGCTACCACTCTACGAAAAGTTAGATGATCATACTGCTCTCCATTGTACTTACACAGTTGCCACGCATTGAGCAACGCCATATCTAAACAGTGACAGATGAGAGGAAAGTACCACTTCTGACCACGAATGGACGTACGATACAGCCCAATATTTTGGTCTGATCTATCAACCCCTCCCATGTTCTCATTATATTTATTTACCAGAAAAGGCTGACCAATTAGTATATACTTTTTCAGAACTTGTGTAAAACGTTTTGCTTTGTGTAACGGTTCGACCGTCTCTGCGTTGAAAGTAACAGTGACTACACTGTTGTCGTTCCATTTACACACCAAGATGTTACTTGGTCTACTTGAGTTGAATTCGAAAGTGCCTCGCTCAGTCTTTTTGAAGGTACTGTTTACAGGGAGAGGACACTTGGACGTTCTTTTTTCACTCTGATACTCAACTCATGAAGAAGAGGAATTGATGTAAAATAATTATCAAAAAATAAATGGAACGGTAGATTTGGTTGTTGTGATTGAAGGACATCGGCAAACTGTAAAATCACACTTCCTCCAAGCCCAAACTGCTTGTATGGTGGTGGCAAAGTTGTTGAGTGCCCTTGGTATGGATCAAACCATGACACATACCCCAGTCTGGTGGTGCCAACCCAAAGTTTATAGCCCCACCGTATAGGTTTTCCACGTATAAATTGTTTGCAGCTATGGCCGCCATAATATGGCACCATAGCCTCATCAATGCTTTAGTTTTCATCCATTGAGTGGAGTTTCAAGGGTATTTTGTGCCGTGGCCTAAAATATTAACGAATCTAACAAGTTAGATGTTGATAACGCGACCAGGTGTTACAACACCGATCGTAATTTGACATGAAAAAGTCACAAAATAAGCTAATTTTACCAAAACATCAGTAGATAGTTTTCTACCTAATACTTCTAGGTAATATGATTACAAAAAAAATATAACATATTATCAACAATTATATGAAATATCTTACCTTTTTGTTGATATGTTTGCAAAAAAATCGTAAACAGAGTTCAAGTTAGCAAAAACTTATATACTGGAGTAAATATGTGATATCTGACACACTCAATCACAGCTGGATACGTACTAAAGACGCAAAACAAAGAACAGTAAACATTTGTTTATTATTTTACAAAAATATTTGAGGGTATTCCGAAGTACTTTTTAGCGGTGTTATAACACCTAGTAGTAGTAAGTGGGTTAATAAATGGTATCTATTATTTATACCACTACCTAGGATGCACACGGCCTATCTGATGGAAAGTGGTTACCGTAGTCTATGGACGTATATAACATCAGGGGCGCTAACTCGCGATGCCGACCCCGTAGAAATCTTTTAATGCCTTTCTTCACAATTTGGATCATAGTTAAGATTACGAACACAGATTTTGAAGCCGAACGCATACGATAACTGTAGATGTAGGCAGCAGATACAGCGCATACATTACTTGTTAAACTTTGATACTTGTTCTTCGAGAAGCCGTAATGAATTACGCGTATCTGCTGCGTGCTGCGTGCTGTACCGTGTACCTTCCGCATCACACCTTCACTGTACGCTTAAAGCATTATTTGTATATGATCGATGATCAACAGGCAATCTTTAAGCGCTTTATAGTAGATGTGTCAAGTTAATACGAGTTTGTACGTTGAAACGTACAAGAAACTAAGGGTAAGTAGATAGCAATGTTTAGTAAGCTCGAAATACTTAACATTCAAATAGAAAATCCTTTTATACTAACAAAATGTTTCCGTAAATATAAGATCAACAATGCCAAGCTGAACTTGAAAAATGACCGTCAACCATCTACTTTCCTTTGTGTGATATTTTATCCAGGTGGGCGTTACAAAAATCTTTTTGCGGATGTTATAGCAGCTACTGAACTACCCTTTTAGTGCCATTAAAGGATTATATCACTGGAATGGGTGATAACAACGCGTGTATTTGTGTACAATCTCTGAATGTGAGCTCCTGGTCTAATTATTATGACAACAATAGGGATAGAGGTACATTTAAGCTTGTTTTTATGGCATCATACATAATATACATGACAAAGGTGGATTTAAGGTTACTTTTTCAGCTTAGCGGTGATATTATGTTGCATTTTGTTTGGGTGGTAGCACGGAGGACAGAATATGATTATAGGTGGTAAGGATTTTAGTTGGAGAGTAAATGATATAATTATAATTTACTATAGTGTGTGATGGGTATAATATGAGTGTTTATAGTATTGGGTGAGGATGTGTTTGTTTATAAAATGTATGGTAACGTGAATGCTTATAACATGGACGCACGCACACACACGTAAGTACATAATAATATGATATTATAATATAATTTAATTCTATTCAAAGAGAAATGGAGAATACAGTTACAAAGCTAATATCATGTACTTAAAAGCCTGAATTGTAATCTGAATTTATTTGTGCAGTTTTACCAACTATCCTAACTCACTATTGAAAAATGCTGGCACTTGCTGTACGATGCCCCCAAATATGCTTAATATGGATATTTCTTACGGAAACACGACAATATTCTTTCAAATATATAATTAGATGGATATATAGACCACTAGGTATCCACAAGTACAAATACCCATTTAAACGTAGTAACAGCTTAAAATTCAATCAATTATCATTCCCTGAGCCTTTTCAGAACTCAGTTGGGGTTGGCCTTCCTGTCTAAATCCGGGGTCCCATGGCCTGTTGAAAGCACAGGCCACACCAGGCCGCACCGCTCCAGGCCGTGGGCACCACTCGGCGCGTAGCCCGAATGTAAGCACAGGCCTCATGCTTACATTTGCACTTCTAAGCTACGTGTCTTTGAAGTTACCGATTCGCAACGGATCGGGCGCGCCACGTCAGACCGCGACAGGCTGCGGCGGTTGGCCAGTCCTGGCGCAGCACGGCCTATCATGAAAACAGGCCGTGGAACACAAGCTTAACTGTGATGCGGCTGTAATACGACCAATTGACGATATCGAAGTTCTCTAGTTAGACTAGTCGATCGCTTAACATGCTCTCTGTGGCACCGAAACACCTAAACCAATGCTAATAGAAATATACATACAAATGTTTACACTGAGCGGGAATCGAACTCGCGCCCCGTGCCTAGCAGTTGCGTCCACTGCCACGCTACAAAGGCTGTCAAATATGTTTGTTATGAATAATGTATATTTAATACTTAACACGCCACTATTCCTTCGAATCGATAATTGAATGGATGTATGGATGACAATGCATCCATCAATCCAACTATTCATTTGTACGTTTAAACATAACATTATCTAAACAAACCTAAAATGCAATCAATATCAAGTTATAAATAGTTGAGCATCTCTTACCCTCATCCACTGTTCAGTTTCCAGCAACGTGTCTCCTGGTTGCAACAACAAAGTCACTTTGCGCCGGAGCACATTGTCCTCAGGTCCCAGCGCATGCTCGGTAAGTGCATTTTTGACATCCGCTGTCTGCTTACATACGAACATGCCGAAGGACTTGTCTCGCTCCAGCTGTGTATAAATGTAGAACAATTAATTATTGAAGTGAAAACTTCTTTAGCGGCGTTGGATGGGTAAAAAAAACTCGCGCGTCAGGATCGCTTGACCTTTGGACCGTAACCGACGACTGACGTCATACAATATTAGCTTTAGACTGCCCATTTTGCAATATACGATATATAGCTTCGCAGCATAGCGGTAAACGCTTCGACTGTAAGTCCTCATGGTTTCAGATAGTACCGGGTTCAAACCTGGCCTTCTGACACTTTTTGTGATTATTTTTTCTTTTTGTAATTTATTACTATTTGTGATTATTTTATCTTTTTGTAATTTTTTAATTTCTTCTGATAGAAAATTAGCAGAAAATTAGTGATATGGTCTATATATGTATTATAGGTTTGGTATGTTATGGTATTTTTTTTTTCTATGTATATAACGAAGAAAGAAAGAAAGAAAAGTTTTCACTTCTGTCGGCACTCCCAAAGTGCAACCCGTCTTTTTTTTATTATATTAGGAACGCATTTGCTTGAAGTTTCGACCAGGGTCCTGATTTTGCTATTATTTTTTTCATGGCAAAGCCTCTGCGGTTCCACAGACACTGTAACCAATGCCATTTAACTTTAAACTTTACCCTTTTGTTAAAGTTAAAATTAAATGACAATCTTGTAGAGTGAATGCACGATGTTTTTATTTGGATTTTAGAATACAGCAATAAAGTTGAAAATTTAATGACAGTTAATGCAATGTTATCGGTTGCACAGTGGTTTTGTTATTTCTTGAAATTTGCAGAATTGGGGGCCAGGTTGCACCGGCCGTGGTCACAGGCGTGGTATGTGGCATGTATGTACCTATACATTGATCGCCTTTATGCCCGTTAACATAATTGTATGGAACGAGAGTTTAAAAGTTATTTTTTTTATTATTTATAACATTAGCAGATTGTAGTTGTACCAAATTACATTAAAGCTACTCGCGTTTATTGAATAAACTACGCTCGCATTAGCTGGTATCAGCATTTCCATTTTTTTATACATCACTAGCGATCCACCCCGGCTTCACACGGGTGATAAAAAAGTTCCCGTAGATATCCAATATAGCCTATGTTACTCGGGGTGAATGCAACTTTCCAATGGCGAAGGCATTTTTCCAAAATCGGCACAGTAGTTTTTGAGTTTATTCATTACAAATCTTTCCACTTTTTTTATACCACTTAGGTGGCAGACAAGCACACGGCCCACCTGATGGGAAGTGGTTACCGTGGCCTATGGACGTTTGCAACACCAGCATCACTATTCTAATACCCTTCTTGAAGAACCCCATATTATTTATAATAGTAGTGTAGATTTAAACAAAAATTATAATTAATTTAACAAACCTAAAAAAATATTTTTGTGTTATTTTATGAACAATGCCGTAAGTTACCCTACTGGCTCATAGAAATGTAGTAGTGTGCCTATTCCCTGCTCACATTAGCAGTTATAGGAGTATACAAGGCTGCAGGGTATAGCCAGAGCCCGTTCTGGACAAATGTCGACACTCTGGCACAGGGATCCTTTCGGGGTTTGGGCAGACGACAATCTTATTTCAGGGAAATTCCTACGAGGATACTACGAAGCACGGCACAATACGCCTCCCCCTTTTTCTGGAGAAAGATGGGGGACACCATATTCCCACGAGGGGGCCCCCATTGGCCTTGGGTCAGCCGGGGTGTGCAAGGGGTAGGCTGAAGCTATCTCAGCCCGACGGATGGACCAAGACGGCCGTGAGGTTTTGGTCGGGTCGAGTCCGACATAACCACCTTTACTGGTTCCGGCGGAGGTTATGCGTGGGCATTAAATACGTTAAAAAAAGGAAAAAAAGGATATATAACAAATTACTGACCTTCGTAGCCAAGCCTTTAGTATTTCCAAGAAGTTCATTCCAAGCAGCGTTGGCTCTCTGCTCACAGTGGTCTACGTAGTCCAGCTCAACCAGGTCTATCAAGGACACCAGCCATCGCCTGTCGTCCGTACCACCGGAGGATGTTCCACATTGGAGAGGAGTGAAGAGTGCGTAGAAGCAGATGTAGAGGAGTGTGATTGTCGGTCTCATTGTAGACCTATAAAAGAAAAAAAAAAGATATAAAACGTATTATTGCTATTTGGCGAAACGCAAAAAGTCGGAACACATTTTTTTATCAAAATGACCTTTTGTACCATTAGGGCAGTATTATATAATATTAAACAAAATATGAACTCAGAATATAAAAATATTCAATAAAATTAACGAGTTTTTCAATCGTCAATAGTCACAACATTCGAACGCTCCCGCGCAAACTGTCGGACGGTGAGTAGCGACGATGTGCGCCGATCCCCGGGCGGCGCACGGGCCAATCACAGCACAGTTCCGACGTCGTATGACATACGGCAACAGCAAACGAAAATATTCTAATAATTAAGTTTCCTGAAGTATTCCTTTACAAATAAGACTTAGATTTATTAGCATAATTGTCAAGAAGTGAAAATGAGTAACACACGTTCGAAAAATATTTTGAATTTAGTTTTAAATGATACTGTACCTAACACCGAAGAAATAACGGCCGATCAACAAGATAGAAATGGTAAGTTTTATTGAATTGTCGTATATTTTATGTGAATAAAGTGTTTGTTTGTGTATGTTATCATAATGTCAAAGTCATATTGTTAGTATTCATGATATTATGGGTAAAATACAAAATTAAGCGATTACAACGCATAACGTCGGAACATCTGTGTTACGACTTTATACGCCGTTTCTTTAGTGGGTGCGATGGTTAGTTACGGCTTTTTACTACTGAACAAAAATACTCTAGAGGTCGTAACTTATACTTACGACATTATGCGATGTTGAAATTTAAAAATAAATAAATGTATAAATAAGAACGTATCATAAACTTAAGACTTTATGCTTAGTTACAAAACAAAGATACAACTATTTTTTATTTAAAAACTGTTGTAAATATGTATAAAATTATTTATTTTCGTGTTTCTTGTAAATACATCTATTTATATACCCTATTTATATACTATTCACCTTTTTTATACTAATACACCTATTTTATCATCTATAATCGAGTTACTTTTTTTCAGAATCGCCAGTACCAAGTGAGGCTGTGGCCCACTGGGATTTATATAAGACAATGTTCGGACAATCTTTTATGCATAGCAGCACAAGTAGTAGTCATATAATAGAAACCACTCATGATGAAATACCTAATAGTTTAGACAGTAACAATTCAGCTTCTATTCTGCCAATACCATCCTTTACGACAAAAGCTCTTGTTGAAACTACAGACAAGGAACAGAGTGCTGATGTTTTAATTGCACAAAAACCGGTAAGCCAATATTCCTTGGATATAACACCAATGCCGTCTCCAAATGCTGATTTTATAGCACATGACGTTGTCGCTTCGACCCCTCAAATCCGAAATGTATTAATTTGCGATTTAGCTTATTCCTCTAGTAGTGGTAGTAGAGTTAGTACACCAGAATGTAGTACCATTTCGAGTCAGGATTCTCCGTGTTCATCTAATAACAATACTCCATCAGGAAAGATTGGTCGAAAACGTCAGCGTCACCGTGATGAATGGAAGGATATAAAAAGAAAATGCTTAAAAAATTTAGAGAAAGGTTATATGAGTAGAAATGGAATACCTAGAGATGCAAAAAATTTAAAAGAGCCATGTCCACATACTTGCCGACTTAAATGCTTCCAAAAACTTAATACACAGGAACGTGAACGTATTTTTGCTTCTTTTTGGCAACTTGGAGATCACTCTAGACAATGGGATTACATTGTTAATCGTACCGAAGAAACTGACACTAGGTATCCTTCTACTTCAAATGCTGTATCTAGACGTAAACGATCCGTTAGATATTTTTTACCTATTGTCGAACCGAACTCTGATGTACCTAATAAAATATTAGTTTTTAAAACCATGTTCCTAAACACGATTTCTATAGGGGAGAGAACAGTTCAAACAGCATTGAAAAAATGGCGCTTAGGTGGTGGGTCTATCTCTCCTGATCGGCGTGGTGGAACCAGAGTCATTGTCATAGATGACCAAATAAAGGAAGGAGTTATAAGACATGTTAATACATTTCAGCCCGTCGAATCTCATTATGTGCGCAAAAAATCGGTAACCTATTGAAATATCGAATTTCTGTTACCCGAATCTTAAAACCCCGAAAACGGTTGGTAGAACTTTTAAAAGACTGATGTAATGAATGACAACTTTCTATAATTCCGTTTTTCATTTCCCAGATGAATCAATTTCCAGGTGCACTAAAACCAAATTTTCAAATAGTATTTTTTTGTTTCCCATTTTGTCATAATCCAAATATAGTTATACCAGATTCTCAGAATATTCTTTTTTGGTTCCCATCGTACCATTTTCCAAATAAACTATTACCAAATTTTCATAATCTTTTTATTTGGTTCCCATACAAATCGTGTTCCAGCTAAACTTTATACAGGTATAGTAAAAATCAGTAAATTTATACGATTCATTTAGGGTGTGTAATAGGGTAGGGTGAAAATGATCTGGTCCTCACTAAAGCTGATAAAGGCAACACAGTAGTGATAGCAACACGACAGGACTATATCTCCAAAGTTAATACCTTTTTGGAAAGCCCATCCTTTGTTGAAGTGAAGAAAGACCCTACTAAGAAGTTTAGTGAAGCTGTGAAAGAAACCTTACAAACAGCAAATAGTATTTTTGGAAGAGATTCCTTATATAAAGTTAAGATGATGAACCCTCAACCTCCAAAACTTCATGCATATTATAAACTCCATAAACCTGAAGTTTCTATCCGCCCAGTGGTAGCTTACGTCGGAGCACCAGCATACAAGTTAGCGGCAGAAACAAATAAATTGTTCAAAAAACACACCAATTTTGTACCGATGCACACCATTAAAAATAGCCTCGATTTGGTGAAAAATCTGGAAAACATACATGTACCAGATAAGGCCATTTTGGTATCTTTTGATGTCAAAAATCTGTTCCCTTCTGTACCTTTATGTGACTGCAAAATAGTAATTAAGGATATTTTGTTGAAGTCTGCAGTAGATCCACAAATTTCAATAGATTTAGAGCATACTATATCTGTGTGCCTAGAACAAAATTATTTTAAATTTAATAATAAGTTTTATAGACAAGTAGATGGTCTAGCTATGGGCAGTCCGCTTTCACCGCTTTGTGCAGACATTTTTATGGACTATATAGAAAAACAAATTCTCGGAAACAGTAGTTACAAACAGTTTATTTCTTATTGGTACAGATATGTGGATGATATCATTTGCTTATGGACCGGAAAAGTCGACGATTTGAATAACTTTTTGACATTTATTAACACAATTAATTCTAATATACAATTTACAATAGAAATCGGGTACGATAAAATTAACTTTCTTGACATAACTATATGCTTAGTTCATAACAGACATAAATTTAAAATTTATAGAAAACCCACATTCACCGACAATGTCATTGATATAAGTTCTAGACATCCACTAAGTCATAAATATGCTGCGTTTCATTCTATGGTAGGTAGATTAATTTCGATCCCAATGTCGCAGAATGATTTTGATGAAGAATTATCAGTTATCAAGAGCATAGCAATTAATAACGGCTTTTCATCCAAGTTAATCGATAACATGATTAAACGAAAGAGGTCAAGGGCAGCCATAGATCTGGTGTACAAAGGAAGTACTGCCTTTGTTACTCCAAATAATGACAAGAAACGATGGGCTCGCATACCTTATATTGGTAATATATCATATAAGTGCGCTAGACACCTAACAAGTTGTAAACCCGCATTTTACACAACCCATAATTTATACAAACTTATCTGTAATAACAGGGATAAGACACCGGTTGAACAAAAAAGTGGTGTGTATGAGTTGACATGTTCTACATGTGATAAAAAATATATAGGCCAAACTGGAAGATCGTTCCAAATTAGAGTTGCTGAGCATGCTAGTGCCTGGAGACTCAATAAAACTGAGTCCAACTTCGCGGAACATCTTCTAGCAGAAAAACATTCCTTTGACCCGAAAATAAATTTTAAAGTCCTACACTCATGTGACAAAGGTAGGAAAATGAATGCCCTTGAAGCTCTAGAGGTAAATAAAATAATGAATTCAGATAGGAACATGATTCTGAACCAACAGTTGGAACTAAGCCGTTCACCTTTATTACAATACAGCAAATGGTAAAATCTACATATCATATCAATATCTGAATCACATGACAATTAGTTAATATCCTTATTTTATTTTATTTTTTATAATTTATAATACTTTGACATTGATGACATGATGATACAATAGTTTTTTGACATTTTATTTATTTATTAATTATTGATAAGGTCTTATACTGCATTTATTTTATTTTTAGTCGTTACTTGTTTTATTCTAACATTTTTGTATTAATTTGACATTTAATTATAATAATACGCCAAACATGACTTGATTTATGGTAATGGTCTCATATTGTGATTCTCCCTAAATTTTGGGAAAATTTATAAAGTGGTATCCCAATATTTTTGTCTACCCACACAGTCAATATATTACTCTAATTGACATCTGATACCCAAAAAACATGTATCAACCTTTGATAATGCCGTAAGGCGAAACCGGTCAGGAAATCAATAAATAATGTGGAACAGTACAAGTGATTTCATTGAAGATGTGTAGCAAGTTCCACCAAGTGCATAAGCCGTTGATATAATAATAAAAAATCTAACGTTCACTTAAGACATAAATAATTTCACTTAATATAATGAAAGCCTGAAGACTTATAATATAATTTTGTTTAAATTATTGTTTTCCATGTCATGCATGAACAGTATTGTATGCAGGTATAATCAATGAATCAGGAAAGCGAGCTCGTGAACACTGCGTACCACACCTGACCCGACTCGCCGTGGTACTTGTCTGCCCTACACTAGAGTGTTATTTAAGAACCGGAGGCGCGGAGGGACAGGAGCCCCTTATTTCGTAGAAAGAAATTTCATAGAATTTCGTTTCACAGAAAATGCTTTAGATAATATTTGGTTCTTATATTTTTATTTCGAATATTATTGTTTCAAAAACAATTTCCTACAATGAAACATATTTCACAGAAACACAATTGAACGAATTTTTAATCACCTTTTTTTGTTTAACAAACTTATCAAACTGTAGAATTATTTTTTAAAGAATATCAAACCACCTTTATAATGTTCCAAATCACATTTATTTTTAACTGTAACATTTACAATTTTAACACCCCGACTCAGATTACCCCGATTCGGATAGGTTAGGTTAGAAGGCTAATGCGGGAGCGGAGCGTAGCGAAGCTCCCGCATTAGGCCTTCGTGGTTATTTTTTTATAAACCACCCAGAAGTAGGAGCCCCGCGTAGCGGGGCTCCGTCGACCTTGTAGACGCAAGCTTTGGCGCCCGGGCGAGCTGGAACGGCTGAGGCTGGTCGCCAAAGCTGCGGAAGCGAGCGTTGCCTGCTTGCCTGCATGCTTGCCTGCTTGCCTGCATGCCTGCATGCTTGCCGGTTTGATTGCCAGCTTGCCTGCATGCATGCTTGTTTGCTTACATGCATACATATATTTTTTAAGGCAACGCGTGTTTTGTTCAGTAGGTCTCCAATTGTAGTTAGTAGACGCCATATGAGGTTTAGTTTTAGGTTTATAAATCTGGATATTGTTTGTCTGGATATCAATTAACTGGATATCAATTAACTGGATATCAATTAATTGCATTTCAAAAATTAGTGTTGTAAAAATTGGGCTTTCGTGCATATGGATTACGGTCATCTGGATTTTGTGCATTTAGATTTCGTGTGTCTGGAACTCGTTCGTCTGGATTATAAAACGTCTTACAAATGAATAAATCAGCAAATGAAATTCGGAGTTGCGATTATATGGCAAATAAAACATCGGAATTTGAAAAACCGGGATTATGAAAAATTGGCCAAACGTTTTCTGGATTATGATATTCGGAATATTGAAATTCGGGATTAAGATAGGTAACCCAAAAAATCTACTAAGCTATACCTGGATAGTGATCTTACATTCACAAAAATGTTTTGTTTGTACAATGAGTGGTGTGTTACTGAACATATATTTAACAAAGCAAAGACAGCAAGACAGTATCGTGACATTATAAATCAAAACTTCAATATTTCATTTCATAAACCGAAGAAAGATATTTGTAACGAATGCCATACATATAATATAAACAAAAATACATTAACTGAAGAAGAAAAGCAAAAGCAAGAACAGCACATGAAAAACGAAACTATAGCGCGAGAAATTAAGGCTAAAGATATAGAAGAAGCTATAGAAAATAAAGCAAAAATAATTACAGCGTGTTTCGATTTCCAAAAAATTTTGAATTGTCCCCATGGCAATGTAGGTTTATTCTATTACAATAGAAAATTGTCTATTTACAATTTCACAGTGTTTGATCTTGCTAGTCAAGAAGGTTATTGTTATATGTGGCCTGAGATTAATAGCAAACACGGAGCATGTGAAGTGGCAAGTTGCTTGTCTAAATTTATTGAGTCTAAAGTAAAAGATGGTGCCAAAGAATTCAGGTTTTGGTCCGATAATTGTGCGGGCCAAAATCGAAACCGAATTGTCTTTGCTTTTTATACTTATGCCGCTAAAAAGTATGGAGTAACAATAACTCATAGGTTTGTAGAGCGTGGTCATACACAAAATGAGGCAGACTCTGTTCATGCCCTAATAGAGAGAAACGCAAAAAATAAACTTATATACACGCCAGCGCAATGGTTTGCTTTAGTTAGATGGTCCAAAGTGAACCCTCCGAATTATAATGTAATTGAAATGAGTCTGTCAGATTTTTACAATTACAAAACATTACTAGAGGGTAGAAATTGGGTTAAAAATAGTAGGAATCAAAAAATATTTTGGACCAAAATACGAGAAGTTCAAGTAGTATCAAATGAATCCCATATTTTGAACTATCGATATCAGTTGGAGGAAGAAAATTATATGAGCTTAATAACTAAAAAGGGGTATGAATCGAGAAGAAGGAACAATATTTCATTAGAAATAATTGAAAGTGATTTGAACCAATGTTACGCCAATCATTTATGTGTAACATCAGCAAAGTTTAAGGATTTATTAAGTCTTTGTGAAGGACGTATAATACCTCAAGAATACCATAATTTTTATCAACAACTATCGCATAATGACACTGTTGCAGGACCTGTAGAAGAGAGTTCATCATCCGATTAGTGCTAATAAACAGTAATATGACTTTAATTATATTTTTATATGATTCTATGTTGATTTTTATATATTTTTATAATGTTGATCAGTAATTAGTAAGTAGATAAACCAAACATAATTTCTTTCTTTTTATGTTTTTAATATTTGTTACAAGATGTACCTAGATTATACATTATATATTTTTGATACATTTATTCATATTTTTTTATTAATAAGATAAAGCTATAATAAGGACAATTTCAAAAAGAAAAAGGCTGTTATATTTTTTCATAAGTACCTATAATCGTAAAAGATTTAAGAAGTGTTGTTATGTTTTGTTCTAAGTTTCCTATTATTAGAAAAATAATGTAAGAAGATTGAAATAGTGTAAAATTTGTTGTAATAAAGCTGATCTCAATAGCTTTTATTGTGGTTTTCATTTATTATACCCTAGATACGACGATAATTTTGTTGACATATGACTGTTTAAAACGTTGCATAAGGTCGTATTTTAAACATACGACTTTATTTGTGTTGTCTAAGTAGGTTTTAGTAGTAGCATATGGACGTAACAACGAGATAGGACCTTTATGCAATGCGTATAAGGTCGTAAGTTACTAAATTGGCCTTTATTCTCTTAAGTATGATTATTTATTACGCCAAAAGACTGTTATAAGATTTTGAAGTCTATTATTACTCATATAGAATGATAACTTTAGTAAAAAACTTTGTACAGAGTCAGCAAAACACTAATGTTCCTAAAAACGGCTCCCCTGTAAAATTTGACTTTTGGAGTTACGACTTATTGCGTGGGAGGTATCGATTTGTCACCTGAAGCTTAAAATTTAATCTTTTATTACTTGACAATTCTTTATTTTTTTATTTATTTCACTTGCGACTTCGCCCTCGTGGAATTCTGATTCCGTTCTTACTAACAATGGGAACATGTTATAGAGACAAAAAGTAGCACAAATTTTATTTCAAACTAAAAGCTATCCTTGTATTCCCTGTACAATAAACATTTTATTCATATCTGTTGAACCGTTGTTGGAGCGTAATTAAACATCTTCACAAACTTTCATCTTAGTAAGAAGTATAATTTCAATGAAAATTCGTTTGTAAATTTGTTAGTGTTCAACAACACTAAGCGCAACTGTACCACGAAATTCATTTATTCTGCAGACAGCGCATGACACTTCATTCTGCCTAAAACCTACCGAAGGAAATCAAAAGATCCTAAAGCAACTTCAAAGTACCTAAATATAACGTCTTACACCTTTTATTCCTATGGTTCCTTTTCTTTTATGTAAGGTATATTTTATGGTAGCCCCCACCCTCTGGTTAGAAGGAAAAAACCAACACACACCGTCTCTCCATAAAGACCATTAACTAAAGCACTTGCTTGAACAGTGATGTCCAACTGCCTGGAAGAAAAGTTCGATTAGGGCCGCTTCGCTGTCACCATTAGATAAATACCCACTTGACCTGTGCTCTCGGGCATAAAAACTAGTGAGGAGGTGGTGAAGTTGACTGTAAAAGCTAGTTGTTTATAATACTGTTACAAAATCATATGAATGTTTTATAGTTCACGTGAGGTGATGCAAAATAAATAAAGTGGGAACATTAAAAAACTTCTGTAAACTGACTTATATTCAAATGTAAGTTTATAATTTTATTTTATAAATGGCACGTCAGTATGACTTTAAGGGGATCGAGATCAGGATCAGGGATTAAAATAATTAAATATTTCGATACATATTACACAGCGCCATCTTGACCTAAACTTCACAGAAGTTGTCATATTTGTTATCAAATTCGCGACCACTACGCCACCAAGATCGTCATCTAAGTATATTCAGCATTGTTAACATCTTAAGAAGCTCGATATTATTCTTCTCAGTTTAAGTATTCCACAAGAAACACGATAGGGGGTTTTCATGAATTATCGTAGTCTTATAAGTACATTCAGCAAGTTTTTGCGTTTATGGACGATGTTTCTTAAAATAAATAATTAATATACTGATATTATGGTGTATTTGAAGATCTACGAAACCTAAATCAAGTCTAAGCTGCAAGCTCGTACACTTGCTGATTTGAAACACGAGTCTCTGGCATAGGCTTGCCTCTTGAGGTTCGGGTTAGACGCCAGTCGCTATCTTAAAGCCAATTAAATTAAATTAAATATCATTTTATTCATGGCAACTGGGCCCAATTTGTTAGTAACAATTCGTCTTACATCAATGGTTAGTATGAAATATGTCAACAATTAAACAATTAAATGAAGAAATTATTATCAATCGATATCATATTATTGCATTACATCCGATGTCAGTAAAAAAATATAATTCAAAAATCTAATAATTAAAAACGATTATAAATTAAGTAGGTAACACAAAGCCATGATAGATGCAATAGTCAACAATAATGTCAATTCATAATAGCGTATAAATCCTTTAATTCAATATATATTATTATATCAATCAATTAATTAAAGTGACCATGTAGGGTTTCACTCTACTGGTGATATGCCTCATTATGGGTGAGTCGTACCGCGCTGCTATTACTCTCAGAATGCTGTTGGAGCTGCCGCGGATACGGCTCAGCAATGACGCCGATCTTTTGCGCCAGATGGCATGAAACCCGTCTACTCTCGCCTCAGCAATCATAAGGAGGAGTAGGTCCATCTCCGGGCTGCAGGTAAAGTGCAAATTTTAGACGGAAACGGGATATAAAGGGGAGAATGGGGATCCTAGAAAGAGTTTTGGTCTATAACAGAAATAATTAAATGCTTATGGGTTGCAATTTTAAAGTTATGACTGTCTTCTCATTTTAATATTCTCGCCGACCCGTTTATCCACAATATTCGATATAACATCTATTTTTAGTCATTTAAATTCTGTTCTTCTACGATGTTAGGTGATATCGTTCAAAATTCTTCAAAGGGACCAAAGTCGTCGAGAAGTCCATCAATCTTATTCGCACATCAATTTGCCTTTTCCAAGCTGTTTTCAAGGTTATCTTTTTTACACACAAGCTGCCTTAAATTACTGTTCGCACCCTATTGACGAACCATTAGAAGAAGATTTGATGAAGGGCTCACTAATCTATATTGGATTCGCACGGATTTAAGCAAAGCTCTGCTTTGAGGAAATTCGCCTTTTATTACAGACCAAACCACCACATAAATGGTGAAATAAGTAAAATGGTCTTTAGTTTTTGTTACATGAATTTTCACGTGAACATGTTTTATGAGGCATAAAATAAGTTTCCAGGTACATATAAAATAACACATTTCGTGATTGCTACCGACCTTGCAACTTTTAACGTGATTGTACCTAAGTGAGGTGCCCCTTTTCAGAAGTTATAGCTTTTGACACCTTAATATACTCATATACTCTAAAGACGTACAGTCATGATATTAATAAATATGGCAAACACTTTTTATGACTTTGAAGACAGTTATACAAAAGCATGCATGTAACAATTTCAACTTCAAATTGTTTTTGCTTGAAGAGTCTAATCTATATCATCTTTAAATCAATCTCAACCTGATATTTTGACTGTTAAATAACAATCCAAATTGACACACTGGAAGTATTGACATTATTAGCTCATTTCGAGTTCATACAAAATACATTTTTGAACCTAGTAAATACTTAGTATTTTGTGAACTTCAACAAGAATAAACTATATAAAAAAACTGAAACGGCAAGGAGATTTTTGTAAAAGCACACATTTTAGTTGAAAGACACCACCTAATCTGAAATTAAATACAGTGGAACGAATAAACTGAAATGCCATATTTTATACTTCAGCAAATGTAAATCAATACCGAATTTTAGACAAACAATTGCCCAGAGGTACAATGATTTGGGGCTTTATTTAAATTTACTCATCATTTATCGCGTAATTTGAGCTTTTGTTAAAGCGACTTGCTAAGTATCAATTATTCTTAGCAATAACAGGAATCCCGAATGAAAAGGAATTAATGAGAAAACCCGCAGAATTAAAGAATTTTTACAGCCATTGCTATTCTGTTGAGTTTGTAGACCATAAATATCCTTTTTTGAAAGGGTCACGATGATAAAAAAGAAAATTAAAGAGTACGCATTCATAAAGCGATTGTTACTTTCAATCTACTTCTTTCAAAAGAGTTATTAAAACTGCATCAATTGAGAAGCGAAAATACCGAAGATAAATGAAGACAACTAGTGTAAAGCCATTTCACCTAAGATTATAACCTCCTGAAAATAAATGGAAATTACAAGTTAAAGCATAATACAGTTTCATTTATGTTAACGTCTCTTCAACTTTCTTTGACAAACATTTTGGCTGTAACAACTCAATATCCCGGACTTGTTCCATCTGAAAGCCGATGTCAAATTTTGTGACCGATTTCAACGAAATTCGCCTATTATACCTTATGTCCAGTTGCTGATTAAGGTTGATTCAATAGAACACTACGGCTATGTTGTCGGAAGCTGCCATTGCTACATTATTGTTCTCATCTGCCAACATCTCAGGGACCCAAGTCAACCTCGGCCTGCACGATGGTGCTCCTGCTGACTAACGGAAGAGGCTCTGACGCTCGCTACTCCTCTGGGGTCCACCCTAGGGGTTCGAAGGTCGGACGGCAGTCGCCCCGGTAATTAGCCAATCAATCACAATGGATAGAGTAACCAACAGATTGAGGAAAAGGGCTAGGGCGAGCCCGGCTAACGACGCTAGCCCCAACCAAGATCCGCTTTGCAACCTGGAACGTGGGCACGCTGACCTGACGCTCCGCAGACCTTGCGGCCATACTCGCCAGGCGTAGTGTGGCCGTGGCGATCCTGCAGGAGACACGGTGAAAGGCCAACAGGAGCCGGAATATAGGGCACGGCTACAAGCTGATCTACACAGGCTCTCCTGGTGGGGCCGAGCGATTCCACGACGGCGTTTTGGAGGTCAAGCGCATTTGCGACCGACTAACGGTAATTCTGTCGCTTATTGAGGGGATGGTAACCCACTTAGTAAGTGCCTACGCCCCACAGGTCGGCTGCAGCGACGCGGATAAAACGCTGTTTTGGGATCGTCTCGGGGATGTGCTGCGCGTCATTCCGTTGACCCATGATATCCTTCTGGGTGGCGATCTGAACAGTCACGTGGGTGAGGCGCACGGGGGGTATGGACGTGTTCATGGCGGCTATGGATTCGGTGGAAGTAACGCAGAGGGAGAAACTGTTCTCCGAACTTGCATCGCCGCCGACCTTGCCGTCGTGAATACATTTTTCAAGAAAAAACCCGAGCACCTGATCACCTTCAAGAGCTGGAGGCACGCCATTCAAATTGATACTGACTAGGAGAAGTCATATCAGACGCTCAGCCAACTGTAAGGTCATACCTGGTGAGTGTCTCACTGTACAACACTGTCTCCTTATCATGGATCTCCGCGTGATACCTCGTCACAAACAGGCCGATCGTTGCCGCCGTCAAATCAAGTGGTGGCTGCTGGATCAAACCAGATACTGGGAATCTGACTCTGCCACTGGGGACATTAGTCCCGACACAGAGGGCACGTCCGTTCAAGAGTGCTGGGATAAGATTTAGACAGCGATCACTAAGACGGCAAAGCAAGTTCACGGCGTAGCGAAAGGAGGTCGTAAAATTGACAAGGAGACCTGGTGGTGGGACGCCACAGTCCAGAGGTCATTACGGGAGAAGAGAACCCTCTTCAAGACGTGGCAAGCAATTATTTAGATCCAATAGTTGTTTGTTATTTAATACATGTTCATGCTTAAAAATAAAGCAATAGTGTTGTGCATTAGCAGCAATTCGTGTAAATAATTTCTAATTTCCCAAAATGGTAATGCATAGCGCGATGGGAGAATAGTGGGAGAGAATTTACAACTCTTTTATTCTGCTATAAACGTACAAAATATAATATAATGAAGCTCGTAGAACTTTATCCGAACTTCAGGGCAACATATACTTGGGAGCTGGTACGCGGATAGGTTAGTATATATTAATATAATATAATAATATTCACACAACGCTATCTAGATCCATGATAAGCATAGCTTACCTAGCTTGTGTTATGGAATCTTAAATGCGGATAAATATACTAAGATACTTCTTTTATGTAAATACATATATATTATACATAGAAACGCCCAGACCAATGCAAATACATGCATATTAATATTTACACTGAGCGGGAATCGAACCCGCGCCTCCTGCGCAGCGGGCGTGTTCACTACCGCCACGCCACAGAGACTATATAAAAGAAAATTATTATCTACAAAGGCAACAATAGCGTTAAATGAATAGTATTCAGATTTCTGATTAGGTACTTCAAAACTCCATATTTTTTTACAAAGCTAGCAGATTTAACTAAGATATGGACGTACTTTTAAGTTTTCAAACAAGTAAAGTTAGTTAAACGGGAGTACGTAAGACTATCGTTCTGTGACGGGAGTAACTAGATCATAATAGTATACATTATGGTACAAGTGTTTTAAATTGGTTATTAGTGCTGAGGTGCTATTGAGACCCGGAGTCGTTAGGTGAGGGTCTTAAGAGAGCCGAGAGCGGTACACACGTGTAGCATACGACGATTAAAACTAAACGAGGGCGGTATTTACTTTTTTGGTTTCTTTTATTGCTTTTGGAACAGGCTTAAGTGCTATGACCATACTGCCTTATAACTAGTGAATGACGGTCTTTACGGACAGATCATGCAATATGCTTTAAAAATTCATTCAAAAAATATACTAAACTGTTTTTGGTGACATAGTTTTGTTTATTAAACACGTACATACAAGTAGAAATTATATGTTTAATTATCTATCTAGTTACATAAAATGAGCACGCAATAGGTATATTAATGTATTTGTACTATTGAGCATGATTTTTTTGTATCGGACCTTTTTTAAGGATAAAGCAACTCAACCCATAAAATTAAAAAAAAATCTATAACTCACTTATGAAATTATAGCAATGAAAAAGTTATAGTTAGATAACAGGTGTAATTATGTGCCTAATTGCGGTGAAACTAGAGCCACATACTTGGATTGCTTATTTATATTACTTTAAATACTTTTCAATCGCCATAAGAAATAAATGACACATGACGCCATCTCATAAGGGTCAATTGAGATTAGGCGGAAAATGTTCTAGCCGCTTTTAAGTAATATTAAAATGTACTAACCGTATTCTATTGGGACAGAACTGGCAGGAGGCTGATAATAGTATGCAACAGTAAAATGTTGCATACTATTTCCAACCTTGTCAAAATGGTATAAGGTTGATATTTAAAAACCACTCAAAAACTGTTCAAGCACTTTTACACCTTATCTAAATTAACCGCAAAGTAATTAAAGTGGTGTTGTTCAAAAAAAAATATTTACATGCATATAACTTATGCTATAATTTTTAAAGGTAATTCATCTAATTTTCCTAAGTAAACTAATAAGGTTTCTTTAGAAGGGATCCCTTGTTCGGAGGCATTCCAATCACGTATGATCTTCAATTACTTTTCTCACGGTCTACTAAGCTCAGGCTTTGTTGCGGCTTATCAAGAAAAGGGGGAAATAATCATTAGTGCCAGCAAACTTCTGGCTCAGAAAGGGGAAAGAGCGATATTTCATTATTGAAAATTGTATTCTTTGTCAGTTAAAAACGTGGGGCAGATTTTCGTTACTCCTTTTGACAAACAGGTGCGGCGATGCCAATTTAGGATTGTTACAAAAAGTATCATTATAAACTAATAAGAATGTTTTAATCGTTAGCAATGGAAGGAAAGACGGTCAAGATTAATTATTTTTGAAGTATTGAGCGTGTTAAAATATACATTTTTGACAGCACTTTGAGAAACTCTTCAAGTTTCTGAATTAGTATATGGTACGGATTCTTTCTCTCTCAGTCATTTCTACAAAGGAATCTGTTTACAATTAACGATTGCATGATATAGAGTATTCACAGACATATCTCGTTCATAAGAGAATAATATATTAAGAGCGCTAATTTAAATTATTGCTATATCAACATCATAATTTTTGTACACATTTATTACACTCAACTATACTAATACTGCGCTTTAGTGTTCTCCATTTAGTAGCAATAAGTCTTCAGAGAATAATAAATTCAGTTCAAATTGTCTACAGGATACATATAAGGAATAAATTTTCATTTGCATACAACAAGTTGAACATCGCTTCTTCCCTACTACAAAGTTATTAACTTTCAGTTGATATATTATTATGATAAGAATTTTTTGGTAATCTTTTTACTTAGGCAGTTAAGTTTTTTACTTGTGAAAAAAGAAACTGAAAAGATTTCAAATATACAATAATAAGAAAAAGTAATAAAGCACAGATGGCTAAAGAGCAATTACAGAGCCATAGCCGTACGAGAATATGTGGTCAATTCGTACTAGAACTTCAGGTCAAGATGCTCTCAACGCCAGCAGCTGTGAGTGCCAGCGCTTTGATGACACACGTAATTATAGTTTTGTATGACCCCTAATTGTCATATACGTACCAGTAAAGTTATTTTAATTACTAAATGGAAAATAAAAACATTTAAGACAACTTATATACCTACATATCGTTCGTTTCATTTATCTTGGACCTAAATTGCAATATATAAAAGGCCCTAGCGCGTGTGGATTGTTTTGTAATAAATAATCTATACTTGGTTGTTAAATCTATACTTGAAGCTCGTCCACGGCCATAGTAACCCGTGCCTTCCTTAAAATACATCCAATAAACGTGTACTGCGCACATAAAGCACATTTGGAGCCCAATTTAGGTCCATGATATACCTTTATGATACCTTTGAATAGCCTGACCACTGTCGGTGCAACCTTCTCGAAATGTAACGCATTTCTAAAATATACCCTTCCTAATTTTATATCCTAAATTTATTATATAACATGGAACGCGAAACTTTAGAAGTTAGTTTTGTATTCACCTGTCAATAAGCTGTAAAACGCATTGATTTACAACTTATTTTTATGGACTTAAATATAACACTCCGTACTAAAGCAACTGTGCAAGCCAGTGTGAAATTTTATAAAACATCAGACTCGTGAATAAATGCATGTCATATCGTGTTAGTATTCATATTTCAAATGATGCATAGAATTTCAAACATGTTAGGAATTTCATTTTACTGCATTCAAAAGTTAGATTTTGCAGTTTTGGATAGTGTATTTTACCATTGTTTTGTAAGCTGTGGGTTAAATCTCCGCACAGGCCAATTTATTTAAGTTAAAAATATTTGAGTTTACTGTAAATATCTACATGAAGGTTTCATGTGATGTCCCTGCAAGGCGTTAGTCAAACACAGAGAACATAGGAATCGGACACAGACGGACGAACTCGGACTCATACATTAAATGATATATCAATCAATCAATTAGCCCACTGCAGTCCACTGCTGGACATAGGCCTCCCCCAATGTGCGCCATTTCGTACGATCCTGCGAGCTATGTCGGTAACTTTGGTTCTTTGTCGGATCACCTCGTTTCGAATTCTATCCTTCAGAGAAACTCCAAGCATAGCTCGCTCCATAGCCCGCTGCGCGACTTTTATATATCTATATATATCTAGCTCCAATCTCGTGTGTTTATTATAAGGAATGGATAATAAACACACGAGATTGGAGCTAGATTAGAGTTTCATCTTCGTCATAAGTGCGTAGACAAGTCGCAGGTATAACCTGATTAGCTACGAGTCCTACTTCTGTTATATCTGGCTTGCACGTTAACGTGCAAAAAGCATAACGTGTAAGGCAGAATCAAAACAAAATTCACACATTCACGTCTATTAATCTACTGTGTACTGCGCTCTATTTTATATTCAGTCAGAACAGTATTCCATTTAAGACACTTAACCCTTAAAAGATACAACGTCTTTACTATTTAATGAATTGCACTCTACATTAAATTAATAGGTACTGTGGTTTGGTCTTGAGAGTGCTTATTATATGCAGACAAGTTTAACTTTGGGTAAGTAATTCTCATCACTAAAATTAAAATTTAATATGATTCTCACCAATTTCTGCTACGTCAAAATTTTACATAAGATGATCACTTTTCACTTTATAATAAGTAATTATATATTATCATATACGTACTGCCTTGGATATTAGGTACCATATTTTTGGTAACTAAATATAGATATTTTGTTGAAAAATATTGTCCGAAACTGCACGAAATTGAGCTTTTTAAGACGTTAGTCAAACACAACGGACGTGGAACCTGATACATCGTTCGTTCGACAGATCGTCCCTTATTTGTTCTCGTAAAAATGAAAAAAAAAAGGTATATAAGCAGGGCAGTACGAGTCCTTTTACGCTTCCGTTGTATGTAATGAGCATGTAAGGAATTACATTATGCACCTATGTGTGGTACCACAAGAATATTTGCTAATACTTTACTTCTAAAGTAGCAAGCCAGCACATCGCTCATCTAATCGACTATGCTAAAATTAATACGTGTAAATTAATGTCACAGAGTGAGCTATAAATCATTTTTAAACCTCATACTACATATTTCTATAACATTTAATATTACTTTATTTATAAAGACAAATTTCAAGTATGTCAATTTGTGATATTAGTTTACACGTATTTATTTATTAAGATTTCAAACTCTTTTCTCGCCAATGCAAGTTGATAGTTAGCGGCTCAAACAATTGTCACGCATAAAAAAAACACAAAGTGTGTTTAAATGACAATGTTAACATTATTTGACCTTATACTTGATTAGACACCATTGAGCGGCGTGTTTGCACATATGAATATAGACACTCTACTAACTTACATAATAACGGAAAACTGATTGCTAAGATGGTTAGACCACTTTGTATGCTTACAACAATTTGGAATTTTGGTATTCAGATAATTTTGAGTACTTTGATGGTCAGCATTTTTCTGATGCCGACTATACACGTATTCTTGTATGACAGCACTTGCTACTTATACTTAAAAATACTTTTCAATGGCAACAATAACAAAACATAGAATGTACCAGAAACTAAGTCATTCAATATAGCTTAACTCTTCCGATCCTCTCCTTTAAAGCTTAACAACAATCTTTTTGTAAGACATTAAAGCTACGACAACAAACGACCCCTAACATGCACTAAATTAAGGTCTTTGAGAGCTTGTATTGAACATCGTTTCGAATCCCCATATATATACAGTATGGATATACGTTTAATACCAACAAATGGGTACGTAGTGTACTAGTCTCTGTTTTTGTTTACATTTTAAGCTAAACAATGTATAAACTAAGGATATAAAGCTACTACCAGACAGAGAAATTGTATACAAAAGCTAGTGAATACTAGTTTTACCTAATGAAAAGTCGATATTGTAGCTGCTGCAGTGACCACCGTGGTCACTTACATAATGTAGAAGATAATCCTCAACAAAATAATTATGCCTGTCCATTTTGGTGTACGTATTTCTCCCTTCAGCGTTTGCAAAGACAACAGTCCGCCATCTTAGTAGACATTGATACTAAAAATAGATACATAAAAAAAAAGTAAGTTATACTAACAAACATGTAGGAGTGAAGTAGGGCTTACTTAACGTTTACAGCTCATTAAAGCTACTTTACGAGTAATTGGACCGAAAATCCGTGTCATTTGTTTGTCTTTATAAAAATAAAAATTACAATGAGGGATATAATGAGCTTTTTTATGTTTACCTTCAAATTTCGACGTGTAACTGGAAATTTTGCAATTTTATGTATGCTTTTATGCAAATTTAATCGCTGTAATGATACCAGCACTTCCGCGAGCTTTATACCTTTTAAGTGTAATAGGGTTATTGGGTAATCTCTGTTTATTTTAGGTAAACAAACTGTTGTTGAAATTAGTACCGTTATGGTGTTTTTAATTGACTTATATGTTTAAATTGATCTCTTGCTAGCTGACTGTGCAAACTGGTCTTACCGCCGTTTAGAAATGAGGAGTTGGTGGTAGAAAGGTTGCAAATCAAGGGTAATTTTTACATAAAAAAGATTAGAAGGTTTGGCAAAAGAAGAACAAAATGTAAGGTTAGCCACCCTTATTACTAAAGGGTATAAAACGTAGCCTACAATATATTCTCAAACCTATGAATGTTACCTGGAAAGATCTCAATTCTAGCATTAATCCCAGTTGCATTCGAAGCTTTCAACTTGGAGTCTGGGGTCCGCTTTTACCAGTCTTACTGCGGGGTTGGCTGAACATGGATATTTTCTGTGAAGCGACTGCCTTTTGACCTCCACAGCCCAAAGGCGATATTAAAGCATTGATGTTAGACCAGTTGTCGGATTTTTTAGGGCTCCAACTACTCGTAACGACTGCCATAGATGTTCATAAAGCAACTGTGACGGACGGCTTAACGTGCTCTCTGAGACACGATCAGACTAATGCAAATACCCATATTCATGCATACAAATATTTGCATTGAGCTGGGATCGAATCTGTGCCTCCTGCATAGCAGCTGCGTTCACTACCGCTACGCCACAGAGGCTGCACCTTGAAAGATAAACGTCATGTAGCTTTGAACTACAAAATGGTCTTATTTTAGCTTTTTTTTTTTTACGTGCGGGAAATCCCCACGGATACCCGCCCCTCCGGAGCCGGAGGGGGAGGTTATGTCGGACTCGAACCGACTAAACCGCACGCCGTCTCTGGGTCGTAGTGCTAGGCCGAAGGTGAGGTTGTCATGCGACATATCCCTCGCACCCCGGCTGACCCAGGGCCATCCCTCTCGGTCTGGCCCTCCTCGGGAAGGGGGGGGACCACGCGGTCCCCGACTCAACCCCGGTGTGGGGAGGCGCGCATCGTCCTACGATGCGCGCCGCCGCCGTGGCCTGCTTCTGCTAGGGTGACGGGCGGCTCCACCCGTCACCCTCAGGCCCGCGCTCATGGGGGGCGGAGGTCAGTTTGCGCCCTCCGACGCCCGAGCCGCCTTCGGGCGCGTGCAGCGATGTCAGCGAGCCTTTCTCGCTCATCGCGCCGCGCCCGCTCTGCCGTCTCCTTCGCGAGCATGACCTGCTCGCAGAAGGAGGCGCTGGCCGCTCACGCATCCGCGCAGCGGACCATCGCCGCGAGCAGGGTGGAGAGCGTGAGCACTCTCACCCCCAGGGCCGCCACAAGCTCCCGCCTCAGCGTCTCAAACGCCGGGCACTCGGTGAGCGTGTGCAGCCCCGAGTCCACGCTCGCGTCGCAGTGATGGCACTCGGGCGTTGGCTCAATACCCATCAGATGCAGATACCGCCCGAAGCTACCGTGATAATCTGCGTCTGACGGTACGAGAGGCTACCGTGTGGCCTCTCTAGCCACTCCCCTATGATGGGCCTTACCGCCGCAATGACGGCGTGCCCTGCGCGTGGTTGCCCAAGTCGTCGCTCCTACTCGGCCACCATGACCTAGTGGAGCCGGGATTTCTCGGCCCGAATATCCTCGGGCTCGGGATCGAATCCCCGCTCCCGCGCCTCCTTTCGGAACTGATATAGTGCCGAAAGGGCCCTCGCTTCCAGGATCCACGGTGGCGATCCGGCCAGGAGACTCGCCGCTTCGAAGGATATCGTGCGGTATCCCCGGATGGCCCTGGAGGCCATCGTGCTCTGCGCCGTACGGAGCAGAGGCACGAATCTGGCCTGCAGGGTGTTCGCCCACACGGGGCACCCGTATAGGGCCATGGACCGCACGACACCCGCGTAGAGTCTCCTGCAGGAGGACTCTGGGCCCTTCAAGTTGGGCAACAACCGGCCCAAGCCATTCGTCGTGAGCACCAACTTGGGGCGCAGACTTCGGAAATGCTGTCCGAAGTCCCATCGACCATCAAGCACGAGCCCCAGGTATTTCAACCGGGGCTTGATGTCGATGGGAGTACCTCCCACTGTTAGGCTGGCTCCCGGGCCTGGCCTGCGCCGAGGGCCATGAAAGAACATGGCCTCGGACTTGTGCAGAGCCACCTCGAGACCCAGCCGCCGGATCCTGTCGACGACCTGAGCAACCGCGGTCGTGGCCCTCAGGGTCGCTTCGCGGTGCGTAGCCCCGCTCACCGTCACTAGCGTGTCATCTGCGTAACACGTGACGGTGGCCCCGCACGCGAAGTCACCGCGAAGCACCCAGTCGTAACCGATGTTCCACAGGAGCGGCCCCAGGACCGACCCCTGCGGAACACCGCACGACATCTCACGCCTACCGATTCCCGTCGAACTTGGGTAGATGACGGCTCTCTCCGTCAGGTACGCCCCGACTATGCGGCGGAGGTAGAGAGGCACATCGTGGTACACGAGTGCCTCCCTGATGCAACTCCAGGGCAAGGTGTTGAATGCGTTGGAGATGTCCAAGGACACCGCCAACATCACCTCGCCCCGGGCAACCGCATCCCCCGCCAGAGTCCTCACGCGCATGATGGCATCCACAGTGGAACGCCACCGGCGGAACCCAAACTGGGTGTTCGCCAGGTCCGGCCCCACTCTAGAGAGATGCTCGACGAGGCGCTTGGCAATAACTCTTTCGAAGAGTTTGCCCACCTCGTCGAGCAGCACTATGGGCCGGTACCCGGACGGCTCGTCCGCCGGGCGTCCCTTCTTGCGGATGAGGACCAGTTTCCCCGTCCTCCACATCTTCGGAAACTGGCCCCGCTCCAAACATGCGCTGAGGAACCCTCTCAGTCGGGGTTCGAGGCCGTCCTCCCCTAGAGCTAGGACCCACGCGCGGCCTGGAATGCCGTCGGGTCCCGGGGCGGTGCTTTTCTTGGCCCTAAGCCTTCGCACCGCCAGCTCTAGTTCTACCCAAGTGACCTCGGGCACGTCGTCGTCAATCACCATACTGGGCGCCGTAGGCGACCGAGGCGGCGGAGCCATCTGCGGCGGAACATGTTCCGCTCGCGCTGGGAACAGGGATTCCACCACTCCTCCGAGCCGAGCCGGCTCGAGCACCTGGGTCAGCGGAGGGGCCCGGGGGCGCAGCTTTTCTCTTACCATAAGGTAAGGCCGCCCCCATGGGTCCCGCTCCAGCGTCTCCAGGAGCTCCCGGTAGCAAGCGGCTTTTGACCGCTTGATCTCCGCTCGGAGGGCATTCCGGGCCTCCCTGTATCCCTCATGTAGCTCCGTCAATCGGGGCTCCGAGTCTGCGGGACGAGCACGCCTCCTACGGAATCGGGCCCACCGGCGGTGCGTGATCACGCTGGCTTGACGCAGCCTCGCGATCTCCGCATTCCACCAGTAGACCCGACGCCTCGGATTATAGGCTGGAGCTCTAGGCATACTCGCATCGCAGACACGTGTCATGGCCTCCCGGAACCACGCCGCTTCATCGTCGACATCGACAGGCCTGTCCGGCGCAATGGCCCAGGCCTGTACGATGGCGGCCTCCAGGAGGTTCTCCCGATTCAGTCGCCCCAACACCCAGCGCGGCTCGCGTTGGGCCGAAATGACCGGCGCATCGCTCGGAGGAGGGGAGACATCAAACCGAACGTATCGGTGATCCGATAGTGTCTCCATCTCCGCGGCGACACGCCAGTCCCGCACGCGAAGTGACAGGGAAGCGCTCGCGAACGATAGATCTACGATCGAACTGCGCTCCCCCGCCACAAACGTGGCCATATACGTGGCTTCGGCCCCGCGATTCTGGAGAACTAAGCCGAGAGAATCGGCCCAGCTCTCCAGAGCCCTGCCTCGCGCATTCGTGCGCCGGGAACCCCAAGCCTGAGACCAGGCGATGAAGTCCCCGAGCACGAGAACCGGACGAGGCGAACAGGCATTGACGACGTCGGTCAGCCGCTCCAGCGACCGCCGATACTGCCCTATGAGTCGGTGTGATCTCGGCGTGAAATAAACGGCCACGACCGCAATCTCCCCCACCCGCGCCGCTACGATGCCATGCTCCCTTGCGATCACGACAAGTTATTTTACCTTACTGACTTAATGTAACTGACAATAACTCATAGTGTTTTCTCAGTACTATATGTATATATGGACTATTGACGTTAGCCGATTGGTTGATAAATTGTTTCTTCTCACTATTCTCTCAAGAACCAATGAACTCGTAAGAGTTGCACAAATAATCCATTTATAAGTATTTTCTGCGTTAATTTCCAGCTGCTTCTTGTACAATTCACGCAACATTTAATTTGAATAAATTGTTGTTAACATAAAGACACAGAAAAAATAGTTTACGTAAGTAAGTACATTTTCTGTAACGCCAGGTTAAATTACTCTATAAAGAAGAAGAATATAAACTGTTATAATAAAATAACTTATATGCAAAAATATAATTTATAGGTTTTAAAAAATAACAAAGGAAATATATATATGTAACAATATATATAATTATCAAAGGAAACATATAAATAGTAGATGATAAAATTCAAAACCATTTCGACAGAATAAATGTATAAAAAGTCTGAAATGCGACCAAAACCCAGACGACGAAGCAGAAAGAACGGGAATATCCGAATGGCAATAATACGTGTAAACGAATGAACTTAGCACAAACAAGCATCAGAATTCGTGAAGAACTTCGTAAGTTCCAACAGGGCGAACGTAAATTCGAACCGAGCTATCGGTCTACAGTCATTCTCAGTAATGAGTTACGAACTTACCTGCGGTGTTAGAGTTACCAACTTTACGAAACAAACACTGATGATCAGATCATGTTGTTTACACGTCTGTTAAGACTACTGTGTACACTTCAAAGAGTTGCTCTAATTTAGTAGAACATCTTTTCTCGGCGTATCTTTATAGTACCTTACGTTTCATTCTTTGTATTTTATTCGATTGTAGAATTTTGTTGTCTTCTTGTTAAAGTTTCTGATATCATTGAGCATTTGATGTTGTCTTTCTGAAAAGCGTTAACAAGCAAACAAAACTTTTCTCTTTACAATATCAGAATGATATCGAAAAGTCACAAATTTAGTGGCAAAATTCTGATACCTTTCATCAAAAGTTTATCCGGTTTGTACAGTCGTACTGTATCCGTTTTCTTTTGTCTATAATTTCATGTTTTCGGTGAATTTATAACTTTATTGGAGTTGCACATTTTGTGGGAGGAGAAATAATTTTAATAAAAACGATTGATAAGCATCTACATGTTACATTGATTTAAAACGGGTGCTTAATAGAGAGTAGTCACATCCGAACGTTTCTTAGATTGAAATGTGTGTTACTTTGTTCTTTAAAATTTAGAGGCATAGTGTTACTAATAATATCTGTTACAATGATATTCAAATTAGGTACTGATTTCATTTTGTTATTCCATATGTATGGATAACATAGTATTTAATAGAAGTAAAATATTCAATTATGTATTTTTAACTGTATGTTGTTCGACTGACCTCATTTTTGTAATACCTTTTTATTTTATTATCATTATTATAATATACATCATGCGCCAAATATATCTGAAAAAACTCAACATCCAGCACACTTGAACTCGCGACCAATTCCCTATAGAGGGGAATACTCTAACAAATTAAATTTTTATGAAAGCATTTTTTAACTTATTTTTTCCACAATTAAAGTTTTATTTTTATATTTTCACAAATAATATATTATTAACCATGCAAATACATGCAAAGAAAGAAACCTGAAGTCTCTCTACCTATTGTTGGCTCTTTGCGGGTCCTTGATCTGTTAAAATTAAATCGAAGTGAGCCTAAACAAAAGGCCCACGTAAATTACTATTCAATAAGTTTCTTTTTAAAGTAATGGATCTTCAATCAATCTCAAATTTTATTTTGGATTTGTTAATTAAACTCTCTCGAGTCAAATACCTTTGATGAGAATTTGGATACAAGTTTGAAAAAGTACTGTTTGAAACAAACAAGTTTGAAAAAAAAACATTGTCACCCCTAAAATTAATTGTGTAGACTCAACACAATTAATTTTAGGGGTGACAATGCTTTTTTTTATCTAAACTTTAGTTTGACAATATAAAAAGGAATATCTTCTTTTTATATTGTCAAATTAAAGTTTGAAGAAGTTGCAGAATTTGAAGATTGAGTAAAGAATATTTTAATGATTCATTTTATTATATTTAACAAGGAATTCATAACTACGCTTCTAAAATTTTATTTATTTTCGATGTAGTATGAAGTATTTAGACAATAAATATGGCAAAAAACGTGTTCCTGTGTTTTTAAAAAATAACTCCTGCGTTCGAATTCAAATTTCTACACGGAAATTACATTAGATAGTATCTAAACGTTTATAAATAATGTCTCTAACGGTATTATGAGAGCAAATGTTGCCAAATATCTACTGGTACCTAACAGTCGGATCCAATTTAAATTTTGGCTATATTGTTATCGAGTTATTAAAGCTGAGAAAACTCAAACTAATGTCGCAAATTAGCCTGCGACTCACTCGATGGTATATGTTTGCCATAGTATACGAACTATTGTAGTATTGGTTATATTACTCCCAAAAAAACTTAAAAAATACTGAACGAGTTTAATTTTATAAGAAAGGTTTGTTAAAAAGCTTACATTTATTTTAATGCAATTGGTTGAGTACAACCGCCGTCCTCGCGTGTAGACCTGTGGTTATCAGTCAGTTCATAAATCAGATTATAGCCTTGATAACATAATTACTACATCGAGCGAAAATTTTCGTTGCATTGATTAGTACAAATATTTTTTTTTAAATACAATCGATTTTAATATCCTAATAAGCACTTCCTTAGGCGGTAGATACTATCTGATTAAACTGAGATCAAACAAAAACATTTTTACCCTTTGTTAAATTGTGAAATCATGTTATACCACACGATAAAAAGGGCTATCTCGGAACAATTTTGATCTCATTTCACAGACACGTGATTTTGACAAGACCCGAAAATATTTTCTTAATCTGATAGCATCTTGCTAGGGTTACTCATATGAGGCTTCCGAAAAATTCGCCTCTAAGTCTTACATATAACTATGTACAGATATATAGTAATGCAAGGTCTGATATATAGTGTGTATAATTTGGAAGCGAAATTTTATAGCCATTCGGATTGAGCATTCTGCACTGAATGCACTCAAGTTCTTCTCCAAGCGTTTTATTTTTATTCAAGTTTGGAGCAGTATATTTTATTACTAATATCTACTTTATTACTAAGTAGTTCGACAAGTGAATGGGTCTTGGAACTGAGGTTTACTGGAGAATTGAAAGAAGTCATACTAAATTTTCTTGAGATTCATAAAGATTTTTTTATCTCTCTTTCTGGCTGAGATAAGTTCAGAGTATAAGTTTGCTGTAGTGTGTACTTATATCGTAAAGGCAAGACCAACGCCCGAGATTCATCTGTTTGAATTTCCAGAAGGATCTGGCTAATGGAGCAGAGTAGTGAAGATTACTTTAGTGCTTATAGAGTACCCATCAAAATTGCAAGGATTGTCAATTTATCGCTAGAGATGATTGGGAAATCCTTTGTTCAGAGAACACAGAAGAGTACAAAGAATAGAGAAAAAACATACATTTAGAGGTTATATTTGGCTTTTCCCTTTTGCGTATGAAATAAATAATAAGCTGAATACGAAATACGAATATGAAATAAAGAATAGGCCACACCCATATCCTAAAACCCATAACAAAAGTGTGTCTTAGTAAATTTAGTTTAAATTATTATTGATAGTTTCATTTCCAATTAACTATAAGTATAGTTTTGGAACACTAGTTTTCAAAACGACTCAAGTATTAGACTTAATAAAGTCCTTGTTCTTGAATATTAATTCGTTTTAATTGCTCTCCACAGGCGCCGGGTCAAGCGTAAAATCTTAAATCTTTGCTCTTAAATCTAGATGTTATTGATAGGTACATGATATTATCCTAATGAACTGCTCTTTCAATTTTCTCCTTTAACAAACTGCCTACCCCGCTATGGTATTAATAGTTCAATTAACTTAATACAGTCTTCAGTCTATGTTTGTACTTAGCGTACAAATAAATATTACGAAAGTACATGCATACATCAATACATAGTCTTTTACCCGCTGGGGTAGGCGAATTTACCTTACAATACTTTTATTGTATGGTAAATTCGTCTACCGCAAAAAAAGGGCATTTTAGGTACTTTTTTTTTAAAGAGTATTAGCAAACGAAATTATCGAAATCACTAATATTCCCTCTAACCCCTCCAACTAAGCTCAATTGCTTGTGCTAGGAGTGGGTTCACGTGGGTAGTGTAATGGCCAGGATTCTAACCCGCGACCTTTCGATTGTAAGGCCGACTCAAACAACAAGAATCGCGAGCAACTGAAACTATAAAACTGCGTTGCAAAATGCCCACTATAAATGAAATATGTAACAGAGTTGATTGCAAATCTGATACCTTATATGTTATGATGGTTTTTTGGCTCACTCGCACCTTTTCCAATATATAAGCCAAAACCATCTAACCGAGTTTACGAAACATTTCCAACTCACGGCAAAATTGAAGCAGTCCCAACAACATTCTGCTCACGTTGTTGTATTGAACCTATAGGGCGCTTAGTGATCGTTAGGAATAGGTAATCATCTCACGAGCTACTCGAAAGTTGGCCCTAACTTCATAATCGTCCGTACTCATGAAAATCTTCTATTATCATATTTTATATCTACATGATTTTTGGTATTAGGTATTTAATTGGAAGCATGCAATAATATTGTTCCAATTACGAATATATCATAATTCCATTAAATTATATCGGTAGTAGGTATTTTAGAACTGTCATTATTTCAACACAATATCGACTTTAAGGTTATTTATTAACTTGCTTACACTAATTATTGAGTCAATCAATTAGCCTATTGTTGTCTGGTACTGTACATATTCTCTCAAGCACCTGATCATTCACCTTGTGTATCCAGTCTATCCCAACTACCTTTTTCAGGCTGTCCGTCCATCTTGCTAAGGAACGTCCAACCTTTTGATTCGATTGGCGGCCACCACCCAGACTCGATGGTTTCATCTGCCATCGGGCCGACAACTAACTTATTAACTTCAACTTTCAATAACGTACAATCACAACAATAAAATAACCTTTACACGAATTATAACTTAGATTCGACATTCATCTAAATGTTCTTTAACCTAAATACGTAAAGTTGTTAGAATTTTATTATGGATTGCCTCCGAAAACAATAAATAACGACATAATACCATAATAATCCATACAAATGATTGTTTCACAGAAAAAGACTGCAATAACGAGCCGTAGCGTCAGTTATTCTCAAAATTTGAACAAACTTATTCCACAAAAAATATGTTATTTTTGAATAAAGCTAGTCATGGCTTATAATGGAGAAAGCGACATGAAAATACGGCATAGCCATTTCCTCATTACTCTTTTTGTTAGTTCTGTTGATCACAAACAGATATTTACCCAAGGTTTTTACAGCTCTGTCATGATAACTCACAGTTTCTAGCTTCTACGTGTTGCCTTTGTTTTTCAATGATAATATTTGTAAAGTAATGCAGTTGTTTATTCACACATCAATAACAATTTGAGTGCACATTTAGTAATATTTTTGAGTTTTGATTAATTTTATTAAATGTTTAAATCAGTTCATATTGAGATTTTTTGAAATTCAGTCTATTCACTCTAAATAATTGAATAAAGTAATCAAAGAATGCTAAAGCCTAAAGCACAAGTATTCAAATACATATAACAGCCAAAAATGTATCAAAGGAAAAATATAAGAATATTGAAACTTTCATTAAAGGAAAACGGAGGGAACCCCTGAGCAACGCTCACTTTCTATATATCCCCCACGACATAAGTCTTCTGAATTACTTATACCTTTCACACATTACACAAAAGCATCGCATAACCGTACCGTATAAGAACCGGCTCATAACGATGTAGTACAACCGAGCGATACACGCTAAAGATGCTTAGGTACACGAAGAGAACTACACTCGTGTCAAAATTCATAAATAAATTCATTAAAATGTTGTACGAATATCATAAAGGTGCATAATTTGCACTTCCGACTAAACCTTCAGTTAAAAATGAGTGGAAGTGGAAGTTTTCGAATATTCACTCCTAGTATAAGCAATTTAGCTTAGTTGGAGAGGTTAAAGGGAATATTAGTAACTTTGGTTGCTAATATTCTTATAAAAAAGAGTATATATCGTACAAATGTCGTCGTTTCTCTTTTTCCTATCCTAATCGATTTAATCATACTATTTACTTATAAATTTCACTCAATTGTTCGGGTGGAGTAAAACAATATTGAAAACTGATTGACACATATACATTATAGATATATATTTATATATCTACCGATAGTCGTAGTAGATATAACTACGACTATCGGTAGATTTCTCCCACCGTCGTTCCAATATAGGAAAATTTGGAGCACTCACGGTGTGACTTGGTAACTCAGTGGTTTGATTCCCCCTGTAAGGGACTGGTCACGGGTTCAAGCCCCGCCTGAGTCGTTTCTCTTTTTCTATCTTAATCGATTTGATTTTAAATATTTGTATCACAGATAAATCTAACCCAATTAAAAGAATATTCTTAGTTTGATTTAATAACAAAAATAAAAGTATAATTTCCACGATTACATAAATGGGTCTTCATGAAGCAGTTTCCGTTTCTTATATACGGAGAAATTTACGTATCCCGAGGGACCTAGAACGAGAATGTTGCTTTCAATCCTCTGTTAATCGCTTACCCTGTAGCCAGCTAATCATAGAAATTCCCAAATGCTTCTAGCGAGTGGTCATCGGGGAACTTTAACTTGTTAGTGTAGAACTGTAACTAGGTTATATTTTAGGTATTTCCTCGCTAGATTTTATTTATTTGTGAATGTATCAAAATCATTAAATCAATACGTTTTGGACGCAGGTAGTAAGGTGGGTAGCGTGACTTACGAATCTTTGCTATATACGAGTACTAGCTGACCCGGCGAACTTCGTACCGCTAATATTTTTCCGCCCGCGTGGCGTCAGATGCCGTTCCCGCTACACCCTCTACTATAGTAAACATTATTATACATATAAACCTTCCTCTTGAATCACTCTATCTATAAAAAAAACCGCATCACTATCCGTTGCGTAGTTTTAAAGATTTAAGCATACAAAGGGAAATAGGGACAGAGAAAGCGACTTTGTTTTATACTATGTAGTGATATGTCAATCGTGAGTTATCCACTTAAAGAAAGCGTGTGTGAGTGAAACAAAGCATATACTTTCTAGACGCTTTGCGAGTCTTAGAATCGTCGTACTGACAAGGTATCTCTAAATCTTATCTTATATATAAAAAAATCGTGTCACGATGTCTGTTTGCGATAAACTCCGAATCTCCAGAACGGGTTTGGAACCATTTATAATATGGTACAACTTAAAAGATAGGATAGCTAACATCTCAATCCATAGCCGCAATCCGAAATCCACGCGGGCGGAGCCGCGGGCAGCAGCTAGTTCTTTTTTTTTTCATTCGATATATTCATTATTGTGTCTCACTCAGATAAATGTTGTGAGAGCGACGCTTCAGGTGTGAGTACCAAATAACCAATTTTGTCTTCAAACGTATTTTTTCTCTTCAAACGCCCTAGTAATAGATTTTTGAATTTCTAAAAATAAGTATAATAGAATCCTTAACAATGAAACCAGTAACAATGCTCCGTTTTTGCTAATACACCACTTGTGTGGGTTTTGTGTGTTGTATATCAAAAACCTACACATAAATACTATCAATCAATTTAATTCGCCCACCGCAATCCAATGCTGGGCATAGATCTCCGAATGTGCACCATTTCACCCGATCCTCCGCCTTCGACATCCAGTCCTATCCTAGCCACCTTTTTCAGGTCGTCAGTCTATCTGGCTAGGAGGTGTCCTACATTCTGTTTGCCTTCTCGCAGTCTCCACTTTTTTTCTTTTACGTGCTGAAAATCCCTACGTTTACCCCCCCTTCGGAGCCGAAGGGGGAGGTTATGTCGGACTCGAACCGACTAAACCGCACGCCGTCTGTGGGTCGATGTGCTAGGCGGAAGGTGAGGTTGTCTCGTGACATATCCATCGCACCCCGGCTGACCCAGGGCCATTCCTCTCGGCCATTCGAATTCGGAGATGCTCTCCTAAGTCCCATCGACCGTCAAGCACTAGCCCCAGGAATTTCAACCGGGGCTTGATGTCGATGGGAGTGCCTCCCACTGTAAGGCTGGCGCCATGAAAGAACATGGTGCGGACTTGTGCAGAGCCACCTCGAGACCCAGCCGCCGGATCCGTTCCACGACTTGAGCAACCGCGGTCGTCGAATGGCTGAGAGGAATGGCCCTGGGTCAGCCGGGGTGCGATGGATATGTCACGAGACAACCTCACCTTCCGCCTAGCACATCGACCCACAGACGGCGTGCGGTTTAGTTGGTTCGCCTCGCAGTGCGTAGCCCCACTCACCGTCACCAGCATGTCGTCCGTACGCGAAGTCACCGCGAAGCACCCAGTCGTAACCGATGTTCCACAGCAGCGGCCCCAGGACCGATCCCTGTGGAACACCGCACGACATCTCACGCCTACCGACACCGGTCGAACTTGGCTAGACGACGACTCTCCCCGGGGTACGCCCCGACTATGCGGCGGTCCAGGGCAAGGTGTTAAAGGCGTTGGAAACGTCCAACAACACCGCCAGCATCACCTCACCCCGAGCGACCGCATCCTCCGCCAGAGTCCTCACACGCATGATGGCATCCACAGTGGAACGCCACCGGCGGAATCCGAACTGGGTATTCGCCAGGTCCGGCCCCACTCTAGAGAGATGCTCGACGAGGCGCTTGGCAATGACTCTTTCAAAGAGCTTGCCCACCTCGTCGAGCAACACTATGGGCCGGTACCCGGACGGCTCGGGCGTCCCATCTTGCGGATGAGGACCAGTTTCCCCGTCCTCCACTCAGTCGGTCTCGAACCCTCTCAGTCGGGGTTCGAGACCGTCTTCCCCTAGAGCTAGGGGACTCCACTCTAGGACTCGGCTGCTCCAAGGATCGGTCCTTCGACAGATGTGACCAGCCCATTGCCACTTCAGCTTACTTATTCTTCTACATGTAACCACAGGCATTACAAATCTACGCAGCTGTAGGATGATTAACTTAACCACTACAATGTATATATTATCGTTATACATATACTAATATATACAATATTTTTTGATATCTATTTTATGCAGTTTTTCTGTTGGAAATTCCTTGGTTAGACTTTAAGTCTAACCAAGAAATTTCCACGTTAGATTTAATCGCAATTGGTTGAGCAGAATCTGAGATATGATCGAAAGGAAGCTTTAAACGACATATTAGGTTGATTCAAATATAAGAGATAAGGGACATTAATCTGAGTATCGTCGAGATTCAAACGCAGAAGTAACGTGACTTGACGATGGATTACAATTGGTTAACATTGAAAAGAGAACTGCCGTTTAACTACATCAACCTTCTTCTCATCTACGTCGGCAACGCGATTGTGATGCCCCTAGTGTTGCATACGTCCATAGGCCACGGTAACCACTTCCCATTAGGTAGGCCGTATGCTTGTCTGCCACCTAAGTGGTATAAAAAAAAGAAAAAACCTAAACGAGTTGGCTTTACGAAAGCGTGTAGTTACAAAATGGATTATCACTCAGAATAAGGGGTAAAGATATTACAATTTATAAATAAGTCATGGGACGTTGTATTCAAATTTAATAAACGTTATAATGAAAGGCAAGCAGAATCCTAGTTTGAGCAGCAGAGCAATTTCCTTAAATTGTGTGTCCTTTATGAGTAACTTATGAGACAAACAAAGGTGAGACAACAAAAGGGCAACGTCTAGCTGTTATCGTATATTTAAATACAAACACAAGATGGTAACACAGCTGGGAATGTGGGATTAAGTTAGGTTACATCTAAATATTTGTGTTAACGTTTTGTTTGTAATTTTTAAAGATAACAAATCACAAATATGGTTACAACATGAAAATATTACAAATGTGTTCCACGAAAAGTTATTTGAATAATAAATGCATATGAATGAATGAATAATAATATAGTATCAACACGAGATTAAAATAAATACCTACATCAAAAGTCATATTATAAAATACTTGAATGTTTGTAACCGAAATCCTTCGAAACGGTTTAGCAGATTTTTACGATTTCTTCGAGTATATTTGGCAGTAATAGAGCTAGAGAAGCTAAAATAACTACTGCAAACGATAAAGAAACAATAAATAACAACCTTGGATCCTTCATCACCACCCTACGAGTACTGTGGCGACCTCAAATAAATTCAACATCATAAACATGCCTTTTGACTTCTTGTCTAAATAAAATGAGACAGGTCAAAGTATTAACAACGAAGTGACGTAATAGACAATAATTTTTCCCTTGTTGAATTTTTTAATACGAGTATATACCTGCTTTGAGGGTTCACTCACACGGTCTCTATGAATGTTTTACAGGAGCCGCTACTCTGAAGCCACCCTTCGAATAAATGATTCATGACTAGCCTCGTTACTTTCTCGGTATGACGTTCAGTGTTGTTGAAAGCACTGTATAATTCTACGGCGATAAGAACTAAAATACTCAAATTGTTGACTATCGGTGCGTTGCTCTATCAACATGAAGATTTGTTTACTGAAATTATATATTCTCGCAAGAAATCAGAAACCGCATAATATAGGTATATTTCAACTTTTCCATGCACCTAATATTTATATCCTCATATCAGTTACCATTATATCGAAAGTTCTTATATTATGTTGAAATGACCATGTGAATCTCAAATTATGTTATGATCGTTGTTGATTAGGAAAAACCCACTAAGTTTAAGAAAAAAGGATAATATTCAACGAGGATAGCGACAAATTTTATTATTATTTTATCACTTTGCGAATATATTTCATCACCACAATCACATTTATTTATTTTGCAAAGATTTATATTTTTTGCTAAATTCAACGGATGTCGGACATATAATCATATTTTGTTGAATTGCAAATTCCTACACAATGGTTAAACAAGGCATAAAAGTGAGAAACAAAAGAGTATCACGTATGTCGTTTTATTTTACTTTTGTTATACTTTTATTGTGGTTATGTTTTTTGCAATGCTCGGAAGTAGAACAACAGGTAATCACGAGTCTTGAAGTGGATTTATTCTAAGGTGTATCTTTATACATACTGTGTGCTTCACGTACCCTGGTTTATTACCTGTAAAAGACAAACACATAATAAGTTTATGGGCTAATGAAAGTGGAATGTAGTCAAAAGTATGGATTATAATTGAATTTACGATATGAGTAAGCATAGCTTAACTAGCTTGTTATTATGAGCTCTTAAATATATATTTGAATAAACACATATATAGGGTAATTGTGTTTTGTAACGAAACAAAACTACAAGAGGAGGAAAAGGTGTTTCCTCTGTAACGGAACAACACTACAAGAGGAGGAAAAGGTGTTTCCTCCATTAATCTGTAAACAAGTAGTAAACAAGGGCGTATTTTTGTCGATTTTATCAAGAACTAAAATAAAGATCGCTATTATTCAATCTAAAATGTATCCAAAATAAAAAGTAAATAGGTTCTTTAGTCAAATAAAAACTATTCCCAAATCTATCTAAATCTCGGTCTACAAAATGGTACATTTTTGCGAGTCACTCAACTGCGTTATTACTGTATTTACAATCAAAAGGCAGTTGATCCATCTTTAGAAGTTTCTATAGAAATCTTCACTTTGAGTTTCGTTTCGAGTCTATTCTTAAGAAATCTCCCCTCTGTGTGCGACTTATATGGAATTTTGAGCAGTGAAAATCAACGACCAAATTCAACGTAGTGGATTCTAACATTTATTTAGTTCAACTTGATCGCTTTTAACTACTATTGGTGAAATGCGACTTTAGGATCACCAAATCATTTATTTATAGAGCATCTAACCGTCAGACTTATTGTTCGTGTGAACACCAAGATCCATGATGCTATTCAAATACTGTACTTTATACATTTTGTTACGTTTCACAGTTCCTAATTTAATCTTCGTATTGAAAGACGTTGAGGGAGTGAGCTCTTTGAATATTATTTCATTAGCTGTCCGTAGAATGTTCCATTACTAAGAATATCAATTTATTTTCTTGGGCGTACTACAGAATTCTTGAATATATTTTTGTATTATCTACCCATATTCTATGATGATGAAGCGCATGATTTTATTAATATCCCCTTTTTTTCACTATAAAAGTATCAAATTTCATCAACCACGTAGTCCCACCGCACTAGAGTAGTTATTGTTGCATTTTTGATATCAGTATAGATGGATATGGATAATATAAAGTTAAAGTAAACCGAGAACAAGCAAACAACGACCATAATTTTACACACGTACATTAATCCAAACATTCGGGTGCAGATTAATCTGTTCGATATGGTCAGACGAATTTTGAAACTGTAATTCCATTAGCAACTTGCACAGATAATCGATTAGCTTGTTACGTAATTAATACTGCTGAGCCATATTAACCAACGTAGAACGTTTCTGCACAGGAATATCAAATTAGCATTTCCTTGTCAGTAGGTACATCGTGTTAGTTAAGCCAAATATTGTTCATTTGAAAATTGTTTTTTTTTTTATATAGGACACGTCAATTTGCCTTCACCTCGCCGGATGGTAAGCCGAAGGCAAAGTCTCAAGAAAGAAGGCCACCATTATATACACGTGACATGTTAACAATGGTGGCACTCAGCTTGACGGACCTAACGGACGGGCTTAAAGGACCCGGTACTGTAGGAAGAAGGAAAAACGTGAGATGGCAAGGAATTCCAGGTTTTAATGGTGCGACAAAGGAAAGAGTCACAGAACCGCTTGGTTCTTGAAGGAATGTTGGGCACCGTGTGCGCGCGACATCTAAGCCTTGCACGTGTTGTCCTATATAGCCTACTTAACCATATTCTGTCCTTCGTGTGTGTAGCTAACCAGTAATTGTTCTCGGTTCAGTTTACTTGGCTGTAAGTAGTCGAAAATAAGGAACCAAGATATCAAATTTAGTGAACTGTAGCTAATGTAGGTAATATATATATTTTGTAATGGAGCTGGAAGTATATTTTTCTGGCGTATTCACTTGATTTGCATATTTTTTAATCAACTAATCTACTTTGGCTTTGTAAACGATTTTGTGTATTTTTCAAAGTAATTCTAGACATAGCTGCGGGGTATGGTTTTTTTTTTTCATTCTCATATTACTTGTATTTATTTGCCTAACAGTGCGATGCTGGCGTGGCTAATTGGAATGTGAGTGGCACTTAGATGAAAATGGAACAGAGTTGCTCAGATTACTGTTAGAGATATCGGGATTTTTACCATGTATTGTTTTGAAATTTCGATATAATAGGGTTCAATAGGTTTTTTAGTGAGACAATTTCAGTGACGATCGACAAACTTAAAACGGTCAGTGCGTTCGAAAAACCTAAAATTGTATTTTGTTGTCTTAGGAATCATTTAAAATACATTATTATAAAAGGTTGATTGATTTTATTATGCTAATTAAAAACTACATATACCTGCTACATGACGGGAGGGCTGAAACGACCCAAATCAATCACAGTAAGGACATCGTGATATAAGCAAATTACGATTCCCCGAAAAATCTGAACGTATTTCTACGAAGCTTATAATTGCTCAAATTCGATTTAATTACTCTTTATAATAGTCTAACGGGAGAAATTCGAAGCTACAATAATAATTTTCCATTGAATAAAATAGATTTGATTTTTATGAGAGGAATAAATTAAAACCTGAAGGACTAGTCCTTTTTTTATCCAGAATGCTTATTTGAGACACTTTACCTTATAAGTACTTAATTTATTCGTGAAAAAATGTAATTCACTTGGAATACTTATCGAGAGGATTATTTATGCCTTATAATCTTTTTATTATTATAGTCCTTTACTTTGAACTTAAGTACTTATTTGCCTAATTAACTTAGGTATAGGGAGAATAATATGTACTTATGACTAATACTTATGTGTAGGTAGGTGTGAATTATACAGAAATTCAAGAGAAGGCGTAAGGTGTAGTCAATGCAAAATAGTACGTATTGACGCGATTTTTATATATTTAGCCAATCACAGAAGTCATCATATCGCCTGGCATGATACCTCTGCCGGGGCCCGGTAGAAGGGGTAGGCCCAAGAAGTCCTGGCTTGACGTCGTGAATGGTCTCACTACCATGGACGCCCAAGATCGTGCGAAGTAGACGAGGATGAACCGGAAGGCGGACCCTAAGCTCGGATGCAATTAGGATAACGTTTAACTGCAGATGATGAGAAGTCATTATATATTTCAAACAGGTGGGCCGTGTGCTTGTCTGCCACCTAAGTAGTAAAAAAACTGTCGGTATTGCTTATGAATAAAATAATAAAATGTAGCTACTTTAGGATTTTGAATTAATATTACTGTGGGTTTACAATTTTACAGTATAAAGGGAGAGAGCTCTGAACTACCTCCTTATCAACTTCACTCATTTCAATGTATGATGGTTAGTATTAAATATCATGCATTCTTTGTTCCTATTTTTCAATTTTCTATTTTATTCTTTCCTTTAGTAACAGAATATTGGCCTGTTACCTAGCATACCAGTTATTATGCAAATTATATAGGTGGAAGAAATCTAACGAGCACACCTTTGATGATCGTACAGAACTGGAAACTATATTCTATACAAGAACTCAAAAAATTGACTTACTTGTTAAACCTAATTAGAACGTAAATTTTAACTAACGGCGCCTGAATGAAACACGACGTAAATAAACTAAGTTGTGCAACGACTCAGAGACAAAGTTTTGGTTTTCAAATTATAAACACAGTGTAATAAACAGAAGTAACATGAATATCACTGTGACTGGAAGAAATACTTCGATACAACAATATTTCAAAGGGACAACGTCGGCTTTGATCTAATACGGTCGGCTGTGAAGAATGTAGGTAATCCCATTTGGACCAATTAAGATAGGTAAGTAACAATCCAAATTTTTTGCTAATAAAATTAATGTCCTTTTTATTTTCAGACCTTTTCAGGATACTATAAGCTGGCCATGACTATGGCTGGTTACGGTCGATGTCTTTAGATTATAAAGATTATACCTACTTAACGACAGAATTTGACGGAGGTAGGACACGACAGTATTCCTAACCCAATTGAGCAGTCCGACTGGGGAAGTACCTCCACCTTACAGAATACCGCGGCCATTATAACCGCGTGTTGTGTTCCTTCAATGGATATATGAGTGTGTGTGAGTGAATATATTCAGAGATGCAACGCTTTTTCAATTTGCTATGATATGTTGATGTTTATTTCCTATGTTTGCAAGTCAATCATTTATTTTATTTAAATGGTAAACACCTTTGTAAATCACCCACATAGTATCTATTTATTCCGTATTTACTGACATACCATAGTATTAACTGGCAGCCTCTGTGGCGTAGCGGTAGTGGGCGGCCGCTACGCAGGAGGCGCGGGTTCGATCCCCGCTCAGTGCAAATATTTGTATGTATAAATATGTATATTTGCACTGATCTGGGTGTTTCTATGTATAATATGTATGTATTTACAAAAAAAAGAATATTCTAGATTCCATAACACAAGCTAGTTAAGCTATACTTACCATGTGGAATATTTATTTATTTAAGTAATAAAATTCATAGTTGTTATAATGTGTACTTTTTATTTAAACTTTAAAATGTTTAAGCTGGTGCTATATTTTAAGTTCTTGGCTTCATTAATTAGGTATATTAAAATTCCGAAACGTTTGATTTCCAATCAGTATTTACCGATAAGAACCAATTACTTACACAAAAAGAGGAAATAGAACGTCGTTCTAAATTTTCTTTGTCAAACATTCAATCAATGTCCTCCAAGTATAAAATACGACGATTGATTGATATAGGAATATCAATCAATAGGCAATTCAGGTAAAATATACGGCTAACAACCTGAAGCGACCGTAAAATATAAGGTGTTTTCAACATCCCATTCATTCGTACGTCGTTCTCGTCCCCTAAGCAAAGTCTAAAATCCGGGGAGATTACCCCGGATTTTGTCCAGTACGAAAAGCGGCGAAGTTGGAAGTTTGCAACCTATCGAGCTACTTTCTTTCGATTGTGAGGATGTGACGTTGAATGTATGTATCGGAAAGTTTTAAAAGCACTCCGTGCGAAAATCGATTGGACTGTATGTGTCTTCTCTTTTGATTTATTTTCATTGTACTTTAGTGCCAAGGAAATAAAAAGTACTTTTGGATTCTGTGTTGACTTAGTTCAAAACTTCTTTTAATTAAATAATGGGATAAATCAAGTACGGTTTCGTACCTCTTCTTTAGTCCAGTTACCCTAGTTTCATTTTATTTGGAATCCATTCTGCCTTGCTAAATATTATGTATTTGGTAAATTTAATTAGATATAAATATATTTACTAAGAATTTTTTTTATTAGTTTCTTTTTTATTAATTTAGGTTCACCAACATTCGTTTATACCAATTAAAGTAAGTATATTCATCATAAATATAAAAAATCGGAATGCATATAGGAATGAATATAACGTACATTTTTTAGATATTATCGCTTGTACCTGAATATCTGGATTGAAATGCTTTGAAATCTGAAGTCGTACAAATCATGAATGTCAATTTTATTCATGAACTCGTTCCATTTGCTTTCGAAAATACTAAGCCCCCTTAAGCTATCTTTAAATTCAGCCCGTTGCTCTCAATAATTAAGAATGAGGGATCCTGGAAAAGTAATTACAAGATTCAATTCGGAATTCTAAATATGTATTTGTAACTGAAATTGAAATGCAAAAATATCAGTCAATCAGTCAATTGACCGGGACTGAATGATTGACTGATGTTTTCGCACTCGAATGATAACGTCAATCAATAAATCGGAAGGGTTGTTGTACAACCCAGTTATGGACGAATAATGCCTTGCGCTTTATGAGGAGTGATAACTCTCAAAACACCGTAAATAATAATTAACTACTTATCTAGATAATTTATAGTATTGTAATCGCAGTAACCATATAATTTACAACAAAGTATTTACTTAATCAGTCATTTCAAACATATCAATGCCACAGTATGCCCAATTATTAGACTGTGGCGTAGAGGAAGACAGTTCGAGTACTAAGTTACGAGTTACCGATTGACCGGTAAGGATACTCGCTCATTGCAATTTTATTTGTTGGTACGCTTGAATTTTTGCATTTGGTTTATTGTTACGATTAGTACCCGGACGTCACAGGTGTGCGTTCTTCTGATTTTCATAATAAAAGACCATGTTATTAGACTAAGTAGGTACATACATGTTTATTCCTATTCTTCATGTATAGCTTCTATTCTACAACTTGGCCTTTTTTTTAAATAGTCTCAATGGACCTCAAAAAGTTACCGAAAAATAATCCGAAAAGCAGACAGTTTTTAACTTCAAAGTCAATGATAGCTATCTGGAACAAAATTCGATTAACACCTGTGAAAGTTCTAACTTTTCCAACATCAACTCAATTGGGGTTGCCCGCTCGTCTAACTTTTTGCTTGTAGAGGTGTGTCAACTGATGAGAAAAATCAAGGAACATTTCTATTATATTACAGATTTTGGAATTGGTACCTATATTTTTTATCTATGTACTCACGCTCCTATATTCAAGTAGTAGGAAGCCTGACAGAGTTAACAGTGATTTGATCTCATGTAAAAGGTATATAAATTGTCTTAAAAATTGAGTAGGTACTTATGCTATATTCCGTTCTAATAAAATCCTAATTAACTTGAAGCAAAGCTAGGCTCGCATTACCAGCGATCACACCACCGATGCAGTTACCTGTATACCTACCTAAAGAGTAGGTTGGGGCCCTTTGCATTAATTAGCAGGTGTACTGGCTAACAGTTGAGGTTAATTTGGGCCTCAACATCTTAGTGGGATCCATATACACTCGCCTTGACACCAATTCCTCTACCCAGTGGAACAGAGACTAGCTATATCTCTATGATATCCAGCATTATTGCAATTTAGTTGATACCTTTCAAGTCAAATGAAGTCAAAATATTATAGGTATCCGGTACATTTATGTAACTCTTAGCCGTAGACCGCATTGGTTGAACTTTATGTCACAGATCAGTAAGGATTGGGTGAAATGAATTGGAAAAACCTTTTATGAGTGAATGGATCCACTTAGGTGTGTAGTCCCTAAGTAATATGTGGCACAATTTCCAGGCGAGTCAGGTAAAGTACCGATTTTCTATAGTAAAAAAGGAAGAGGTTTACTTTTTCGTTTCAGTGAGATTTTGTTGACGATTAGATCCCTAAACGTCGATCTTTATTCATTCTAAAGATTAATTCACTAATTTTTATGTTTGACTAAAATACCGAACCGTGTTGATAAGTATATTAAGTTTAACTAACTCCTTCATGCTGAGAGGTCTATTTAAATAAATTTGGAAAAATAACTAATAACTAATTTGAATAAATTTGGAATAAAAATTTGCAGGTACTTACATACCTGAACTATCCTGACTGATTGATTCTTCAATACTAAGTTTAAGCCATTCTGCACCCCTTAAATATTGTGATAAATATGAAATACATCTTCAACGCAGCACAAATACTTAATAGTTATAAGAATAAAAATTGGTTTCTATACAGCAAAAATCTTGACAATGAGAATGAATATTCAAACCTTAATATTCCTGAATTGGCAGGCAAAAGTCGTATTACACCCACTGTTTACAATCTATATTTTATAGTCCGACTATTATCGCCTCGACCCTATTGACGTCTATCGGGCTCGTTGCCAAACTGTGCTATTGCTAAGCACTTTTCAATAAAAAATACTTACAATAACACTTTGCACGAATCGAACCCAAAAAACCAAACGCACTGCATTTAATAACTTTTACTCTAGTACCCAGTACTAGTGGCAGACTGAGAAATTTGTCATAAACTTAAAACCCAAAACAGCTTGCTCGTAACAGTCGCAACGGAGCCAACTTGAGGTACTCTTTGTATTATGTCTTCACTCGCTTAGTAAATTTGGCTTACATAGTTAATACTATTAGATGGTTTTTACGTAACATAAGCGTCTTTATAAAATTATGATATTGGTTTAGGTCACAAAAACTCAGTCTTCGGATGGTAGTTGTACCTCACAGAGCACGTTAAGCCGTCGAGCCCGGACATATTCACTACGACCAGTTGAAGACCTAAAAATTTCGATATCCGTACTACAGAGCTTCAATATCCAAAAAGAACATGACTAAGTCCTTTGATAAAAAATATGAAAACAGTTGTAGTCAGTCTCAATAAATACGCGAGACAGATCGCACGTAAAATAATAGACAAAGGCTGAAACTTGAATGCTAAGAATAGCAAATGATAAAGTTTTATATCGAATGTTTGGCAGGCATCGTACCTATATTGTTTGTGGGTAGACGGGCAACAGTCGGTGATAATATTGCTAAACTTTGAACACGATTCACGAACATGTACTAAAATAAAATATTGTATAGTTCTAGTAGGTACCTTGTTGAAAACTACGATTCTTAACGAGAGAAAATAATGTATGAAGCATAAATGACGAATAAATAAATTTACCTAGGTGTATATGTTTAGTTTCTGGGCCAGCTAAACCGATTCAAATCAATATTGTTAATTATTATTTTTTGTCGTTCTTCACTTACAGATATAATACTACTTGGGGCGGTTTTAACCTAATATAAGATGATAATATTTAGTAGTTTTAAACTCTAATTCTAGCACCTTAGACTTTAATAAATGAACTACAGGCCTATTAGTAATATTATAAATAATGTTTGATAATAATAATTTAAAAAAATGAAATCGAATAATTATAAACTTGATGAATGAAAAAAATAATCATTCGCAATTCAATTGTAGCAGTAACTATGACCTCTTTCCCAACTTTGGAAATACGCAGTACATATTTAATTTCCATGACCAACTTCAAATTACAACCAATTTTAATTACAAAACTTTGGTCGCGAACGATTAGAATCACAAGGCTCTATTTAAAGAAGCCTGTTTGCACCCGCACCCGCGGCTTTGAACATTGGTCGTTTGCCAAACGCCTATTGGAGTAAACGTACGCCGGAAACAAGCCGTCACGTCATGCTGAATTAGAATTACTTTCTGACAGCCAGTCTTTGTTCAGCTACTGACCGGAGATTGTTACGCCATACTGCCTGAGTCAACAAAGAACCCACTTCCTCAAGAATCTTGGCAAAGGCATATAAAGAATATGCTTACTCAAATGTGGCTTGGTAAAGACGAAGACTTGTGTGTATAATATTAATAAAAAAGGCTTAATACAAAACTTAAAAAAATTGTACAGAAATAAATTTATTCACAATAAGAATTTTATTAATTAGGTATTAGAATATTTTTTTATTACAATAAGTTTTATTAAATATATTAGCACTATACTCTTCTACAAAATAGCCTGAAATAAAAGATCAGGTGCAATAATTCTATTGAGTAATAAAGAGAATATTGGAATTTAGATGGACTCACATGTGCGTCTTACAGTGTGCAATATGAACTTATATCAATTGATTGTAAATAAAACATAAGTACATTTTACTATGTTGGTAAATGAGGCTAATATACAAAAGAAAATTTAATAATTTCGATCCAAACTACATAATTTTGAGTAATATTCGTAATATATATGACGGCGCGTAATCATTATTGTGTGATTAGAGTGGATGAAATTCACTCTGGCGTAATGCAAGACTCTAGTGCTCTATGGTCGAGTGTGACGTCATTCGTTCGTTCGGTCAAGTTGAGTTTGACAGATCATTGACTTTGGTGGGGCGCGCGGAGAATCGTGATCAGTATGGCTGTGAACCTCGACCGAGCACTACGTGTCTAGTAGAACGCTCCTAGTTCGGTTGAATATACTTGGTTATAGATCGCGAGTGTGTCTGTAAAATGTGTAGTCAGTGATTGATGTAATTAAAACGTGGTGATTCGTGTATTAGGTTGTCCTATCTCCTCGCCCGTAAAATCCACGCAGACTAAGTGCAAGCTTACAATGGGCTACTAAGAGGCCCCAGACCCGAAGTAAACCCCATGTGCCTTCATCAGAAGTGGGATACCAGGGCAACAAGCTGAGGAGAATAGCAGTGGCAACCAAAAGACTCGCTAGTCAGATTTATATGAAATAACGTGAAACTGTGTCTGTCCTGATTGTTGGCTGCATCCCGACTACAAGACCCGGTGAGCCCGTTCCTTTTTATTTCGTAGACAGTGTGTGCTTATTTTTTTTAAAACAAGTGGTATAACCAAATAATTTCCTGGTAGCGGAATATCGCATTCCACCCTCCAGGGAAAGATATTGTTGTAAAGGTATTACTCGTGGGTACAAATTCATGTTTGAATAAAAAGTCTTATCCTATTTCTACTATTCCATGTAGTGCCAGAAGAGACGATAGCAGTTCGGGCAATCCGTGAGCAGAGGTTTATGAGGTAGCGGAGTTTGCACCTAATTATATAGGGGCTAAGTTAAATTGTCATTACACGAGAAAGTTTCGAAATATCCCGAATATCTAACTATGCTAGATTCTATACTATCTGTAGCTGTTGATAAGGTGAGAAGACTTATTCGAATTGAGTAGGGTACGCTGCAAAAGGTTACTGTGATTGCTTAGATTAGCTTAGAATGCGGTGACGCAATCAGTACGTCCAAGAAGTGAGAACGATAAGTTTTAACGAACTACCCTATATTAAAAGGTGATTTCATTATTGTCAGTACGCAGATGCCATGTCAACACAGTGCAAAGGCTCGTTTCAAATCGTCTTCCATTGAGTGGGGAGGTAGTGAGACAGATGGAACCAGTTCTCGATGGTAGTGAGACAAAAGGAACCAGTTCTCGATATAATCTTTTTTTTATTTAAGTGACCTAATTTACGTAAAAGTGAGTAGTTTGCAGTAAAAACTAACGAAGGACGATTCTGATTATATCACGATGTAATACGTGTTGTTTTTTGCGTTTGCTTTTTTGGTTTCGATATCTTTTCGGTAGCAGGTACTGACCCGGTGTGTCTTGTCTTGAGATGTTTAGGTCCCTCGGAGTACTCGAGCTGTGTTTAAATGTTGGTGGACAGATAGGTGAATGTAGCTGTACAGTGTAAGATATAGCTTCCTAGGAAGAAGGTTGAACTCTGTTAATAATCGCGTGCTGGCTTGTCAGTTTAATTTCTGTGATGCTGAGTAGCAAAGAGGAGCTATGCGGTATCAGCTCTAACGGGTTTTGTTCGTGTAATATTTCTCATTAGTGGGTAGTGGGTAGACTCACCGTGATGTACTTCACTTTGAGGCCACACTATTGTGTAGGTACCTAGGTAGAAAAGGCGTGGCGGATCCTTAGCAAGACTACACGAACCAACAGTTTGGTAACCAAATATTTCGGGTCGACTAAAGGAATAGTTCTCGTCGCCAAGTTGGCGGATTGCGGCCGATAAACTGCCCCGAGTAGTCTCTCGTCTTAATGGGCGATTATATGATCTACATTCTGGTGAAAGCCTCTGTGGCGTGGCGGTGGTCGGTGCGGCTGCTGCGCGAGGACTCGGTTTCGATCCCCGGTCGGCGCGGGTGTTTGTGTGCTCGTATGAGTCTGCTGGCATTGGTCTGGTCTACGTGCTACGGAGGGCCCGTTGCGTCATATATCCCGGTTGTCATGCGAGCGTCTGTGGCGGTCGCTGCGGTTGATCGGAGCTCACAGGGGTCCGACTGGTGTAGCTGCAGAACTTCGGTGCGCCGCTTGGTTGTGGGGATCGGATGGCAGTCGCTTCGCGGGGTGTTTCGAGATCCAGTCGCGCTGCGTTTGTACTGGAGAGCCGAGACCAACTAGCTCGAGAAAGGAGCTCGGAGAATGACGATAGAATGAGTAATTAGGAGTTGATTGCTAGAAGCGGCGGTTGCTGCTAGTTTTTTGTCATATACCCTCCATTGTGATGAAATGGAGTAAAGTGTGCAATTACGGGTCCACCACCACCAGAATGGTTACCAGCTGATTCCGCGTTGACTGAATGCTAACAAATTGACACTAGGTTATTGACTGTAGATGGTTCCTGGTGGTAGGAAAACTGAACCCGACTCACTGCAATCACGGGGACAAGGTGAGGTGCGTATACTTCTAACTGTTACGAAATTTCAGGCAAGATTGGGTCTAAGTACGAGTCATTGATCAGATGTCATGCAGAAGTTGACGTACATGCTATAATCAGATGAAGAGGCTGTAATCCGTCACATCAGTAAGTGGTGTATAAGGAGTGAAAATAAAGTGCTTTAGTACTGTGTTCTCGGGTATGAGTGATGGAGTCGTCACAAGCTTTGTGCCTTTGCTTTGAGATGTCTCATTTGGTGAAATTAGGACGTCTTTGATTTCAATATCCTCGCGTACCTAAGATTTAGGGAAAGATGTTCTATTAGCAAGTAATGTTTCATTGTTATCTCAAGTAACGGTTTTTCGTCGTACGTGGTCACATAGACGAAATTCTACATCGATCAATCAATCAACCAACTAGGCCACCGTGGTCAACTGCTCGACGTGGGCCTCTCCCAATGTGCGCCATTTCGAAATACTACATGGATATGGGTTATCTATGTTATATGATTAGAACAGGAGATACTTACAAGCATTGGAAGAGACATCCAAGTTGAGGATTACTACTTCAAACAGACGCGTGCTTGGGTGACTCCTCTTACTTTACAGGATAGTATCGGTGTCATAGGGATACTCTGTTTAATAGGCAATCAATGAGCTAGATGAAAGTGATAGTTTCCCCGTAAGTGTGGTAGATATGTTCGCTCCACGGCCGATCGTGCCGATCCAATAGTGACTTCGATGGATCAACACACGGATGATGGCCAGGGTGGTAATGAAACCGTTCTAGTTTGTGGGAAGGCGGTGTGCTCCTCAATGCGTCTTTTCGCTCCATATTAATGATTGAGTGATGTAAAGTAACAGCGTAGATGTGCAATCCGTGCGACTCCGCCAATGGTCCGGGGAAGCGTAGTCGTGATTCGTGCCCTCGTGAATAGACAGGGTAATGGAGCGGTTACGAGAGCCTCTGCGAGAGAAGCGTCGGTAGCTTAGTGGTTAAGGGGTCGGCCTTACGATCGAGAGGTCCCTGGTTCGAGTCCTGGCCATTACACTACCGACGTGAACCCACTCCTAGCACAAGCAATTTAGCTTAGTTGGAGGGGTTAGAGGGAATATTAGTAATTTCGATAATTTCGGTTGCTAATATTCTTTTGAAACGAAGCGCGTATGGTAGTTTTGTACAGGAAAGCGAAGTATAACAAAATTGGCTCTTAACTAATTCTGAACCATAAGTTTGTTCTAATTAATCGGTTTCGAGTGTATGCGGATAGAGCACTAAATGGAGTATAGTCAGTGTTGGTTTATTGGTTTCCAGTCTTGCTTTACTTACTACTACTACTACCTTGGAAACCTATTCAAATAAAGCCTGGCCGCGGCTTGGGCTAGGATGTAGACGCTACTCGCTTCCAATATGGCGGATAGAGCTGGGACACATCGTGTTTGGGCAGACTTCAGTACATTTCATCTCCTAGCTTCGAACCCCAATGCCTCAATTCGATCTCGAAAGATAAGTCATATCACTGTAGCAGAAATTGACAACGAGCTGGCCGAGACGGCGGTCCATAGTCAGAACGAAGGAAGAATTCACGATAGCGACACATTCTCAGCGATTAATTGTCACATCATTACTACTAGTCCACCTTCCACAGATCTTGATGCATATTGTAAGTAGGTAGGTCCAGACTCACATTCATGTTCGGACTGGCTCCTCGAGGGTCGATGTTCGAACTATGTAATCTTGCTAGCCTTGCAGGATAGTTTAGGTGTTTGTAGGGGCACCGAGTGGTTGTACGTAGGTCCAGACTCACATTCATGTTTGGACTGGCTCCACGAGGGTCGATGTTCGAACTATGTAATGTTGCTAGCTTTGGAGGACAGTGTAGGTGGTTGTAGGGGCACCAACGAGTGGTTGCCCGGCCCGACTGGTTTGCAGTCGTAGGGGCACCAATGAGTGGTTGCCCGGAGTCCGACTTGTTTATGGTCGGAGGGGCACCAATGAGTGGTCGCCCGGGGTTCGACCGGTTTATGGTCGCAGGGGCACCAATGAGTGGTCGCCCGGGTTCCGACCGGTTTATGGTCGCAGGGGCACCAATGAGTGGTCGCCCGGGTTCCGACTGGTTTATGGTCACAGGGGCACCAATGAGTGGTCGCCCAGGTTCCGACTGGTTTATGGTCGCAGGGGCACCAATGAGTGGTCGCCCGGTCCTACTAGTTCATAGTCGTAGGGGCACCAATGAGTGGCTGCCCGGTTCTGCTCGTTTGTAGCCGAAGAACACCAACGAGTGATGTTAGGCCTGCGGCGATGGAAGTCAGTGATGGACGAGCGTGTCAGTGCGAGAAGAATTAAAGCCTCGTACATTTGTTCACAGACGGATCTCTGGCATTGGTCGCACGAGGACGAGCGACATGTCAGTCTGGCCGTGACGGCGCGTAATCATTATTGTGTGATTAGAGTGGATGAAATTCACTCTGGCGTAATGCAAGACTCTAGTGCTCTATGGTCGAGTGTGACGTCATTCGTTCGTTCGGTCAAGTTGAGTTTGACAGATCATTGACTTTGGTGGGGCGCGCGGAGAATCGTGATCAGTATCGCTGTGAACCTCGACCGAGCACTACGTGTCTAGTAGAACGCTCCTAGTTCGGTTGAATATACTTGGTTATAGATCGCGAGTGTGTCTGTAAAATGTGTAGTCAGTGATTGATGTAATTAAAACGTGGTGATTCGTGTATTAGGTTGTCCTATCTCCTCGCCCGTAAAATCCACGCAGACTAAGTGCAAGCTTACAATGGGCTACTAAGAGGCCCCAGACCCGAAGTAAACCCCATGTGCCTTCATATATAAATAAAGTTAGAGATAACGTGATTTGTTTACCAGCCTTCGGTGTGTCAGATCTGACGGCACGTCAAGATTGTGTTATCGATGCGATCTTCACTGTACCAACTATTTAACTACTCTGTGACTGCATTCGATATTTCTATAAGAAATGTTTATTATTTTTATTAGACATGCTTATTTTTTAATTCTAATATTTATCTTTTTCAAATCAAATCAACTCTTTAATTTGCATAACATAGGTAACAGAAAGCATGTAAGTAGATACATTCTCATGAAATGTGGTCCGCACGATAAATATTTAATATAATTTGCTTAAAATCACAGAAAAAATCAGAGCGCACAAGTTGAAAAGATCGGGCATACGCGTTGCGCCGCGTCCACAGATTATGAAGAGAAATATGCGTTGATTGATACTCGTGTCCAGCTGAGGTTGCATCGTTACGGGAAAAAGTTATGTTATGATATGGTTGCCCCTTTACTTCAATGAAATTTGTAAATTTATTTTGATACCCTGTGCTTAAAGACGGGCATTAAAGTATTGTTTTTAATTTTTAAATATTGAAATTTCAATATGAGATTATAATATGAATTTCATTATTATACATTTCTAATAACTAATATTTTGTATGTTGTTCCTTCTCACGAATTGCCTGCCATGACGACATGAGGATGATAATGGACGCCAGACTTTTAAAATATCATGAATATATTACCACAGGTGATAATACAAGAAAGAACAATGAACATACCCTTTTATGCAACGTGGGTTTATCGGTAGATAAACGATAGATTCTAAAATATTACAGACAAAAACCAATTACCTTTTACAAGGACTAAATGATTAAATAGATTAATTTACCCCAATTGCCGATACTGAGCTTTTTGTAATTAATTTAAGCCCATATGTACCTACCCAAACGTAGACATTAAACCCTATGAACCTCTTATTTTTTAAATGAAAAATAATTACCAACATGTTCCAAATAACATATGGCTTCTATAATTTGCACTATTTAATTCACATATTTTAGTTGGTTGGATTGTTGACTAAAAGTTGTCCAAAACTCAATAGGTAATCCCCGAAGGGAAAGCCTGCATCTGAGCCTCTTTTATTCTTAAGCAGGAGACTTGCACACAAGAAAGGTATATTAAACACAAAGTCGGGATTTTACCGTCGTGTGCACACAATCCAAGCCCGCAATCGAATATATTACATAAAATAGAAAATATATTACAGCTAAAAAGGCCTAAAGGTCATCACTATTGCAAGTCACATGAGTAACAAATAGTGTAAGTTTGGCAGTTAACACAAGTGCGTGGGTCTAGAGGCGACAATAGCTTCGCGAACCATATATAATTTTGTGCCGATAATATTATGCCAAGTCATAGACGCAATGACTATACTGTAGTCTGTATTCAATGTATTCGATTGAACAGACAAAATAGAGCAAAATGTATTTTTTATATTAAAGTAAAAGACTTTATTTAAAAGTCCATTTAGAATAATTGGTTTTTATTGAATCAATTAGCCTCTCCACTAGCTCACTTCCTGCCCAATTTTCCTTATTATATATTATACTATTCGTCCGTCACAATTACATTTTCTAGTTAGCGATCCTTTGTGAAATGATAATTCTTTATTTGTTTTTGTGTGTTGTGTTTGTATTTTGTGTTGAATTGAAACATCCGAAATGAATAATTACAAAAACTTTTTTCGTTACTCGTCACAAAAACATTGCAAAACATAATAGATATTGTTGTGAGTGATCATTGTCTATTCTATATCATTTATGTATCACATTACTTACTCTGTGGACACACTACTAGACTAGATGTCAAGATGGCTGATCGATCTAATTAATGTATCTTTGTGTAATAACTGAAGTAAAACTGTTAATTGAAGATATCTAAACTTGTTTGTTTATTTATAATATAAACATCCCTGACCCACCCAACATGGTGTCAGAAGTGGTTGTGTAAATCGTAGTCAATAAATCTGTGTCGTAAAGTCAGTGAAAAAAGTCGGCGTCATAGTCAATAGTCATCATGGGTGAAAAAGATGAAAGTCAAAAGCCTAAGAAAGTTTCTTCTGTATCTAGTCCGCAGTCCATGGCCATGAACGGTAACCTGGCGCAACAATGGAAGAAATGGGCGCAGTCCTTCAAATTTTACTTACGTGCGTCTGGTTTAGATGAAGAGAGCGATAGTAGAAAAGTCGCACTATTTCTGCACGTCATTGGAGATAAGGGCGTGGACATATTTAACACGTTTGGAAAAGATGAAGACAGCATTAAATATGATGAACTTATGCAGCTTTTCCAAAATCACTTTGCCCCAAAAACTAACCTCACATATGAATGCCATAATTTTTTCACATACAAACAAGGTGAAAATGAAACTTTAGACGATTTTGCTTGTACATTAAAATTAAAGTCACAAAGTTGCGAGCTAGGACAACTGCAACAACGCCTAGTTAAAATAATGTTTATATGTAACATGCATCAAAGATATAATTATATCAGAGAAAGGTTATTACTTGAAGATAAGCTGGATCTTGATAAGGCCTTACAGATGGCAAACGCCATGCATACTTCCAGACATCAAACAGATGAGTTGACAGCAGAACAAAGTTCAGTCTTGTATAATACGAGTCAGTCACATTCAAGATCAAAGTCCAACTCAAGGAATTTCAGTCAACAGTCAAGACAGGATGTCAGTCAATCTAATCAGCAGTCAAAACAGGAAGTGTGTACAAGGTGTGGTCAGGTGCATCGCTATAAGTGCCCAGCATTAGGTGTAAAGTGCAGAAAATGTGAAAAAGTTGGTCATTTTGCAGTCTGTTGTCGGTCAGTTCAGTCAAAGTTAATAAGATATGTACAGTCAGATAGTGATGTGCAACAAGTACAGTCAGAAACAGAGGACATGTTTATAGGTCATATTCAATCATCCAAGTCATTGTCAAGCGAATGGACAATTAATTTAAATATTAATAATTCACAAATAAATTGTATTATTGATACAGGTAGTGATGTTAACATCATGTCAAAATATGTCTATGATTCACTTAACATTAAAAGTTTATTGTCAAGAACAGATGTAAAAATTAAGTCATATACTGGTAATAATCTAGAGGTACTAGGTCAGCAAAACTTAGAATGTAAATTTCAATTTAATGACCTCTATATGACAAAACAAATTAATTTTATAATTGCAAATGTAAATTCTCCAACTGTATTAGGGAAAGTTACTTGTTCAGAAATGGGACTAATTAAAAGAGTTTTCTGTGTAGACACTGCAACAGGACAAAAGTCAGAAAGTGATACTAGACAATGTTTTATAAGTCAAAATGAGTCAAATGTAAGTCAAGTAAAATGTCCTAAAGTCATTAAATGTCATTTGGAGACAAGCCAGTCACAAAATATAAATTTAGATATGCTTATAAAATGTAATAATACTGTTTTTACCGGTCTCGGTTGTCTTCCCGGTGAAGTACAAATAAATATTAATCCCGAGGTCCAGCCAAAAGTCGATGCTCCAAGGAAGGTACCATTTGCATTACATCAAAGACTTCAACAAGAACTTGAGAAGATGGAAAAAATGGATGTCATTACCAAGGTCACAGAGCCTACTGAATGGGTGAGTTCTTTAATCTTAATAGAAAAGAAAAATGGTCAATTAAGGGTATGTCTAGACCCCCGTAACTTAAATCAGGCTATTAAGAGGACTCATTATCCTATTCCATCAATAGATATAGTTCGCTCAAAGGTGGCTGGTGCAAGATTTTACTCCACCTTGGATGCAAGTAGTGGATTTTGGATGTGTAAATTGAATGAAAAGAGTTCATACCTCACAACTTTTAATACACCATTTGGCCGATACCGTTTTAAACGGCTTCCCTATGGAGTCAGCTGTGCTCCTGAGTATTTCCACAGAATTATGACTGAAATGTTTGGTGACATACCAGGGGTAGCAGTATACAGTGATGATATTTTAGTAAGCGGCCAAACGTTACAAGAGCATAATGAGCGTCTTAATATTGTATTTAAAAGAGCACAGGAATATAATGTCAAGTTTAATAAAGAAAAATGCTCATTCAACAAGGATAGTATTAAATATCTAGGTCACATTTTTTCAGTGGACGGCATCACAGCGGATCCAGACAAAGTCAGAGCTATCAAAGAGATGCCCTCTCCTACCTGTCTAAAGGACTTACAAAGATTTCTAGGCATACTCAATTATTTAAGTCCTTTTATTAAAAATATGGCCGGTGAGACAGAAATTTTACGCTTATTATTAAAAAAATCTACTGATTGGCAGTGGACTGCCAACCATGAAACAACATTTTGTCATCTGAAGCAGTTAATATGTCAAGTTCCAGTGTTGTCACATTTTAATGTTCATGATCCTATTGTCCTACAAAGTGATGCTAGTAAGAGTGCAGTTGGAGCAGTGTTGTTACAAAATCAACATCCCGTATATTATGCTTCAAAAACTTTAACAGATACGCAACAGAATATGGCTCAGATCGAAAAAGAACTCTATTCAATAGTCTTTGCCTGCATCAAATTTCATCAATTTATTTATGGACAAACTGTAACCGTGGAAACAGACCATGCTCCATTAATAACATTATTTAAAAAGTCTTTAGTTGAGGTTCCAACACGTCTCCAAAGAATGATGTTGAAAATACAACAATATAGCTTAAATGTAGTTTACAAGAAAGGTAGTCACATGTACATTGCTGATACTTTGTCGAGAGCAGCACTCCCAGAAACTAGTTCAGATGAATTGGATGATGATATCATTGTTCATGTAAATTTGCTGATTAAGTCATTACCAGTTTCAACAGAACGTCTACAATGGTTAATCAAAGGCACTAATGAAGATGAAAGTTTGCAAATTTTGAAAAAATACTGTAAAGAAGGATGGCCATCAAGTAAAAGTCAAATTCACAAAGATCTACATGAGTATTGGCAGTATAGAGTTGATCTACACACAGAAAATGATTTAATTTTTAGAAGTAACAGCATAGTCATACCTAAAAAATTAAGACCAGAGATTTTGAAAATAATACACAGTGGTCACCTGGGAATTGAAAGGTCAAAAGCATTTGCTAGAGGACATGTATTTTGGCCATTTATGTCAACAGATATAAAAAATTTAATTCAGTCATGTCATATTTGCCTAACACATAGGAGTGCCAATGCACCTGAACCGCTTCTACCACATGAGATTACAGTACTTCCATGGGAAAAAGTAGGTGTGGATTTTATGGACTATAAAGGGAGAAAATACATAGTACTTCAAGATTACTACTCCAATTATATTGAGTTAATGACTGTCGCAAGTACTAACGCCAAAACAGTAATTATTTGTCTCAAAAGTATTTTTAGCAGACATGGTATCCCTGTGGAGTTATTCACGGACAATGGGCCCCCATTTAATTCTGCAGAATTTAAGAGTTTTACCTGGGAATGGGGAATAAATCACAATACATCAAGTCCGTACATGTCAAAGTCGAATGGATTAGTGGAGTCGGCAGTGAAAATCTGTAAACGTCTCCTTACCAAATCAGAGGAGTCAGGTACAGACCCATATCTAGCTTTGCTGCAATTCAGAAACACACCGAGAGGAAACGTACCATCTCCAGCGCAATTATTAATGTCACGAACTCTGAGGACACAACTACCAACCATCACAAAAAATTTAAGACCTAGCACAGTCAAGTTTCAAGAATATGTCAAAATTAGAGAAGAAAATAAAAATAAGATGAAGGAGTATTATGACAAGAAGACAAAGGCACTACCGGAGTTACAAGAAGGAGACGAAGTATATTTAAAAAAAACTCCAGACAGTCCATGGATTGCAGGTACGGTAAAGTCAAAATGTGAGCAGCCTAGGTCATATACAGTTGAAGGGTCGGATGGATTTGTAGGAAGAAGAAATAGGCAGCATATCTTGAAGACTCCACAATCGCTTCCAATGGTATCTCGGGATGTGTTACCTACTTCTCATGAAGTGGCGCCGTCGCAAGAAGTGGAAGAGCGTACAACTCCGCTTCAGGTGCGCACTAGGTATGGGCGACCAGTAAGACAACCAAGACGGTTAGATTTGTGAGATTCTTTTTTTTTTTGCCTTGAATTTAATTTTATTCTTGATGGGGGGGATGTTGTGAGTGATCATTGTCTATTCTATATCATTTATGTATCACATTACTTACTCTGTGGACACACTACTAGACTAGATGTCAAGATGGCTGATCGATCTAATTAATGTATCTTTGTGTAATAACTGAAGTAAAACTGTTAATTGAAGATATCTAAACTTGTTTGTTTATTTATAATATAAACATCCCTGACCCACCCAACAGATATCTGCAGCGAGTGCACTGTGAAGCAACTATCAACGCCAACCCTATTAAGTGCTTTACAGCGCGTTCCATGTTTTTGTTAGGAACGATATAAATCAATGTTATTTTACGTCCATGAGGGATGTATCTGTGTGCGTTGCTTGCTCGAGCGCGCATTGTATGGTCCTTATCTTCTGCATCTTAACATTTAGCGTCAATAGCGCCAATTTATTGTTCTGATTGCTATTATTGTTGCGAATATTTTATGAGTATCGGTTGAAGATAGCAGTACATTACTTATTAAGTTATGAATATTAATTATTCTCTAACTTTACAGATGATGTGTTACCCTCAATACTATCGGTGTGAAAATGGAATAAATTAATTAGATAGATATAGTTAATTTATAGAACTAACTGTAAATAAATATTTATTAACTAAAATGTGAACTATTTGTTTATATATGAAAACCATATTGCTCAGATCGGATGTTTAAATCAATGACGTTAAATAAATACAGAGCGTTTAGTGAAATGCGGTCAGTGACGTCTATCATTTCAAAATTGCGTGTTTATTTATAGCTGGTCAATTCTTTAACTGACATTGTAAATCAGTTTCTTCTGTAGTTGATTTATAAATTAATTTACAAATATAATAAACTTAACAGTAAAAGTTTCTGCATATAAAAGCGATGCTATGACACTATATTAATTATTACATATACATATTTATTGAAAAAATTAAACGCAAGCATCATCATGAGACCAGTATTTAGGTCAATCTTATTACGATTACAATATTGTCAATTTATATATCTATTTACTGAAGTATTTATTTGAAGTATTCAAACAATTATAACATTTATAACACTAAAACAATGTGCATGCTTCACGCCTTAAATTCTTAAGATAACAAAACGTTCGAACCCCTTTGTGATATAGCCATTAACAATTTACCGTTTACATAATACCTCTAGGAGTTCAAATTTGCCCTACGCAATGCAACGTGCAACTTTCCATTGTCTAACTATGTCTTACAACTTGCATCCGACCTCTACAATTTAAATGCGCCTTCAGGTGGCCTTTTGTTATCAGACGAACAAGCGAATTTCGCATTTTTTATTCGCTTCCGTACACAATACCCGGGTTTTTTCCGGAACAAAACCTAGGAAGGAAAACATTTGGCTCTTTATTTTAAAGAACACGGAAGTGGCAGAAATTGATGGCTTGTGTAAGACAGCTTTTTAAACGATAGCTGATGTGTCAGTTAGCGTGTATAACTTTAATTCGATTTCAACATGGGAGCTACTCCAAGTAGACAGTAGTTATATAACCTAGGGTAAAAGTAACGCTATATAAGTACGTTTTGAACTTATATATATAGTGTTACGTTTCTACTAATATCCTTGCAAGTGTTTCTAGATACTTACTAGGCACCCTTAGTAGCACTTTTATAGAACATTTTATACTAAACAGATACACATACACGATAAGAATCTTTTATTCTGTATGTTTTTCTATCCATTTATATAAAAATTTCGATATTTTTTCCGATATGACAAAACAAGCCGAAGCCTTTTTTAAACTAAAACACAAAAATGTTTTTTAAATTTTTGTGCAGCACATTGACCATTTCGTTACACGCTAACATTAAGCTTCTTTAAGACATGCAAATTAATATCAACATATGTAGTTCATTTTTGTTATAATATTGTAAATAACCAAATTATATCGCGTCTTCACTTTACCTATACTTCTAAGCTCTTGTGTAACGATTGTAACAAATTGCTATTTACTTTGTGACTACCCTGAAATTAGCTGTATAATTAAGTTCATAAACGAGCGTCTAATATTCTAAGAAGTAATTCGAACAAGCCGCATGTTGTAAACAGTTGTCACCAAAGGTTATTACACGAACATGTTCCTTTCGATACTCCACAAAAGATATAATTACTTTCATTACACAAAAACAACAAAAAAATTTCTTGTAATTAGAATTTGTGCTATTAATACAGAAGTTCATATTGTTTAAGAGCCCTCGTAAACTGCAGACTTTTTGATCTGCCGATATTCTGTAAGCGCGCACACTGACACAAGTAATCTATCGGGTCGGGTTGGTTGTATTTGTTCGCCGATAGTTTAGTTTGAAGGCAGTCGTGACGCTCATCCAACTTATTTGTCGGCCGATACCAAATCGGTGTAATATGCGCACTTTCATACATGTTCATACTGAATAACAGTCCGATTAAACTATCGGTCGATAGAATGTTTGCAGTTCGTAGGTGTTCATGTTCAAGCTTTTAAATAGATAAGGTAGGTACTCTAGATGCATTCCAAATTCCTAAAAGTAAACATGATTTATTCCGCATAGCAATAACTGTTAGTTTATAAATATTCACTAAATTCTAAAGTCCATTAAGTTCCTATTTGGTTTAATTTTAATGCAAGACTGGTTTCTGTTCACCCACTTGTGCACATCCAATTTATTCCTGATTTCACATTCGTAGTACCACAATTTTATTTATCGGTGCTTCCTATACCTATTCATTACTTGTTAGTGTAAGAACGATGTATGCAATTTCTGATATTTGTACAGTATTATACCTGTGCTATTTATGCTTACTTAAAGTTATGAGTATCTACATAGCTCATTCACTCATTTCTAATGAAAATATCCCTACGTTGTCCTCATTAAAACCATCCCAGGAATATTAAACTCCAGCTCATTTTATGTGGAATATTACGAGAAATGAAGTCACGGAGTACCTACGCTATATGTAGTTATGTAAATGTAACATTGTAATATGACGCAGCAACTTTACCTACTGGCCAATTTATACTCGTGACATTAGGCACACCAAATTGACATAAATTCAATTATAGATAATGTCTAATACATTATTCAAAAACGCGATATGAATAACACTTTAAGTTGTTCAATCCAGTACTTATTTCCTTCAGTTATTACATAATACGGGGGAACTCTAAATCGAGTAAAACCTAGACGTGACGGAACACCATTTGAATGGGTCTCCCCACATAAAGCTATAGGTTTTCAACTCTTGTCTTATCAGTGTGGACTTAGTTCTGAGTTTTTTGCGCGAGACTTTGCCAGATTTAAAGTTGTCATAATTAAGTTAATTCAATTTAATTTCAATTGTTAATTCAATTTCATTTCATTTTCAATTCAATTCATTATGTATTCAGTAAACCTTTGATAATGCCGTAAGGTGAAACCGGTCAGGTTAAAAATAAATATAAAATAAAGTGTGGAAAAGTACAAGTGTTATAATTATTCAATAATTAAGTTACTTACGCGGATTGTACTCTGAATAATTTATACCAATATGAACATAATGAGCTAAACTGATGGTGCTGAGATAATGCAACTTGCTATCTCTGTCGATATCAAAGCAAATAATCTATGCTGCAATAACAGTTTGGCATTAGATAGATTATTATCAGTATAATGCCATTAATCCTCTCGTTAGTGATGCCCAGAAGCAGGTAATGAGCATAATATGTGTAACTAATACTAGTCCGGGTACTAAGACACACAGGAACAACAAATAAATTATTCTTAGATTAAAACGTAACGTGATGTTCTAGACATCCATATCTAGGTATACCATATACCTATATAATTGTTCATTGGACTCAACAACTACTCAACAGATTTTGATGCGATTTTTGGTCAGAACGGTTTTCGTCAGACTTAAAATCTTACATTTGTATGAAAGCAATCGTTTGAGTTGAACCGGAGATAATAGCTAGTAGTATTTAGAATAAGACCCTAGCATTTAAGTGCTAATTTCTAGTTATGTGTCATCATTAAACTTATGTTTTTATTGGGGTGTTCCTTAACGTAAGGAAATAAAATTGGTATTTTTACAGTGGTAAAATTCCCTCGGAGCTTCTGTCAGATTCGAAAAGCCTAAAACCGCATGCAATCTTGGGTCATCAGTTGCCAAAGACGAGACAGCCAGTGACATATCTCTCGCAACCCGGTTGATCCAGGGCCACCTGCGGCCATCGAGATGGCCGCCACAAGGAAAAGAAAATTGCTGTAAGATTTTCATTATCATCTAAGAGCCGAAAATATCCCCTATGTAGGGATATCAATCGCTTACATAGAGTACATGTAAGCCAGCCAATACTTGATATGTAGTTTTATTATATGTTTGTATTCATGAAGCCACCTACCAAGCGTTCAGAATATTAAGTAGAGGAAATATGAACTTGAAGAATGGAATCTTAAGTTTTTATTTGTAAGCGCCAAATCTTTTTTGTATTGAAATCTACTCCATCGATAAGAATATATTTCATTTTATTATTCCAAGAAGGATAAGTCCGACTGAAATGTGAAACATACAGTCGACAAAGAATATAAGCATACACCTTTTTATAGAAAGTTGTAGAATTATACGATTTGACGACTGTACGATGAAAATTTGCTGTTGTTTTGTTACAAGTCCACTGTATTGTAATATAAAATCAATTGCATCTAAATCCCGTGAATGTGGAATTCAGAGTCACCAAACACACCAAAAAATCAAAGCCAACAAACTAATCTGATGAGCTTTTTAGTAACTGTATGTTTTAATACAAAAGGAGATTTTTTTCTTATGGTTTGACTTGGCTATCTCTGAAATAGATGGGACGATTTTCACTGGTAGATAATTGATGTTATAAGAAGCAACTTAACCTAATATTACTTTAGTAAAAAACGTGAACACAGTTAGTAGAATTGGACAAGCAAAAAGCCTTTGATTCCATTCTGATTAAAAGAACTAAATCACCTTTCGAAAAGTCAAAGAGGTAATCAATTTTGTAGAAGGGCTTTCCTTATTTGCAAAAAATGGAAATTAAAACAGCCGGTTTTAATTGCTTTCGGTAATCAGAAGTAAAAGTTTGATTTTATTTTCGAAATACAAATCAAATTATGATAAAAAACTTAGTGTAAAGAACCAGTCAAAACTTTATTTTGTATTTATGAATAAAAAACTGAATTTCAGTACACATATTTTTATTCTAATAAACATTATGCAGGTTTGGGAGCCATGGAAATGACAAGTGGTAACTTAGGTGTGCGTTTCCCAATTCAGTTTAATAAAAAACTACGTTTAAAAAAACCGACTTCAAAAACTCAAAAGTAAAAAATAACTTAGAGAAAAATAACTGAATTTACAGATTTACTTATTTAAAAGTCCGTGCGTAGCCCGAAACGTAATATTTCAATTGATTCCAGCATACTCCTTCTTCCTTTTTGTTTCAGAACACTTTATATCTAGTTTATATGATAACTACACCATAATTTTGTTTTACCACACTACTGTCCATCCCAAGGTTGCCTGGAAGAAATCGCTTAAAGCGATAAGGCCGCCCATTGTACATTCAATGTATACATGCTTCCTAATTGTCTTTACTGTAACTCAAATGGTGTACAATAAAGTATTATCTATCTATCTATCTAGTAGTTCAGGCAGACGTGCTGGAATTACCAAGTCCTTGACTATCATAATGTAGCTTACCTTGTCACAGGATCGTCCTTAATCTAGCTAAAAAGCAATCATTTTGTATTGTGATGCCCCTGGTGTTGCAAACGTCCATAGGCCACGGTAACCACTTCCCATCAGATGGGCCGTGTGCTTGTCTGCCACCTAAGTGGCATTTGATTTTGAGGAGTTCTCTGGTGTCTTCGGAGTCCAAGGTCCAGTACCCATGAAATAGATATGGGACTACCTGTAAGTTATAATTAACCCAATGCAAAATAACAATATAATATAATATATATTATAATTTTTGAAATCGGTTCATAAACGACGGAAATATAGGACATCTTAAATAATATGTCGGTATAAAGTTTGAATTAAAACAATACAGAAATGTTCATAAAATGCAAACTACTGGAACAAACTATATAAAATTTTTATGGGACCAAATGGCATCAATTCGGCATGAAAAAAAAATGCTAATCAGATAATAAATCTCAGAGTAACCGGTGCACATACATTAAAAAATCTGCGATAAAATTGAGACCCTTCTCGTTTTTCGGTTAAAAGTACCCGCAACTGACGAGTATGTATAAAAACAAATATAAAAATATATGAAGTGAAAAGTGTAGGTATGCCAGAATGATTGCAAGTGCAACATGTGGTCTCTTGCTCTGATGGGACAGACGCATGACTGCATGTATATGGCTATTTTAATTATTACTTGAATTAGTTTAAATACTGATTGAAAGAAGATAGTTCGGTGTGAATCGCTGCTAAAACACAACATAAATATGTCGGAGTACACGAAGGTCCTTCCAAATAAAATTGGCAGCATCGTGAGCGTATTAACAGCTAGACCTTTTCAATTTAACAACGTGCACATTAATAGACTGTCTTATTTGTACATTTTATACTTTAGTACAAAATCAAACGTTATACATAGAAACAAACTCGACTAAGAGCCAATAGGTTAGCACACGTCCGCCTCTTGCAATGGTTGGCTCTCTACTCCCCAAGTCGCAATGAAATTGTCACACGGTACCTGCTCCTAAATAAAAGTGCCCTCAATGTGAAATAACAATTACATAAAACTAGACTATGATTTTGATTCACAAAACACTCTTAACTAAATAAATTACTTAGGTATTAAAAGTATGGTTAAACATTAAACTCTAAATAAGTTCACCGCGAAAGTATTTGTGTAAATGTGTTCACACATCGACATACATCGAAAGGCTAAATGATTCTGCGATAGAACTGACCGGGCACATTCATGTCATGTATTCCCTGTATACAAGGTAGAAAATTCGTACTTATACCAAAAACATTATTCTATATAACTTTGATTATGTTAGTTTGTGTCGAATTCGGCTTCACTGTTTTAAAATTTCAAACCCTTCTCTGTCACTGGATTTTAGATGTAAAGTTTTTTTACTATTTAAATATTTTGATTTCGACTGAGGATGCAAAATTTTGACATCGTTAAAACTGTTTATTGTACGTATAGTTAGAGAGTGGAACTCCTTGCCTGAGTCTGTTTCCGGAAAGCTATTTCTTAGGAATCTTCAATTCTCAAGTGCTCCTACAAGGAATGTGTCTTTCGTTATAGAATGACTTAACACCAGCTGAGATAGAACCGAAACGTGAATCTAGTAGTGATAAAATGTTGGTATATATAGTTTTGATTATAAATAGTTTGTATTTGTATACATCTTTTTAATCAATCAACCAGTACCTAAGTGAAACAATTTATGGTGCACAAGACGACAGCTTACAGTTAATAATAATAAAATACCGGCCATTCGCACCCCTCCGTGACCGTTTGTCATGTCATTACGACACTGACTAGGAGATCACGCTGTGAAGAATCACGAGTATATACAAAAAATTATTATGGTGTCACATTTTTCACTTCGAGCTGATTTCAGAGAAAGTCATTAAGTATCTTCTTCATCCTAGCGTTAATCCCAGTCGCATCCGAAGCTTTCAATTTGGGAGTCTGGGGTCCGGTTTGCCAGTCTAACTGCAGATTTGGCTGAGCTTCAATATTTTCCGTGAAGCGAATGCCGTCTGACCTCCACAACCCAAACGCGATATCGAAGCATTGCAGTTAGGCCAGTTGTTTAATTTTTAAGGCTCCAACTACCCATAACGACCGTCAAAGATGTTCGTATGCCAACCGGGACCGACATCTTAACGTGCTCTGCGAGGCACAACCAGGCCAATGTAAATATTCATATTCATACAAATTTGCATTGAGTGGGGATCGAACCCGCGCCTCCTGCGTAGCTGGTTGGCTAGCTGTCAGAAAATGTATTCCAAAGTATAAGACAACTTTTGTCTCGATCATTAGCAGGTGAGACAAGATGAAAGTAATTAATAAATGCACTAATTTTATCTTTATTGAATTAAGGGAATCGGGAAATGGGGAAATAGTAACAAAAAGTGGGTATTTTGAGGAGTCGAAAATACATTAAGATTTTCAGGACTCAAGCTAACGTACGCCGGTATGAAGCGGCTGATTGAAGCTCCTTTATCAGAATTGGGAGATCGCTAGTATGCTATATAGTAGTCGCCCAGATAAAGGCTGTATAAGACAAACCTCAGGAAAGAGAAAGATTAAGTGAACTTCGTAGAATATATTGTAACCGTAAAGTACGCTCAAATGATGATGATGAATTACATTGACAAAATTGACATACATATTTTACGATCACACAATATAACAAAAGTTTTTAACCATGTCTACGTGCTTTGTGGATGTTCAAACAAAACTGTAGTACTCAAAGTAAATTCCGTATAAAGTACAGAAAATATACAAAATTATACTTTGTTACCTCAAGCACACTCCTCTACCTAGCAGAATCTTGATCTAAATGACACATTACATTTCCTTCTGTGATAAGGCGTACGCTCCTTGCTTACACCGAGACACATTTTGGACAAGATTAAAAGACATTACATAATTCTGTAACCGTGAATGTTTAACTTGAAGATTGCAAGTCATGAGATATCAGGAAGTTAATGACCCAAATTGTTGTTTCTTCCACATTGTTTTGATAAAGAACATAATTTGGTTTAATCATATTAAAGACTAGCTTTTGAGCGCGGCTCTGCCCGCGTGGATGTCGGTTATCGCGACCAAACATAGCCTATGTCATTTCTCAAGGTCTAATCTACCCCTATACCAAATTTCATCAATATCAGTTCAGTGGTTTAGGCGTGCAAGCTAACATACAGACAGACAGATAGAGTTACTTTCTCATTTATAATATAAGTATGGAAGTATGGATTATGGATATCGTTCATTTCGTAGGAGTGTTCCAGAAAAATTCTGTCAATTTGTTCAAAAATAAAAATTGTTTAATCTCATGACTCGTCATTTCAAAAAGTGAATTCAGATATATTTTTTCAAACTACCAAATCGATATAAAAAGCATACGACATCAATTGTAATACGAATGGTAATGATGTAAATAATCCCTAGAGATTTCTAGGGATCAAAATTTTTGAATTCCAGATTTGAAGACCTATAAACTCAATAAAAAGAACGGAGCTGACTTTAGCATTATACTAAAGTACTGCATACAATTTATTTACAACTAGCTGTTGCCCGCGGCTCCGCCCGCGTGGATGTCGGATGAATTTTTTTTGCTATAAACCTCACGGAGCTCGAGACCTTTCCAACAAATGCAAAACCGTGGAAATCGGTTCGTGCGTTCTGGAGTTATAGCGTCAGGAAGGAAAACCCGACTTATTTTTATATAGTAGACTAGCAGTCGCCCGCGGCTCCGCCCGCGTGGATGTCGGTTATCGCGAATCGGGGTATGAAAAATAGATGTTGGCCGATTCTCAGACCTACCCGATATGCCCACAAAATTTCATGAGGATCGGTCGAGCCGTTTCGGAGGAGTAAGGCAACGAAAACTGTGACACGAGAATTTTATATATTAGAAGAAGATATATTCGCTGTCAATATTCAGTTCAGTCCAGTTCTTGGTTTAGCTGTCAATATTCAAAGGAAAACAAAACAACGTGACACAAATTTCTTCCTACAACTAGACCACGTGTAACATTTTAGTATTCTGAATACTTGCCAAATGGGTTAATGACGGCCAACAAAAACAAACTTGTGAATATATCAGATTAACCTATTCGGATTTCGTCATATCTTTTATTTTTATCCGTTCATATAGGTATTGCTATATATCGTCATATAAACTTAGCTATCACTAACACTGGAAAAGTGATTGAACTAAAATGTTAAAACATTCCCTTATGAAGTCCTCTGACCTAATTAACTCAAAGTTTTTCAGGATCATAAAAACTTTTCATGGTAAAATATTTCCTGCGTGTGATAATAGACAGGCAAAATGAAGACAGTTACTGTGTTTTCCTGTTTCCAATCTTTAATACTGGGCCGCAGTACAGTTATATGCCAAAAGTTACTGCCATGACTTCAACAACTCCTGTTACTGCACTGTAAAATTAAGGCCACGTTTTTTGGCCATAATTTTACAGTGCCAATCAAATTGTTTTGATATATTAATTCATATGACACTGACAGTTCACATTACCACAATTTGTGGTAACAGCCCGGTAGACGGTATGGGTTGAGCGAAACGGGAATGTAAATTTTGTTCTTCAGTGTCATATCAACCAATCATTTTGCTGACAATTCAATGATTCAATTATGACTGCCCGCAAGAAATTACAGCAGGGAGATACAGCCGCCAATTGTAGGCACTACATAAATTATATCTCTGTGTTCTAATGTTATATCCTTCGTGTACAGTCAGCATAGGGTAAACCTTGACCGGCAAAGTATACTTAAAACGTTTGTGTAGTATATAATATGGATACTGAGTAATATCAGTATATTGTTAATATTATGTATTGTATAGGTGTACTGTGGTATTGATATACTATGTAGTATATATTTACTGACTGATATATAACTTGTTATATATCTAACCAATTTATCATTGTTCCTTCTTTAAAAATTTTGTACGCTACCCTATCATCTCTTTTGTTTCTATCCGTCCAAAGGTTGCCTGGAAGAAATCGCTGTTAGCGATAAGTCCGCCCATTGTGCATTATATACCTATAAAAATTGTTATCGCATAATACTTTTATGGTGTACAATAAAGAATATCTTATCTTATCTTACTTAAAGAGATCGTAGTCGAGATCAATCCGATGCTGAATACCTACACATAATTTATTATTATATTGATTAGTGATAGAATAACTAAGTCGCAAACTTCATAGGTTGTTTCTTTACTGTTATAAGATTTCATGAGGTACCGTTTGGAGTATCATGTTGAAAATGGTTCTGATTCTTTGTAACAATAAAATATGTCACATTTATCCTTATGTAAGTACCTACGTACTGTGATATCCGCCCTCCGTGGCAGATATAACTAATAGGGGTTAAAGTATGGAATTGCCGTTTCATTGTAATAGGTACTTCGAATTGACATAGAACCTTCATGGTTTGAGATTTTTGAGTGAAACTTTTTCGACATGGTACCCTATGTAGTTCTTCATTTAAAAATGTGCAACATTCGATTATCGACTTTCAGTTGTTTTTTTTATTCAGCTTCGACAAGAAAGATGGATACTTCGAAAATTCGAGTGATTTTTTAATACGAGTTCCGACGCGGAACTAACGCGGCAGAAACAGCTCGCAATATCAATGTTGCGTTTGGAGAGGGGACTGCTAATGAACGCACCGTGCGATTTTGGTTTAAACGCTTTCGTGATGGAAACTTTGATTTGAAGAACGAACCACGAGGAAGGCCGTCCACACAGGTGAATAACAATGAATTGAAAGACATGGTGGAAGCCGATCCGAGCCAAACTACCCAGGAATTAGCTGCATGGTTTAACGTTACCTTACCAACAATATTGACTCATTTGCGTCAAATCAATAAAATAAAAAATGTGAAAAATGGGTACCTCATGATTTGACTGATCTGCAGAAAGAAATGCGTGTTGAAACTTGTGTTGCCTTGTTGAATCGATACAGAAATGAAGGAATATTGGATCGAATTGTGACATGTGATGAAAAGTGGATTCTTTACGATAACCGTAAGCGAAAAATGCAATGGCTGACCCCAGGTGAAACGCCACAACAGTGTCCTAAAGCAAAGCTTACCAATAAAAAGGTAATGGTAACTGTTTGGTGGTCTCAGCATGGTGTTATTCACTATAGCTTTCTACGATCTGGTCAAGCAATAACGGCAGATGTCTACTGTGCCGAACTCCGAACAATGATAGCAAAACTAGCAGTGAAACAGCCCCGACTCATGAATCGATCTTCACCATTATTGCTCCATGATAACGCGAGACCTCATACAGCACGAGAAACCGTTTTAATTCTACAGGAACTGCAATTAGAAACTATCCGTCACCCTCCGTATTCGCCAGACCTTGCTCCAACAGACTACCATTTTTTTCGTGATTTGGACAATTTTCTATGTGATAAAAAGTTTTCTTCTCAGGAGGCAGTACAAAATGCTTTCACACAGTTTGTCGAATCTAGATCACCAGAGTTCTATCGCAAAGGCATAAATGACCTTCCTACTAGATGGCAGCAATGTATAGATAATAATGGTAATTATTTTGATTAAATAAATACGTTAATAAAAAACGAATTTCAATTTGTCAGTACAAATCGGCAATTTCATACTTTAACCCCTAATAGTAGTTGCCTGGACATCATGTGTCAACGATATAAAAATAAATCATAAAAATAAAAAATAAAAGATTGAATAGAGAATTGAGGAAAAAACTCAAGGTGTGGGACAGTTCCTGACAGTTGACGGGAGGTCTTCGGAAGAAGCCAGCTGGGCTCCGAAAGCTCAAGATCTGAAGAGAAGTGTGCTAGCTTCCGCGGTCCTCTGAAACGAGTACTGTATAAAATAAAACACACCTCGCGTAAAATCCCCTTTTAAAAAAGCTCGTGTAGGAATTATGTGTTTTATCCCAATGAATATCAATATTACGGCCAAAAAGTCGTTTCATTCGTAAAACTGTGAAGATCAAACCCCAGACTCCACAGATTTTGGTGTACGCACCATTTCGACAATGTTTAAGACAAAATTTTCATACAAAATAGAGTATAATAATAATAATAATAATATGACTCTTTATTGTTCACCAAAAAACATAAATTACAACTCAGAGGTACAATTCACGTGGTACACAAATTGGCGGCCTTATCGCACTGAGGCAATCTCTTACAGGCAACCATAGGATGGAGAAAGAAATAGGCGCAGAGATTTGGGGCAGTTTGGTGTACTTTCAATTGAAATAATGAGTGGAAGTGATTATATATAAATAGGTATTGAAGGTATGCAGATAAAGGTACATTATATAATAAAACATACATACTAATAATATTATACAGAACATCGGAAATATATGTAGTAAATATTCACATAGACTTAGGTGCATATTTATAAACTTCCTATATATATAATAATTAGTAGAGTAGTACATAAATATTGCATGCTATTGGACATAATAAGGACATAGTTATGCAAGACAGAGAGAGAAAGGGAAAAGTATGTAAATATATAAATGGACATCATTTCTCCTGCAGATAGTGGGCCGTAACCAATCCCTTGAAGACAGGCAGTGATTGCGCACGTCTTATAGTGACAGGTAAGGCATTCCACAATCGGACAGCTTGAACAGTAAAAGATTTGTCCATGAAAATTGTGGAGTGCCTAGGCATTTTCAGTTTCAGATTCACTGACGATCTCAGGGTCCTTGAATGAGAATCACAAAGGAAAGTGAAGCGTTCTTTTAAGTAGACAGGAGTAAGAGGATGAAAAAGGATGTTATAGAGAAGTGAAAGAATATGAACATTTCGGCGAAGGCGTATAGGTAACCACTTGAGTTTTTCACGATATTCGGAGATGTGGTCATATTTACGAAGTCCAAATATGAACCGGATACTGAGATTCTGGAGTCTCTCAAGTTTATTGAGTTGGTCTTCGGTGAGATCTGGATAGCTGGCATCAGCATAATCAAGAATGGGAAGAAAAAGAGATTGAGCTAGCGCAGTTTTCGTGGTAATGGGTAATAAGCTACGGAGCCTACGCAGGGACCCCGCTGTGGCAAACATTCTGCGGCTGACCTCCTGAAGTTGAGGGCCCCAAGAAAGACTACTATCAATATAAATGCCTAGATTTTTGACTTTGTCACTATACTGCACATTGGTACCGTCACAGGTGATTTGAGGGAGAAGCGACCAGTCTATTCTTGAGATAGCGTAAGGGCTGCCAATGACTATAGCTTGAGTCTTACTTGGGTTCACCCTAAGACCAAATGATTTACTCCAGTCGCATATTTTAATCATGTCTTCGTTGACAGTGTTGACGGCATCCGTCAGTTTATCCTGGGTGGCCCTGGTGTAAATTTGCAGATCATCTGCGTAAAGGTGGTAGGAAGAAGTAAGATGATTAGTGATTGAGTTTATGAAAACTGCGAAGAGTAGAGGAGATAACACGCCACCCTGTGGTACACCAGCAGACGTTGAGCACCATGCGGAGACAGTGTCTTCAATGCAGATACGCTGCCGGCGACCAAATAGGTAACTCAGAAACCAGTCAATTACTGCTGGAGATATGCCTAGAGAGCGCAATATGCCGAGTAAAACGTCAAAATCGACGTTATTAAAGGCGTTAGTGAAGTCCAAGAGGGCCAAAACTGTTAACTCGCCGTTTTCCATACCTGCTCTGAAGCCTTCCGTAATATGAACCAGGGTTGTCGTAGTGCTGTGGCCAGGACGAAAACCTGACTGGAAAGGATTTAGGAGAGAATTTTTAGACAGAAAGTCAGTTAGCTGAGAGTGAACCAGTCGTTCGAGCACTTTAGAGAGAAAGGATAGGATAGATATAGGTCGATATTCAGAAAAGGAGGAAGGGTTACTGTTCTTAGGGATAGGTGTTATTTGGGCATCTTTCCATGTACTTGGAAAGGTACTGCTTGCGATCGAGAAGTTGAAGATGTGACAGATTATAGGGAGGATTTCGTCAATAATGGGTAGGATCATATTACGGCCGACAGAGTCAGCTCCCACAGCGTTGGACGTGATCGACATTATGCCTCTCCTAACATCACAACTAGTAAATTGAGTGAAGAAAAATGGAGAGCAGTCGGGAGTAGCAAGGGATGAAAGATAATTCATTGTTTTAGTTGAGTACATAAAAGCTCAATGTGGAGCAAGAAATGAATATTCGGTGTATCGGTGGTTTCATTACAGTATTCAATAAAATCACATATTTGTAATAATTAATTTTAATGACATTAAATTAAAATACACGTATCAAATTATAATTAAGCCGTATGCTTATTAAATATAATCAGTGAGTATTTTCATTACAGCGTTTCAGAAATAAATATCTGTGGATTTTATATTAAATTAAATCCGGAATGATCCGCTTAATTAGTAGACTTACTCGTTTGCAAAATTATAATAAGTAATAAGTTGTAACAATAACTGATTAAAATATTATGCAGTATGGTGTGAATTTCTAAAACGCTCTGCTATTTACTATAATTCAGCATTTAGGTACATTTAGCATTGCATATAGGTTCCTACAGTCCCGGGTCCTTTCCCGATGTAGCCGTCAAGCTGGGTACCACCATTGTAATATGGCACGTGTTTGTACCATCAGGCGTGGTGAAGTCAAATTGGCGTGTCCTATAGGACACGCTACGTGTAACACGCTATATGTAAAAAAATATAAGGTCACGCCTATTTCCCTACAGGTTTGGCAGGGATAGCGGCCCGCCCTTTGTTTCTATCCTGAAATACACTATTATTACGTACGTAGTACTTCAGAAGCTTCCTTTACTGTCATTAAACCTCTCATATATACCCGCCAGTTTCACGAATTGCCTAGTTCTGACTTGGCCTTATTTAATATTTTTCCCATTTGGCCAATTCTGTATGGTATACTTAAGTATAATATCCTATTATTTTATCACGTCAAAGCAATTGGTAAAATGTCATGACAATCGAAATAATAAAACTCTGGAACTGTCTAAAAATAAGCTTGGTGAATTTTTACATTTTTCCTAACAACGATGTCATATCTAACCCAACCCGTGAAGGCGGAGGAGATTATGTCACTGTCATGTGAGGAACCGGGATTTTATGGAAAAATGCTTAAGGGTAAAATTTGAATTAGGTACGCGTACTTTCATATTTATGTGGGGTATCCTTGTGTAGGAAATAAATCTTCCCAACGAAATTAAGGATTATAAAATTGCGAATATACTTTTATCTACTCTGATACTATAATACAAAGATTATAAAATTGAAATCAAAACTCTTATGACAAACATTACGCACAGCCCAAAAAAAAAAGTTTTATTACGATACAGGTCTTGTATGGACACCTATATCATAAAATAACTTTTTAATCATAACGATACACCTATACAACCTCAATCTAGACTGAACCTCTACTTTAAAAAAAAAACGGCCGATTCGGAAGAAAAAAAAGAAACGCGCATGCGCAATCGATGTTTGCGCCTTGGCTTGGCGTCAACTTTTTTTTTTACATTTAGATTAAACAAAGTTTGGTTTTGTTTGTAAAATATGAGAGTAGATAAAGTAGTGTATGACACTGTACATAACTTGGTCTTATAACACTCGTGTGATACAATATAAAAACTCGCCTAAGGCTCGTTTTTTTAAAACACACTCGTGTTATAAGAACCCTTATATGCAACAGTATCATAAACTACTATTATCAATCACTTAACCATATCAACATGTGTATGGGACCCAAAATGACGCCAGCAGCTAAAATGATATAACTTAGTTAGCTAGTTCTTTTGTTTCTACTTCTTAGTGCTTCTTAGTCATTCTTCCAACTCTTTTTTCACAATCGATATAAGAACAGTGTCCAACAAAAATATATAATATAATAAAATATAGCGTCGGTAGCTTAGCGGTTAAGGAGTCAGCCTCACGATCGAGAGGTCCCGGTTTCGAATCCTGGCCATTACACTACCGACGTGAACCCACTCCTAGCACAAGTAATTTAGCTTAGTTGGAGGGGTTAGAGGGATTATTAGTAATTTCGATAATTGCGGTTGCTAATAATCTTTTATAAAAATAAAAAACATCTACTAAGTACGTCTCAGCGAACTAGCTTAATTAGCCGTACAATTAACTACCTCGGCTCTTGATTAAACGGCGTCGTTCAAGTAGCGGCCTGAATGATGTTTAGCCATTTGATTAAACGGCAAGTGATACAGAAGAAAACAGTTATAAAAATGACATTTTTTGCACGGTTATAAAATAAAACCTAACCTATCCAAATCGGATTGCGCAGCGTTCTTATGCTATCACTAATTTTCTGTGAATACATTTCTGCCTCCTCGGTCCTCCTGGATTTGTAGGCTTGAGTATATGTATGTATGTATGTAATTTTCTGTCTTAATGCTGGATTTTGCCCTATCTTACAAATGGCCTAAGCATTAGTCAGCCAGGTTATTAAATGTTTTAATAAACGTTACGACTGAATATCATTCAGACCATTAATTGAATGGCGTCGTTTATTTAACAGCCTAGGCAGTTCATTGAAGTGCTGATTAAGCTAATTGACGGCGACATGTACGCCAAATAAAAACTATAAGTAAAACAATAACCAGCGAGGCAAGAAAATGGGTAAGACGACAGCGGATATTATCAAAAATTGGATTAAGCATGATTCATGATTCTATCGTGGGACCATTTTGTATGTAAGGAAAGAAAGCTCCCGGCTTTTATTCAGGAAAGGAAAATAAATTGAAGATATTTTGTCACAGAAAAAGGATGAACAATCTGTATATTAATTTGTAAACAGTGTGTATTTTTGTTTTTGACATTCATCTTTTACATTGTGATTAATGAAATATTGGTTTAATTATCATTGAAATTTGTATTCTCAAAAAATGTAACACTAATCCATCAACATTTTTATTTTGTTTAGAGGATTGTGAACGGCTCTTTTTTACTTAAGAGGTCTTTCCAATAAAAGTTTGTATAACTCATAAACTTCGTTATAAATTATGTATTAATCCCATAATTAATTATGCTTAAATCTTTAATTAATTCTACTAACATAAATTAATAGGTCTTACGTTTTTTCTTCCATCTAGAACGATACAACTTCAGAGTAGACAAAAATTCTTAAGTGGCATTATTGATTTATAGATAACGGCCATCGCCGCCAAGTAGCTTAATCGGCCGCTCAATTAACTGCCTAGGCTGCTAACTTAACGCCTGCCTGCCTGAATAATATTCAGCCGTAACGCTTATTACAACATTTAATAACCTGGTTGGCTAATGCTTATGCCAATCGTTAAATGGGGCACTACCCTGAAAAGCTGCAGAATTCGACTTGGATGGGTTAGGTTAGAAGGTCTAATGCGGGAGCGAAGCAGAGCAAAGCGAAAATCAAATGCATTCAGGCCGCTTATTGAACGGCGCCGTTTAGTAAAGAGCCTAGGCGATTACATAGGAACAATCAGCATCAGGTTGATCTTGACGAACAAAGTACTCGAAATGATCTGAATGCCCTGGTATTCCCCCTAATCTTGACTGATTGTTCTGCAATTTGTGGTACACACCTTTAGTTCGAACAATAACACAATTAAAATTAATAAAACTGTTTGACTTGCACTTAAAATTTTGGTTTAAGATCATTTTGTTACTTTGTCGTTAAGATTTGATTTTCACGATGCTTGTAATTTACATCCCTGTACCATAAAACTGTCTGATTGTGATGTAAGTGTGATAGCTATTCTAGTTATACAAAACTAGCTTTTGCCCACGGCTCCGCCCGCTTGGATGTCGGTTATCGCGACAAAACATAGTGTATGTCATTTCACAAGTTCTAATTTACTACCATACCAAATTTTTACAAAATATGTTCTGTGTTTTAGCCATGAAAGACGGTCAAACAGACACACAAACACTTTACCATTTATAATATTATTATACAAATAGTTTAGAGCTATTGATTAACAACACACTGTGTATAACAACTTTATAACATATTTTAAAGTTTAACGTATCAGAACTCGAAACCTAATACCATAAATAACGCCCATAGAATATCAAGATCAAAGAATAAGCCTTCTTATGTTTCGTACTTCACATTTGATTACACGTGAAGTTTCCTTTGAAACTTTTATAGGAACGGGATATTGTTGTTCCAACATTATTCTATAGTAGAAGTTAATAAAGTTTGATAAATGAAGCGAGAAACAATTCATCGTCTCTCACAGGAGCACCAGTTGAGATAGTCAGCAGCTTTTTTTGACTTCTAGTCGTGAAATTGAAAATTGTCTTAGAAAACTTTTTTCTCATAGTTATATTAGTGCTTCATTTTTTGAAAAATAAAACATATATATGCTTACATACATACATGCATAACATACATTATTATTCACACCCGTAAAACCTCGAAAAGGCAGGCATTGTTGTTTTAAAATCCAAATAAAATAATAGGGGTTAAAGTATGTAATTGCCGTTTCATTGTAATAGGTACTTCGAATTGACATAGAACCTTCATGGTTTGAGATTTTTGAGTGAAACTTTTTCCACATGGTACCTATGTAGTTCTTCATTTAAAAATGTGCAACATTCGATTATCGACTTTCAGTTGTTTTTTTTATTCAGCTTAGACAAGAAAGATGGATACTTCAAAAATTCGAGTGATTTTTGAATACGAGTTCCGACGCGGAACTAACGCGGCAGAAACAGCTCGCAATATCAATGTTGCGTTTGGAAAGGGGACTGCTAATGAACGCAACGTGCGATTTTGGTTTAAACGCTTTTGTGATGGAAACTTTGATTTGAAGAACGAACCACGAGGAAGGCCGTCCACACAGGTGAATAACAATGAATTGAAAGACATGGTGGAAGCCGATCCGAGCCAAACTACCCAGGAATTAGCTGCATGGTTTAACGTTACCTTACCAACAATATTGACTCATTTGCGTCAAATCAATAAAATAAAAAAATGTGAAAAATGGGTACCTCATGATTTGACTGATCTGCAGAAAGAAATGCGTGTTGAAACTTGTGTTGCCTTGTTGAATCGATACAGAAATGAAGGAATATTGGATCGAATTGTGACATGTGATGAAAAGTGGATTCTTTACGATAACCGTAAGCGAAAAATGCAATGGCTGACCCCAGGTGAAACGCCACAACAGTGTCCTAAAGTAAAGCTTACCAATAAAAAGGTAATGGTAACTGTTTGGTGGTCTCAGCATGGTGTTATTCACTATAGCTTTCTACGATCTGGTCAAGCAATAACGGCAGATGTCTACTGTGCCGAACTCCGAACAATGATAGCAGATCTTCCCCATTATTGCTCCATGATAACGCGAGACCTCATACAGCACGAGAAACCGTTTTAACTCTACAGGAACTGTAATTTGGGTCAGCCGGGGTGTGGGTCAGCCGGGGTGCGAGGGATATGCCGCAAGGCAACCTCACCTTCGGCCTAGCACCACGACCCACAGACGGCGTGCGGTTTAGTCGGTTCGAGTCCGACATAACCCACCCCTCCGGCTCCGGAGGGGCGGGTATCCGTGGGGATTTCCCGCACGTAAAAAAAAAAAAAAAAAAAAAAAAAAAACAGGAACTGTAATTAGAAACTATCCGTCACCCTCCGTATTCGCCAGACCTTGCTCTCCAACAGACTACCATTTTTTTCGTGATTTGGACAATTTTCTATGTGATAAAAAGTTTTCTTCTCAGGAGGCAGTACAAAATGCTTTCACACAGTTTGTCGAATCTAGATCACCAGAGTTCTATCGCAAAGGCATAAATGACCTTCCTACTAGATGGCAGCAATGTATAGATAATAATGGTAATTATTTTGATTAAATAAATACGTTAAATTAAAAAAAAAACGAATTTCAATTTGTCAGTACAAATCGGTAATTTCATACTTTAACCCCAATATATACTTAAAAGATAATTCACATTCTCAGCTACAATTCTTAAAAGACGAAATTTTATAACTTAGCTGTCGGAAAGCTGTAAAATTGAAAATAAAAGTCGTCTTCAATTTGACGGGCTCTAGAGATTCCTGTTCACACCTCGCTTAAGGCACCTGGAATTATAGGAAGATGGAAACACGTAGGTTAAGAATTTGAAGCCATTATGGAGCGGCAAAGAAAAGGCCTCGAGATGGAATTGTTTGCATCGAATAGGTATGACACTTCAGCTCTGCACGAATTGCTCTGAATAGAAACGAAGAGAGTGGAACTCAGTATCAAAATTCTGCAATAAGTCAAATTAACCTTTGCAAAATAGGAACCCATTCCTTAAAAACATTACTGTATTTTTTATAGAATAGGTAGGTAGTAAAAAGAAAAGATATGTATATTTTTAAAGAGTTAGAGATACCGAATACACATCGTAGAAAAGTATTTTAGTAAATTATGGTGCATATTGATAATGTATTATTTTACATGTATGGTTATGAAACCATCAATGTTAACCTGTGAGAACGCCTCGAGGCGAAACCGGTCAAGTTCTTAATAAATATTGTCGAGAAGTGTAAATGCATTCTTATTATGTGTAATAATAAGTTCCACCATCAGTTCAATCATCAGTATAAATAGTCAAATTTCAAATTAAAAGTAGCTGTAGTTGGCAGTTTTAAGCCAGCAGGCAGTGAAGTCAACGAACATGTAGGTGCAATTGTTGCTCTTTCTTCACAATTAGTGCGTATGTGCCAATATCATTGTTTTTTTTTTATTAGGCACATCAACAGATTATGTAGATTACATTTCAAACTTAAATAACAAGTTTTGTGGACTTATATCTAGTACATAACCCAATTATAGATATGCACAGCGTTCGTAAGCCTAGTACATGACACTATGTAAGAAAATTAACAAACAATATACTAATGAAATTTAAATTATTGTTTAACATAATAGGACACATGAATTCTTAAATATACTAGTAAATTTACACATTCGTATGAATTACAGTTATTCACGATTTACAGAAGAATCTGTTTTAGCTTTGAACTCCAAAATACCTTACTTCTTAAAAGAATTTACATGAGCTTTAGCTCATTACACCGTTGTCATAAAAAAATGTACTAGTACTGGGTAAGGTAGAACATTTGATCGCATAACACAAAATGAGTGACAAAGTTATGCATGTTTTAAAAAAGAAACTGTAGTCCACCAAACATTGTGCTTGTAAATTCCGCCACTGACACAGTTTTTCTATAGTATTCTTAAATATACTCATACATTTCCAACAAAAATCCTAAAGTTTGAAATAACTTAAATAATACCCCGCGACCATGGCTGCTGAAAAGTATCGATAACTTCAAGCTGAGTGTATATAATGAAATAATACCAATTAAATCGGTTTTATTGCAACCAGTAAAGTTCGCGTAAAGTTACGAAAGTATCATAGTTATAAAATTTCAATAAACTGACAAACTCTTGTCAACTGGCAAGGATTTTGTTAATAGAGCAATAATAAAATGACAATTTACGACGTGCGTAAGTGCTTAAACAAAGTGCCGACTGGCACTGTTGTAAGATATTATTTTTTTTACGTTTCATGCCAAAATAGCTCTAATATTGTTGCTTGTTTATCCTTTTAGGTATAGTCTAAGATCCCACTGCAGGATTGGTGCGCTCATCGACTATTTGTTTAAAACCAAATTTTTATGTTTATTTATAATTAAGAGAATATATATTTACTCGGGTGCCTATCAAAATTTGGCCGCCATTATTTTTAATTAAATTATTTTTAATTGATTTTTGGTAAAAAATTTCGTTTATTTATTTTTTAAATAAAATAACGTCTACATTACGGTAATTAATATGAAGATTCTAAAAAATCACGGTTGCCGTTGCGCACCTGGCCGCACCTCTTTGCAGCCAGGTGTAAACAGGTATGATTTCGATAAATGTATACGTTTATAACCTATATTTATTAATTATATGTCAAATTGAAGCTAATTTTTTTCTATTAATTATCATATATAGTTGCTTAATTAAATCTGGCCGCAAATAAGGGTTACTGGTTGTTAAAGATACTAAATATTTAAGATAGAGTGAAAGAGAGTTAGCGTGTAACATCATTTGTCAGACGAGGACAGCGATTGCCGGCTGTGCGACGCTTTTAAGCCATTGCCGGCTGTGCGACGCTTTTAAGCCATTGCGCATGCGTCGAACGTTAGTGTTCTCAACCACCGGGGAGTAATAGAGACGACTTATAATAAATACTCCAAAAAATATGTAATTTTTTTCAAAATGACAAATTTAAAAATTGCAACAAAAAAATAATATTGATTTGATATATCGATGGTCTAATTAGCAATTTGTCTAACTCCTTATTTTTTAGAGGGTGATTTTTTTAACATTTTGATGAAGCAATAATCCAATTACAAATTATTTGAATGATTCAAACTTAAATATTATATCTCTATTAGATATTAATGATATTGAATGGTTTTTTAAAATGATAATACATTTTGAAGTAATTATTTTTTTCGTACAAATAAAAGATTCTCTAAAATGGAGTTAGACAATTTGCTAATTAAAAAATAAAACCAAGGTGACTTAAGTAAAAGAAAGTTTTATTGCGAAAGTATTATTTGAAAATTTTATTAGATTTTATTCAAGTATTTAATTGTCTGTTACATATTAATTAAACATTAAAGCAAATTAAAAAATTAAAAAATTAAAAAAATTATCTTATAATTCTTATATTTCCGTAACTCTTATTTAAAAATCTGAATCATCGGAGCTTTCAGTTGTACTATCATCGGAGCTATCACTTTCATCGCTAGAAATATCAGAATCGTCGTTATCGGAAGCTTTGTTCGTGGATTCACATAGCACACTATTAACTTGCGTTGGAGTTGAGTCTCCCAGGAACCATGTTGGTTTTAAAAAACCATCTAGTACCAGCCAGCCATTATTTTCTGGGCTGAATTTGATTTGAATTTTTAAATTTTAATTTTTTTTAAATGCATTATTAGAGTTTTTAAATTATTCATGTCTTCAAATTATGCATTAAGTATTTTTTTAAGTTATTAATATAACAAAGAAAAAAAAATTCTTAATGATAAAAAAAAATACTAATTACATTTTGAAAAAAGGACATTAATCAATTTTTTAAATAAATTTAAAAAATGTATTAATTATATTTGTTAAATTGTTAATTTTTTGAAAAATGCAGTAATTCAATTATATAAAAATAAGAAATTAAAAAAAAAAATTTAACACAAAAACCTCAAAGTTAGAACTGTGTCATTTATATTGCAACTATAACCTATATTATTCTTTATCTCCTCTGATACTATAATACAAAGATTATAAAATTGAAATCAAAATTCTTATGACAAACATTACGCACAGGCCAAAAAAAAAGTTTTATTACGATACAGGTCTTGTATGGACACCTATATCATAAAATAACTTTTTAATCATAACGATACACCTATACAACTCCATCTGGACTGAACCTCTACTTTAAAAAAAGAATCCGCCGATTCGGAAAAAAAAAGAAACACGCATGCGCAATCGACGTTTGCGCCTTGGTGCGAACAATTTTTTTTTTGTTCTATTCATTTAAATTAAACAAAGTTTGGTTTGGTTTGTAAAATAAATTAGTTTATGTATTATAGTATGAGAGTAGATAAAGTAGTGTATGACACTGTACATAACTTGGTCTTATTACACTCGTGTGATAATATAAAAAAACTCGCCTACGGCTCGTTTTTTTAAAACACACTCGTGTTATAATGAACCCTCATTATGCAACAGTATCATAAACTACTATAAATTCAATACAACTTTTACTTACGGTTTGTGTTTTGCAAAAATCTTCAAATTCTTGTTTATCTTTTTGCTTTAGAACCACAATTTTTTTTAGACACTCTGAATGATATCCAAAATCATTAGTAGAGTCAATTGTAAATAAAAGGTCATGATATTTATATTTTTTTTTACGACGAAACAATAACATTAGCGAGCACTTTTGGAATGATACATTATTAAAGTCGAGTACATTGCTTTTTTCGTTACACAAAAAACACGACTTCATCTTTATCAATTTTATTTTACGTTAATTAATATAATTATTTTTAGATGCACATTTTTTTTTATACCACTTAGGTGGCAGGACAAGCACACGGCCTACCTGAATGAAAGTAGTTACCGTGGCCTACGGACGTGTGCAACACCAGGGGCGCCACACTCGCGCTGCCGACCCTGTTAAAACAGAGAGTTTCTGTGCCGTCAGTGTAGAAGATAAAGCAGGATAAGCCAGGTCTTCCCACTGACAGCACAAAAACTCTCAAGTGAGCTCTGGCTATCCTACTCACCGCCGGGAACTCAACACGAGGTTATTATGGCCGCGGTATTCTGTAAGGCGGAGGTACTTCCCCAGTCGGACTGCTCAATTGGACGGAAATAACGTCGTGTCCTACCTCCTACAAATTCGAATTGAATTTGTAGGAGGTAGGACAGGTAGGATTTGAATTGAAATAAAATAACAATGTAAATATAAAACGTTGTTTATTACGAACTCCAAAACAGCGTGGTTTTCATGTTAGCATAAAAATGCTGCATCTGTTTAGTTGAGAACACTAACATTCGACGCATGCGCAATGGCTTAAAAGCGTCGCACAGCCGGCAATCGCTGTCCTCGTCTGACAAATGATGTTACACGCTAACTCTTTTTCACTCTATCTTAAATATTTAGTATCTTTAACAGCCAGTAACCCTTATTTGCGGCCAGATTTAATTAAGCAACTATATATGATAATTAATAGAAAAAAATTAGCTTCAATTTGACATATAATTAATAAATATAGGTTATAAACGTATAAATTTATCGAAATCATACCTGTTTACACCTGGCTGCAAAGAGGTGCGGCCAGGTGCGCAACGGCAACCGTGATTTTTTAGAATCTTCATATTAATTACCGTAATGTAGACGTTATTTTATTTAAAAAATAAATAAACGAAATTTTTTACCAAAAATCAATTAAAAATAATTTAATTAAAAATAATGGCGGCCAAATTTTGATAGGCACCCGAGTAAATATATATTCTCTTAATTATAAATAAACATAAAAATTTGGTTTTAAACAAAAAGTCGATGAGCGCACCAATCCTGCAGTGGGATCTCGTACTAGTATGACCTCCTCATTTTATTAGAATTTTGCTTTGTTATTAAAGGTTTCTTTTGTTGTATTATTTTCTTGGTAACAATATGAAAGGGATCGCTAGACATGCAATTGGCGTAAACAACAATTTTCTTACAAAGTTGATTCGATATTCATTTACATTTAGGGTCACAGAGTATACGAATATTCAAACACAAGTACAAATTTACTAGCCGATTTGTAAAGTAGTAGGACTCAAGAGGCGGTGACAAGATTTCCATACCTATTATATAATACGAATTCTATTGGTTTCTCTCCAATTTTTTTATGAATAATTTAAGTGATCAATTAATTTTACCAATCAATTCTCACATGTACTATCAGGATGGGACCAAATGTTATTGAACATTTCGAATACGAATTTAACAGTTATAGTGTCAGACACACCTACTCGGCAGACGGTGGTGAAGCCACCCCTTTTATTTTCTTTAATAAACACATAATTCATGTAACGTTACAGGCCGTATATGACATACCGCAGTGAATCCCAGAGGCTTCAGATTTATGGAAGCTAAACACACAGACGTTACGCCACAGATGGTATATGTAACAGAAAAGGATAAAATATTACAACGCTTGTACATGTGAAGACATATTTTTCTAGGTAGCTACTCTTACACGTGGTGCACAGCTAAACAATTCTCGCATGAACTGCCTTACACTGTCATTCTACATGACTTGGGACATTCTATCCGACGTTTTCCTCTACGTGACCTTAATTTCAAGCATTTCCAAAGAGTTTCGTCTAAAACCGACGCATCCACCTCATTGAGTGACAAAAATTGACATCAATTGAAAGGTGTAGTATTAGATAGTAAAATCCTTACCGAAATTGAGGGTAATTTGAGTAATTTTCCTTTGTTACGTAGAGCTTACTTGATTCCTGAAGATTACCTTTTTGTTACAGAATATAACGACTCTTTTTATTCATCATATTATAAAAATAATTTAAGAGGTTGGCAGTGTCAAAATAATATTAAAATTTTGCAAGTTTTATTATTTAAATTTTGTTATTTTAAATTTAGTTAGATGTGACTAATACTGAACTGCCTTTTTTTGTTTGTTATAGAAATACTGAAAATTTTGTAGTTGTATCTTTTTACGATGATTGAAAATCTTATACTTATAGTTATAATTATTATAGTAATAAGCATATCAAGCGTAATTAAGTATTTGATGTACCTAACAACGTTAAGTTTACTTATAAATTTAGTCCTTGAATTCTTTTCTCAAAAGATATTCTCAGTATAATTATTTTGAAACGACAGATACCACTTCAGAACCCACAGGGAATTTCCATCCAATAATAAATAAATGGCATTCTGTTTTTATTATTATTTGCCCCAAGTTTTTCGAAGGTTATTAACAAACCTATTTTTATACTTACAAGCACATAGCAAAATAAATAAGAATAAACATCAAGGAATAAAATACTCTAACCCCACGCAACATTACAAAAACTGTGTACCCACCAAAGCCACCTACACTTTTCCATTTACATAAGTACATGAACCCTCTTTCTACCACTTACTAATCGTCCCGAGAAAAGGCTAAAGTGGATTGCATAGCCTTTATTACAACAGATACTCGTTATTATAGTTAAGTATTCTATTACTAATAGGATCAGACAGTCGACGTTAGGTACAAGAGGTGCTTTAGCTACCGAAGTAACATTATTTCGCTTAAATAAATATAGATTTCCACTGTCATGTTTTTATCCCACGACGAGCGGAGACGACTGACTCGGGCGTCGAAGATCGCAGAACGACCTCCAACTTCCATGAGCATGGGCCTGGAGGTGGAGTCGCATGTCATCCTAGCAGAAGCAGACCAAGGCGACAACTCAATACCTCCCCATACCCGGGGGCTGAATGGGGACATCCAAAGATGGCCTTGGGACGGAGATTTGTCTATGTCAATCTCACCCCCGGCAACCTATGAGCTAAATACTTATTGTGCGGGTTTTAGTCGGTTCGAGTCCGAAATAACCACTCCCACTCGATACTGTCATGTATTACTAAATAGGTATATGATTTGCTTTCTGCTTGACTTTAGAGTGAATCTTCATTCATGTGGTACCTGTCAACCCCAGACTTGCGCTCGGAGAACTAGCTTGCTTCTTATCTTCTTTCCACTGGGCACGTGAAGAGCCTCTGTGCAGCCCTTTTCAGGACCGCACCCGGCTCAGCCGGGATGAACAGCCGGCACCGTCTACACTTGTGAGAGAGGTGCTGTCGAGTCCGTTACCCAGGGTGTACAGCGTGGAGGTTACGGACCAGATATCCAACATCTTAACAGCCTTACTGTAAGAGCAATGATCAGTACTTGATTTTATACTGTGTTTGATGCTAGCCACATTTTTTTTTTTCACATGTGCAGATGCAGATCCGCTTTTATGAAGGCGGCATTATGATAAATAAATTAATTTAATTAATGTTAAAACAATGTAGAGCGCACTCCCAATATCATAATTAACTTTAAACAAACCTTACTATACAATGATCAACCTTATCGTAATAATAGCGATGAATATAAACGCGTTTAATTGAATTTAAAGTGCGTGAACATATTCAATATCTATATTTGCATTGGTATGGGTGTACATTTGTATAATATACCTAAGTGTATTAACAGTAAAAATGTCTACCCACATTCTACAACCCATAAAACAAGCTAGTTAAGCTATGTTTACTTTGGGTCTAGATAGCGCTTTGTTGAATGCTGTAGAATAATATTGAGTTAAATGTGAAAGCATCTTATACAATAATTTTATTACTAAATAATTAAAATCAATTATATTGTTGGTCTTTGGGCACCAAATAAACCGAGGGTATAATATTAATAATTATTATAATATGTTATTACTGCCTTGATGTTACAACATAATAATATGGTAATGGGAGAATTGAGCGTGTTCTCAACGTAAACTTCAATGCGGTACTCAAAGGTTCGGGCGCTTTCGGTTCAACGAGTTTGATAGTTGTCAACCTCGTTATTGTTGATGGGGGATATTATGAAATTTCGGAAATTACCTACTACCCTAATTGTTACCTCAGAATTGTATTCCTCAAGGGCTGTTATCATCAAAACACATAGAATCATTTTAAGCATCTTTGGTGTATACCGAGTGGAAGATTTCGACCTTACCTAGAGGGTATGTACTCTAAATACTGGAGATAGTGAATTTCGCTGAAGGGAAACATTACCTTACTCTTAAAAAGAATAAGGTAATATTTCCATTCCATTCCATTTCATTAAAATCCAAAATAGTAAGGTCCTGAAGCATCTTTATAATGTATAACAGACAGGTTCGTTCCTGCACGAAATACTGCTTTCATTTTGGGATGGCTCTGCATGGTACTTATTAGGTTCTCTCGACAGTTTGCAGCAACGTGCAAATAGTCCTGAGGCCAATAATACCCTGGAACTTTTGCAACTGCATAGCGACATTTAGTTTCGCCTTTTTAGTAGAATTCTACCGTCAATACTATGGCGACCGTTCCAAAAAGATGTTACAATTAATCCCACCCCTATTCCTTCCTATACAGAACAACACGTACAAGACTAAGGTGGTCATTCATACGATGCACCGCCAATACCGTCACGAACTAAACGGTTCGATAATTCCTTCCTTTATAGCACGATTAAGAGCTGGAATGTTTTACCCGTATACGTGTTTCCTTCATCCTATAGTCCTGGAATTTTTAGGCGGAGTTTGAAAAAGCCTAAATCAACGTCTTCAAATTAGGATCAACAACAATTTAGAAATTGGTAGCTTCTGGAATGGCGGCCTATAATTTCTGTGTCGTCTGAGGCACGACACAGAAATTAATTTCTTACTGTCTTTTCTTTCTGTCAGGTAAAAGTCATATTGACTGACAGCAAATATGCATGCTGCATAAATCGTGTTGTTCAGTGAATTAATGAATGATTGGAAGTAATTCAAATTAGATTTAATGAGTGAACAGTTACCTAAAATTATAATTTAAAATTAACAGAGTAGCGAGTATTTTGTTATGGTGAAAATTGCCATTATACCAATCCAATTTACGCTTTCGAACGAAATCTAGTCTCGTCACTTATTGCGTAGTATTTTTTCTTGCAATTAATCAGTGATAATGTAGCATTCAAATAGTGAAAGAATTTTAAAATCGGTCTAGTACTTTTTGAGCCAATTCGTTACAAACATACTTACATACAAATCTTTCCTCTTTATAATATTTGTAAAGGCTACATTTTCCACGATTGGGTTTCATCGTAAGAATTCACTGATGGAATTGGTGTAAAGGGCGTTATTAAGTTCACCATATTCAATATTACTACTATAATTAACAGGAATGAAGGAGATACCTTCTTTCATTTATTTATGTTAATAATAAGGTTTTTTATGGTCCCAAATCTGCAACCGAAAGGACGCACATCAAGACCTCTAGAGCTCAAATAATAATAATATAATAATCATGCGAGCAATCTCATCTGCGAATGAACAAGCGATCACCTTCTGTTCGTTGCATCCTTTGGGTGGTCGAGGCCAATCATCTCCCAAAACGAAATCACACTAAATGGAAAACCTGTAACATGTGCATCTGGATTGATTGATCTTTTTTATGTTTCAACGAAACCAAAGCGTACATTTAGTCAAAAATTGTCTCCAAAAATCCAGATACACATACCTGTAATGCCCAATGTGGATCAATCCAATAATACAAAAGTAGAAAAGTATTTTAAAATGAGATGTTCAAGGACTGTGAATTAATACGGTAGTCGTCTGGAGCCTCTTTCTGAAAGTTTGCGTATAAATTTTATAGCAGCCTTGCCAATTTATTGCAAAATTATTGTACGTTCACAGAAATAGCTAAGCTTTAATAAAATTTGAGGCAAATGATATTTTACATGGATATTTTATAGATACGCAATGAGGGTGTGACAGCGGTGATAATAAATTTATATATAATAAACATGTTGACTGAACACACAGTGCGAGGGGATTACTAACATCAAAATTGATATTGAGATAAAAATATCGAAATTCAGAAAAGTCTGTTTGCTAAATGGACGAGTTGTTTACTTTAGCGTTCGCGAAGCTCGAGTTTACGAATTACAAGTAGATAATAATAGAATCTAAAAATTGTGAATTTATTATAGATATGTAGCTATGTTTGCGACTTCGGCTGCGAGGAATTAGTTAGTTCTGAGATTAAATTTTTAAGCGGATATCTGTCAGTGAAAATCTCATCAAAAGCAACCAAGCCAAATTAAAACAAAATGGCAGCTTTTCAATTTTAATTAATTGCAGGTACTTTATACTATATTGAACCTGTCGATGGATTATATAAAAATTGAAATTGTTATTTTTTCGGTTTTTAGTCGGTTCGATTACCGGGTGTGGCAAGCGAGTTTTCAAAAATATTTGAATGCAGTTTTGTTTCTTTTTGAAAATAAAGGAATGTTTTCCTCCAGTATTTAGAGTACTTCCCCTCCAGGTAAGGTTAAAATCTTCCACCATGTATAGGTATTTTGCAATTCATCATTCATCAATGCCTTGTGCTAATACTGCAAATAGTTCACCTGTCGATTTCAAAAGTAAATTTTGCAATTTGATAGTCCAGTTCTTAGAGAGTATAATATTCTTATTTAGATCTCCTTTTAATATACAAGGCATTTAAACGTAGTGATCTACGCAACAGTAGTCCTTTTGGCTTACTTTCTTTACTTTCAAAGGCGTAACAAAATTCGCAAGTCTTCTCTCCTTTCCTTGAAGAAGGAAATCAAAAACCTACTTCCTGTAGTCGCAAACTACTCCAACGTATCTAGTTTTAGCATACAACTCCTTTGCTACGTAAAACTTTTTACTAACATCTCGGAGAGGGAACAACTATACCAATAGCTATGCAAGTTGCAACACATACAATAGGAAAACAGAGCCTCAAAATGTGCATTTTAGATTTCTAACCACTATTTTGGGTTAAAATAAAATAATTTATATCTCGAAATTTAGTATAATTACAATTAGCAAGTGGTGGAAAGATAAATAGTCTCACTTTCCGGAAAAAACTTTGAATTTTTAACAATCAGGTTGCTTGGTGAGGTTCTCTCAAGGTTATAATCGATTTAATTGATACACGTAACTGCGTGTGCACGACATTCATATAAGGTGATGGCAGAGTCACACTTCATTGTGTGTTATTTGCATTTATTTGTTATGGTTCGTCGTAAGTGTGCGCTAATCTTTTGACAGAGTGTAATCCTACAGTAAACATAGAGTCCATGACAAAGTGCCCGGTAGACAGCAATAGGTTCGCCCCCTATTACGTGAGACAGAAAATGATACTAGGTGAAATGTGGGTGTTAATACCATTCTTCATATCCCTTCGGTGATTTACAATTGTAAAAATAAAAAAATCAGTAATAAATCACTAAATCGTAGGTATTTAAAATTTTGTAGGAAACTATAATTGAAACACGCTTAACTGTAACTGAACTATAAACGAACCAATATAAGTTTTCAGGCTTTCACGGCCGGCGTTGCATGTAGAATATACTGTTTCCGGGCTGTTTGGCCGTAGTCTATGTGAAACTTGCGTTCCAGACGTTTTGTCGATCACTGCGGTCGACATCTTCAGTGGCGCAGGTCCGGGCGACGACGACTTCGGAGACCTTGCCTCCTCGGCGGCTGAGTTGCGACTGATGCGAAGTCTTGAATCACCGACGTAATTATAGGCACGGTCGGAGTGGGGAATTCTCGGGGAAACGTCTGGAACGCAAGTTTCACATAGACCACGGCCAAACAGCCCGGAAACAGTATATTCTATATATAAACGAACCATATGTCATTGGCAGTGAATCTAGAGGTAATTGACTTCCAGTTACCTCTAGATTCACGTTATGATAATACTGACATATTTTGAAAATGTTGTGCTTTGAATTTAAAGCAGAATAACGAAGCGTCACTGTTTTAATAATATTATTAAATAAGTTCCAGCATCTTGGGCCCACAAATGTCGTTGACATCTACGAGACCATGAAGACATTTTTAAATTTCTTTTTCAGGATTATACTACCGAAGTATGAAATAAAATGGAAACATATTTAATTTCCCTCTTTTAGTAAAAGTATCATGAAACGTTTTTAGAGCCTTTCATAATATGCCAACGCTTGGTAGATAATATTTTTCTTCAATTATGTTATAAGTGATTATAATTAAAACCAAATAGTTAAATAAAACATACATGAAACTAAAACATGTTGTTACTGAAAATGGCTTTACAATAATTTACTACATTTCTTTTTAATTGTTCTGACATAATATTTTGTCGATAAAAATATATAGTCTAAACATCCGTCAAAGTGAACTATACATATGTATTATACACAATTACTCCGTTTGTGAGTATGATATAGCAACGAATTTCACGGCATCTGGGTAATCAATTTGATTTTGATAATATCGGTAGTCGGTAAGCTACCGACAGCTTAGTGGTTAAGGAGCGGGCCTTACGATCGAAAGTTTCCGGATTCGAATCCTGGCTGTTACACTATCGACGTGAACCCACTCCTAGTACAAGCAATTTAGCTTAGTTGGAGGGTTAAAGAGAATATTAGTAATATGGGTTGCAATTGTTATTTTCAGAAAAAAAGAATTACTCTACAGAATCCTCTGTACTCTGTACATCCGTCAATCTTGCTGAGTGTGTGTGTGTGTGAGAGACAAGAGAGAGAGAAAGAGAGACAAAAATTTAGGTTAATAGAAGAAATTTAGGTAAAGCCCTCAAACCGTACTTAGATAGATAGACAGACTACTCTTTATTGTACACCAACATTAGAATCCAAGAGACAATAGTATGGATTATAGTAATATAGACTACTACAATAGGCATACTCTACGTCTTTATTCAGAAGAAGGTGAAACTGCTCTAGTCAAACTGAGAAGCCTACTTTGATACTACTACGTCAGCATTACCTACCAATGTAAAATCTGCTTAAAAAGGGAAAGGGATAAGTATCTTTAAAACATATAAGGACATTTAAGTAAACAACAGCAAAACAACGCAGCACAATAAACATGCAAAGTACATTTAACCAAAAGAATAATACATCCCAGGAAAAATATATGGATATTAACATGCCCTTATATTCAATGGCATGTACATATATCTATTATAACAAGTTTATGGTGACACCCTGAGACAAACAGGCGCCACTGTACGCTGCAAAGCTACATACCCTCGATTGTTATCATTGATATTTTACACCTATATAGATAGTGAGAGTTTCTAAAATTCTATAATTATGTAAGCACAACAATTACGAAACCATAGCACCTATTTGAAAAACAGCCCCCGGACTTCAAGACCTCACATAGCACCGGGTTAACATGTGTGATACACGGACAAGTGAAAATTTTGCTCATATATTTAAAAGTAAAAATAAATTTATATGGGCAAAACGAAACTTCGTCAATATGTTTGAACTTTATATGATAATTTAGATTCAGTAGGACAGTTTCCGTAAACACAATTTTTGGGCCTGATATGTAGGCAGCGAAACGAGTGTTATGTATTGTTGTTTGAATAATTTTTAGGTCAATATCCCTCCAGTACTGAGAGCACTTGTCCTTCTTGTCCACTCATATCGACGCGTCGAGAGGGTGGCTGTAAAAACGAACCAATGAATTTTATCGTATTTTTCGGTTGTTTATGTATGGCGGTAGACACAGCGACAGCTAGGCAACGTCCAATTTTATTATGTGTGTTGTATCTATACGTCACTGTATTTCAGAAGCTTTAAATATTTGTAGTTTTCGAGCTCAAAATAATCTAAAATCTAGACTCATGCAATACAACCTAAGGAAATATTTGCATCTTATCCCAAGGACTTCTCTAAAATTTGAAAGTTCATTTATGATGCCTGCTATACATTTGACAACGTGATCTTTAATTATAGAGATAGATTAATGTTACCCTTTGCCTGACATAATCCCTTCACAGTAACTATGTCAATTTCAGGCACGTGCTTAGATCCTTCATTAATATGCAATACTTCGATAATGAGTCTTTAATTAAGACCCCTAAGTATCTCAAAGGCCCATAGCAAAAAGCCGGTGCAAGGCAGTATTAATTTCACCCCAACCGCAATTCAAACCGTAATCTTTGGTAACGTCAAAGTATTGAAGGCACTATTAAGGTATCTTGAGGCGTCACGAAGAATTTCATATAACCAAGCGATCGTAATGAGACACCCATTTGTCTTCGTAAGGTTTCACTAAAATGTTCCCTCTTATGGTGCTTGGAACGCGGATGACGACATCAATTTTCCACACTAGGTCTTGATTTTCAAGCTGACACGTCAGTAACGAGGTATTTTTAGTAGCACTCATAAGACGCACATTTGTGACATGTTTTAAAGGAATGTTTGCCTCATGTATTATGGAGATTTCACGAGTGAGGTAGTTCGTCAATGGGAAACGAGCGTTTCAATTTTGTGGAGTTTCAAGGATTATATACATACAACACCGCGGAGGCGATATCCGGCTGCAAATAACGTTAAAATTAAGATACATTAATCAAATAATTTTGTATTTGGAAGTCTACATACGTTTATGTACAATCGTTATGTATTTAGTAGTATTTGCGTTTTATAATTAGAATAAAGTTTAATGAGCACTATTTGTAGGCCACGTGGCACTTGATTAATCTGGAGGTACGGCCAGGTCACATATGTTGACAATGGTGTAGTAAGGTTTGTAAAGAAATTAAGGCTAGAACTTATACTATACTATATTTATAGGTTCACTATGATGCGAGTTACCAGGTAAAAGGTATTGCGTAATTTAGAAATTAAACCCTGTACCAACCAGCCTGGTCAGCGTGAAAAGAGTAGGCCAAACCCCCCCCCAACATTGGGAGAGGCCTATGTCCAGCAGTGGACTGCAAAAGATAGATAGCTAGATAGATAGATAATTCTTTATTGTACACCAATAAATTTACACTAGGACAAGTAGTTAGTATGTATACAGTTTAATGTACAATGGCCAATTGATAGATGATACTTATCTAGCCATTACTTTTTAACAAAATACCTCACGATGATGAAATATTAGGCCGGTCAACGTAGTGAGGTCATTAATTGTTGATCCGGGCAGCTACGAGTTAGTTGAGATGCAAGACATTATTTATTTACAGAATAGTCACAGCGTTCAAAACGTTTAGCGTTATTTATATCAATGTTTTTATCCACATACATGAAAAAATGACTTCATCGTATTTTATGGATGAGCGATGTTTTATTGTTGACCTCGTTTGTTATTCCCCTCAGTATCCAATCACAATAAAACAAGCAGAGTTAAAAAATACTCTTTGGGGAAATATTGCAGTATTTTACCAAACTTCGTTATACGTTGCAGGGTAACAGTGTAGGAGATTCTATTGCGCTGTTACAGAAAACCGTATGTATTATGGATGGAAAAGGCTTATGGATATGGATTCAATTTAACCTTTTTTTTTCATACGGAAATGCTCTCGGATATCCTCTCCTCCACTGACCCCAGCGGGTCTATGGTTATGTCGGCCTCGAACCGACTAAAACCACATGTCATCTTGGATCTTCAGATGTGTGGGTCACAGTCCCTAGGGTATATCCCTCGCATCCCGGCTGACTCAACGCTATCTCTGGTTTCAAGATCCGGTGTGCATTGTATTGTATACATGTGATTTCATTTGCATCGACTTTGGTTCCCAGGGTCCTATATTCGACTTATAGTAGGTAATTTTCGTCCGACTCCCCAATCCTGATTTGCTGATTGACAGATGAAACTCGGACGGGGTCTCCTCTCGGTGTTGGCGGATTAGGCGCCAGTCGGACCTGTTAAAGACAATAAAAAAAAACAGGAAGGGAAAGCCAACACAGGGCTACCAAGTTTTAAATGCAATCATTATAAGGAGTAGATCCCATCATGAAACTCGTTCTCAAACTTCAAACAAATCGTTCAAGAGCTTAACGCATTATTAACAATCCTAATTTTATGACGTTTTTATATACGAACATGTCATAAAATGTTTTACGATATTGCAGTAAACTGAAAACTCTGAGTTCCTTGAAAACACGACTATAATAAATTTATGGGGTATTCATTGGATTTTGTATTTGTACAGTCAGCATCAGAAAAAGGTTGATCACAAAATAATCTAACTTTATTAGAGTGCTAAAATTCTTATAAGTATGCAGAATAAGCCATCAGTTTTCCGATATTATGTAAGTTATATATACAAACACATATGTACAAACACGTCTAACTGCGGATTTGGCTAAATTTCGAAATTTTCCGTGAAGCAACTGCCATTTGACCTCCACAACCCAAAGGCGATATCGAAGCATTGCAGTTAGACCAGTTGTTGGACTTTTGAGGGCTTCAACTAACCGTAACGACTGCCATAGGTGTTAGTATGGCAACCGGGACCGACGGCTTAACGTGTTCTCCGAGGCACGACCAGAACAATGCAAATATTCATCTTCATGCATACAAATATTAGCACTGAGCGGGGATCAAAACCGCGCCTCCTGCGCAGCGGCCGCCTTCACTACCGCTACGCCACGGAGGCTGTCGCGCTGTCGTCGGTGATATCTTGTCAAATATAAAAAATGTCATTTAAACACATTTTGTATCCTCCTCTTACATATATATCTATCCCTTTCATTTTTGGTCCGATTTTTGTATTTTTTATTCATGACAGTCGATAGAGCCGTAAACGATTAACTTCCATTGGTGAGATAAGAGAACGAATTAGTAAAAAATAAATATATGTAAATTAATGTCACAGTGTGAACAATCATTTATTTAAAATATTTACTTTATAAAGACAATATAAAGCATGTCACTTTGTGACATTAGTTTACACGTATTTATTTATTACGTATTCTTTTCTCATCAATAAGAGTTGATAGGTTAAAAAAACACAAAGTGTGTTTAAATGAAAATGTTAACATTGTTTTGACCATAAACTTGATTAGATAACATCGATCGGTGAACAACACTCCACTACCTTACATAATAACGGAAAACTGATTGCTAAGATGATTTGACTACTCTGAATGATTTTGGTATTCAGATCATTTTGAGTAATTTTGTGTTCAACATTTTTCCGATACTGACTGTACTAATATTAAACAATTGTATTTAGTATTTGACTGTACTACAATACTACAGGCGGCGACGTTAACTTACTCTTAAGAAGCTTTAGCCAGAGTATAACTTGTCTTACAGTATGTCGTCGCCTTTGATGTTTGCGGAAATGCCACCTTTCGCAGTTTTTTCAGGGCTGTCAAGTATAGTTTTTATTTTTATTTAGCCCCAAAGAGGCTAATCTTTGTTCTATAAAGGCAAATCAACTCACGATAATATAAATAACTAGCTGACACCCGTGGGTCCACTCGGGTGGACGTCGGCAATTGCGACTTTTAGTCATATCTATCGATTGTATACAAACAATTAAGAATAAATTTCGGTTTTTAAGTTAAGGCATATAAAGAGCACATATAAAAGTTAAACTTTTACAGTTATGTCAAGAAATAATTAAAGTAATATTTTATGACAAATATTGTTAATAAATCATTTGAAAGGTATTCTTTCGCATGTTCGGTACGTTGGTTCTACTCAACCAATTACGATCAAACAAACGTAATACTTTAAGTTTTGTATTTGAATCTGAATTTGAATATCGATTTTATAGAAAATTTCGAATCCGCCTTCGTGGATTGCTAAATGAATTATATATTTGTAATCAGAAACCCTAAAACCCTGAAAACGATACCCATATTTGGTAATTTCTTTGAATCCGCACTATTGGATCGCTAAATGGATGATATTATTCGTAATCAGCAACGCCAAAAACTTGTTAATTTGTGACTTGTGTTTAGTTAAATGAATAATCGTAATTGAAATACTTTTAACAAACAAAACGAGTCAATAAAAAATATAATCAATTTAAAAAAACGTGATTACAAGTGAGACAGCCCTGAAACCTAAGTACCTAGAAAAATGTATGGCTACTCGGTATAGTACTCCTCCCACCATTGCGCTCACGAAACCCACGGTTTCGTCGACAGACTGTATGAATCGTTAGACTGTGCTTTAGCTTTGTAGTGGCAATGCTGACTCAGATTTCAGAGTGCTGTGTACGTAGCATTCTCATCACATTGTACAGTCGTCTCTCCACAATTAACGAGTTTGGGCGTAATGGAATCTTATTTACTTAAAATATTGTTAACAGTACAATTATACAATATAGCGAATATTTGCTCATATCATTGTCTAAACACACAAAGACCTTTGGGGGCACGCCAACCTCACTTGCAACTCTGTACACATACTGATTGTTAGACGAGGCTGTTGGAGGCTACACACGGGGTTGAGATTTTGAAAGCCGAATAAGCCAAAGCAATGTAGGAGAAGTAAACGAATTTCCAGCATTGACGTGGAATTCTCTGATGCAGACGGAAACAACGCCGAGATGAGGACGAAAATCTACTCTACATACAATCTATCTCAAAAATGACCCCAACAGCTTATTTGGATACACATTATTTTTGCAGATATGGACCGCTAAACTTGTAAAAAGTAAGTGCCTGTTGCAGTTACTAAGTACTGAGATTAGGGCCTGTTAATATAGTTGTTAGAATAAAGTAATCAATTCGTTTTCCAAATTATCAAAAAGAAGGAATAGAAATACATAATATTTATAAAATCCGACTAGGAAATCAGATATGATATATAACAAAAACTGAATCGTTTACAGGTTCAAATAATCCAACATATTGATAGACGCCGATAAAACCCGGTCCCATAAAACAATAAAACAGGTTGCCGAGACGAACTGAACGATTCCACTCGACGTACGGGACTCAAATAATCACCTCTGTTCTATTTTTTTTTCATAGTTCAACGATACTCATTCACACATTTTGTGGTTTTTTCTGCTTCAGTCATGTCAGATAGCCTTTTTGTCGAAACTAAACATTGTTATTTCACTGTCGGATAGGTGAGTTACAATAAAAACTATTTTTAAATTCAGTATAAATCGGACAGGAGTAATAGGTTTTGGCAGTCAGGTAAAAATTACGTAACAATTGTATTATAATATACGACACTTAAATGATGAACAATAAAAACTAGAATTTGAAAAATTGATTCCTAAATAATATAACATTGTTGTAGAGGACAGCACCTTGAAAGATTTTATAACAAGCAAAAATACATTTCTATGAAGAAATCATACATAGAAAACTTTTTTCATCATACTATGTCAATTTTCTGATAAGTCAACGTAGATATACCCTTACACGATCACATTGAGCCAATCTCTGTCTATTCTATTCATAATAGTGAATTTTGTGGGCAATGAAATGCTTATTTATGTTAAGGAACAGGGGTGATTTCAAATGTTATCGTTATTAAGCTCGATCAAAACAACCTAAGTTTGTGTCATAATAATGAAAGATTTAATTACGAACAAAACAGACTTAAACTCTGCTGTTTTTTGTTCATATTTATGTTAATATGCTAGTAAAGTTTAATAATTTATTTTATATAAACATTGTTATTTCACTGTCGGATAGGTGAGTTACAATAAAAACTATTTTTAAATTCAGTATAAATCGGACAGGAGTAATAGGTTTTGGCAGTCAGGTAAAAATTACGTATCAATTGTATTATAATATACGACACTTAAATGATGAACAATAAAAACTAGAATTTGAAAAATTGATTCCTAAATAATATAACATTGTTGTAGAGGACAGCACCTTGAAAGATTTTATAACAAGCAAAAATACATTTCTATGAAGAAATCATACATAGAAAACTTTTTTCATCATACTATGTCAATTTTCTGATAAGTCAACGTAGATATACCCTTACACGATCACATTGAGCCAATCTCTGTCTATTCTATTCATAATAGTGAATTTTGTGGGCAATGAAATGCTTATTTATGTTAAGGAACAGGGGTGATTTCAAATGTTATCGTTATTAAGCTCGATCAAAACAACCTAAGTTTGTGTCATAATAATGAAAGATTTAATTACGAACAAAACAGACTTAAACTCTGCTGTTTTTTGTTCATATTTATGTTAATATGCTAGTAAAGTTTAATAATTTATTTTATGTTCATAAAATTACATTAACAATTAGCCTGTTTAGTACATACAATATAATTATCAATTAGCTAATGAACTAAAAATTTTTATTAGGTAACAATAATTATTTACAATATGTACATTAGAATTATTTAAATAAAAAATATAAAAACAATAAGTACATAAAATATACAAACCAGCAGGTTCAGGCGTCAAAGAATTCCTCACCATCGATGTGAACTGGGAGGGTGGCCAGAAGGCTGGCAGCATTGCCACGTTGAATGGCAATACTGATCCTTTGCGCAAGGAATAAACCAGCCCTCTGGTCACGGGTAGCGTCTATTAACCGTTTGGAAATGTCTTTAAATAATAGACGGGCACTTGGACCCCATGATCCCAGCGTCTCGACCCCAAACGGCTCAAATATGTAATTATCACTTAAACTACGATATTTGCGCCGTTTGAGGGTCTCTGCCGAAGCAGCAGCAGCGCAGGCACAGTCCCCAGTCCCTGGAAGATGTGAAGGCGCAAGGGTGTCAGCACATGTTGCATCCCACACCAAATGCCTTCCCATCTTCCAAGGCACCAAAGACATTCCATCCGGCCTCTTGCCATCATCGCGCACCAGACCAGCAGTTTCTAAAACGGCTGGAACCCCGGCGGTGACAAGAGCCCGACGGATTATGTCATTGATGTACTACACGCGTGCCGTGAAAGCCGTCCCGCGCTCCTACTGCATGAGAGACCATGGTGTCCAAGGCTACCAACTTCTTCTCCACAGCGACATCGATACGGAGAAACGCAAGGAGCACCTAAACGAAGGCAAGCAGCGATACGAAATACTAATAATAGCTAATAATAGCTAATTACTTCAATATTACCCTAAAAAGATCAATTTCAATGTTATGTATGTTATTTCTAGCTGATGATGCTGGAGCTATTGCAAACTGCGGTCGATCCTGTATTTTATTACCCAGTAAGTATTAAACACCCCGACTGAAACACGGCACTAATTGAATTAGTGGTAACTTTAAATTAATTCGTTATAACTGACCGATACTTAATTCTCGATATCAAAACGAATTAGAATATAAGATACCTTTTTCATCAATTATAGCATACGCTTGACTTATTTAATCATCTGCTGATAACTGATGATATGATCTTAGATGATGCACGGTTTACAGGAAATGAAACCGTAAATATTTCGTTTTACTATTAATAGTACGGAATATTAAAAAACAAATTTAATAATAATGTTGAGCAGAAAATACAGTCAGGTATTACGATTATATTGCATGTTATATAAGAAACTAATATGACAGCCACTATTTCTTAAGAACTTACCTAATCTCATAGCGAAGAAAATATTAACACTATAAAGAATTCCTTTACTGAGAATTTCCATTTATTATTCACGCTTAAGTATAAATAAGTCATGGAAGCAGAACGTTACCTATACAAATAAATTTATGGCATCTATATTGGTTACCTAATCACCGCGTACGCAACCATAAATAGGAGTTATGAACGTTTTTATTAACCCTAAGAATAAACTCTATTTGAATTGGTCGGGCAAGGAACTTTGATCGAACTTACATCATATACTGTTTTATTGGGAGCAATAAGAACGCTAAATGATGGGATGGTTCGCGTTCGAGTTGAGGAAGCAAAACGATTAGAACTTTATTGCAGGATTGCTTTTCAATAAAATTGTATAACAAACTTAGATGGAAGTTCGTCAAACGTGTATTATTACACGTGTACTTTTCAATATGTGTAAACATTTTTAACCTAAACACGTACTTCAGTGTTTATGACAGTCGTCTGGACACGAAGTCCGTATTTTACTTCAATACAGAATCGTAAAATATTGAAAAAGTTTTCTGCTGAACGCACATAATAATGTATTTATTTTTTGGATGGAGGCGCTCGCTCATTGTGAGAAAAGTCTTTGATTAACATATTTAGTCTGTTAAGTTTGTTTTATTATCATCTTCACTATTTGACATTTTATCATATAAATGCATATTCTATTTTCCACAGCGTATATATTATACCTATAGCTTTAAAACTATATAAGCAACTGTTTGTTATTTTACTTAAAGTTTAACTTCAGACTTTAATCCATTGAGTACTTAAAATAAATCTGTGTACATTGTACCTTTGGTAACCCCCAGACGACGTTAGGTTAATAAAGACAGACTCCTATTCATTCAGTTTCGTTAAAGTAATTAGTTTTCATAAAATTAATTCACAATCTTATCGGGCTAAAATTACTACTTCTCTGATTCACGTTTAAAAATATAATGTCGAAGCGATTGACTTCATTATATTACTCTAGTCCCTTCTATAAGTAATACCGTCTAAACGTATTAATTAGATGTTTAAAAACATTTGCGATAGTAATATGTACTTATAATATGATACTTAGCTTACAAGTTCTAACTAATACCTTCACCGAATTCGCCGCAGGCGGGATCCGTGGGGATAATGCGCACAATAAAAAGAAACCAAATAAGTTCCACAGTATTTAATGACAACGTCTAATTAAAGTAAATTATAAAAACATAGATTTATGTTTCTTCCACGATACCGGGCATAAAAAAGACAATATAATTATTTAGGATACAAGCGGGAAGCTGCCTGTTTGATGGCTGTAATTTTATTTAGATAGTTATAAGATAGAAATACTAGTGACAAGGAAACTGAAATTAGGAAATTTCAGTTTCCTTGTTACTAGTATTTTCTAAGAAAAAACGACAATACGTTAATGAAACCTAGAAGGCTCAATTTCTGTTTTTTGGGAATAGTTTTGGGGAGCCAAATAGGCTCATAAAACTTTTCTTTTGGTAGACTATTGTGTGAGATACAACTTGCTTATTGTATATTTATGCAACAAAATGTTTTCATTAACTCAAGAAACATCTATTTTTGGTCTGTTTTATTTTTATAATATGAGATATAAACATCGGCAAAACTATGAAATTGGTCCAACTTTTAAAAGAGTCACACAGAGATATTCAATTAATTGTTTCTCAATTACTTTGTGACTTTATATTTAGGCAGTTTCAACTTACATCTACATGTAATGTATGTATGTACTTTTAACTTATTCAACAGTGTTTAAAGGCAGCTCATATTTGCCGTCGCAAAATAGAAAAGTAAGATATCTGCGTCACAACTTTTAAAAAACCTGGCAGTACCGAGCACTAACAGTACGAATCCGACTCAACTTGATCTTTTTATAACTAATAGCCTTCAAGACCAGTTCTAGTCAAGTCGATATTAAAGTAGCTCTTGTGGATCAATATTGCAGGGTGGTATGAACGAATTCATTTTTTACTATTTCACTACAAGCCGTGGGCGTGCACACTGATTCATTTACATGAAGTAAAATTTCCTAAAGTCGTATCTACAAAGTTTTGGTTACTAATTTCAATAAAATACTCTTTTCTAACCTACTGCTATAACTTCTAAGCAAGAACGAGTTCCATCGAATTTGAATGGACTGTGAAAAGGGTACCGTTATATCTTGTTCATGAATCTGATGCAATCATAATTTTCTTTTAATTATATACTTTTAGCAGAGAAAAAGATAATTCTGACTTTCAACAAAGTTTAGTAGCATTGAAAATGAATATTTTATGAGAGTAATTATACTAATGACGAAACAGAAAAGTTTGCTTCGCTTGAAATGAATATGGATGGCAACAATGCAAAGGAACAAGGAAGAGATTCCTTTGTCTAAAGCTAAGATGCGTTATGAGCCTCTTTACTTTAATTTAAAATTATAAAGATAATGAGGTCATGTTTATGCGGGCAAATACTCCTGAAAAATGAGCAAGCTGGCCTATTATGACACAGAACTCTGAAAGTGACGTCTTCAGTAAATTTAATGAAAATAACTTGGTCATGGTTTTTAGGAGTTATACAAAGGTGGGGCCCGATAACAACTTTGAGGCCCAGGGTAACATCAACTGCAACTTAATGTATCTGCTATACAATGGACGAGGCCTTGATACATGTGATCTTTGAGTGATCAGATGGTAGCTACTCCTAGAAAAGAAAAAGTACTAATCAGAAAAAGAGGTGCAAATCAGATGTTACTCGGGGAACTCGAGTACACCTAGTGAATCACCTAGGCATTCCACGGGAAATATTTCACCCAAAAAGTCTTTCACGGGTACCGAGAATAAACTGTAGTGCCTGTAGTTTAACGTGTTTTATGGGTACAACTTTAGACAACCGGGAAATGATGAAATTGGTAAAATTGTCTGTGATAGCTGTAAAGGTTTCTGGGTTTCAGGTTACATAAAGGTGCAAGCAATTGCACGACTCGTTTAATGGGAAACGGTTGCAGTAATTAGCGTTCGCAGCATCAGAGGTCCCTAAAACCTGTTGCCTCTCTGCGGAGTTCAAATGACCTTACTCACCAACTGCAATACTATTGAACTATTGTTTACATTAGCTTGAAAATATTTACCTATTGGCGAATGTTCTGACGAGCTATTCCAATTAGTCCCACCCTCTCCTTTCCTATACAGGACGACACGTGCAGGACTTAGATGTCACCCGCATACGGTGCAGAACATTCCTTCAAGAACCAAGCGGTTCGGTGACTTTTTCCTTTGTCGCACAATTAAGACCTGGAAATCCTTGCCAGCTCACGTGTTTCCCTCTTCCTACAGTCCCGGGTCCTTTAAGCGGGGCGTGAAAAAGCATCTGATGAGGCCGTCAAGCTGAGTGCCACCATTGTTAACATGGCACGTGTGTATAATGGTGGCCCTCTCTCCTGAGACTTTGCCTTCAGCTTACCATCAGGCAAGGTAAAGTCAAATTGACGTGGCCTATATAAAAAAAAACAAACGCCAAAACGCCTGTAAATCCATGAAGGGATAGGCTGATGTGTATAAACATCCGTCAACTATTATATTCGGTCCCACGTAATAGGAGGCGAGCCAGTTGCTGACAATCGGGCACTTGATGGACTGTATGTTTACTGTCGGATGAAGAATAGCCCTATTACGTAGTCGATATCCTAGGGTAGAGATTCGGTGGCCCTATTCTACTCCACTGGGAACCAACAGCTACTCATACAGTTCCAAATTCGGGTAAAACATTGCACGGAACCTCCTGTTGTGAGTTCGAATCAAATATTAGATCTATTATAAACAACCCAATGTGTTTCCGGTCCGGAAGGAAACAGAGCTTTTTGTTTCCTACAAATCATTACAAATAAGAGTCACTAATGTCGATGTGTGTGAGACCGATATTCTTAGCTATCCATGGATTCTCTGAGCGGGTGCCGGGTCCATCGTGTTGCTGAGTTGGGAACTCGGGACAGTGCCTGGGAAATAAATGAATAACCACAGTAAACTTGACGTTTACAGTAAATAATATACTGACTTCCAATTGCTCTCATGAATATTATTTAAGCTCTTGAGTATCTTATTATTTTATTTTAGAATACTCGAATACTATTCTAGGTACTAGGCTCCTTAGGGTCGTAGCAGCATAATACATTCTTAGTGAGCATTTTCAGAGATTATCGGCTTGAAACAAGCAAATAAATTTTATAGCTTTATTGTTAGTACAGTAAGATGGCTTGAGTAGTATGTATTAAAAACATAAAGCTAACTTAGCATACGTTAAGCGTAAAACTAAGTATTACTTTCATAAAAATAAGTGAGACACCACGTCGTAAATTTATAAAACGTTCAGTATGCAGTCGCGAGACGGCAAAATTAAGTTTCTTTCATATTTTGCTCGAGATTGAACTTTGCTTGCGCAATTTTTCAGAAAGAACAAACTATTTATGAATAAATTGAAGTAATAGGATAACAGTTTCAGGTTCAGTTTTATTAAAGATTCGAAAAGGTACCTCTCAAGTCTCAGTAACCGAATTTGTAATTTCACATTTAGAAGTAATATACTCGTATAAGTATTATATTATATGTACTTCATATCTGAGTTTCCGGGATGAAATTTTATTCACATGGATTGTATTATGTCCCCCAATCTTAGATGCTAAGTCTATAACGATCAAATTGTGTGAAATATAACAACTACGTTATGTTTCCGACTTTGTCATTTTAGAAACAATACGTGATTTTTTTTGTCAGGCTTATTCCCAGTCCTTTGGGAAGCTTATATGAGGACATGGGTCGTATAGGCCCTTGGAGAATTTCAATCCAATATGAGACCCATTTTTACCAGCCGGTATACCTTCAAGGCTCTGTTTATGTTTTTTTTTGTACGTGCGCAAAATCCTCACGGTTAACCCGGAGCCGGTGGGGGTGGTTATGACTAAACCACAAGTCGTCTTTGGGTTGCAGTGCAAGACTGAAGGTGAGGTAGCTAGTGCATATCCCTCGCACCCCGGCTGACTCACGGGCTGCTTAGGTATTGGATATTGTAAAAAAAAGGTATAACGGTAAATAGTCGGCGGCATTTGTAGAAAAGTTTTTTAAAAACACCATTTCTACGGTCAAACAAGTGTGAGCCAGGCTTTACTTTTCTGTAATAATATTTGGATTGAAAACGTAATGGACGAAAAGTACTTGTACGAGCACTTGTCTGCTCCTATACCCTTTGTTGCACGAGGTTGAATGATACGCTGACGTGCTTGAGAATGTTTAATTGCACCATAACCTACGTGCTTACACTAGTGCGGCAATTTGAGATCTAATTAAAAATGACATAATTGCACAGTTAAATATAATGTATGAAAATGCTGACGCGGATATTATATAAAACTAATGTATGAGTACTGGCTCGTACAGTACTCGTATTTTAAAACTTTCGGAAGTCTTAATTCTAATCTAAATTAAAACTTTTACGTATGGTAGGCACAGATTACTTAAATATTTGGTAAATGTGGTTTATCATATTCCAGGGTACAATGAAAAACGATTATTTAGTCGTTTTTCATAATAATGATGCCAAATAACGCGGTGACTTTACATAAATACCGTTCCTCAAATTTCAAAAGGATTTAGATGTAACAGCAACAGAAAACTAGATTTAAAACTGCGCTATTATCAGTTAACATGACTTCACATTTCAAAGGTATTACCCGTGTAAACTTTCCACAATATCAACTAGGTAGTCCAAACAGCAAAATTACAATACGACTTACACTTCCGTGAACATAAAGTAACTTAATATTATCTCAAATTCGGGTGCCGTCTATTTGGTAGAAACTTGATACTCCGAAACCTATTTGGGATAACTCACTTCGCAGAAACTTCTTTAATCGATCATTTATTAGGCATAAAAAATATTTGACATAAATATTTTTAGGCATAATGTGCTTATAACCGAATTTAGAATGGCATACATTTAAGATAGTAGAATTTTATTTGGCATAATTACCTTTGGCATAGTTAAAATTTTGTATAACTTCATTTAGCATAACGTTCATTTAGAGTACAGATTATTTGGCATAATTTGACTAGGCATACTATAAAGAGCATAGAATTTCAATTGGAATAATATAGATTGGGTTACTTTCTTCTTCAAAAATGGGTAGGTTAGGTTAGAACTGTGACCTGTGGCCAGAATAGATAGTTGTTTACACCCCGACACAGAGTACCCCGACTCGGATAGGTTAGGTTAGGTTAGAACTGTGACCCCAACAGCGCTAGCCGAGCGAGCGAAGCGAGCGTGCCGCGGCAGCGGCCGGCGAAGCGGCAGAATAGATAGTTGTTTACACCCCGACACAGAGCACCCCGACTCGGATAGGTTAGGTTAGGTTAGAACTGTGACCCCAACAGCGCGAGCCGAGCGAGCGAAGCGAGCGTGCCGCGGTAGCGGCCGGCGAAGCGCCCGAATAGATAGTTGTTAACACCCCGACACAGAGTATCCCGACTCGGATATCGGCGAGTGCCAGTAACGAGCATGCTCTCATAGGCAAGGATATAAAACTAAAACTAATAGCAATAGTAAAAATGATAACGCCTGATTAGAAAAGTGTTGCAATAATCATAAAAGATGATTCTTGCTGTAAACATTATGCGAAATGATGGTTCTACTTTTAAATGGTTATGGATAAGAAATATATACCAAAAGATGAATCTGGTTTTGAACTTTCTGCGATGTGATGGTTATACATTGTGATTATTATGAATACAAAAATTATGCGTACAGATGATTCTGACTTACAAAATTATGGGTTTCAATGTATGCAAAATGAGTTTATGCCAAACGATATTCTGCGAAAAGAGGTTTATGCTATTAGTTGTTATGCAATATAAAATTATAACTTAAAAAGTTCTACTATATGAGGTGTACCCCTCAAATTCATATTCAGTGTCTGTGTAATTTGGCAATGTTAATAAACTGGTAACTAAGTTAGATATGAAACGTTCAACACGGCACAAACGTATCACGATCTTGCCAACAACGGAATGAAATTATTCGGTTAGGAAGTAAATATGATCATACTGAAATTATTTGGAGTAGGTAAACATTAAAGATTACGTGATTATTTTACAAAGTCAATATGTCATTTTGTAGATATCAATTGTTACTTTATTGACTTTAGTCTACCTACAAAAATCATATGTGTGGCCCATTGGTGGGAACACTTATTCAGTGCAAAGCGGAAGTATTTGATTTGAATAAAGATATATTCTTGCGTATCTATCAAATCTAAGTCATAAATGAAAAAAAATTGTCGAATGAATAATTACTCTTTGGTTTTCTGTAGCATGTTGAAATGATCGACAAAGTCATCCCATAAAACAACAATACTTGTCAAAAACCAAGTCTCGCAACTCAGTTTTCTACCGTAAAAAGTTGTGAGATCCATGTAATACTAAGTCGGTTATTAATTTATTCAGTTGCTTCTTAAGGGACCTTCTGTCTTAAGTTGTTACGTAATTATCTAACCTTACAACATCTTATAGTGACCATTTCAATATTAAAATTTTTAACGTTTTAAATAAATATATTGACACGGCCATCGCATGAAAACTCAATATATCTTACACATGTATAAATTAGATAGTTTAATGCGATTGCCAAGTCAATATATTTGTATTCAATTTAATACACTTCTAGCAATGCCTTAGAATTTTGATGATCGGTCAGTTAGTGAGTGACAAAATTAAGTAACTGACTCGTTATAATTCTTAAACTACTGGTTCAAATTGAATGGAATTTAAACATACCGTGTTTAGGCAATGCCTGCTGCAGAAAATTCAGGCTCCTAGTTTTATCCATACCGAAGTTATAGGGGGTCAAAAATGGCTTGAACTGATTCAAGAAAAGGATAGTACGGCTGTACCGCTTTTTTGTTCGACTTGGCGGGGCCACTGCGTTCCCCCAAACTTAATATTTAAACTATCTGATATTTTCATATAATTATTTTAAATCAGTTAATGTTAAGTTTACTTCGCAACTTTTACTAATGCAGGAACTCATCACAATATTTCAATGAAGTATAGACACTCCTCAAAAGTTTCTAAATAGCTTTTGCGTCTAGAGAACGTGAGTTTCATTCAAATTTATTTGTACCTTTGTTTGTATTTTTTACATATTTTTACAACTTTGACTTCAAATTTTATACCTTGTATAACAGTTGTACTCAAAGGTGTGAAAATATGTAGATATAGTATGCCCAAAAAATATACTTCCAAGTTACAAATACTAGTATTGTTTTAAAATAAAATATGTAATCATGAATCTGAATCTTTCGAAATACGAATTACTTCAATTGAAATCTAGAATTTGTTGGCTATTCCATTTATTTATCTGTCCGAATTTGGTCCGAAAGATAGATGTATGGGCAACGTCACTGCAACAAAACGGTTTAATTTGGTCACGTTGCTCGTATACTGTCTCACAACTGTTGGTTTCCTTGTATTGCTTAATTTTATATTTTAAAATCATTGAATTTGTATTGCAGTCACATAGATTTATAGCATTTATTATGAGGTTACAGTATACTGAAACTAATTGTAACAGCGTTATTTGCGATTTATTTTGGTTATCTTCGTATCTACACTATTTTCGTATGAGCCAAATGATATCCGGTAAAACAATTCTTAGTAGCAATACTGTGTGTGAAAAATAAGTTCTATTTATGGTCATAGGATCGCAAACTATTACCAAAAACATTAAGGTACAAAATGTACTCGTAATATGTTGTATACAAGTGCTGTTTGGTACTATTTCATTGACCTGAATAATACATGCACGACCGATGCGTCACTATGTCATGCTTTGTACAGAAATCATCCTGTCACAAGTGCATTGGTACAACGTCAACAGTTGCACGATACATGTTGATGCAAGGCAACATCGTATATAGAGGCACATGTATAGAACATTCGGGCTGAATGACTTCTAATCCTAACGATTGATGAATGATGATGATTACAGCTGGATGAGCACCTGAGCACCTAACTGTAAACCCAGCTAGACATTGGACTGACTTCATACATAAAATATTCTATACATACAAACATACGCTGAATTTCACTACGGATAGTACCTAGTAATATTGAAACGGTACAGAAAGCGACATTACTTATTTAATTATTCTATTGTAGTCCACTGCTGACATCGGACTCCCCCAATTGCGTCATTGCCCCTGATCTTCTCTTCCTTATCCAGTCTATCCCAGCCACGTTTTTCAGGTCGTCAGCCCATCTGGCTAGAGGGTCCCCTTCCGTTGGCCTACTCGCAGTCGAGTAATTATTATCAATTAAATTAATTCATTTGAGAAAAAATACTTGTCTTAAAATGCTTCTAGAAACGCTTATTTCGATAACGAAACCAATTTTCATCTTATTTATGCACCTATTAGTAAACGGTATGATCAATCTAGAAATTAAAATAACTTTATTTCACAAATACGTTGCACAAAAAAGCATTTCAATCAATACCACTGAGGTTCCCTATTACATAAAGTAAAATACTAGCGAAAATTTGCATGCAAACATAAAATATGACTGCCATTGCTAATGCAAACGTTTGCCAGAAATTTATTTCGTACTAAACAAAACTTTATTTTCAAGCGTATAAACAGCGTGTTTCGACTGAAGTGAAGCTAAGTTCAAATAAAATAAGTTTGCCATGTTTAAGGAATTACTGATGATTATAATTATATCATCAACCTAAAAGATAGTCGTACAGCGATATCATCAATACATCTATTAAATTTATATATTTGTAATGATACCTACCTAAGTATGTTAAATCTATGTCTGCACGAGCACTTAAATAAAATATAAAAGTCACGTTTAGAAGAAGCTACAAGTTGTCGATAGATCTAAATCGGCCTGTAAGTGGTTGAAGCTATGTAGGTATTATTTAAAATACGCCTTTATCGGCGAAAGATCTTTCCACAAAAAAAGAACAAAAGTGAATATCAGATCAAGCGTAACCTTTAATGCAGACATCGTGTAATGGAAGTATAGAGGTATTCATTCTCACCCCATTTGATACAGTCACGTGTACATATGTACATATTTGCTAAAAGCTTTTGTATTGGGTATGTTCGCTCAAGCGATAAGTAAATGTACTTGACATTCAAAGTCGCGAATAATTTGACTTTTGTATTTCCCATTCTATGTTAAAGGACACAATAATTTGAATGAACTCTAAAATAAGCTCTAAAAAAGAAGTATGCAAAAAATCTGATATGTTCCTTTTATATTAGATGGGTTTGGTTGGGCTATTTCTGTCTTACAGTGAAAAAACTTGGGACCGTTGAAATATTAAATAATCACAAACGAGAAAATACAACTTTCATTTAAAATTGTATTGTGAAAGAAGAACTTTCACAACATTGGCTTTAAAAAAAAACTGCACTAACCGTTCCAATAGACTTTGTTTACTTTTAACGACTAGAATTAATTATATTGTGTGATTTAACCTTATTATGAAAACTGAAATGACCAATGCAAAAAAGTAAAATCATTCAGCCATTTCCAATTTACCTGAGTCTTCAAAACTACATTTGAATATGTTTTGCGCTTGAAATATTGAAATTATTACTGGTATTACGAATTGAATAGCGGAAATTTACCTAATGTTATCCGTAATCGATAAGTTGGACGATTGACTCGATTCAGTATGTGAGCATAATTATATCCAACGCTTGTGGTTTTGTTAATCTGGGTAACTGAATATTCATTAAAGTAAGTACCTCTTAGAAGCTCGTAAGTCTATTACTATGCTGCGGCGTAGTAGTGAGACTCATTTATAATACATAATGTACTGTAGGTCCCTGAAACTGTGGTAAGAGTATTGAGTTCACATTATTGTATTGCTTGCAGCTATACTAGAATTCTATGTAGTCTCGCGTATATCTCGCGCTGCTAAAATGAATGCTTGCTCAGCATGATCGATGTGAAGAAGTAAAATATACAAGCAATAGATATAACGGTTGCTGGACTTGGAGTTGGTTTTGGACTGTAGTTTTTAAACGTTCATAATATATTAAGGATTACTTTTTTAATTTTATTGCTTGAGCATTTGAGCACATCTATTGCTCGCACAAATTGTGAGTTTGACATACAGGTGTAAGTGGCACGTAATAAACTGCTATTGTGTCCCGAATTACCTACTATTGTGAAAATCCAATAAAAAAATCGTTCGGATGTAACATTATAGCTAACACGAACCTTTTAACTAGATAGAAAAAGTTAAATGTATGTACGACGAGGGAACACGGTTTCATTTTTACATATAATGCAACTGTATCTCCATTGTACTTTAGTAAATTCGCTCGTTCGATTGTGTTATATAAAAGTAGCTCATTAAACACTTCTACTGCAAGCGAATTGCAGTTGTGGAGCGATACTTTTTCCAACTTGTTCTCATTAGGTACAGTTTGTAAGAGTGCCGGGAGCCTTACAACACTTACTTGACTTTTTCTATTTTGATCCTTCTTTTGCGCATTGCTAACCTGGTAAATCCCAAAAAAGATATAGAGAGAACCGCTTCTTGTTGTAAATATAAAGATAGTTCTGCTACAAAACTGCAAGATAAGAATTTATTTGGTTTTCTGTAATATCATGTAACTTGTAACAGATGTTTCTGATTACCATTAGGTGTAAGATTACCTAATAATTACAATACTGTTGTTTGTGGTTGTGGTTGATGTACACGGGGAATATAAGGTTGTTTTAAACATTTAGTAGGCATATAGTTACCGTTTGACAGCAATAAGCTTATCATCCGAACAATAGCAAATAGATGGAGTTGATGCACCTTGTACAAGTATACATTCGCACCCCTCCCCCCCCCCCTGTTCGAGAGAGATAGCCCTGGGTCAGCGGGGTGCGAGGGATATGCTCTATAGCTACCTCACCTTCGGCCTTGCACTGCGACCCACAGACGGCGTGCGGTTTAGTCGGTTCGAGTCAGTCCGAAGTAGTATCCCCCTCCGACTACGTCGGGTGAGATATCCGTGGGGATTTCCCACACGATAAAAATATTGATATCCCTCGCAGACTTACCTCCTTAGGAAGTTAGAGTCGACACCATTAGCGTACAACAACATTAGAACAACTGAGGTGTGTTTTACGTTGACCTGTTTGTTGGTATATTTGTGTACCTGTCTGTGGCATCAAAACCCCCAACGGGATGGGCTAATTTTAATGCAGTTTTTTTAAGGAATCCAATCCACAGCGTGATTTTACTAGGCGAGACAACAATCAAATCATTATAATAATATAATAATTTTATTAATGCAGTTATGGCGGTAGTTAATAAAATTCATTTCAATTAATTGAGGAACGAAAATGTAAACAGAGTTCCATTCATCAAAATTCACGAGAGTGTTAGTTGATGGCTGATGACGTAACATATTCGCCCATCGAACGTCGTAATCAATCATGTTTAATTTAGCCCCAGAGGTTCATTAAGAATTCCAGTCATTACGACCAAAAACCGGGAATCAACGTTTACAAACAACAGTGCCGTATTTACTCAACATAGTGTTGCTTTATATATAGACAAATTGCTACAGCGGGAAAATAGTGATTACCTACACAGGAAAGCGGGATACGAGGTGAAAATATAAAAGCAACAACCGGAAAATTCTATTTTGTAGGTGTCAAAAAGGGACTTCTAAAATACACTGTCGAAAAACGTATAGCGAGTTATCCATTCAATAAATAACATACCATAGTCTTATTTCTGAATTACAACTAATATAAATATCTACTTGCACTGATCGCAGTTGTAGACGTAGCATAAATGTACAGTCGACAAAGGAGCTCATGCATTTTTTTATTTAAAGTTGAATGCAAAGGTGCAAGGGTATCGCCTTTGTCGACTATACGTAGAGTATGTTCATCCACATTCTAGAATTTTTTTCAATTCACCAGCATAGTAGTATAAAAATACTTATTTTTAGAAAACATATTAAAGCTATTATGGACAATTTATCTTAACAAAAAAAAAACATATTTACATCGCGAAAAATTATTTTTCCAGACAAATTTTACACGGTGTATCAGATCCTATCGCGATTACCTACGAGTAGTTCGCTTGACATTTCAACTAGATTGCAGACCATAGTCAATATAACATTTGACTGGTAACCTATTGAAATATCGAATTTCTGTTACCCGAATCTTAAAACCCCGAAAACGGTTGGTAGAACTTTTAAAAGACAGATGTAATGAATGACAACTTTCTATAATTCCGTTTTTCATTTCCCAGATGAATCAATTTCCAGGTGCACTAAAACCAAATTTTCAAATAGTATTTTTTTGTTTCCCATATTGTCATAATCCAAATATAGTTATACCAGATTCTCAGAATATTTTTTTTTTGTTTCCCATCGTACCATTTTCCAAATAAACTATTACCAAATTTTCATAATCTTTTTATTTGGTTCCCATACAAATCGTGTTCCAGCTAAACTAATTACAGTTATAGTAAAAATCAGTAAATTTATACGATTTATTTAGGGTGTGTAACGGTTGATATAATAATAAAAATTCTAACGTTCACTTAAGACATAAATAATTTCACTTAATATAATGAAAGCCTGTAGACTTAAAATATAATTTTGTTTAAATTATTGTTTTCCATGTCATGCATGAACAGTTTTGTATGCAGGTATAATCAATGAATCAGGAAAACGAGCTCGTGAACACTGCGTACCACACCCGACCCGACTCGCCGTGGTACTTGTCTGCCCTACACTAGAGAGTGTTATTTAAGAACCGGAGGCGCGGAGGGACGGGAGCCCCTTATTTCGTAGAAAGAAATTTCATAGAATTTCGTTTCACAGAAAATGCTTCATATAATATTTGGTTCTTATATTTTTATTTCGAATATTATTGTTTCAAAAACAATTTCCTAAAATGAAACATATTTCACAGAAACACAATTGAACGAATTTTTAATCACATTTTTTTTGTTTAACAAACATCAAACTGTAGAATTAATTTTTAAAGAATATTAAACCACCTTTATTATGTTCCAAATCACACTTATTTTTAACATTTACAATTTTAACACCCCGACTCGGATAGGTTAGGTTAGAATATTTTTTTATAAACCACCCAGAAGTAGGAGCCCCGCGTAGCGGGGCTCCGTCGACCTTGCAGACGCATCAATTGTTTAGTTCATAAAAACCATATATATGATAATATGTTATTCTTTGTAATAAGTTTCTATTAAATAAACAATACAATTATTAAGAATAGTTCATTTGATATTCTATGAAATGATTATTCTAATGTTTAACTTTATATGAAACAAAATTCAATGATTTAAAATTATATTGATTATATATAATGATTATATTGATTATTCTATGAAACGAAATTATGCGAAACATTTTCTGTTATACGAAATTATATTAAACAATTGTCTATAAAACAACGCACACCCGCGGAGGGAGGGCAGTCCTCGCCCGCACCGGCAAGCATGCAGGCATGCCTGCATGCCTGCATGCTTGCCGGTTTGATTGCCAGCTTGCCTGTATGGATGCTTGTTTGCTTACATGCATACATATATTTTTTAAGGCAACGTGTGTTTTGTTCAGTGGGTCTCCAATTGTAATTAGTAGACGCCATATGAGGTTTAGTTTTAGGTTTATAAATCTGGATATTGTTTGTCTGGATATCAATTAACTGGATATCAATTAATTGCATTTCAAAAATTTGTTTTTTAAAAATTGGGCTTTCGTGCATATGGATTACAGTCATCTGGATTTTGTGCATTTAGATTTCGTGTGTCTGGAACTCGTTCGTCTGGATTATAAAACGTCTTACAAATGAATAAATGGGCAAATGAAATTCGGAGTTGCGATTATATGGCAAATAAAACTTCGGAATTTGAAAAACCGGGATTATGAAAAATTGGCCAAACGTTTTCTGGATTATGATATTCGGAATATTAAAATTCGGGATTAAGATAGGTAACCCATTTGACTGTCTGAATGTGTACGGTACATTGTACGGTACGTTTACCATTATTTCTTCCGATTCCAATTACGGCACTGATATATAGCGAAGTTCAATTCACTGAATCTCTATTTACATTAAACATTTCCAATGGTTTGCTGCATTCAGTCGAATTACATGGTTTAAAAATGAACTCATATTTGTGTTCTGTTCAATATTTTGCAGTCGCTAATATGCTAAAGTTATCTATAAATCGGAAAATTTAACATCCATAACTGGTGGTGAATAAAAATAGATAATAGTAGCTTTCAGGGAGACGTCTTATAAGTAAGTGAGCTACCTGAAATAGTCATCGATGACTTTTTTGTGCACATGAGTTTTAGAACAACAAAAGCCAACTACCGACAATTCATACAGTTTATATTTTGTTTTGGTTTTAAATATTAACACAATACAACACTATGTTACTTTGCGTTAGAGGAAGGTAAAATACATCTCGAAGATTTTTTTTATTTTACATAATGCAATAAGGGGGCTCCGTCAGATAGCATCTGAATTTCTGCGATGAGATCTTCTTTCGAAATCACTGACGGCATCACTTTTTACGACTACATAATACAAAATATAGAAGTACTTACGCAAACAATCAGGTCGATGTATGCCACTCGCAGTTCTGTGAACAAGGAGAACGTTTGTATTAGTAATGCGGACTCGATTTTCGCTCAATTCAGCCGTGCATGCGGTTCCACGAGGCCTTTTGCTGGAGTTTTGATGTTAGTGAGAACAATTTAAGCGATCAAACCATTTTGTCGTGGCAGGAGTATTGTTTTTAAAATTAAATAAGGCTATTACAGCATAAATCTCTACTTGAAATGTATTCTGAAATGATTGCTCATTAGTTCAATAGCATAAATTTGTGCTAACGCAACTATAATCATTGTGCTGGTGCTGATGTAAACATAATGTTTTGGATGGAATTCCTAAACAGAACAAAGTGGTTTTTCTGTTAGAATATTGGAAAGCTCTTGAAAAGCTCTAATAAAAAGCATTCCCCCTATAAATGTGAACGAAAATACGCTACAATTAAAGTGTGTTGCAAAAAAATTGTACTCTTTTAAGGACAAGCAACTGCATAATATAATTACACTAGATTCAATACCGAAGAAATAGGTTTAAACCTATAAGAATATCATCAACGGAAGAAAGCACTTATCATTTTTAAAAAGTTTATCTTTATAGACTATTGCTTAGCCCCTCTAGCAATTTTTTGTTCGGCGTTTGATGGAATAGAATAACGAATGTATAGGACTTGATGTTTATGACATGCGTTAACGACTGTCAAATACGTCAAATCTCATACATTCGTCTTTCCACCAAACGCCGAACAATGAAGTACCACTTGTCTAGAGGGGCAGGAAACCACACGAATAGTATTTTAAATCGTTATAGTTCAATGCATTCTTTACTTTATTCTTGTAATATGAACGGCAGAGTAGAATTTGGGCTATTCCTTCTCTTCCCATGTGGTGTCGTACAAGGCGACTAAGGGATAGGTGTGATTAACTTTAACATCAGACAGATATATACAGCCGGGACTCAGCTTCAGATGCATGGCTCGAGTCAACAATAGTGCTCGGAATACGGCAATAGGATCACTCCCTATTACGTGGGACCGAAAATGTGGGTGTTAATTCACCTCTGCCTAACCCGTCGGGGATAAAGGCGTGATTATATGTATGTATGTATGTATGTAATATAAACTCCTTTTACGTAATTTTACTGTTGCTTGGAGCATTTGAATAGTTATAGCGATGAATTTAAATAAGTAAAGCAGGATGGAGATTAAGCTATGACAGTCGGTGTTTTCAGAAATATACGTGAAAATGGGTGCTCAATTCAATATGTACGAGTGTAACACTACGTGACACTTAACAAATCGTTGACAAAGTAGCACAGTGGGCTTTTCTTTTGCTAAACTTTGTTAAATCCTTGAGCCAAAGACTTAGACTTGTTTTTGACAAGTTTTTATATGTAATCTCTTAATAAAAACACAATTTAATAAAATCCAGTTGAATATTCACCGGAAACAGTAACATGTACCTCGAAGAAAAAGAAAGGATTTTCGCTTCTGTACTTATAGGGTTTAATGGAACAGTATGAAGTCAGGCAGGTACCTTTTAGAATGCTATGCTGAGTTAATTACGACTAACGTGTTTAAAACGATTTTCGAAGAGGTGAGGCAATCCATGTTCAATGGGTAACTGCCTCATATTCCTACATATTGACGGTGCTCTGAAGCACTCAAAACAACATCGCATATATTTTATGTGGTCAGTTTGTCGGCAACGGTAACCGCTCACCCTTGTGAGAGTACAAGAGGTTCATATAGAAGGCCGATTTCAAATGAGATCACAAAACGTTCGCTCACCCACTCGTAGATATATCAGAGCATGGTTCGAGTTAATGGCGAGGAGATTAATAAGTGTATTGATCTTCGTTAAAACCTACATAATATATCAATGTGTATGTGTGTGTGTGTGTGTGTGTATTTTCATGTTACATTAGTAACAATATACATCAAGGGTTATATCATTGGACGGTCATTGAATATGGCAGTTTCAGCTGTTCTTTTCCTTCTACATTATTTTTGTTATTTCTCCATATAATGTTACGTAATTTTAAAACTTTAACAAACATAAATAGTTTTACTTAGCAGTAATTCAAATTATTTCATTTTACTATGTTTGAAAATATATACTTACAATATTTACCACACTTAATCCAAAGATTAATATTCATAATTTAATTTCATTTGTCATAAACCATAGCATCTTCCGGCTCCGCATCAATCTCAACTCATTACAAAGACGAATAAAACGAGATTGAAAATTTTGCACAATCATCTTTATTTCTGTAACAGAACACAACACTACGAGATATCTACCATTAGACATTCCTGCTACATAAAAATGAAAGATTAAGCCATAAAGTTGTTCCAGCTGGTAGGATGAATCTGGCCGCTTGTTTACGTAAATCTCCCGGGTGGAGGCGTCTTTCATCCCGCAACGAATTTATGTAATCAGAAATTGATATATGAGTAACAATAAAAATACGTCATTTTTACGTTTTGGGATACGGTAGCGTTATGCCTACATTCATCTTGTAGCCTTAAGTTAAATTGTTTTACTTTTTGCATAAGGACTTATACACGTTTGCCAATTTCTAAAGATTAATCAAATTTTGTTTTTTTTTATCTGTAACGCCGATGAAATTGATGTAGCTATAAGAATATTAAATAACAAGGGTCCACAGAAGCGACGCCTGTGCATGAAGTCTTGGGCTAGAATGATAGAAGGCAGGCCGAAAAGGGAAGCCGTGAAAGAGATGTTTCAAATTATGTGCCGGTGCCGGCCACCGGTTTGCCTTTTGAGAAGTGATGAATCAAAGGAAAGAGTATACAAATTACTCGGTTAACAGTAATAGCAGTAATACGCTAGTGAGCCTTGGTTTCTTACAGTAGAAGGTCCAATATAACCAAAAAAATTAGGTCTTCAGTACTATACAGGCTTGAATTGATATTAAAATGAATAAAGTACCTACCTAAAACAATTGGCGTTAAATTGACAACTTAACACAAAGGCATAATAATCAACTGATCTCCAACCCATTTCATCGTTAAGAGCGAGCACTAAAAGATAAGGCGAATGCCTTTACTCGCAGTAAAAGATTTTTAATGTGCTTTTATCCAAAAGTCGACAAGCATTCCGACCAATTTAAGACTGCCAGCTATAAATTAGACAAGTTAACTTGTCAGAACATTTTGGTTTGCTAAACTGAAATTTATTTAAACAGGTACTCCAAAAACAGGAAGCATTAATTAGGATAGTTGCTCTACTAGCAGTTAACACAAGTAGGGTAAGTGCTTCGTTATAAAGTCAATTAGAACCACTGGTCAAGGTGATTGTGGTCTAATCGTTTATTGTACGCTTTTAATTAGAACTAGTTGATAAGGGCATATTTCTACTCTAACAACACATTGCGATCAATTATTTGTGCGTTGTCGGCGAGTCCCTGATTCAGGGGACAAGATGTTTTCCGAGGTTATGTAATGCTTAGGCCAAATCAACCACAGAAGTACCAGTATTGCATAATGATGGACATAATTTCTGTATATATTTATAGTCACATACAGGAGATAGATATACAAGTCACTGATTTTTGGAGTTATGTTATGTATACAATATTGGTTTTCCCAAACGACTACACTGTGAGGTTCTTCAAGAAGAGCATTATAATGTTTTTATAGGTTCGGCAGCGCAAGTAATGCTCCTGGTGCTGCCCACGTCCATAGTTGGCGGTAGCCGTTTCCCTTTTTTTTTTTTTTTTTTTTTTTTTTTTTTTTTTTTTTTTTTTTTTTTTTTTTTTACGTTCGGGAAATCCCCACGGATACCCGCCCCTCCGGAGCCGGAGGGGTGGGTTATGTCGGACTCGAACCGACTAAACCGCACGCCGTCTGTGGGTCGTGGTGCTAGGCCGAAGGTGAGGTTGTCTTGCGACATATCCCTCGCACCCCGGCTGACCCAGGGCCATCCCTTTCGGTCTGGCCCTCCTCGGGAGGTGGGGACCACGCCGTCCCCGACTCAATCCCCGGTGTGGGGAGGCGCGCATCGTCCTACGATGCGCGCCGCCGCCGTGGCCTGCTTCTGCTAGGGTGACGGGTGGCTCCACCCGTCACCCTCAGGCCCGAGCCGTTTCCCTTCTGGTGTATCGTGTAATTGATTGGTATCTGAGTGATTTAAAAAAGTATCGCAGTCGACATAATTGTTTGTCTGACAATCTGTCGCAAACTATTTGCCGAGTGAGGTGTACCTGAAAAGATGTATGTAGCTGAATTATTAAACAACTAAGACTCGAGAGACCAAAATAAGCTACTGCAATTGTGAGCAGAGAGGATTATATAGAAGATATTAATCGGATGATTACGGTAATCTTTCAAGTCAACAGTTTCCCCAGGAGGGGGGTCTATTAGTAATTAATTACACAAACCTATCATCGTTAAGATCTTACTTCTGAAGTCGAGCTGCGATATGTAAATAATATATACATACAAACGGAAGCTGAAGAGAGGTTTAGTTAAGTTGTCTGACACCGTAAGACATCAGCTCATAATCTGTTAATAATATAATCGAAAATAATAACTTTAAGGATGTCTATGTAACAAGTTATTAGTTTCAGTAAGTAAATTGAGTTACCTCGAAATATAATTTATTTTATTTTTCATATACACTAGGTACCTTATCTATAAGACGTGAAAACGAAGGCTCTAATTCAATATAACGAGAAATATTTACAAATATTTTGCTAGTCAGTAACAGTAATAAATGTAGCTCAATCCTCGATCCTCGGTAAAATCTTTAAAGGAATGAGATATTACGGGTATTACTGCGAATGGAAGGAATCACAGATGGCCAAACGAAACGTAACGTTCAAACATAACAGGCTATAAACATAAAATTACTTAGGTATTAACGGTTATTACCTATTTAGGGGCATTTGTAAAGATTCATCTTATAACCTTAGTCCTTCGGTAAGTACTAAAACCTTTATTATTCAAAAAATACGCATAAGTTATCAGCTTCACCTGATAATATTAATTCCAAAAGCAGTGTGTCCGGGACATGTCAATAATGTTTGAGAGGTCGAATTTTGAGTTGTATTATTGCTTTTAAAGGATTAAGTCATCAAGTCAATCCATGTCAATTATGAAATGACATGAACAGACATAACAGCCGAAAAATGGTGATTTGATATCGTGTTGTTTAGCTATAATTTAATCAACATAAACGTATTTTGTAACGGAACTGTACACTGAATTTGTGTACACTCGAATTTACATTAGATTTAGTTAGAAATTGGTAAACAGTGTTATAGTAGATTGTTAACCAAAAGCGGAAAGTGACCCATTTCATTCAAGATATTTTAATAGATCGCCAATAGTTCGAGGGTGAAATGGGCAATTTCACCCGCGTTAAAGACTACTTTTCATTTCGAATATAAGGAAAGTAAAAATAGTAGTTTCTTTATTTTCTTATTCGCCTCTTCATAAAATCATTGTATATTTTTAAGTATCTTTCCCTTGAAATTTCTGGCAAAAGATTTCGACTACTGTATTTGCCTCGTCTTTAACCGAATCTGGAGTCAACATTTCGGAATCGCTTGAACCCATTTTTAAACAAATGTTTTTCTATTAAACCGAGATTTTAAATTTCAGCACGACCTACAGAGTAAGTAAACCGCCAAATTGTATAGTTTTTTTTAACTTTAAAAATGGAACATACTTACCGCATCTTCCGCTTAATAGAAGAAATAAAAATGGTAGGAATATTACATATCAATAAATCAATCAATTTTAGCCCACTGCTATTACATATACATAATATACAATTCGCACTGGCTGTTTATATAATCACAAGGCCGCGGCACAGATACAATAATATTAAACCGCGGTTTTAAAAAAGAATTGATATTTTTTTGATATGTAAAATTGTTTCTAACAGATTACGTAACCAAATTTAGTTCAATTTTTAAAGTCCATTTCCGCCCTAGTGAGGGAATGAAATAACTATGAGTCTTTTCCGCTCTAGGGTGGGAAGTAACGTTTTCCACCCAGTACTTGGGTTAGATGTACATAACTTGCCGAGTATGAGAAATGAAAAAACATATTAAATCGTCTTAATCCCTGCATTTGGTGGTTGTTCTGATCTTCAGTCACTACAAGACATAGGCCTCTCTTCTTTACGCTTAACTGAAAAAAGCGTAAGAGTACGCTTTTTTTCTCTTTGTTTACGTTTTTTGAAACAAACAATTACTTGAACCTATATTTGCTGTAACAAAATATTACTGTTTCACATTAATACAAAAGTATGCACAATTTTAAACTATGCTACTAAGTCATACATCTCATATATCTTGACGAGGCCACAAGCCCTTTCATTCAAATTAATGTCGCGCGATTTACATCAAATTTGCAACCATTCATCAGTCTGCAAAGCGCTTCAAAATTTCTCTAATATACATACCACCGTCGAATAAACACCTAAAGACGTTATCACCACTCAATTTACCGAACCTAAACCACATAAGTACAAAGCTACTTCAAATTTAGAAGGCTTCACACCCACTCACTCAGCGAAAACTTCAGAACAATGTTAATCCCTAAATTGTTAAAGCCGTCTTATAATATTAGTCGTTTAATTTCCTAAAGTAATATCCAATATCGTACCGGATACTGCAATTAAACCCGACTTAACCTCAGTAAATGAAAGTTAAACAAAGTCAGTTGACATTAATCCTACTTTAATTCGGCTTTACATGGATATTTAGGTATCTCAAAGCTTATTAAAGTTTGATAATATTTACTTACTTAAATGAGAAAAGTACTGCGCGCTACAGAAGGTGCGGACCCTAATTTGGAGATAATGTGTTTTAGTTATTTTGTTGATACATTTCTGATAGTTAACGGCAAATCTTAGATTAAACTGAAACAGTCTCTGTGGTGAGGCAGTAGTGAACGAGGTCTCTACGCAGGCGCAGGTTCGATCCCCGCTCAGTGCAAATATACGCATCAATATGGATACATTAATTGCATTGGTTGGAAACTTACTAAATATAATTAGTATTAGTAAGATATATATAGAACTATATTGAAAACCGAAATGAAGACTACTGAACTATGAAACCATACTATGCGTTCCAATAAAACATAACCATAGACATTATAGTTAGACATTTCATTTTAAACGAAAGGCTTGATGCAAGGAGCCATTTGAATAAAATAAGAAGAAGAAGAAACGAAAGGCTGTTGACAGTGACAAGTAATTCGTCAATCCGTGACCATGGCTGCTGAAAAGTAGCCGAAGCGTCGGGCTAAAAGAAAAAATCCATTAAAAATGGTTTAATTTCAATCGTATTATTCTGTTAAATCAGATATTGTAATAAAATGATAAAATATTATACAGGTCGTGGTTATTTTCAATGATAGCAAGTCTCTGGGTCCTAGCCAGTTAAATGGTCTATTTTCCAGGGATGCCCATAACTGCAAAGTGGTGAAGTAAAAACCTCGGATGGAACGCAACGCTGTTGTAATGATGACGTCACCTAGTACATATATATCATTTATTTCAGTAAATCCTATTACTCTGAGCTCCTGAGATTTAAGCGTATTACTTTTTTATCCTGAGTTTAAAAAGTCTACAAAGTGGTAGCCTGTTCCGGATCATTGGGAATTCTCTCTGTACTAAGTATCAAAGTTGGATTAATGTTAACCGAATTTAACCAAGATTAATGACATATAAATTGTTCAAAGTAGGTTAACTCTTTTCCGTGTGTTACACAATGAACAATTTAAACTGTGGTGCTTAGTCTTGTCACCATGAAGAACTAATCCATATGTGCAATCGAGAAAAACGAAGTGAATGGCTGACATTTGGTATATTTCACAAGTTTCGCAGAGAAAATAATTCAAAATTATATTTGTAAAATATATAGAAAACGCAGATTTACTTCATATTTCATTTTTCATGCAGTAGCAGACTGAATACTAATGTTTACTTAAAGCATCGCTATATGCATGACATGAAAGTCATATACAAAACGTCTGAGTAATGTTTAATACAATAAAGCTAGCATTCTCTTATAATAATATATCTGGACATATACGGGTATCAAATCATTTGTATTCAAGGACATAGTTCAACGAACAAAATACGCCAACTTTTCCGAGCTAAGATAAATTTCGTAACGATCATGAGATTAAAAGCTACGCGGCGTAGCAGCAAAAGAGCTACGAAATCAGTCTTATTTAGTAAATCTGAACATCAAATTGAATAATTGTAAGCTTATCGAACGTTTCGTACAACGGCAGATATTGTAGACATTATCTTCACATCGTACTTCTGCAAAAGTACACATAATTTTCAGCGATATTCTTGTCTGTAACTGTGGAAGCCTTAAGCAAAAGCGTTCCCCCGGGACCCGACGGCATTCCAGGCCGCGCGTGGGTCCTAGCTCTAGGGGAAGACGGTCTCGAACCCCGACTGAGAGGGTTCCTCAGCGCATGCTTGGAGCGGGGCCAGTTTCCGAAGATGTGGAAGACGGGGAAGCTGGTCCTCATCCGCAAGAAGGGACGCCCGGCGGACGAGCCGTCCGGGTACCGGCCCATAGTGCTGCTCGACGAGGTGGGCAAACTCTTTGAAAGAGTAATTGCCAAGCGCCTCGTCGAGCATCTCTCTAGAGTGGGGCCGGACCTGGCGAATACCCAGTTTGGGTTCCGCCGGTGGCGTTCCACTGTGGATGCCATCATGCGTGTGAGGACTCTGGCGGAGGATGCGGTCGCCCGGGGCGAGGTGATGTTGGCGGTGTCCTTGGACATCTCCAACGCCTTCAACACCTTGCCCTGGAGTTGCATCAGGGAGGCACTCGTGTACCACGGTGTGCCTCTCTACCTCCGCCGCATAATCGGGGCTTACCTAACGGAGAGAGCCGTCGTCTACCCGAGTTCGACCGGAGTCGGTAGGCGTGAGATGTCGTGCGGTGTCCCACAGGGATCGGTCCTGGGGCCGTTACTGTGGAACATCGGTTACGACTGGGTGCTTCGCGGTGACTTCGCGTACGGTGCCACCGTCACGTGTTATGCGGACGACACGCTGGTGACGGTGGGCGGGGCTACGCACCGCGAGGCGACCCTGAGGGCCACGACCGCGGTTGGTCAAGTCGTCGAACGGATCCGGCGGCTGGGTCTCGAGGTGGCTCTGCACAAGTCCGAGGCCATGTTCTTTCATGGTCCTCGGCGCAGGCCAGGCCCGGGAGCCAGCCTTACAGTGGGAGGCACTCCCATCGACATCAAGCCCCAGCTGAAATACCTGGGGCTCGTGCTTGACGGTCGATGGGACTTCGGACAACATCTCCGAAGCCTGCGCCCCAAGTTGGTCACCACGGCGAATGCCCTGAGTCGGCTGTTGCCCAACTTGAAGGGCCCAGGGACCTCCTGCAGGAGACTCTACGCGGGTGTCGTGCGGTCCATGGCCCTATATGGGTGCCCCGTGTGGGCGGACACCCTGGGGGCCAGATTCCTGCCTCTGCTCCGCACGGCGCAGAGGACGATGGCCTCCAGGGCCATCAGGGGATACCGCACGATATCCTTCGAAGCGGCGAGTCTCCTGGCCGGATCGCCACCGTGGATCCTGGAAGCGAGGGCCCTTTCGGCACTATACCAGTTCCGAAAGGAGGCGCGGGAGCGGGGATTCGATCCCGAGCCCGAGGACATTCGGGCCGAGAAATCCCGGCTCCACCAGGTCATGGTGGCCGAGTGGGAGCGACGACTTGGGCAACCACGCGCAGGGCACGCCGTCATTGCGGCGGTAAGGCCCATCATGGGGGAGTGGCTAGAGAGGCCACACGGGAGCCTCTCGTACCGTCAGACGCAGATGATAACCGGGCACGGTTACTTCGGGCGGTATCTGCATCTGATGGGTATTGAGCCAACGCCCGAGTGCCATCACTGCGACGCGAGCGTGGACTCGGGGTTGCACACGCTCACCGAGTGTCCGGCGTTCGAGACGCCGAGGCGGGAGCTTGTGCAGGCCCTGGGGGTGAGAGTGCTCACGCTCTCCACCCTGCTCGCGGCGATGGTCCGCTGCGCGGATGCGTGGGCGGCCAGCGCCTCTTTCTGCGAGCAGGTCATGCTCGCGAAGGAGACAGCAGAGCGGGCGCGGCGCGGTGAGCGAGAAAGACTCGCTGACATCGCTGCTCGCGCCCGAAGGCGGCTCGGGCGTCGGAGGGCGCTTACAGACCTCCGCCCCCCATGAGCGCGGGCCTGAGGGTGACGGGTGGAGCCACCCGTCACCCTAGCAGAAGCAGGCCACGGCGGCGGCGCGCATCGTAGGACGATGCGCGCCTCCCCACACCGGGGTTGAGTCGGGGACGGCGTGGTCCCCACCTCCCGAGGAGGGCCAGACCGAAAGGGATGGCCCTGGGTCAGCCGGGGTGCGAGGGATATGTCGCAAGACAACCTCACCTCCGGCCTAGCACCACGACCCACAGACGGCGTGCGGTTTAGTCGGTTCGAGTCCGACATAACCCACCCCTCCGGCTCCGGAGGGGCGGGTATCCGTGGGGATTTCCCGCACGTAAAAAAAAAAAAAAAAAAAAAAAAGCAAAAGCGTTCAGTATATTAACCTAGTTAAGGTTGAGTCTATAAGAAGTTTTACCAGAGACTTGAGTACTTTTCTTCAGGGTCCAATCCAGTCTGAGATATGTCACTGCACTAAAAACTATTTTTTCATTGTTCCTGTTGAATGTGAGTGAGTATTACGTCATTTTGGGTTGTATTTACTTTTTCCATTGTACATGTTGTACAAAACATCAAACGATGTATGTCACATGTACCATAATAGTACTTAATCGGTTTGGTGATACTTTGGCTACAAAATATTTTTCTAATAAACGTTACTGCCCTTGTGTTATAGTGTTTATGGCGTTGTTGATAGAGCAAACGGCAGGTGCTCTCATAAAAGTCATACAGGTCAAATCAATAAGAGGAGAAATAGTAAGTAGACCTCTGGTACAACGCTAAGATAATGATGATCATGTGGCACTAAGATTCACATTCATTAGAAATAATAAAACAATGGGTGAAAGCGATCATATAATTTCAGGTCATTGTTACGAACACTCGTTTTGGAATTTTAAATCGGAATTTTGAATACAGTGAATTCCTATAAAACCTGGGACCTTGATTACATGTATACATGTAGTATTTTGTCGGTCTGAACATTCTTAAATTCGAGAATCAAATGCAAATAAGTAGTTCCAAATGCAAGTCTTCCTAGATTTTGTATTCTGAACGTAACGCGAGCAGAGTGCGTCGGGATTTGAATATTTTTACATAATATTGAATATTTTACAATCTTTGACTATTTAGAGGATTCACCCAGTAGAGGCTAACGGAAACAATATAATGGCTATCAGAGGTTCAGTTTTTCAAATGCGTCTTGTTTTTGCAAAGCTTTTTTATCTACTAATTAACATTATTGTATCAACGGAATTTTCAAAAATAAAAAAATATATAAATAGATATTGACCTTTATGATTAAACTTATATTCAAAATCGTATGTCTGTGTCCATGCTTATAGTCTTGTGAAGAGTGCAAGGCATTCTGAATATAAATATTTATGGCAAATTCTTGACAGAATTGGACAAAATAAGGAATGAGCTTGTTAGGTAGAAACGCTTGGAAAAACGCAATGACTTTATTACAGTACACATAAATTCATGTGTATCTCATAAAAAATATTGCAAATAACATTCCCACTAGAGCTTTCTGAAAGCTACACAAACACTACACAAACTTCACCATAAAATAAAATAAACGTAGAGAATACAACTTATACGATACAAAAACGACGATATTGACCCTCGAAGCCGTACTATGTAATCAAATAAAATATAACCCTGCACATTATAGTGGGACATTCTGGACAAGAGACTATTGACACTGACAGGCATTTTGTTTTTTTCGGTTAATTTGGTAATAAATAACTTTTGTGTCAACGACGGGTTTATGGTCCTGGGCCAAAAATGTAGCTGTTTTATGAGCTGCGTTTTGTTGGCTTTAGTGCCGTTTAATTTATTTTATTTATTTGATTACTTATTACCAAAGAGTTTCACGACAAATATCTCCAGGGTACTTACCCTGGACATTGGGGATACTTATCCCCAAACTAAACTCAAGGTTAGTAAAAATAAGTAAATACGGTAATTGGCGCACTAAAAATCTGACAACTGGCCTAAATGTATTCAAAATTTTAACTTCACGGAAAGTATTGAAGTTCAGCCATGTTGACAGGAAAAAGCGGACCCCGGACTTCGAGGTTACTGCCTCGAATTAATTAACGCTAGTAAAGTATAGACTATAGTGCCTAGTGGGACACATTTGCCGGTGAGGAGTAGGGTAGGGTGTCAACAAATCAGGCAGATTCCGATTTACGATTCGAAGTATACCACAGGAGAAGCCGAGGCGGGTCTTATGTGTTATATAAATATGATATAAATAACCTAAAGTAAATAATACTCTATTCCAATAACAAGAGAACTATATTAATTTCGCACATATCCCTGTGATATATCACGTAACGATTTATTACGATACCGGAATGAACCGATACATTATCATAGCAAGTAATATAGTTCGATCGTTTTTTGCGATAGCTCGGAAACTTGTTATTAGATATTTGTAGCCTCTACGATGAAAACATTAATGAATAAAAACATTTCTGAATTATAGATTACCTAACATAGAAACTAAATGTTTTTACTTCCGACAAGCACAAAAGCGCAAGTGCCGGAAGACAATTCTGGATATTGGGTGCCAGAATTGACAATAAAGCGAATCAATACTTAAATATTGCCTCACTCACCCGGCACGGCTGCGAACGAGTAGTTAATGATTGGCCCAAAGCTCTTACATATGACGAGAGTGAAACACTTTAACTCACACCTGAATAGACAACACACACACGCACACACACAAATACATCTGCATTATTATTTTATTTTTGTTCCAATGACTTTAATTGTATTTTAAATAGTAGAAATCTAAATATATGATGTGCAATTACTCATACAATCTATGCTACACTGAATGGATCTGTTGAAAGGTGCGGGTATTCATGATACAGGGTTCACCTAGTACGAATGCCTGAGCACTCCTTATAATGGAATTTGAATTCTATAACTATAACTTTTACCTGTGATGAAACATTGTCATAAGGAGAAATCTGTAATCAGCTTATGGAAATATAGTAGTTTATGATACTCTTGCATAATAAGGGTTCTTATAACACGAGTGTGTTTTAAAAAAACGAGCCGTAGGCGAGTTTTTTTATTGTATCACACGAGTGTTATAATACCAAGTTATGTACAGTGTCATACACTACTTTATCTACTCTCATACTATAATACATAAACTAATTTATTTTACAAACAAAACCAAACTTTGTTTAAGATAAATGTAAAAAAAAATGTTGACGCCAAGCCAAGGCGCAAACATCGATTGCGCATGCGCGTTTCTTTTTTTTTCTTCCGAATCGGCCGTTTTTTTTTAAAGTAGAGGTTCAGTCCAGATGGAAGTTGTATAGGTGTATCGTTATGATGAAAAAGTTATTTTATGATATAGGTGTCCATACAAGACCTGTATCGTAATAAAACTTTTTTTTTGGCCTGTGCGTAATGTTTGTCATAAGAGTTTTGATTTCAATTTTATAATCTTTGTATTATAGTATCAGAGTAGATAAAATTTATTATTATCTATCTTAATAACTTAATGACATATTCTCTTGTACATTTTTACTGAAGCGAACTAAAACCCTGTAAATTTTATATTGACTTTAAAACCAATTAAGTCATTACTTTGCTTCCAAAATTGATAAAAAATATATACTTTAAAATAGTTCTAGACCAAGTAAAACGTGGATGGAATTAAAATCATCATGTACGTTTTTGAAATGCTCCTTGTCGTTTTCGAAATAAATCCACATGGAACTGACAAAAGCTTCCAATTACTCGATAAAAATCGCCGGAACTCATTACATGGAACCTGATATATTTGTATTCTTATCATAATGGGAAGGCAGTGTTTGATCTCGATGTCGCTAACGTCACACGTACCTTTCGAAATCTCTCATCTTCATTATATACGAGTACACTGACTACTTTTCTGTGAAATATGGTTCATCGGTCTGTGGTTTCGGAAATCTAATTAATATCTGTCATTTGTTATTGGATGGCACAAATGAATGTTGATATTTTATACATAATAATAATGCCTTTTTCGCCGGAAGGTATGCCTATAAGTGAATTAACACCCACATTCCACCAATGATTATATTCGGTCCCACGTAATAGGTGTGAGCCTATTGCCGTATTCCGGGCACTATTGTTGACTTAAGCAATGCATCTGCGACTAAGTCTGAGCTGTAAATATCTCTCTGAGGTTATTTTATGATGTCTATTTTGTAGGTTTTATTTTATTTTAGTTATAATATTATTGTGTCTTTATACTGTTGATTGAGGACACTTGGTGAAATGCTTTCCGAATTAACGTACTATGACTGCTATGCAATGCTATGTTATGTTTTGTAGACTAAATTGGCATACGACTCACTTATGATAATTGTTTTTTGAATGTTGTAGAATATTACGTAATATACTAGTTTTAAATTTCAGTAAATTGTTTTTAAGTCAGTTTAGTTTCTAGTTTTAAATTAAATTTAGTACAATTTATGATTTTTTTAAACTAATATTTATTTAAATAAAAGTAAATTCTTACCCAAAGATAATGAATGACGTGTCATTTGTAAATCTTTAAAGGCAAATGGAAGGGAAAGGAGAGAAATGAAAGGGAGCAAATATCACGTATTCGATTCAAACACATAACGCTGTGAAATGTATAAGTATGATCAACAATCTCATTTACTTTTAATATGCGTACCTATATTAGCATTCACACATTATTACCACATATTATAGCTACGCCACACGCTTGTATGACAGAGTTTGGGTTGTTCCGTATTCATCCCCCTAAATCTCATTCCGATTCGTAATTTCGTACTCATCTCGAAGATGAATCACACCTTTCAGTCAACAATTTCTTCCAATCCACCATTTGAAATTATGCATCTCCACGTGATAGCACACTGTTCGATGGAAGTTTCCATTCCCACTCAGTGCAAATATTTAGATGTTTAAATAATATCCATTTGAATTGTTCAGGGCATATCTATACTCCATTTGTTTAAGTACGTACTTAACTAAAAACAATCTTGGTGCTTTTATTTTTACAAAAACACACATTAAAGTTTCTAAACAATAAAAGATTAACAAACCAAGTTTTTGAATATTTTTTTTATAAAAGACACATCCAGATTGTTTGCATTTCGTTAAGTACCGCACCAAAAGGATTGCTTATAAGTACGTTTGTCCGCATACTGGAATTAATATTACAAACTATGCTTTATTATGGTTAGGCACTGATGTAATTTATCCTGGACTATTCATTCATTCAATATTGATATAAGGTATGATAAATACCAGACGCTAAACACATTAGCTCAATACAAATATACTTTCATGTGTTGGTTCTGTCAATTATTATGTCCATATTATTAAATCTGGTGTCAGATACGACTGTGGCGAGTATACTTTTAGAAGATAATTTTACACTGGAGCGACTTTGTTGTGAGTTTAAAATAACCCCAAAGTAATTATTTTATACATATTTATTTAACTAGATCGTGTAAAAAAAGTTCTGTATACCCAAAATGTTATTGTGAGTGTCAAAACTTAATACAAATATTTTTCAAGTTTGCTACTGAGTTATGGAAATGGCATAAAATATAACATCCATTTTTATTACGGATTACAGAAGGATACGGATTGGGCACTTAACTTGATATGATAAAAAGAAAACCGTAATAATAGAATAAAGTACACGAACATAAAGATTATATTAAACAAAAGAATTAGTATAAAGAAACCAAACAAAAGATTGAACGAGCCAATCCCGCAATAAATTGTAAAGGATAAGTCTTGAACTCAACAAAGAAACAAATAATACATTATTCCACAAGAAACATAGACGCCATGAACCTTATAACATATTCCATTTAGTGTTAACAATGTCACTTTTCACTGCTCCTTTTGTGAGAGTTTTCGGAAATGTTTTATTCGATCGCAGTAGTTCTACTTGTAAAGTGCCCAATGTGGTCACTGAACTTGAAAATTTACCATTTTCATTCAAAAGGGAAATAAACCGGGGTCATTAGCGGCTTTCAGTTTGAAAACGACCTTCATTAAAAGCACAAAATAGGGCCATTATACTCTTTCAGAACTTGAATAATGAAATATTAATAAGAAACAGAAAATTGTCTCTTACGTGTTCGACGATAGCAAAACTGCTAGATTTAAGACTCTCGATCTATCGATGAGGACCTTATGCTACTTACCACTCTCTTTGCTATTTAAATCGCTACCACTTAGTGGTAGTGGTAGTGATTTGAAAGCTGTAGTGGCAATGATGGTCACAACGTGTCGCTGTGCCCGCTCTTGTTACCATTCTCGTCTCACTCGTCACTAGGGTTTAACGTTTCTTTTTAATATTTCCTTGTAATATAGAACATCTCGATATGACTCCAGGTCTGCCTAATTGTTTGACTTCATCGACGATAAACAGTCAACTCGACCATAAGTTATAAAAAAAATGTATATATAAAATATTTAACCATACCCTATTTTTGCAATTCATGAGACTAAAGGATGTTTCTGCTAACTCAGCTTAATACCTGGAAAATAAAAATATACAAGTTGAATAGTGTGAGTAAAAATAAAAATATCCTTAAGGTTACCAGAGAAGACGTAGATATATTCGAACCAGAGTTTTAATTGTTCATAGACACTTTTCTTCTATTTAAACTGTTTTTAGATTATGCTATAAATCGGTCAGTAAGATTTATGAGTTTTAGATATCTACAAGTAAAACCAATTAAACCAGATTATAGAAAGGAAGAGTATTAGGAAAGTAGGTTCATGGCTACAATAGTCGCTTAAGGAAAGTGGCTTAGATGAAATCGAAGACTTTTAAGAATAAACACAAATAAAGAAGATAACCATTGCATCATTTTGTACTTTACACTTTTAAAAGGGAAGAATAAAAAAGTAAGCTTCGTATTTTCTGTAAATTAGGACATAGGATAGGAAAAATAGTTTTGTATTAACCCGAGGTTATCTTCTAAAAGACCCGTGTTGATATTAATACTAAAGTACATAGTTGTACCTACTTGAAAAGACAGTCTGCAAACAATACAAAGGTCGACTATGGTAATGGAGGCAGTATGATAATTTCTCGACACTGGATTACATAGTGAGGTTAATATTATTATACGAAAACTTTGAACTGTCAACTCTCGTAATTAAATTCAGTTGCAAAATAATCTTAGTGTAAGGGCCCACCACATGGGAGCGCTAGAGCAATCTCACCTGCCCCTCTAGACAAGAAGCAATTCGCTAACAGGCGTTTGATGGAATAGAATGACAAATGTATAGGATTTGACGTGTTTGACATGCGTTAACGACTGTCATTTACGTCAAATCCCATACATTCGTCATTCTATTCCACCAAACGCCGGCTAGCGAATTGCCACTTGTCTAGAGGGGCTGAACAGAGCCCCGTCCCTTTAAGTAACAGGTGTATCCATTCACAAGTGATGTTCCATATGATTTGAGAATGACATAGTCATTAACATTAATACTGCGGTACTCACCTGAATATTTACCATATATTTTATATATAAATTTCGAGGAACAGATATTTCGGCACCGTTACAAGAGCCATGATCACGGTGTTCACCGTTGTGGTTCTAGGATCTCGTAATAGTGCCAAAATAAACGGCCCGGTGAGTATTACACTATTAATGAGGGTAGATATTTCGGCCCAATATATGTAGGTATAATTGTATGGGTATTAATTCGAAGTACACATGCGTAAGGCATAAGACAATGAAACAACGGCAACGATTAAAAAAATTACTACTCACTAAAGATGAGTCATCAAACAAAAACTATCGAACCTTTGTAGTTTGCTTCGCACATAATAACATGATGAGTAATAAATAATTTTGTGGGTCTGCAAATCATTCAGTAACAAAGCGCGTACTCGTACATCAATACAATGCCGCTACAAAGTAGCGACTTGTTGCATAAGCGGTAGCGGTTCATATTGAAAATATATATATATATAATATGATAAAACGCTTTAGGTCCATACCAGAGACGATGCCTTAGGGGACTGGGAGGAGCCTACGAACGTAATAAACGCAGCCCCGGACCACCCGGCACACACGTCACTAAAGTGATTATAATTTAAAAATATGGGAAAAGATTTCCGTTAAAAACGGTACAGAGTTCATTATATTATGCCTTACTTCACGTAACTGACTTGGTAATTTTTTTGACATTGATGCATTAGACTATACCGGCTGCTCCACCCGCGTGAATATCGGTTATCGTGACTTTGGTCTTATCCGTGGTACACTACTCTACCAAGACTCTTCTAACAAGAAAACCGCATCAAAATCCGTTTACTTTGTAATTAGTAATAATAATAATATTATATAAAATAAACAGATCAAGTACTTGGACTTGGCCCACGAGGTTGTCGACATGTTTAATGTTGACTCAGCAATCATTGTACCGATAATCGTGTCAGTCAACAGACAACAATTTTTTATATTTTTAAAAAGATATTTTTTTATAAATGTATTTAAAAATATAATTTATAAGTTTATAAAAAGGAATAAAGACAATAATAATATTATATATTATAATATTATTATATATGGGTATAGTTTGTGATGTTGTAGTGATTAACCTCTGGATCTACAGAATCATTGGTAAAATTTATTTTACCAAGATAAACTAACATTATCTGTGTGTGACTGTATATCATCACACTATCAGGGAGGATCAGTAGTGGGAACGGATTCAGAAATTTACGCAGGCGGAACCGCGGGAGCAGCTATTAATAAATAAAGTGTGTGAATAAAATAATCAACACACTCTCATGTATGTCTTGAGAGTGTAAAGCTCAAAGAAGTTAGACATATCTATTCACTTTTGCATTAATCTCGACTCGTGAAGCTGTCAATGCCACGAAAAGTGAAACACAACCTCCCCGTCCAACAGTCATCACGGCACTGCCGCCCGGCCCCCGCATAGGCACCCGCTAAACCAAGCTCTCAAGAAACTAACAAAATGGTGGCATGTGACTTCAAAAATCATAATATTATACTTAAAAACGAATAGTTTATGCTTTAAATAATTATCTTTCATGTAGTTAAAAAAAATCAGTTGGGAAGGACTTTCAAGTGTTCTTTTGAGTTACCTTTTTGCTATGGGAAAGATTTGCATTATTGTACTTATAAAGTGTGAAAAACAACAAACTGTGGACGAAAAACCAACAAATAACACAACTTTTTGAATTAAATCTTTAAGCATTTTTCATGCCAAATATTTAAATAGAATAAAAAAGAATGGTGAATGGTCTGGTAGCTTAGTGGTCAAAGCATTGCCCTTGTAAGACAAATATCGCGGGTTCAAGCCCCGCCTATACCGATGCAATGTTTTCTCTTTATTCGATTTAAATAACACAATGTTAACAGTTTTTAAATACGTCCACAAATAAAAAAGTAGTTATCCTCTAAACATACAAACAGCCTAAAAACTAGATTGATGATATTTACTCCTCTCAACTTTATTTAAATTAAACCACTATAAGTAAATAACAACAAATAAATGGCGATCAAATCCGTTAAAACGTTTTTTTTTTTTCAATTAATCATATTCGCGGAATCCTCAGAAAGTATCATGTTTACTTTAGACAAGAAATGAGCGAAATAATGTGTTCAATTTGGTCAGATAAGTTAGTTACTTTAAATCCTTGTTTCACGTATTTTATTAGGCTACAATAGGCTAACCTCCATGTTTGGTGGGACCGAATAGTTCTTGGTAAAATGTAGATGAATGATGAAGAAATGCAGTAATATTTTCTATGTCTGTTCTCCCTATGTTGAATATTAACATCGAATACAAAACATAATTATAACAACGCCACCGGTAGTTTGTTGTTGGATCAAATTTTAATGGTTCCCTACGGTGCTGGTTTGGTCAGCCAGTTTATGAATATTTACTGACCCCTGAACATAAATCATCACTATCTGTAAAAGAATGTGTAGCTACAATGCTGTGTGGGGAAATACTAGACTTTATCACTAACACTGCATTTCAGCAAATATATGATGCCTGTTGTGGATTTTGTACTCACATGTATTAAATTAGGGATATACATACATAGTTGCATTGCCAAATATCAAAAACAAGACAGCGATTCTCAATTTTTTGCTGAATCAGCTTGAATTCCTGGGGCAGAAGCATACAGTCCGTAGGATGTTCGTCGATAATAAGAATTCAAATTTCCTAGATTAAATAAATGGATTCCTAGAGGTCATCATTACATTTTTTTTCCTTAACCAATGTTGATACTTACGTAGAATGATATTACTCTTTAGAATAATAGACTATTTAAAATTGTAGTTTGCAAATCTCCCAATTATAAATACCTGGACAAAATATTGAAGGATACTTCAGCTTTAAGCGACAGCTTTCAATGCAACTTATTAGTTTATGAATATTAAAAGGTTCGCCAAACTGGACAAACTGTTTTGTTATAGAAAGGGTAACCTATTGAAATATCGAATTTCTGTTACCCGAATCTTAAAACCCCGAAAACGGTTGGTAGAACTTTTAATAGACAGATGTAAGGAATGACAACTTTCTATAATTCCGTTTTTCATTTCCCAGATGAATCAATTTCCAGGTGCAATAAAACCAAATTTTCAAATATTATTTTTTTGTTTCCCATGTTTTCATAATCCAAATATAGTTATACCAGACTCTCAGAACATTTTTTTTTGTTTCCTATCGTACCATTTTCCAAATAAACTATTACCAAATTTTCATAATCTTTTTATTTGGTTCCCATACAAATCGTGTTCCAGCTAAACTATATACAGGTATAGTAAAAATCAGTAAATTTATACGATTCATTTAGAGTTACACACTCTAAATGAATCGTATAATAAAAAAAATGTAACGTTCACTTAAGACATAATTTCACTTAATATAATTTGTTTAAATTATTGTTTTCCATGTCATGCATGAACAGTTTTGTATGCAGGTATAATCAATGAATCAGGAAAGCGAGCTCGTGAACACTGCGTACCACGCCCGACCCAACTCGCCGTGGTACTTGTCTGCCCTACACTAGAGTGTTATTTAAGAAACGAAGGCGCGGAGGGAGGGCAGTCCTCGCACACAGTTACGAAGCTCTAAATTGGCCAAACGTTTTCTGGATTATGATATTCGGAATATTAAAATTCGGGATTAAGATAGGTAACCTATAGAAAGATAAGGACATGCGTACTCATGAATATATTTAAGAGAGTTTTAGTTTTAGAAACAACAGAAGCCCTCCATCATGAAGTAAAGCAGCCTGTCAGGTTTATGTCAGTCCCTGCACGGTGAGTGATTGCTTAGAGATTAACGGACCCGAAAATCTAAGAAGGTATACGTTATTAGCTTGTCTATTTATATAGCTAATAGTTAGTCTGTCTTGCAGTCGAGAAGGAGTCATTTAAGTATTCTCGTTACTTCTTCGACTTATCTCGTTACTTCTTATGGTAAGTAATAGTTGTAGTATTTGAGCACAGTGACTGTTTTAGGTCGTAGATATATAATTGTTGCGTTCGGAATCCCGCTCGGGCTTTACCTCAACGGAGTCAACGATGAGGTGGGTAGGCTTTTCTGACAATAACCAAGTAAAACTGCACAGCTGTCACATCAGCCTATATGGCCGGGGAATTTGTGCACCTACACAGGATAGGATATCTCTAAGGAAGAAATCCCAGAAAGCCCGACCGACCTTGTTCACAAACATACGTGCACGACGACGTCTGCTATTTGCTTGACAGTTTATTCGCTCCGCTAAATACGATAGCCCTACCTATACATCATAGCTCTGATGCTATGAATAGCGGTCAGATACTAAGTTGTGACCGTTCATAATCTTCCGAGAGAGAGAGAGAGAGAGCTGTTTGTGAAATAATTCCGTTTATAACTTAAAATTCTGATAATGTTGCGTAATAATGTTCAGCATTTTTTTATTGTTCTTCCAATGATATGATAAAATTAAATACGTATTTAAATAAGTAACATAACCTGCACCATGCCTAACATCACGAAATTGGTAAAAATATGAATGAAACTGTAGAAATCGCTGAAATTTTGAACATATTAATAAAGCGGATGCAGCACTGGGAAAATATTTCAAGTATATGAAAAAGCAATGACTATAAACTTGTTCGTCCTTAAAATAAATTTCGCAATTACACAAAAAGTCTTCTCTTAAAGCTTTTCTTACATCCTAATTGAATACATTTACTTAGTTACATTTTCCTACACCGCCTTTCTCTAACATGATATTTTTTTGTTACTATCCACAGGCTGCAAGATACGCCAATGGGCTATGCAGAAAATACATGGCGATTTGGTTCACTAAAAAAAATACTGCGCTGCAAAATACGTTGTATCCACGGTACTCGATTCAGGGTCTACTGTATTTTTTATGAGGTCTGAGGCCAGAACATGATACTCTAACGAGATCCTTGTTTGCTGATTAGTTTTTTGGTCTTTTAATAAAGTTTAATACTTTGTAGAATTATCATTAGTAATGAAATATAGAATAGGTATATTCTTTCTAGATTAGATAGTAAAAACAAAAGACTGCATAAAAAATTTGCAGACTCAAATAGCTGAAGCACTGATAGGTCTATTGTATTAAAGGATAAGGAAGGAAAGTAAAAAAGACAGCACTAATAATATGTTTAAATCAGCATCAATACACAAGAAAATATTCATGAAACATCCTTTATACATTCAGTACATTATAATTCTATATCACGAAGCCTTTTACTTTACAAAAGGCTATCTCATGTCGTTCAACAATTTTCTGCATCTCTTTGATCGACTATATCACGATAAACATGCATCGTCGGCATAGATATCCGTGATCGTTGGCATATAAGAGGTGTGTAGCATTAAGCTGAATATGAAATATGGAAGATAGTGAGTCAATATTCACTCTCTTTTACAACTATTATACGCATAAACAAGTCATAATCTTAATGTACTATTAGGTACTAAGTTTTGGGCGCGCCTCAGTAGCGATTGTAAGACTCATCATGGGAGAGTGGCTAGGGAGGCTACACGGCAGCATCTCCTACCATTTAAAAAAGATTATACATCCCTCATGAACGCGGACCCAGGAGTGACTGGTGGAGTCATGTCACCCTTGCAGAAGCAGCTGCCTATCACCCGAACACTCATTCCGGGGATGAGTTAGGGACTCCGTGATCCCTCCACCCGAGGAGGGCCAGATCGAAAGAGATGGGCCTGGGTCAACCGGGGTGCGAGGGATAAGCACTACTAATCACCTTCGGCCTTGTACTGCAACCCACAGGCGGCATTCGTTTTAGTCAATGTCAGTCAGCTGCCGTCAGCCAGAGCTGGAGGGGGATGTTATGTCAGTCGAGTCTGACATAACCTCCCCCTCCAGCTCCGGCGGGAGGGGATATTCGTGGGGATTTTGCGCAGGTAAGAAAAACCGGCATTGACGTTTGAATGAAGAAAACCACTTAGCAAAATAAAATATTTATATTAGCACTATTTCTTCGTAATTTTAATGTATGCAGTCGAGCAGGTGGGGGGAGGTAGTTGCACCTGCCAGAGGGCAGGGGTGCACTGAACGCTAACCACCTTAACCTGTGGATCGACCAAAACGTGTTTGATTAACCCTATCATTATAACCTACATTTAGGTAGACTCACTAAGAAGATTGTAATACTCACTATTAAAATGTATTCTAATCAATAGATGCATTCTGCTGAATGCATTTCGCTATGACAGCAAAGAGTAATTAATAGCACATCAGCGAAATATCGCTTAGGTATAACGCATGTCCTATTTCATAAACATTTGTGCGTTCATCCATAAGTAAAAATTTACAGCTCACCAGAGCTCATAGATGATGCGTTCTGACAGCCTAAACCAATATTTGCTACCTTTGATTTTCACATTTCACTGCGTCATATGAAGTTACTACGAGTAACTTCATATGGGGCTGTGAGTTTGAACTTATGTATATTTGCATGAACTCTATAGTTAAATTATTTCCTATTCGCGAAGGTGCTCCTAAGCAAATAAAGTTCCACTACCACGTTTTGGACTTGTTTCATGAATATTGGTGTCAAATAAAAATGGTCGCTATTTCATTCGGCTATAAGGTATGTTTGATATAGAGCCCGCCAGCACGTGAGTCTCCAAGTACCTTTTTGATAGTTTTCAAGAGATATTTACTAAGTAAGGTTATGGAGGCTTTTATTTAACTTCTGCTTATACATAAGACCAATAAGTTAGAGGAGCTTTATTACAATACAATGATCGTATTTCACTAATAATACATTACTAAACGCTGGGTTCATGGGGACCGCGCGCACGGTCGACTTACATAGAAATAGCAGAGCGGTCAATGCTTCGCGTGACCAAAGGGCTGGCTTCACTTTGCACAAAGGATTGGCATTGCTATCCAACGGGGCAATGCTACCATCCTTTTGGGAACGTTACCAGTCGACTTCAATGGGAAAGAATGTATTGACGCCTGAACTTTTTGACTCCTCTTTTATATTCTTGCAAATAAATAAAAAAAAAAAAATATTTATTTTATTTCTTTAGTTTAGGTTTAATATTTTTAAAAGAGTTTTTATTGTGTTTTTGAGTAAATAAATGAAAAATACCGTGTGTGTTAGTAAAAAAAAAAGAAGTTAAAACTCAAGCACTACAATTGTTATTTTTCCTCAGGAACTATAATGTATTAAAATTATAGTAAAGTATAGCTTTCCTTGCCCTTTATATCTCAGTACTAGCTATAAACTTGAACAAGGGCAAAATAATTCATCGAACAAAATATATTATACAGATCAATACTCACAATAAAGTTGCCTGTACCTAATGGGTGGTCATTGGTCTATTTACTCGATGTTCTGTGCTATGGTGAATAAACACATCGAACATCGAGTATATGTCTGAGTCAGCCGTTTTATCAGATACGAGTAAAATATCAAACTTTACTTTGCGTTAGCAAAACTCCATTCTGCATCAGTTTCGCTGACATACGTAATCGACAACGAAGTTGTACAATTCCATTAAAAAATATCTTGCGGCACGCTAAACGTAAATCTTGATAATGTATCAGGAATGCAAAATATCTACTTATAATATAACCATTTTGTATGTGAAAATACAAATTCATCAATCAGGGCAATTACTTTTTCTAAATGTCAAGAAAAACAGCGTCAGGAAGTCTTTGTATCTCAGAGTTGTCAATTTTGGCTTGTGAAGATTGTCACTCATAGTAAGTTGGACCACGAACCACCATTGAGACTATTCCGAGTTTATAATAACAGGTTTATATTGTTATGAATAATATAAGGGTATTATTTCAAAAGTCAACTTTATTAGAAAACATTAATTCCTTAAAAGATTCCTTTAAAGATTTATGACCCAGGCAGAATCAATTAGAATTTGAATTTTGCCTAAAGTAAAGTAATCCAAACATCGGAGTAAATTGGAAACAGTGTTTTCATGTCAGAACTCGTATAGTAAGAAAACAGCATAATTTACTTCTACTTGAACATCAAAGTTTTTTTTTTCAAAATATTGCTGACATCTTCGAAAACGTGACAACCTACAACAAATGTATCGAGTACAACGACGATTTTCACCATACGTAGATGTAAACTGTGAAAACTCATATCATTAAAAGACGACATTAGTTTTATCATAACAGATAGGTATTTCAATTGCGATTTATGACTTTATTTTGCAAGCATCTACATTTGACTTAAATATAAAAACTCATTTCTTTTTTACTGAAATTGGCACTGAGAGTAGTCTTAATTTGTCAAGGTCGAAGTGCCGAGCAGAGTACTTAAGATTTTCTTTTTTAATATAGGACTAAAAAGCCAGTTTATTAATAGTAATAACAGGCAGAAAGGAGCAGGCTTTTATCTGTATATGCAGGTAAGATATACATGGAAGCCAGCATGCTGCAAGATATCAGATAATTGTATATTTAGAGAAGTATTTTTTTTTTGTTATTTTATTTAAATTTCTGTGTTTCCCATATGCGCCGAGTACTAATCGGTTAACTTATTACATAAATATCATGAAATGTAATATGTTGCCGCATATCTGTACCTAATAAGATTCAATTCCTGCTTATGAATGAAATGTATAATCTTTATATTACTTAGTTGGACGAGGTTCTTCGTTTTTGTTGATTAACTAAAGATTACTGCATGTTTTGTAACATACAGAGATGAGTTGCTGCATTGTGTAAGTAAATAATCAACACATTACAGTCTTATGTAGGTATTGCGAGTAGGTTAGTAAGCACAGAGGCGAAAACATTATGAAATTTTGGTATAAAACAGTTTTTAACTTTGCTTGGAAATATCTGTCACATACTATTTTAAAGTAAAGGTATATGCATTAGGCACAATAAAAACTGCAACTTTAAATATGATAGCAGACAGTAGGAATATAATTTTATTTACCTCATATCAATTTTTTAAACTAAATGTTTCTTCTTTTTATATATTTTTGTACGTTAATTTACTACTAGTTAAGCGTAAAGACATAATATGACATAGTTTTATCGACATCAAATAGGTAGTCTTCTGACGTCATCTATTCTTTGGTTTCCAATAACGCCTGGTCACGATAAACTTGCTTTTATTTACTGTACCTATAAAGTGTTTTATAGGCACTATTTGTTTGGACGAACAAATTTATTGGCTGTAATACCATCCCCACTTATCAAACGAGAGTAATCGTTGGGTGTCGGTATCTGACACGATATTAGAAAATACGGATTCGAAATCTGATCTTTCAATGGCAAGATGGTGAGCGGATTAGAAATTCTACGCGTGATAAGACGGTAACGAGATTACCTATTTAACCTAGTTAATAATGTGCTATGCATTATGTAATAAGTATAGTAGGTATGAATAAACCGACGATATGCCTACAGCTGAGTAGCCTGACCTCAGTAGTTTAACCTACATCCTTCTTCAAAACATTAGAAGGGATCTAATGTTTTGATCAAAAATTAATTATGATTACTTGTTTCAAAAACCAAGTGCCTTTAAAATAGATAGTACTTTATAATAGCCTCAAATCAGCTGTAAAGGGGGCCCATAGTAGCGCTCTGGCACTGGATTTCTTCTCGTACAGATCGCCGGACGGTCGGACGGATGATTTCATCCATTTCCCCACGGCAGTCGTATAAGGCAATCAAAGAGAGAGAGATAGTAAGCGGAACCGGGCTCCGAAGCTTAAGCCTTGAATGCAACCGGAAAGAATGCTTTCTATTCCTTGCGCAATATCCCCACGGGTAGCCCCCACCCCCACCGGAGCCGGAGGGGATACCGAAAAGGTGTTACCTATCAGCAACCATTGGGCTGGTATTCACCATATTAATTTGAAGAAACATTAGACTCTATACACATTTAAATACGAACTTTCACTGAAAACCATTACATAGATATGTATGTTTAAATATTTCAACTCCATAGTAGAAATAACAGCTAATGCATGCTTCTAAACTTCTTACAAAGTTAGACAGTGATCGATCTTAGTGCTTACAACCTTTTTCTGTTAAAAATCTACATTGAAACAGCCTAGAACATAACTGAAAGCATTAGTCACATAAAAACCGAGAAGGAATTCTACATGATGAATTACAAAACAGTATGCGAACATAGCGATGTTACTTATTCGAAATACTAACAGAACTGATTACATAATGCCCTCCATGTACGTTTACAGACTTTCGAAATATGGGCGTAATATTGAAGGACTCAGTGAGTTAATATGATTGATAATGTGAAAATACTGTGTAGGATATAAAAGAAACCGCAGAGTTGCCCTCCTTTGTCGAAGGAAATAAAATAAGAACTTCAAAGGATAGATCGAGGCTAGGATAGTAACTGTTTTTTGGGCACAAAATCTTTTTTCGTACTTTGCGTAGGTACTATGTACTAACAGTCGCCATGGGTATTAACTTTAAGGTTACAAAAAAAATAGGTGAAAGTGAATGAAATTCTTGATTGCTTTATTTAAGTGTGAAGACCTTTGAGACGTATCTCTTAGAACAATTATCTATGTATAGGGTGCATGGATGATTTTGAAATAATATTTAACCACTGTACAATCATATCAAGCCACTTACTGCCATTATTGCAAAAAAAAAGTAATTGAATTGAACGGCAGGAACGATTTATCAAAGCAATCCAAAATTAATCTTCTGCTTAAAAAACTAGGTACATCTATTTTACGTTGAGATTTTATCAGGATCTAAATAGGTTGAATGAACCTTGAAAGGCAATATCGACAGCAAGTAATAGGATCATAGATTCAATTTTACCGCCTAATCAATCTTTAACTACGGGGGATAAATCTAGCATCAATAGCCTATAACAGTTTTCATCTCTTTAACGACGATTGTGTCTAATGTACAAAGATATAACTGTACAGCAACACAAATTCTATTTTCAAATAAAGCGGCTTTATATCCGCTTTTTGGTCACGTATTTCATGTGTCCGGTTCTGTTTTTGAAACTGAAATCCCGACTGCTTTTGCGGTAAAATCTAGTCATTTAGATTGAAATAAATACATTCAGAATATGTTAGCGACTAGGAATTCAATTTTCTAAACTCAAAATGTTGAACTAGTGTAGCTCCTGCTACTTAAGATCTAAGATTAGTAATCCCTCTTAGAAACCTAGGTACTTAACGTTTCTGTAGAGTAATCAGTGATTCTCTTTGCTATATTTTTTGTAAACTTGAGCCCTAACAGAATTCGAAATCAACTTCAACAGAATTTAGACTTTCATATTTAGCTTCTCTGTGGCCGAAGGCAGTAGGTAGGTACTTATCATTTTATTTTTGAAAGAAGAGAAATAATTTGCTATATTTATGAAGAATACTTCAGCAATATTATAGATCACCACGTATAACATTATTAGGCGTAACTAGCACCAGCTCACTGCAATTTGTACTTGAGTTAACTAAGTACTTAAAATTGTCTTGTACCGAAAAGATCCGAAAGGATAAGGGTAAAAATGTTCAAAAAGGAAGCCGGTGAATAGCCCTTTCCGCTATCTACTTTGACATGCACTATGCGATCCATTATGAAGCCGGCTGGAATTGGGTTATAGAGACCTCTTGCTACTGCTGTTTAGTGCACTCTCACTCTCAAGTGCAGCTACAACTTTGCTGCATAATTATTTTTAATTTTACTAGGCCTATATAAGATATTAGAATTCATTATTAAATATCTATGTAATGAAACTAACGAATCAATATGGAATTACTCAATCTTTCACTCAATTAATAGTAACTCTATTTCAAAGTCTAGATAGTTATATTCCTACTTAACTTTTAAATGGATCATTAAAATAGGATAAGGATGTCGCCATCGACACGCGTCGTTTGACAAACGCCAGGTCAGCGCTAGTAGAAACATTTCAACGTGAGAAATAAAACTGTCGAAGTCAGTGGAGCGAATCTTGTTCAATTTATTTTGTGACTTTTCTATAATTTTTCTTTTGTAACCTAGAACACAAATTATAGGTTTTTTTTTAACTGAATGTCGATATAACTCTTTTCATGTTTATGAAGTCTATATTATGAAAAATGGTTTAATTTTCCGTCTTTTTATATACTAATTGAATTTGAATTTGAAATTTTGAATTGAAAAATTACAAAAACAAGAATAGGAAGTAATTATAAAAAAAAAATATTCCTCACATCCCCTACGACACTAGAGACTATTTCATAATCTAATCTCGTCAACGTCAAAAATAGTTTACCACACTTTTTAAAAGCAAAAAAGTAGATTCAATCGTATCCTGATGAGCACTTCCTAAAATGGTCCATCCCGAGAAGACACCTAAATAAAGATTCTGAATGCTTTTTTGTGGTCTAATGACAAACATACTGATTTTAATTATTGTTTTTTTAAAGAATTTTAGCAACCGAAATTATTGAAATTATTATTAATTTTTCTTTTTTTACTAACATTTCCTCTAAACCCTCCAACTAAGCTAAATTGCTTGTGCTAGGAGTGGGTTCACGTCGGTAGTGTAATGCCCAGGATTCGAACCCGGGACCTCTCCTTCTTAAGGCCGACTCCTTAACTACTAAGCTACAGACGCTAACTGAGTAGCCAAGTAGAGCACTCGGTTAATTTTCAAGCTCGTTTGAGATCCATTCTTCAATTTTATGATTGCTTTCTTGGCATTATCGTTTTCAGAACATTCAGAATTTAGTTGTAGGTAGATTTCAAAATTCATGAAAGAGCTTCCTACAATGCTATTTTTTCATTTTAAGAGAAATATCTAAATGGCGCACAGAAACATATAAACTAATTTCTCTAACTAGGTACATAAGTACTAACTTGAATGGGTCCTTTAATTAAATTTTACTATAAACATAGAAACATATTCGCGTTTGTACGCGGAACTTCTTACATACACTTTGCCTAGCAGTGGGGTCTTGGGACCGTGTATAACTTTTATTGTTTGCATTTAGCACTTTAGGGGCCATTAGAGACCCGTGATTAAGTCAATTGCCCTCATGGCGTTAGATAACTGTAATTATATGAGTAATTTCATACGTTTTCGCATGTTATACCGACTTTATGTGACTGTTTTGTGAAAACATTAATACATGTAATTCCTATAATTTTACAAAAATTTACGTACTAAAGTTAATTTCAGATTTATTTATTATTTATTAGCTAACCGGTTTAGATTTTTTTCCGCCTATGTAACGTAAATACCTTTATTGAAAAAGTCATCTAAAATTCAAACTAATAAGATACATGCGAAAGTTACTCTACCTATCTATCACACTTTTATGCCTTAACCACTGAACCAATTTTGATGAAATTTGGTACAGGGATAAAACTTTGGGAAAAGATATAAAGCTATATTTGGTCGCGATAACCGACATCCACGCAGGCCGAGCCGCGAGCAACAGCTAGTGCTAAATGTATCATAAATTACTCAAGACTCAATCAAAATCATAATTAACAATCAGTACAAAAAGACTAAAGTCAGTGCAGTTTATACATTCTTCTTCATTGATTATGCGCAAATCGGAGCTACTTTTTTTTTACGTGCGTGAAGTCCCCACGGATACCCACCCCTCCGGAGCCGGAGGGGTAGGTTATGTCGGACTCGAACCGACCAAAGCTAGTACCTAAATTGCCTCAGAAAATTTGACAAATCGTTACGGAAACAGACTCGGAGCAAAGTTATAATAACTTCACGCTACGAGCTATAACGCTATATGCAATCATAAGTGACACAAATCTCCGGGTAGTATATTCGTCTTAACCTACCACTGTCCTTTTAACCACCAAAATTATTCACAAAGGCTTACGTTTAGTGCCAAGTTCGGTGTTTGTCGACCGTAATTTATATCCACCTACACTACATGTGGTAGAATGCCCGGGTTATCAGTCCAAGTTTCCTTACAATTTGTTTGCATTGGCCTTCGACCTTCATCAGCTATTCTTGTGCAAGTACTACTAAGATTACAGAGGCTTAGCTTGCAAACTGTTGCTCCAATGGCACTGTTATACGTTACTCGTTAAAACCTCTGTGGTTAAGACTTGGTTCCTACTAGGTATATTGTTGATATGCTAGTTTTAGAATATAATAATAAAGTTGAAGACGTAATTCTGACTTCGCGATGGTATTTGGAAATTTTATTTTATTTTATTTTATTTCAGTCGGGACATAAAACAGTTATACATTATATCGTACAGTATGATAGTTACATTATATTAAAATTACACAAACATTTATATTCAAATTTGACATGAAGCTTGAAAACTTTTACTTTAAAAGATAGCTAACCCAAAACATAATCAACAGATATTAAAAGGTAATTAACAATTCTTTCAATAAAAATATTACCAGAAGGGAACTACACAGTTCATTATAATTTCCACTAGCTTTTGCCTGCGGCTCCGCCCGCGTGAATCTCGGTTATCGCGACCAAATATAGCCTATGTCCTTTCTCAAAGTCTAATCTACCGCTATACCAAATTTCATCAAAACTGGTTATGTGGTTTAGGTTATTCCAATTAATCCCACCCTCTCCTTTCCTATACAGGACAACACGTGCAGGACTTAGATGTCACCCGCATACGGTGCAGAACATTCCTTCAAGAACCAAGCGGTTCGGTGACTCTTTCCTTTGTCGCACCATTAAGACCTGGAATTCCTTATTTTCCTCTTCCTACAGTCCCGGATCCTTTAAGCGGGGCGTGAAAAGCATCTGATGAGGCCGTCAAGCTGAGTGCCACCATTGTTAACATGGCACGTGTGTATAATCAGTCAGCTTGGTGGAGTCTATCCTGGACTATGCGCTCGACTGTTATAGACTTACATACAAAACACATATAATATATAAATTAGAAAACATGCAATTGAGATTTATTAAATTACTAGTAGACTCAAAAACTAAACATAAGTATAGAGACGATTACTATATGCTGTTTAAATTATGTAAATTACTACCAGTCAGTGTGAAACATAAATACCTACCCGCTACTAACAACCATGGCAGTCGAGAGCATGATCCAGCGCGGACCTGTTACTTAGATAACAGATACAACACACGAGCAATGACAGCGGGAAAATTTGTAGTACCCAGGGTCCATAATATGTATGGTGATAGGACCTTAAATAAAAGAATTCCTTACATACTAAACAGCTTACCGGTTGATATAAGAACTGAAAAGAGAAAAACGTTGATTAAAGTGAAATTAAAAAAAACATTTAATCGACTCACTGCCATGAGTTAAGTTAACACTATTAATTTATGTATACTCCATATAATAATATATTGTCAATAGATATGCTTAGATGTTATTCCTGATCCCACAGTCAAACCGTTTGTACGGTCTTGTGGGACAATATATTAGTTCATAAGCTATATTATGTACTTATTATAAATAAATAAATAAATAAATAAATAAAGAGTTACTTTTGAATTTATAATATTAGTATGGATACATTATTAATATCGCAATAGTGTTATTTACTCACTGTATGTAATGAATGAGTGTTATAACTTCGCTGTTTCGTTTATTATGGTACATGTGGTTATATGGTTACAAAATTAATGGTTTCGGTTTGTTTCATGATGCCAGCAACATCCGTGGTTTTATTGAGTACATCCTATGGGTAGCCATTCATATCATTTATTATAATTAATTTCGGAAAATGATTTTTTACAGAACTTCCGATATATATTACTGCTACTATATATACGGTGACCATAATATCATCAGATAAAGCCGATATGATATACGATTACCTAATAAAATAAAATAATTAAATACGTTCTTACAGAACTTCGTATTAGGGTTAATAAACTAGTTCAATATAATTATTACGTAATTCACAGCTCTGTCAGCTGATTTGTAAAACAACACATAGTAAATAGGAATAGACTGGTTGTACAGTCAACATTACATCGAGTTTGATGAACAAAGTGCTCAAAATAATCTTAATTTCTTGGCTTTCCTCGCTTCCTGTTGACGGATTGTTTCGATATTTAGTACACACCTTTAGTTCGAACAATAATACAATTAAAATCAATAAAACAGTTTCATTTGGTCTTAACACCTTGTTTTTAAGATCATTTTAAGACTTAGTATTATAAAAAATATAAAACTACTATCTAAAATCGGCCCTATACGGCCATTTACTCGAAAGCACAGACTAGTTAGGGATGAAAAAAGAAAAAGCAATGCAAGCAATTTTCGACCTTATTGACATTCGTGATCAGCGTCATCAATTAAGTCGGAAAGACACGTAACTAAAAAAATATCATAAGATCAAAAATTGCTTGCAGTCGCTGTTTTAGTCTCGTTATGATCCGATATCGGATCAAAAAAGTGGTGTTGGCTCCGATAGCCGATATCGGGCCGGATAATGCGAAAACAGATACATATCTCATACATTTGACTTCCTCCGATATCGGATGTCGGATGAGTGTGAAAACGCTCTTAGAGCGAATAACAAACATCAAAATTCACAAACTTTCACATTTATAATATTTTATATCTAATAGAATAGTAGGATTCAGACAGTGTACAATGCTAACTTATCTATGTACTTGAATCCCTGTAAAATCTTAATGTGTTGGCGATTTGATTGCAATAGTGAATTGTTCCCGAGGAGGGCCAGATCGAGAGGGATGGCCCTGGGTCAGCCGGGGTGCGAGGGATATGTCGCATGACAACCTCACCTTCGGCCCAGCACTACGACCCAGAGACGGCGTGCGGTTTAGTCGGTTCGAGTCCGACATAACCTGCCCCTCCGGCTCCGGAGAGGTGGGTATCCGTGGGGATTTTCCGCACTTAAAAAAAAAAAACGCAATAGTGAATTGTCAGAAAGAACAGATCAAGAAATTAATTACAAGTTTTTTCATGTGCACTATCAAATTTACATTTATCTATTATATTCATGAAAAAAGTTAGTACGAATTTGTTTTTGAAAGAAATAAACCTCGCATAGTTATTTATCAACTGACCCGACTTGTACTTTAATTCCACACTCGATGCCAAGCAGCGGAAGATACGCTCAATTAATTTTGTTTGATATGTGCAATCGTAATCGTGGCTCTTATTTTGCCATTAAAACAAAATAATGTTTACAACTCAAGTGATTTTAAATATGAAAAGGACGCTCGAAGGTGTTAAAAAAGAGAGCAGATTTCGATGAGTATTTAAAAAGATACGCATAACGATGAACTGTGTAACGTTGTGGATTTTTTATAAATCTATTTGAAATAAATTCTCTATATCGACGAGTATTTTCGACACTAAATAACTAATTTGTCTATGGGTGTGCGAGCGAGATTGGACAACATTACCTAAGTGTCTATTCACGGCGCTAAAGTGGTCCCTTTCTTCGGCTACCCTTGGCCGAGGAAGGTGGCTTTGACCCCGGCGGCCAACTGCTGTCGGCACCGGGTAAGTTTTGAGATCAACATTTCCTACTTCTTTCAACAGGTGAAGACTTCTCAGCGGCGCAGCTTTATGCCTGCTAATATGCATGGCTTATTTATGTTTTATTTTAATATGTGTATTTTGTGCTATTTCAGCCTACCCATTAGTGACACGAGGCCGATGACCCCTATGGTCAGAGGTCACGTCATCAGCTTGCACTACTTTTAATATTTTTTCTTATAGCTTCTAGCTACGCTGTTCTACCGCTGGGGAGATTATCTTCACCTGCTATTATTTTTAGCGGGTCACTGGACGAAGTTCCCATGTGACATACTGACCCGCACTCTTTCTTTTTCCAGGGTCTTCGCACCGGGCTTCACGCTATCATTCGGCCGTGAGGCACACCAACGAGGACCCTGGCACGCCGGCAACATCAGCAGCCGGGAGTGAACGAGCTAAGTGCATACCACCATCTCTGCACAACGGATCAAACAACGCCTCGGCAGAATATTTATTGCGAATCCACCCTGAGATTCATTTCCTAATACCTATTATAAATTCATGTAACTCTTTTTTAATATCGATTACAATCATGTTCTAAATTGTAATCAATCTCTTTATTTATCTCTGCTCATACCCTAGCCGGTATAGACATCATCTTTATTAATTTTACAGTGCTCTCATAGCTCATTCAATTCACTAGATTTAACTTCACTCACTTAAAACCAAACATAAAACCATTTCGTTACAACTGATATCAATATCGTGAAAAGTAAAGATAAAACTATCTAGTTATATAATTACCAAGTTTATGATTCAATCTAAACTTATATCGGAAGATGTATAAAAATAATATCTTATTTGTTTCTCGATTAGTTTGGTACCCAGCACTGAGAGCCACTCGGTATCACAGCTCTCGACCAATCAGGATCGAGCAAGTCGATTCCCCCCTCCGACCGCGCCTATAAATACGCCAGCGACGCAAGATTCTACATCAGTCGCAGCGAAGCCGCCGACGAGGCAAGGTCTCCGTACTCGTCATCGCCCGGATACGTCGGTGCCACAGCTCTTGACCAATCAGGATCGAGCAAGTGGATTCCCCCCTCCGACCGCCCTTATAAATACGCCAGCGACTCAAGATCCTATATCAGTCACAGCGAAGCCGCCGACAAGGCAAGGTCTCCGAACTCGTCGTCGCCCGGACCTGCGCCACTGAAGATGTCGACCGCAGTGATCGACGAAACGTCTGGAACGCAAGTTTCACATGGACCACGGCCAAACAGCCCGGAAGCAGTATATTCTACATACAACACCAGCCGTGAAAGCCTGAAGACTTATTGTTTCAATATGGTTTAAACACCGGTATCTAATCGAACAAACTAGAATCTCTTTTTTAAAATAAATCCTAACAATATTCATTGTGAATTCTTAGTTTAATTACGACAATACTCTCTGGGAACGTTGAAACAAGAGGAGAAAATTCCCAAGACAAAAATATTTATCTAATGATCTCTATTTAGAAGTAAAATCTCAACAATAAATTGCCTTTAATATACAGCTAGGCTTACGTTTATTAGGTAGCTAATCACTAGATTACACCTGTTGAACGCTTAAGAGCTTTTCATTGTATGTAGTTGTACCTAATAATTCGAACGCCACAATTCATTCGGCCTAATGTCAGAGTATTCAGTAGTTGTTGTGAGACTAAATCTTTATAACATGACATGTATTATCTAACGTAATTAGATTTCAATTGTACATATTTTTTTTAATAAATGATTTTATTCGTTCACCTGTGCAAAGCGCTGTGTAAAGGGAATTTCATCCCATGTAGGTACTCAGGCTGTGGAAAGATCATTCAGTTGTAACTTTTCCAAGCGGGTAAAATATGGAGTTCTTCAAGAAGGGTAATAAGAGCACGAGTGTGATGCAACTTGTGTGGCATATGTTCATAGGCTATGGTAACCATTTTTCATCCGGTGGGCCGTGCGCATATCTGCGAGCTAAATGTGTAGGTACTAGGTACTGAAGACACCGTTTGTAACGACTGATTATAACTTACAGCTCGAATCTCAAGACAGCATTATAGATATTTGTAAAAATGTGGTATCTCATTTTCGCATAATAGTGACCTAGATTAATCACAACATATTGGGAAACTAACATAATGAATGGTCTGTCTGGCTTACTTTTCAGATAGTTCCAATTACTTAGAGTGCAAACAGGGTTTAGCTGTAGATTGTTGTTCACTTACTAAGTACACCAAGCATTGACATGTGGTGCAGTATTTTTCATCGTAGTCTACATTATCTGAAATGGTAGTGAATTGCTGTGTAGCACTAATCATAACGCTTATACATTGAATATCCAAGAAAGATGAAACGTCGTTAAGCCCTGTTCAGTCTTTTTCTTTTTCCGTTATTTAAGGCTAGTGTTGTCCAAATATTTACAGCTAATGTATAGAAATGAATCCTAGATCAAAGTTAAATGAAATTACAGATACATCATCAATACAAACTTTAAAGAAAGTTTTTATTGTGAATCTATGTTTTTGGATCAGTTCTTCATTTATAAATTTACTCAAATTCCCTTTTAAAATCATTCACAATGTTCATTAAAAATTATATACCTACTCATAACCTTGTAGGTATTTGTTCTAGTGAAATAGACAAATAAATAAAACATCAAATAGTTTAACGTAACGGAGACATGTTATCATTCGAACGAAGTAATATAACACAAAGTGAAAGGACTTCAAATAACAAAGGCAGAAACAGTCTAGTTCACAGCTTCTCTAGATTAACGTTTATATAGCACATGAAGCACTAAGAAGCAATTGTTATTTTAGTTTCCAATTAAGTTGATTCTAAGAAACTAACAGGGTTGTTTGAAATCTGATGAAGGCGTGCTATAACTACTGCTACGATCGAACGAGCTAGTACTGAAAATGTCGATTATTGTCCAGTTATAATTAAGTTTGTTGAATGGAACCCACGCACTAGCCTATTTACCGCTCACTAGGTCTGTTTGTAAACGTAGATGATGCAGGATATAGACTAATTGAATGATATTTGTGAGAACTCTAGAACAACACAATTTATTTACTTATAAGTTTTTTACTTTTTATATTTAGATAACTTTATAAGTTATAAGTTTTTATAAGTTATGTTGTCATAGCAAGTATATTGATTGAACTAAAATTATTTAGTTATGTGCGTTGCAATATTTCGCTTATTACTATTTGAATTTATAGTAAGATCCTGTTTCGTAATACAAGAAGTGGAGGTTTGATAAAAGGGCCATGTAATAAAAACACAGGTACACACTGGTACAGTCAGTGACTGAAATATCTTGACTACTAAGTCTTAAAATGATCTTAAAAACTACTATCTAATTTTTTTATAATTCTTTTACATAAAAACAGCACATGGTGTCGGTTATCAGAGATCAGGCTATCGGCGTCCGACACCGATATCGGATATCGGATAAGTGTGAAAACGCTCTAAGGTTCTACGGATCAGGCTGAAAATTACAGGTAAAAATAGATTTCAATCTGGACGGTATAATGTGCTACATTTATCCAGGCAATATGTTAACATGGGTTGCCGGGACGAGATTAAATACTACACAGGCGAAGTCGAGGGTAACCGTTTGTAATTTATAATTCTTTTATTCAAAATACTGAATGCTTATAAAATACAATACGCCAAGAATACTCGATTCAGACGTTTATTTATATTCTAAGTACTTCTAACTTCAAAATCTTCCTAGTATTGTTCAGATAGCATCTTAATAACCTATTCTTCGTAAGCATACCGCGTAAGATGATTCGAAAAATACCTCGCATATTCGCTATACAATAGAATACTTCGCTAAGGTATTCGCCATTATTAACATGCAAACCAATAATTGGAAGCCGTTGTTCACAATACAAGATCAACCATTGTCAGAATAAAAGCCTCGTTGTATATCAATTGTACAAATATCTACGTTTGATATACAATAGATTATGAGAGGAATATCCATAGAAGAAAAGATAATAATTGTCGACAGTAATATAGATTTGTATGACAGGCAGTGGTATTGTATGGTAGTTTATTTGGGATGTACTGAATAGGGTTGAAAACTGATTAGATTTAATTAACCTTTCTTGATCTTTTGATAGACTAGTAAATTATGTTTTGTAATTAAAAGCTGTTTTTGTTGTGGATGATTAATAAACAGTAAATCTTATACCGTTAATCCTTCTGAACAATAAAACATTGAAGTGTTTAATTTTTTATTTAACACCTATAGACCGTTACGGTATTACATTTTTTTATGTTTATGGCCGATTCGTGCACTTCCTTATGGCCTGTCCATTGATGGGTGATCGATAAAATAGCGCCTTGCAGAGCTATAATGGAATACCGTAGTGCGGGTATGAATATATTCTGAGACTCATTATACTATATTTTATGATGTGTATTTCCGCTCTGACCCCATAGAGAAAATGATCATTATCTGCAGTGTGATGGTATCTATTTGTACTCGATTAATCTTTCGTAAGTTATTATCACAAATCCTACTTCATATACTTACTAATAGTTTTTTTTAGTTTGTATAGACGTTTTCACATTCGTTTGTTTCTTATTCAATCACGCTTTAACGACTGAAGGGCTCTGGCTGAAATTAGGTACAGGGATAGATTGGAATCTGAAATTCTTATTAACCTTATTATCCTGGGAATAAACGTTATTATCATGTGTTGCGGTAATGGAATCAAATTCCACGCAGGCTATGCTGCAGGCAACACTAATTTAATAACTTACTATTGAATGTATTTGACAAAAAATACCTCTGTCCAGTTCTTCATCATTATCATTTAAGTTAACTATAAACTTGCACCATTATTGCAAAGTCAATCATTTTGTTTATACTTAGACAACTGTTGGCTATCGCGAGGATAAGAGTCATTAATCAGTCGTAATGGTTTTACTTTGCAGAGTTCAAGAAATAAATGGTTTGATATAATAGGTGCAGATCGTTGCGGCTTAAAAGATTTCTTTGTGAAATCACTGTCTTCACTAAAGATATTTAAATGAAGATTTAATTCACATTGATGTAACATTGGTATCAAGCTGGGTTTCGAATTACCTTATTGATTATATGTGCGGTCGTTGTGAACAAATGAAAATGTTATTTAAAAAACGTTATTTCACGAGAAAAATTGCTTAGTTTAGAGCACTTGTAGTGGAACATCAGATTTGAAACAGAAAACTTAAAAACCATTTTTGTATAGGAACTTGGTTATTGTTGGAGTCAAGAATGATAGGTTTTTTTGTGAAATGTAAATAAAAAAATCAATGCGTAATCAGACTGTAAGTAAATAGCACAGAATAACTATCAGACTTTTACAAATAGTTGACATATAGTACGATAAATTAGGCTGCATAAAGTAGGTACACGGCCAAGGAGGAGTAGACTTACAAATATACGTATTAAATCCAATCTAACCAGAGTGACACTAGAGACCAATAGGGATACGATGAGAATACCATACAAATGCGAATAAACAAGTTTAGCATAATTCAAGAAACAGTAAACTATCATAGTCATTGTGTTACTGTGCTCGTTACGTTACGTTACGCTTTTAGTAAACACTTTCATAAATATTCACTACCTCCAAACTAGTCTCAATCAATCAATTAGACCACTGCAGTCCACTGCTGGACATAGGCCTCTCCCAATGTGCGCCATTTCGTACGATCCTCCGCCTTCCGCAACCAGTCCGTCCCAGCCACCTTTTTCAGGTCATCGGTCCATCTGGCTAGAGGGTGGCCTACCCTTCGTTTACCTTCTCGCGGTCTCCACTCTAGGACTAGTCTGCTCCAACGGCCATCGGTCCTTCGACAGACGTGGCCAGCCCATTTAGCTTGCTTATTCTGCGAGCTATGTCGGTAACTTTGGTTCTTTGTCGGATCACCTCGTTTCGAATTCTATCCTTCAGAGAAACTCCAAGCATAGCTCGCTCCATAGCCCGCTGCGCGACTTTTAGTTTATGGACTAGCCCTACCGTTAGTGTCCACGTTTCGGCACCGTAAGTCATAACAGGTAGGACGCAATGGTCAAAGACCTTTGTTTTCAGGCATTGCGGTAGGGTGGAAGAGAAGACTCGACGTAGTTTGTGAAATGCTGCCCAGCCCAGCTGAATCCTTCTGGCTAGTTCTTTTTCTAGTCTAATATATTAAAATTATAATGTAGTTATTCCTGAACCAATATCATCCCAATTTTTTTTTAAGTAATAATATAACAATTTTTAATAAGATTAAAACATCAGACAGTTTTATAAATCTTGTAAACTAACTTTGCTTTAGATATTTAAAAGTTTAAAAAAAAAAAAAATATATGCATGTGCGTTCAAAACTTTGGATAAGTATTAGCATACTTTCAATCAATTCCTATTATTTCAGCTCTGAACGCACACGACTACTTTCCGAAGTTGTTCGAAAAATTCAACGTACCCACACTTCAGAACTGAGTTACGTTCGTAATCAGCTACTTTAGCGTATCAAATATGCTTGGATAACTTTATAATGATAGACATTTCTTTCTTCTTTTTTATTATATTTTAAGAGGCAGAAATCGACAATGATTAATAGACGTTAATTTTGGAACCATCTGTTTTATGTCTACCGAATTGATATTGCTCTTAGTTCTATAATTAAAAAGAAACTAATAAAGACACAAGATGATCGTCAGTATATTGTATTCACTATAATGAAGTAACTGTTTCGGAAGCTTTAGTATTCTATGTACAACTTGCATTGCCAACAATAATATGGTTCACAGTTTCATCTTATACAAGACATAAAAGCCCGCGTTACAATATTTTTAGTTAAACTGCACATTTCTATTTCGAATTTAAAATATTCTAGCATCTAAAATAAGCAGAATTACTGAGCAAAAGACGCCCTGCTCGTAACTGACCTGAATAAATATTATATATCTGAAAAGTAGTGAGTAATAAGCCGCGAAGACGCCAACGTTAATACTTTTCTTTGAAACACGCATTTCCACTTCTGGTTGTTATAATCTAACAATTCATTGAAAGATAGTCTAGGTTGTCCAGTTCAACCTCTGGAGAACTTACGGAAAGTTTTCAGTTTTCCTAAAAATTATAGTGCATAAAATACAAGTTTTCGCTGACAATGAAACAATTTATTTGAATGACTGGAATCTCAATCCAGAAAATTTGAAACCATCTTCACGATTGTAATTTTTGTGTTCTTGATTTCAATTGCTTCAAGTGTCCCCCGAGTAGAAGTGGTTCTTGTGAGTGGGAAGTGGAAATTCTTCCCAGTGTTTCGTCCCTGACTAAAGTCAGCCTTATGTCTTCCTATAGATAAACGTCGGTCAAACAATATATGCATTATGATGATATGAATACAATTCTGTTTACATCTTATACATACAGTTCAGTTATAAAACAAAACGCTCTTGCTCTTAGTTACTTGTTATTCTTTTTATCATACTTCTATCTAATCAATACTAGATACATTTAATATTACTATTAGAGGTATCGGGATATTGACCATGTTGTATTGTTAACAACATGGTAAATATCTCAATTCAACAGTGACTATGTTAGTTAAAATACTGTAGATATTTTGCATGTTCCATATTTTCAAATTGAAACTAGTACCCACTATAGTATACCCTGTGTAAATTGATATTTATCTTAGTTTCTTCGGTTACTGGCAACATTTTCCATGCACTATAAAACGTACCTAGCACAATGCAACGGAGTTTGGGAAAACTTTTAATAAAATACGAGTGGCTATGGTTCTGTGGTTTGTTATTTTGCGTATTGCGCACTGCGTAACAATTAAATATTTACTTAGAGACATTGTGTTTCTAAAATATAATCGCATAATCTTACAATTTCATAATGAATTTATTTAATTGAAACAGTTTTGAGGAAATCTATTCCAATAATGTAGTTGTATATTAATCATTTAGAGGTTTGTATAACAAACTTCTTTCCATCTAGTTTATTAAAACAACAACGTCAGTTTTCTTGGTAATATTTCCATTTATTAATAAATAAAGTACTGGACTTACGTTTCTTAAGTCTAATGGTAGGTACTTCATGAAAGGGTTTTCAGAATATTCTATATTTTGAGGTAAAATATTACTTAAATAATAAATTCAAAGATTAATCTGAGTAAATACTCAGCGAAGGGTAGACAGGTAGGTACTATTTAGGTTGTCAAACACGAATGGATAGATGGTAATTATTTGTCATACTCAGCACTCAGCTTAAAGTACACAGTTTTAGCAATATTCATAACGAGAATACCTAAATGAGACATTTTCATCTTTCTTTATTTTGAAATGTACGAAATCATTAAATAAATTTAATAAGGCGTGATGAAATAGAACAAGTGCATGGAAGCCTGCCATGAGTAACATAATCCACAATATTGTAGGAGTGTTGAATGAGTTATTTCGAGCACGCAAAATATATCATGTTCAAAATAATGGCAGCGTATTATATCCGCGGACATAATCAAAAGAAAGACTACGAATTATGAAGCAGTATATACCTGCTTCATAATTACGCTGCTTCTAAATACGTAAATCTTATTGAAATAAGTCGAGTAGCTTTCGAATAAATAACGTTACAAAGAAGAAGAGTACAATAGGATGAAAACTGGATTTTACAATCATCATCCTAGTGCCAGGTTCCATACAAAGCTCTTCCATACGAAACTCTAAAACTGGATTTTATCCACCAATATAAATGCATTTAATTGATTTTTTTTTTTGATGAATTTCACTAAATAAAACATATAATCTCAGTAAGGCCTAATCTAGTTCAAAATGAATATGCAAGTATAGCCGTATATTGAACTATTCAAAAGGCAATCTAAAACCTAATTTGGAATATTACTCACATAATGTTTATATTACTCCTCACAAGAGCATAGCGATAACTTATTGGCTTTCCCAAAAATCCATTCTAAGCTCAGACACCCGAGGTATTTATCCGTACTTATACGGCACTTGTCGAAGGAATATTGGAAGTCTGGCACGCTTAATGAGAATAACACGGGAATACGAAACCGACCCATATGCTGATAAATTCCTACGCATAGCACTTAATGACAGAGGGGACTAAAAGGATGTCAGCGGTATTTTAGAGGTATTGGAGAAACATTGCTTCGAAATATTACTACTTTGTATCATTAAGAACGACCGTGTTTTGGTTTCTGTTGTACAGTTTATTTTTTAATTCATTAACGGTTTAACGTATTAAACAGGTAGTCGCTCCGATTTTCAAGACGACGAAACTGCAAAACATGAATTACCAAGTTCTGAGTTTTCGTATTCTGTAGTTAGATAACAGGCCCAAGTGTGTCCAAATTAAAATTGTTAGATAATATAGGGTGGAGATGGAGATAGTCCTCCTGAAAGTACCTGCCTATTCGTTGTCAGTTAATATACCAGTAACCTATTATATGATATCTGATGATATCTCAGTAGGTTCCTATTCGAGTATCTTTTTTTTATATAGGACACGTCGAATTTGACTTTACCTCGCCTGATGGTAAGCTGAAGGCAAAGTCTTAGGCAAGAGGGCCACCATTATATACATGTGCCATTTTAACAATGGTGGCACTCAGCTTGACGGCCTCATCAGATGTACCTTGTTCTGAAGTAATTATGTACTGGTAAATTATTAATATTGTTTGTTTGAATATGCGTATAATTTTTCTTGAAAAGATTATGAAATTTACGAACTTAATAAAATTGCGTAAAAACTGTTGATACAGCGGGCACATATTTTTCTGGCCGAAGTTTTCCAGTGAAGGCCTACGACGCGACGGCGCCAGGCCCTATCGCCTTTGTCTAATAGAGATTGCTTTATTATTTGATTGCAAGTACTGTGGTCATGGGGTTAAATTATTCGAATATTATGTTAATAATACTGATTCTGAGCTTGGTTTAGCGCTTATGTCGTTATGTGATGGTATTTAAGTCGTCAGGGTCAATGGTAAGAACCGAGTAGTGAAAAACAGGCGTGGGCTTACCATTATTGATAATATTAGGACATTAAATAAAAAACTATTTACATACGACGCAATTGAATGCAAAATAGGGGCATAATAACATTACGCAATGTTTTCTTTCGCACTTTATAGAGGTTGAGCCTATTCCCGTCAATCAGGCGCTTGCCTAACCTCATGTGTTCTTTGACACTTCGTTTTTAATCTAAATGGAATTATTATAATTAATATTTAACTTTTAAATAACCTGTCATTACTATAGTTAATCTGTTGGTGAGTAGGGTTTCTGAGTTTTTAGATGACAGGGTGACATGTGGGTGACGAGTCACCTCCGGTTTGCAGGAGATAAAAGCTCTAAATGTTGTTGTTGGCGTGATCGTATAGTAGTGCCTAAGTCTATCTATCCAAACTGGCTGGAGTTTTTTCAATGAACTAAACCCATTAACAGGCTTGCAGGCTTACTGGGGAAACTACTGCAATATGATTTTCTGACGTCAAGTGAGTGACTGTATGAATGTTTAATTATTATTTTAGTTGCTAAAAATATTCAAATTTTTACCCTCAGTTTAGAGTTTAGTTTTCTGATGTGTCAGTTCTCTATATAAAGGTATGATAGTAAATGTCGTAACGAAAGCATTCAAAATGTAATCTGTTTTTCCTCACCAACCCGAAACCAGGATCTTCACTGAGCCCGTAAATCAGCGACCACTGCAATGTAATCTGGCGAGGATATCAGTTTAAAATTATATTATATCCCTTTAAAAATTAACTTAGATTGAAACATTAAGACACGAAAAGACAATTATAATAATATCTATAAAGCACAAACATTTCAAAGCCTATAAAATTATTTGGCACTAACTACTATCAAACAAAACGAGTTTTCTTCAACGGTACTTTAAGATTGGATGCTATCCAAATGCAATTGGTCAACACTTGTTTACAAGTTACTATGAAGAAGTTATTCATACTAACAATATGAATACGAAAGTAACTCTGTCTGTCTGTCTGTCTGTTACGCTTCCACGCCTAAACCACTGAACCAATCTGGCTGAATTTTAGTATAGAGACCGTTAGCGATAACCTAGATTCAGCCTGGAGCCGTCGGCAACAGCTATTATTGTTCATGATAAAACAAATAAAAGTAAATAATAACAAATAAATCCAATATAACCCGTTAAAAAGTGGTCCAATATAACCCGTTAAAAACTTAAACAAATCGTATCTCCTAAAATTGTGAGTGTTGTGTGTCGTTAATGTGTTCAAGTATAAAAATGATGACGCGTATACGCCGGGAAACATATCCTGGAACTAAGTCGCGAGACAAACAAGACCCAGGACGCACAGATTGTAAGAATCTTTGTTCGGTAATTTGAACTCGCCCACCGCCGTAGCATCTCGTACTATCCTCAGAAAACACTCAAGACGTGTACTCTACGTACAGTTAGTGTCAGAACGATCTTGACTACAGTCTCAAACTATCTGAATAATAATATCAAAGTATTAAGAGCAATCCAAACAGTTTTATTGATTTCAATTGTGTTATTGTCCGAACTAAAGGCGTGTACTAAAAATCAGAGTAATCAGTCAACACAAAGAGGGGGATCAAGAGATTATCATTTTGAGCAATTTGTTAGTCTAGATCGATTGCCGATGCCGGAAGTACTACAACTAGTTACTGCAAATTAGGCGTACTGCTTCCGTACTTGGCATTGGTGCTGCCAAAATATAGAAAAGTATAAAAGACACAAAGAAATGGTAAATATCACGTTTATAACGATAATAGTACATTTTGTTTAAAGTTTGCAAGGTATCCGTAGAATATATCTCTTTGAGTTCGCATATTTTAGGCGGCAGAGCTTCATGAAATGCGCGCCCTATAGGCTCCCTCCTCTCTCCTATGAAAAACTCACTATCTAACTCATAATCATTCATTTTAATTACTAGCTGACCCGGCAAACTTCGTACCGCCTCAGAATCAATAAGAAAAGTTGCAATTTCCTATATTTTCTCACCGTTTAAACCTGCCCTTGAAATCGGTTCAGCCGTTCCCGAGTTCTAGCGAGACTAACAGAATTGCAATCACACTGACAACTATCGTCACAGGTGACCCCTGATACGAATCTGGCGTTTTTTTTTTTTTTTTTTTTACGTGCGGGAAATCCCCACGGATACCCGCCCCTCCGGAGCCGGAGGGGTAGGTTATGTCGGACTCGAACCGACTAAACCGCACGCCGTCTGTGGGTCGTGGTGCTAGGCCGAAGGTGAGGTTGTCTTGCGACATATCCCTCGCACCCCGGCTGACCCAGGGCCATCCCTTTCGGTCTGGCCCTCCTCGGGAGGTGGGGACCACGCCGTCCCCGACTGTGTGACGGGTGGCTCCACCCGTCACCCTCAGGCCCGCGCTCATGGGGGGCGGAGGTCTGTAAGCGCCCTCCGACGCCCGAGCCGCCTTCGGGCGCGAGCAGCGATGTCAGCGAGTCTTTCTCGCTCACCGCGCCGCGCCCGCTCTGCTGTCTCCTTCGCGAGCATGACCTGCTCGCAGAAAGAGGCGCTGGCCGCCCACGCATCCGCGCAGCGGACCATCGCCGCGAGCAGGGTGGCCTGCACAAGCTCCCGCCTCGGCGTCTCAAACGCCGGACACTCGGTGAGCGTGTGCAGCCCCGAGTCCACGCTCGCGTCGCAGTGATGGCACTCGGGCGTTGGCTCAATACCCATCAGACGCAGATACCGCCCGAAGTAACCGTGCCCGGTTATCATCTGCGTCTGACGGTACGAGAGGCTCCCGTGTGGCCTCTCTAGCCACTCCCCCATGATGGGTCTTACCGCCGCAATCACGGCGTGCCCTGCGCGTGGTTGCCCAAGTCGTCGCTCCCACTCGGCCACCATGACCTGGTGGAGCCGGGATTTCTCGGCCCGAATGTCCTCGGGCTCGGGATCGAATCCCCGCTCCCGCGCCTCCTTTCGGAACTGGTATAGTGCCGAAAGGGCCCTCGCTTCCAGGATCCACGGTGGCGATCCGGCCAGGAGACTCGCCGCTTCGAAGGATATCGTGCGGTATCCCCTGATGGCCCTGGAGGCCATCGTCCTCTGCGCCGTACGGAATCTGGCCCCCAGGGTGTAAAAGTGTAAAGTAATTAATATAAAAGTATTCCTCGAACCACACTTAATGGCGGTTCGGAAGTTCATACGAGTGGGGACTCAAGCCAATCGGCATTAGAGCGTTTTCACATCCGTGCAATATCCAATATCGGTGTCGGACGCCGATAGCCGACATCCGATAGCCGATATCTTGCGCTGTTTTCACATTTTTCCGATAAAATCGGCCCGATACGGCAATTTTTTCGAAAGCACAGACTAAAATTGATGGATGAACAAAAATATAAGCAATTTTCGATTTTATTGACAGGACATGAAATAGAGTTTTTTTTTCTACTATTCGTGATCAGCGTCATCAATTAACGCAAAAAGACACGTAAGTAAGAAAATCTAATTATGGTCGAAAATTGCCTGCAGCCGCTGTTTTAGTTTCATTGTGATCCAAATTCGGGCCAAATTAGTGGTGTTGGCTCCGATAACCGATATCGGGCTGGACAATATGAAAGACAGATACACATGACATACATTTGACTTCCTCTGATATCGGATGGCGGATATCGGATATCGGACAATATGAAAACGCTCTTAGACTCGCTCTCTTTCTCAAGCACCATTGGCCAAAACCCGCACTCGCACGAACTTCCGAGCTGCCATTAAATTTGGTTCGAGGTATACTACTCAAATAAGTAATCATTGTCTCAATTTAAAGGAGCTGTTAAAATTTTCATCTGCCAGCATTCCTATTAATTCGTGATCTAATTGCATTAAAATTGACATCTGTTATTTTCTGAAAAGATAAAGAATAATCTGATAGGGATCCTATTCGGTTCTATTCAAATAGATAAAATGGACTAACACCCTTGACCTTTGAAAGTGTTGTAATCCGTTGAAATCAAATTTCAATCTACTATAGTTATTAGGATTCGTTTTGCAAACGCATAAGTAGATTAAGGGATCTTTTAAAATACCCAAGAAACCGTTCGCGGACTTAAGGGTTCTTTTGTATTTTTTTTAGATCAAGTTAGTAAAATAAATGCTTTTTCTTTAATATTTATAAAAGGTGTAGAGTCAGGATCATATTTTCTTTTAAAGGCTTTCCGAAGGGTCTTTCAAGACTTGGAACAACAATTGTATTTTTATAGTCACCGTGGTGCAGATATAATGTTTAGATTAAATAAAGACAGTATATATTGAGATACGATTCTTGGGTTATACTTTGGGTGCGTTTGTAGAAAAACATTAATACATATTTTTGTACCTACATATTTTATGTCAATAACATTATTACCAAATGAACCCTCCCAAACTGAACGTGAATGAGCTATTAAGAAAATATAATAAATGTTTGAATTGGCTTATTAATTAACCGAGCATTTTCAATCCTACAGAATTTATAGTCAGTAGCTTCAACACCTAAAATTAAATAAGTATTCAAATTCTAAATGCCAATTAATCACCACGGCCATAAAGGACGCTAGAATTTAGTTTGGTTATATTATAATACCTAACATATAACTCTTACAATCTTGGTATACAATAATCCATTTAGAAAATTAAAGGGATGTTGTTTGATATGTCAGCTCTAGCTCTATGCGTTATCAGTATAATTTACGAGTAACATAACCATGAGTTTACGACGACTATTCGTAGGGAAATGTGGCGGCATATCTTATCGGATTAACTCACTATAACAGTAAAAAAAGTTATACGGGATATCCTGTTCGAATTTGCAACCTCTCGACTAGGGAATTACCTCCACAAAACAGTAAGCTGCAGCAAAACAACACTTCACGTTTAGAGTTTTGTTCCTGCTGGTGTCTCGGATATAAAATCTGTAATATTATTACGTACCGGATAGAAACTCACCTTCCCACCCCCTTATTTTTCCTCACCTGACACCCCACTCGATGCGCTCTAACTAGACCGTTTCATAATAAAATTGAAAAAAGAATCATAAATTGCTTATGTGCGTGTATGTGTTAAATATAGTTTGGTTGATGTAGTAGTAGATGATTAAGTTATGTCGCTTCTTACATTTTAATTAGAGTATCAGGGGTGTGCCTCGAGTGGCTATAGCTATCGGAAAAATAAATTAAACCAACAACGCGCGAGTAACATCTCTGTTGTTGCGAGTGCTATTATCATATTAGAGTTGCAATAACTGAATGAAACTTCGAAAGTTGAAATTTATATTAGAAAATTGAGAAAAGAACTACTTCTTCATCTTAGCTTTGATCATAATCACCTTCAAAGCTTTCAGCTTGGCTTCTAGCATCCGCTTTACCAGTCTAACTGCGGATTCGGCTGAACTTCTATATATATTTTCTGTGAAGTGAATGCCATCTGAGCTCCACAATCTAAAGGCGAAATCGAAGCTTTGCAGCTAGACCAGTTGTTGGACTTTTTAGGGTTCCAATCTTCCGTAACGAAGTCATACATGTTCGTATGGCAACCGAAACTTACGGCTTACTTTTTATTTATTCTTTTTCTTTTTTAAAGAATATTAGCACCCGAAATTATCGAAATTACTCATATTTCCTCCAACCCCTCCAACTAAGCTAAATATCTTGGGCTAGGAGTGAGTTCACGTCGGTAGTATAATGGCCAGGATTCGAACCCGTGACCTCTCGATCGCAAGGCCGACTCCTTAACCACTAAGCTACCGACGCTTAATTTGCTCTTCGAGGCACGACCAGACCGATGCAAATACCCATATTCATGCATACAAATATTTTCACTGAGCTGGGATCAAACCCGCGCCTCAGGCATAGCGGCCGCGTTCGCTACCACTATTCCACAGAGGCTCTCAGGACTTGAACCTACGACAGTTCTTGTCTTACCGTCGCCCTAAAACATATGAGACAACGGTACATTTCATTACCTCACCTCATCAAATTAATGAAATTTTGTGCATGTCACGCCACATTTAAAACATGTAACCAATCAGAAAGATTCAGTAATCCTAATGACTCCTGAAGATCCAATTACAAACACCTTGCCTTTATAAACAGAAAGGATGGAAGGCGATACACCCTTTTCATAGTTCGGATAAACAACGGAGGTGCTCGAGCAGGTCAAGCTTATTTAAATTAGGATAACAAAATCAGTGGGAGAAAATAAGGTTGGCATTTGCATAATCCCACATTATGATCCCCTTACTTTAAAACATTATAAGGTGGTTGTTTTTCATTTTGATTTACCTACTGGTAGGGACTGTAGAAATTGTAAGGGTACAAACGAAGGGAACCGTTCCAATTTTAAGCTTATTTCAACTTACTTTTTGTTCTTTCATCGGAGAAAATAATTATGCTCATTTCTACATTTATATATGTAATGGTGAATGTACTAGTAGTATAAAGTAAATAATTTATGTGACCTAATTTCGCAAATATATGTTTATTTCTTTTCCTTGCACGAATGGATGGACTCAATCAGGACAGTTACTGTAATTTAATATACAATTTAAGTAGTACCTAAAGTTTTCATAGGGTTTGAAAGAATAACACAGTGTACCTGTTCTTCTCTTCTTTTCTCCAGCTACCTTATTTATCTCTCAGTAAGTTAACAAGCCAGTAAAACCGGAAGTGATACACGCGATAATAGGTCTTAACCGCGAGACTAACCACTTTTCTATCAGCTTCAGCTTTTGTCCAGCTGAAGCTGATAGAAAAGTGATAGGTGTCAAAATTCATTTTTTCTACATAATCTGTGAACGCAGCGCATCGCGCATGCCCGTAGAACCCTTATTATGCAACAGATTTATAAACTACTATATTAATCAATTATCTGAAGTGCCTACATAAGTACCAATATACAAAGACTTATTTTAAGCAAGTACTTTGCTCATATTGGCAAGACTTCACAAAAATAAGTAAGTACATTGTAAAACAAAATAAGGCAACAACACTCCCTGGGTCGGAGTCGGATGTATGAGTAACTTTTGAAGCTCATATACTTACGAGTACATATGTTATATTTTATTATTAGTTTCTTAGTAGACTTTTGTACGTTGAGATTTTGAATTTCTGTACAAGTAAGACTCGCAGAAGAGCCATTTTATCCACAAAAGAGGTCTTTTGGTACTGCGAAAATGAACGTTTTACACATAGTCCCTAAAAATAAGACTGTATGTGAGGGGGGCACACTAAAGTAGTATTTGCTGTGCACACAGCAAAAGCCAAGAAAAATGCTTCTTGGCAAGAGCTATCAAGAAGCATTTGCTGTTTAAATGTAGGGCACCAAAGCAGCGTTTGTGGTGTGCAAAGAAAATATTGCTTTGGTATGTGGCCCTCCTAACGTTGCATCTTCAATGAGAGCGGTGCGGTAGCGGTATGAAGATGATGACAAAAGAAGCGAGACGGTAGCATGATGGTTGCTCCATGGCCAACTCTCTCGATGGAACCCTCCCAGCCATTACCATTTAAGAGTGAAAGTGGCTTTAAAGTTTATTATTTTTGGGTGGTTACTTACAATGTTAACACGCAGATAATCCCAGGTAGCACCCGTGTTGTTTCAGCAGTACAAAAAAGATTAGCGGTGTTCTAATGTAAAGGTTGAAATTTTGTAAGTGGCTTCGTTAGATTTCAGACATCCCAGCCCGCTAAAAGTTAATCGCTATGTAACTTAAAACTAATTTAAGTTGAATACTTGAGAGTTATATCAAAGGTTTGCCAAGGAAACATGTACATTCAAATATGAATAGTTAAAGCTTAATAGTTGCTTAATAAAATATATTTGCTGATTAAATATGTTACGGAATGAAATTCCCATCTGATTACATTCAAAGGAGTTCAAAGCTTTTATTAATATAACGTGAATATTTCATTACAATCACTACAATCAAGCAGTGTTGAACGTTAATTAATTCATATTTAGTTACGGCAATTATTTTATTAAATCAGCTATTTTGAAATGTAGGAATGTTCAAAAATTATATTTTGAGTGTCAAGTCAAGTGACAAGCAATATTTGAACAAATAAGGACGAATAAGCTAAGAACATTAACATGATCGAGTGATAGGTTTCTACACAGACATAAAAAACGTTAGAACACTTTAAAAATGGTACCGCAGGACAATCGAGTATTACAAAAAATTTAGCAGTTATGGCGAGACGGGCCAGACAAAATGCATAAATACCAATGATACAACTTGCATAAAAGTTGTGGTACAAAATATCTTTGTTCAATGTCTCTCAAGAGTCAACTAAAAGTGTTATTGCAGAGAATAACTATTGCATTAACTGGACATTTTAGTAGTTTTAATGAGTTTTATTCTGAAAATAGTACTTTTGGGAAATTCTGCCTTTGGTTAATACGTCTGACTAAAAATGTATTACTTAGTCTAGTCAAAGCATTTAAATATTCTATTAGAGAATTATAATATTCCAGAGTTTCTGAAAATTCTATCGTCAAGTTTATTACAAAACCTTTAACTTAACCTTTAATTCGACAAAATACCCATTGCCGGCATTTTACCTTTTTTTTTCTAAACAGATTTTCTTGCGCTTCTTACTTTCATAATTTCTGCATTTTGTTGATATTTTTTGTAATATCTAACATGACCACCATCGAAGCCAGAATGTCTATGCTCTTTCACAATATCATTCAAACTGTGCGTATTGACGGCTTTCTTTCGCATAGGTACCTTAACCTTAACCTTTCTTCCTCCGAAGCAGGAAAAGGCCCACCAGTTATTTCTGTCCTTACACATTTTCCAAGTTTCCTCTACTGTCATTAAAACCAAGCCCATCTGTTTAGTGTAATATTAAAAAGCTTTCAAAATATTTCTCAATGTTATAAAACTCACCCAATTTCATTAGATAATTCGCCTTGCCCTCATTTTACAGTTTACTTGCCACATCCAATCTGCTCATTTTATGCATATAAATACATTAACCTAAATATAAAGTATTATTATGTGTATCCCGATTAGATATATGTATATCTTCCTCCATGATACAGTCCATCTTAAAAATATTAGCTTCGAATTTGGAGCAGTTTGATAGATCATAAAATGTAGACCACCCAATATAGTTTATTAAATCGTTTGTGAGCAGCAAACAAAACAGATTGTTTAGATTGTTACTACAGGCTGTAAAATAAAACACAACCAATTATTAGTTAGGTATACTAAATTAAAATGAAGCCGTTGTGATATTTTATAACAGACTGTTGTACTAATTTATCAGTTTAAATTCTCCTTTTGAAGGCAAATCTTACTCTTTAGCCGACAATAACTAAAAATTCATTTGTTTGCAGTAATAGACACATTTTGGTATACAATAATTTTGGAAATGTCACCGTTAAAAATCGAAATGCTCCTGCGTAAAGTCGGAAAGGGAAAAGGGCGTGGTGTGCAAATAGACATGTAAAAGTAATCGAAAATGTTCTGCATGGGAATTCTATTATACTACAACTACTGCTTAAATATCTTCAATTATATCTACGATCGCATAAGAGCGCTGAGTTTAGTCGCTTCCCAAAAAATCAAAAACTTTATGAAACGTAAATGTTTGTATAAACCATTATTCCTATGCGTTTTAATAAACTGAAGACTAGTAACCTTAAAGGAAAATGTATAACCCACTTTTAAATCTATTCTTTACTCCTTGGGAAGTACCTAAATAAAATAGCTTCGGACTTTAAGTACCGTTAGAAGTCACGTACAGCAATAACTGTTATATATCGTAATATACAGCGCCAACAGGTTCCTAGATTGGTATGGAGGTAAAATAAAATACTCAAGTAAAGTGGTAGAGTTTATAGGCGAGGATCAAACACTCGCAAAATATTCCTCCTCAATTTATTTTAATTAAGTAAATACATTATTTTGCTTGCGCATTTGAGATGTTTGGAGTGTATAAAAAGCAAGCTTACTAATTCCTATCATGTATTTTATTTATTTACTAGCTGTCAACCGCGGCTCCGCCCGCGTGGATGTCGGTTATCGCGAATCGGACTATAATTTGAGATTTAAACTATCCTATCTCTCAAGTTGGATCGAACTGCACATGGTGTGCGAATTTTATTATAATCGGTTAAGTGGTTTAGGAGTCCATTGAGGACAAACATTGTGACACGAGATTTACATATATTTATTTATATGAGGCATGACATAAAACGTCACGAAAGCCTATTGTTTAAATTTATAGACGTTGTCATCAACTATCCCAATTTACTTCTGATCAAGTGGGTTTCTGGGCAGCTAAATTTGTCCTAAGACGAACATAATGTCTATTGCGATATTAGGCGTCATCAGGATTTACTGAATATTGGGTATCGACAAAAAGCTCTCTCACAGTTAATCTTTTATACTTGTATTTTTTTTGGCCTCCCTTATGTTCTTTATAAGTAGCTCTCACCTCCGCCAATTTCAGATACCATTTTAACGAAACTAAGTGATATTCAAAATCATAATAACAATCCTTTTATTCAAATATATTTACATTTTACAGGTTCAACATGCAACAGGTAGAGAACGGACCAGGCAATAAAAACTTTTCCAATCGGTAAATTACGTTGCGAGGTTTTTACAAATGAAACAAAAGTAAGCAACTAGCAACCATTACACCGAGCACCTAGATAAAAACACTCATCGAAAAGTAATATATAATGTAAAGAAAATTATTGGTCAAAATCAATTAGTTAGAAAAACTTACCTTTTGGAAGATAATTAGTAGGTATTAAGGTTTATTGAAATGATCGAAAGTGTACAACGGTGTAGTTTTCTGCGAATAGTACCTATCTATATTTTCCCTTTCTTTATTCTCATTTTTACCTGCAACAAGAAGAACGATATTGTAATTATAAAATAGTATGTAGTATACTTATAGAAATGGATAACTTTAGCGTTCGTTACCAAAAGAAACACGAACAAAACTCATTAGCTGTGAACGAACAAAGATGAATTTAAATATTACTATAGAATCTGATGAAGCATTGTGGGTAGTCATTAATAGATTCATATTTAATTACTTAACAGCGAGGCGCCTCGGCGCGGCGTATCGGATGCCAGACGCCTAATACGAATAGTAGGGATAACCCGAAATTCAGAGGTTGATTATGATTGTACGGTGACAGGCAAATATCAATCCGTTGCATATTTGCTCACTGCTAAGGGGTGCTGGAGCATAATATAATGGTTTGTTTTTATAAATAACTTAACCCTTAGTGCAAGTAGTAAGTGCAAACCTAATAAGGTGCCTTGGTATTTCTGACATTGACGTGACATTTCCATTTTAATATTTTTGACATAGACTTGACATTTGGATGGAAAAATCCACTATGTCAGTAAAACCAGTATTTATAATACCAGCAGGTATATCGGTAACCTTAACAGTATTGCGATTTCAATTGTTTTTACAATATCGTATAAATGACTCGTTAACACGAGACTTGAGTATTTCAGTTCTGTTGTGAACCATATTTGATGTCCTTGATTGATCATTATACCTCTTAATTAAAGTGGATCGTGGACCTTACGCTTTTGATTAAGAAAATCTAGGATTTAATGTACCATAACAAAACTAAGCCAAAGTGTCACATGACTCAATTTATCTGACAATAGCTGACCCGGCGAACTTCGTACCGCCAATATTTTTCCACCCGAGTGGCGTCAGATCCCGTTCCCGCTGTACTCTCTACTATATTAAACATGTATCATAAATATAAACTTTCCTCTTGAATCACTTTATCTATATAAAAACTGCATTCAATTCGTTGCGTAGTTTTAAAGATTTAAGCATACAAAGGGATATAGGGACAGAGAAAGCGACTTTATTTTATACTATGTAGTGATTATAATATCATAGTGTTTGATCTTAAAAGGCTCAGTTTCATGCCATTAGTTATAAGTATCGATGACAGTTGAACTGTCACTTTATGTCAAACACTGGGTCTTATGGTCTGCGTCGGAGCAAGTACAATCTTGGGAGGATTATAATATATTTGTGGGAATAATTTGGGATTAGCTTGTACCGCAGGGAAACATAAACATAACAAAACATAAACTCACGCCTTTTATCCCCGAAGAGGTAGGCAGAGGTGCTAGCACCCACATTTCGCCGGTTTATGTTTAGGTGGGGGGCCTATTGCCATTAACTGGGCACTTATAAACCTGCGATAAATACACACATAACTTCGAAAAGCATCGAAAAGTCATTGGTGTGTGCCATGGAAAACCTGAGATTGAACCCGAGACCTCGTCTCAGCAGTCCATTACCCATACCACTAGGCTACCGCGGCTGTTATAACCATATACCATCCGCGGGGCGAAGTGTGAACGGAAGGGTTTTCAATTTTGGGACATGTTTCGAAATTTGGGTAGACACGTGTCTAGTGTCCGCGAGTGTTCTTCAAGCAAGACCAGCTGAGGGTGGCTGGTGACAACGCCACCGTGCAGTGGATCAGCTCCAGGGCAAGTCAACACTGAACAAACGCATCACACATACAAATACACACCTCACATACAGACACGCCTTGGAGGGTTCTGAAGGTGCCGGGGTGACATCACATGAGTAAGGGAATTGATTGTTCACATTAGGTTAGGTCTTAAGTACAGCGCTGCGTATCGCAGCCAGTTTGGAGTAGCAGAATGCTGTTATCTCCAACACATAGCTTAACTTAGTAGAAATTACTAGCTTGATTTATTTACCCTGGCCACGATTTCTATTACGGAATAACTTAATAATCAAAGTGGCAATAAAAATGATGAAGTGGGGACCAGAAATCCATTCCTCTATGAATTAGGATTCATGGATATTTGGAGCGAGACCTGGGTAGGTATTGATAAATATTTGTCAATACCATTTATCATAATTTATAACCGACTGAAATAAATGACTAATAACTTATATATTTTTAAGAATATTACATGTCAGTGTTTAACATAAAAATTTAAGTACCTAATTACTAATTATAATGTCAGTGCCAAAGTCTTTCTGAGTCAGCAATTAATAAAATTAAGAAGTCATTATTATAGGATGACAATAATAATACAATACAATAAAAATAATAACCAATGTCAGTTCCAGTCATAATCGACAATTATTTTACCGCAATGACGGTTTCACTTCTAGCAGTTCCTCAAATGCGTAGAATGCTTGCTCGATAAGCCAGTGCTTCAACCGACATTTAAGGGAGCCGAGACTTGGAGTGGTAGGCTAGTATCGCAAGCTGGTAACTTATTGTAGACTTTCGGCCCCATAACATTATTCGTCTATCCAGGATTATCACCTCGATGGGTTGTTGATAACTTTACGTCAATTTCTTCATAATACCCGTATACGTATACGTATTAAGTACTACCCGTTCAGGTAGACACGTATTTGAAGATAAAAGTTGTTAAGCCTTTGACTTATATAGATTATAGATAACATTTCCATTATTTTTTGTTAGTTCTGAGTATGTAGTTAAACGAATAAGGAAATGTCACGAGCAACAGTATTAAAAGTAACATTTGAAAAAGGTTAATGCGATCTTTAATCTACCAAGCCCAAGAGATACTTGACATACTTACTATGTGATTTAACAATAGGAAAAAATATATGTAGGATAATATATATGTAGGATTCCTATGTTAAATATTTATACAAAAAATAACACAAATGGTTAGGGAGGAAAAATACAAGTATACAACTGCGAGAGATGGAAATTTCTATAACAAAACCCTGGACCAACCCGTCTGGCTAGTGTGGAACAGTAGGCCCAAGGCCAAACTGTCCAAATATTGGGGAGAGCTATGCCCAGCAGTGGACTTCGAGAGGCTAATAGAATAGATTGCTTAGAATGGGAATGTTTATGGTTTTTATATTGAATTGAAATCAATTTGAATATTATTTGAGGACAGAGTTTCATGAAAATCGTAAAGTTATAAGAAGACATTGCATAAATTCTAATGTCCTCTAATAAATAAATAAAATCAAGCACTTCTTTTTGATAGGTACCTAGATTGTTAAGCAGACCTGTAGGCAGTCCACTGCTGGACATAGACGGCTCCCGATGTGAACAAACCATCACTGATTTTTTAATATTTTCTAAATGTCAAGGGATTTCAAACACAAAGCATTACATGACCTACGTCCTAGCTTTTAAAATTTCTGTTGTCCTGGTATTATTACAGATATATTTAAAAAAAAATTCGTTGTGTTTTTTCATTCTTAACAAATGAATGTAAATTCGATCATCTATAAAAATATGCGAAACAAATTTAGGCTGGTTTTTATTTAATCCTAAATACATTTATTATGTAGTCATGCATAAATTAGATGTGTAGACTGAGTTTAATAATAACTTACTATACAGGGTGTATTTTTGAAACGGGGCAGTAATCGATTCTATTTCATGTGGGGATCAAAAAACTCTATGGGACCATTTTAGCTTTCAGTACTAGAAAAGACAGAAATCGCCAAAGACCTTTCCCATACATTTCGTACGGAAATATGATAAATCAACTCGAAACTCATAGGTCAGGTAAAATTTTGAACTTTTTTAAATAAAAAAAATCATTTAAACATTTAAGAAATTGGTTTATGAAATAAATTGCTCAAAATGATTTTCATTTTCACGAATACATAAGTCTATCCTTTTTTGCACTGAACGAATGGCGGCTAATAATGTTCTGGGATGAATATTACGTAAAATGGTCATTAATGCATCCTTGAGCTCTTGAACACTGGCGTACCTACGTCGTCTTATACACCTCGTTTTTCACGAAGCCCCATAAAAAAAAATCAAGTGGTGTTAGATCGGGGCTACGAGGTGGCCACTGTGTTGGACCATGTGTACCTATCCACTGTGTACCGAATAGGCGGCTCAAATTGGAACGTGAAAGGTGACTGTTATGTGGCGGAGCACCATCTTGTTGAAAATGAACCTTTCGCAATTCCGACAGGGGCCATTCGTCCATCTCGTTTTCAAGATGGTGTAAAATGACTTCATTATACATGGCAGAATTCAGTTTCCCTTCATAAAATTCCACCATTATGACTCGATTGGACATTATACCACACCAACAGTTGAATGAGAAGCGAACCTGATTATGACTTGCCGTAACTCTTAGTGGATTTTCTTTGGACCAATACGACACCTGCAAGGAATATCATTGTAACTCATTTTTAGTAACTTTTCAGTAGAGCGCGTCAAAGTTTTAAAAAAATCTCTTAGGTTTCGGTTAAGTCTTAATGCCAACCAAGCTTGAAAATTTGAAGCAAGGAGGCAATACCCATACTTCCATATTATTATATTCTAATATATATGTATATTAATGGACTTTTGTGAGTTACAACGATTTACCACAACATATAAAGTATAAAATTACATTGTAACTCAGACTTACAATCGCAAAAAGTATGGTAGTAGCGATATCATAAACTGAAAAAATTGTATGTCTGAGATACAATTGATAAAATGTATTTTTCAGCATTTTGGAATTAACATACAAATAAAAAAGTAGTTAAATAAATTTAATCAGTCTTTATTATTTATTGTTATAGCATTGCCTGCATAAACAAATTAGTTAAACTCGCCCTAGCGATATAAAATACAGTCTACACAACGAACATAAAATAAAATAAAAAAAAAAAAAAAAAATCCAATATCGTGTCTTGATTTACTGCTTTGACTACATAAGGGTCACCAGTAGATTTCGCACATCTAATTAAAGCAATCCATTGCTGAGGAACGTAGATAATTTTATTCTTTTTTCTCCGCTCAATAAGCGCATGCATTGCATCGCCCTCTGACTGTGAATGTCCAACTTCGAAGAAGTGGTGATTTATGCTTATATTAAATTTAGTGCTAGTATATGCATACATTGCAAATACTGTTTTATTTTTATTCTGACCGCCGCAGCTATCAGAATAAAAATCAAACTCCTTATATCCCTCCTGCACCTTGGTCTTAATAAGGTCGAATAGAAAACTACTTATTTCATTCGACCCTTTGCGTCCTATCGTCTCATCCCACAACTCCCACAAGTAACAATACCCTTTATGTTTACCCATATCATACATCGTGAAGTTATAGCAAGCAAGTTTTCTTTTGTAATAAAAAACAGACACTTCTGACTGTGGAGTGTTTAAAATTTTCTGTAAATCGTAACAAACTGCTACAACAGAGTCAGAGGACTCGGCTCGGCGTTTGTCACCATCTTTTAAAGCCCTAACCACATTTTTATTGGCAACATTTAATGCGTGTTCATACTCTAGCTTAGTTTTGTAAGTCTCAGTGGCATTTTTATATAAGTCACACCGCTGGCATTGATCTTTTTTAGGTTTATTAAAATCTATATTGAATTCTTTATGAAATATCTCCTTGTACTCTCTCGATGTCGCTACTACCTGATCAGAATATTTTTCATTCATCCATTCTAAATAAAGCTTGTAAAGTAATGGATAGTTAAGTTGTTCATCTAAATATTTTTTAGACGACCTGTTTCTGACATAGTGTGAGTCTACTAATGGCATTTGTAAAATATGGTCTCGATTGGTGTTTATCATCGTAAGTCGATGTGCCTAAGGATAATAACTGTAGACTAGCAAATTATTGAGGAGAAAATAATTGTAACTTATGTTGTTACAATCTTTAGCCTGAATTTTTATTCAGTATGCAAGAATGAAATAATTGTATTTAAGGTTACAATGAATGCTTATTTATTAAGTGATACTTAGTTCCGAAAACAAAATGGTATCTTAAATTACAATGTAATATTTCTAATGGCACGCATAAACAATGATGATGATGGTGTGTAACTAAACATACCATTTTATGAAATGCAATTGACTCGTGACTTACAATGTTTTTACACTTATTAAAATCTGTACGCAAAGGAATACAGACACAGGAGTGAGTGCAAAAAAATCAGCATTTTTTGTATAGCTAGAATATGATTGTAACTCAAAACTGCCAAAAAGTGAGTTACGATGTTATTCCTTGCAGGTGTCGAATAGTGGTGATTTTTTCTGTTGTACATACCGTTATTGGAAAAATTCGTTTCGTCTGACCACAGTATGTAATTTAAAAATTCATGATCTCTGCTTATTTTTCCTCTTAGCCATCTGCAAAAAGTAAGCCTTCGAACATCATCACCCGGATGTAACACTTGAACTATGCGCCCATATCGATAGCACTTGTAGCCGTATTTCTTCCATATCTTTATCACAAGGGAGTGGGATACACCTACTTCAAGGGCGACTTGCCTGGACGATACCTCTGGATATGCTTCGACATAAGTTAGAACCGCAATCTCCGTGTCCATGTCCACACGAGGCTGCCGCTTTCTTTTGAAAGAACCCTGCAATTCCAGGTTTTTCAAAAGATTTGTAATAACCTTTCTTGTTGGCACATGCCGCAACGGATACTTATTGCGGTACCACACTAATGCAGCTCCCGCATTTCGATTATTGACAAAATACGCTTCTAATATGTCAATTTTTTCACGATTAGAAGACATTTTAGCGAAAATCCTTAATTAATAACTCATACGAAGTTTCTCAGCTGAAACTAAGAATAACACACAGATTTTCGAATCAAATTCGAAATTTGAGGGTAAAAATTCTTTTTATTTACTTTACAGTCAATTCTACCCATAACAAAAAGTTAGACCATCGTAGAAATTTGTTTCTGTTGTCGAAATGTATGGGAAACGTTTTTGGCGATTTCTGTCTTTCCTAGTACTAAAAGCTAAAATGGTCTCATAGAGTTTTTTGATCCCCACATGAAATAGAATCGATTGGCATAAAAAAAAATTTTTGGACTTTTTGCATTTTTTTTTTGCCAACTGTAAGTTTTTTACAAAATCTGTGAATGCAGTTCAAAATATGTCAAAAAGTTAGGGAAGGTCTTCTAAGAACGTTTTGCTGTAACTGCAACGGTTAAGGTATTTCTGTCTTTCCTAGTACTGAAAGCTAAAATGGTCTCATAGAGTTTTTTGATCCCCACATGAAATAGAATCGATTGGCATAAAAAAAAATTTTTGGACTTTTTGCATTTTTTTTTGCCAACTGTAAGTTTTTTACAAAATCTGTGAATGCAGTTCAAAATATGTCAAAAAGTTAGGGAAGGTCTTCTAAGAACGTTTTGCTGTAACTGCAACGGTTAAGGTACTTGCCCTAACTGCCCCGTTTCAAAAATACACCCTGTATATTTTATCGAGCACTATCACAATAACCATTGCTTTCTTTATCATAACTTTCCAATTAAATCATTGTCAAATAGCTGTAATAAATATTAAGATATGAAACAACTCTTGCTACCAGAGGCAAATTAAAGAGGTATTGACTTTCAAAAGGAGGCATAGAATGCAGTATTTCAATCATCAATTTAAGAGCGAATTTTTTTTTTTATAGTATAAGTAGTAGATATATAGATATCTAAATCTTTACTGTACATAATAAGTAAACAGAAATAAACAGTACGGACATATATAAACAGCAGAATGTAAGATAAAGGTACTGTACGGTCTTATCTCCAACGGCGATCTCTGCCAGGCAACTGTGCTACAAGGAAACTCTTTCAGGTTTACATTTTTGTGACCCTCATGATGGTGAAATCGATGGCACACAGCTCAATACGATGGAAATTTTTTTTTTTTTCAGCTCAAAAACATATTTAGTCCGTAACAATTCTTACTTTGAAACGCCATATATTATCTAACTTTTATAAAATGGACAGAAATTGTCAATTTAGTAAGTCTTTTCAGATACGAAATACCCCAAGTTATTGGCCGAAAATTAATTGAATATGAAAATTGAAATGATAATTTACCGTCCTTCCTTTAGGAAGAACCAATTACAAGTTATAATACCAATAAAAACAAAATGATTTATTCGATTTTCAATTCGAAGAAGATGTATCTACGGACCTCCCAATTCCTGGTTAAACGAGGAAGTGCCATAACTCAACATTACAAGTCAATTCGTTTGAAAATTTCATTTCTATTAAATAAATCCTTTAGCGTTACGATGAAATGTATTAAAACTCAAAGAATAAAAGTAAATTAAACTTCTCCCAAATATTTTCATACAAAAGAGTTTTCTTTTGATGCCAATAAAGCTTAATTTCGTTTTGTGTTTCTGATTTTTTCCAATTCTTGTCTATTATTCGGCAACCTTTAAAGTGTTCGCTTAGTTTGATTCAGTTAGTTACTTGATAATTCAGTACTTTTCAAGATGCCTGACTGGCGCGGCGTGTTATTATTATTTATGTTTCTACCTTGTATTAATTAAAATGATGGTAAACCTTATTCGAGTGATAATTTCATTCTAAAAGTATACCTCCAAAAGATTACTTAAGTAATTAAAAAAATGGATTTGGTAAGAAAGATAAAGTTTTGAAGATAAAAGATTTTATAAGAATTATATGATAAAACGTTGAGAAAACCAAAAACTTTCTGGCCCAAGTACTTGAACTCCATTTTCGAAGGGATATTTTAATTAAAATCAATTATGTATTTAGCCTCAAGAGGTACAAAGGTTAAAGTAACTACTGATTTATTCATAACTTTCAATATCAAAATACGAAACGCGTAGGGAATAGTATTCTTGACGAGTTTTACGAACTTTGGTCGTAAGCCAAGACCTACATGTTGTAACCTATAAAAACCCTCCCACACTTTCACAGGGCTCCGTGACGTCATTTTGTCCCCTCCGCAAAGCCAGTATGACGTATTCGTGATTCCTCCTGTGTTATTCTGTCTTATGTACACATGATTACATTTTACTGAGGTAACAGTGGCATAATATTAGATAATGAAAATGAAAAGTGTTCAAAGGTAGTAAACAGTTTGTCTCTGTTCAGCTGTAATCTGGTAAGTGATAACTGTCATCTCACATGAATGTATGCGGTAACAGAATAAAATGCATCTTATGACATTATTAATATCTTACACAATATTGTTACGAGCGTGGGGATCGGTTTAAATAGAAAATGCGAGGACAACCGTTGAAGGCAGGCTTTATTCAGCTTCACTTCAATTACAGCAAAGCGCGTAGAAATTCGAAAACTCTTCCTTACACAACACACAGTCACTTGTATAATCGCACTGTATAGCTTCACACACTTTATCGCTTTGTTCGCTTCGAATACTAGTCTTAGACTAACTTGAGCAGCGGCTGTTAGCTCGCCTTTTATATAAGGCGCGGCCGAGTAGCGAAAGATCGAGAAAAGACAGGTACGTTCTGAAAAAGACAGGAACTTTCTGGGAGGTTCTATTAGGTCTTGTGTCTCTTTCTATTCGTTCCATTCCTTCTAGAACAGTGACGTCAAAGCATGCTGTCTCTTTCTAGCCTGACGTCTCGTTCTATCCATTCCATTCCTTCTAGAACAGTGACGTCAAGGCATGCTCTCTTTCTATAGTGCCGTCTCGCTCACTCCTATGGAAATTTGGCCATATATTGAAGTGGCCAAGCGCCGGGCGTAGCACTACCCCCTTCTTAGACATGCTCGTCCCGAGCATTATTAGATCCGTAGTATCTCGCCAGTCGGTCAACATGTACAACCTTCAAGGGGCTTCGCTGGTTGCGTTGTATCCGGTATGTAACGTCATTGATCCTGGTGACAACTTTATACGGCCCTTCCCAGGTTGGAGACAACTTCGGAGATTTGCCTTTGCGACGCATCGGATTGTGTAGCCATACGAACGAGCCTTCGTCGAACCCGGCTTGATGAGAGTTGCGGTCGTATCGGGTTTTCATTCTTTCACTTGCCTGGAGCCCAGATTCACGGACGTGGGTGTGAACGTCATTTAGTCTATCGCGCAATGCACTAGCATATTCCGTGATTTCTTGCGGTGAATCTGGAGGCCGTCCAGTCAGTAGATCAGCCGGTAGTCTCAGTTCTCTGCCAAAGTTTGCACACGCAGGCGTCACCGTTGTGTTTTCATGTATCGCTGTTCTATAAGACAACAAGAACAAAGGAATATGACTATCCCAGTCCTTCTGGTGGCTCTCAACAACCTTAGCCAAATGCCTTTCCAAGGTTTGGTTAAATCTTTCAACCATTCCGTCAGACTGCGGATGATATGGGGTAGTCCTGGTTTTATGAACACCCATTATCCTACAGGTTTCTTGAAATACCTGTGATTCAAAATTCCTTCCCTGGTCACTGTGTATTTCCAGAGGAACTCCATATCGGCAAAACACTTCCGTGACTAGTCTTTCCGCGACTGTAGTTGCTTCCTGGTTAGGTATGGCAAAAACCTCTGGCCATTTAGTAAAGTAGTCCATTACTACTAGGATGTATTTGTTTCCAGACCCCGATGCAGGAAATGGCCCTGCAACATCTAATGCAATCCTTTCCCAAGGCGCTCCAACATTGTATAGCTTCAATGCTCCCCTGCTCCTTGTATGCGGCCCTTTTACCGATGCGCAGCATGTACATTTCCTACACCAATCTTCAACATCCTCACGGCAATGGATCCAATAGAATCGTTGACGAACCTTCATCAACGTCTTCTTCACACCAAGATGGCCGCCTGAAGTTCCGTCATGAAATGATCTCAAAACCTCATTAATTTTAGTCTTTGGGACAACCAACTGTAGATGTGAGTCTTTCCCGTTTGCAGACTCCCATTTTCTACACAGGACTCCATTGTGTATCACGAGGCTTTCCCATTGTGCCCAGTAGCTCTTCGTAGCTGCACTCATTTGGGAGACATCACTCCATTTCGGCTTAGGTGTTCCTGCCCTTATCCATTCGAGAATAGGCTTGATGTCTCGATCCTCTTGCTGTGCTTGCTGCATGGCTTCGCTACTCCACTCATCGCTGACAGTATCAGTCCTTATTATTCTAATCGCTACACTGTCTTTAGCTTCTTGCCTAACACAATGGTTACATTCCACCGGACAAGGTCTTCGAGAGAGCGCATCTGCATTTCCATGCGCTTTCCCACTCCGATGTTCGATGACGAAGTCGTATTCCTGGAGCTGTTCAATCCATCTTGCCACTTGTCCTTCTGGATTTTTAAATTGTAGCAACCATTTTAAAGCAGCATGATCAGTCCTCAGATGAAACTTGCGGCCCAGCAGAAACTTACTGAAATGCTGCAATGTCTTAACCACGGCCAGTAATTCTCTCCGTGTAACACAGTAATTTCTCTCTGGTTTAGACAAAGACTTACTAAAGTAAGCAATCACGACCTCCTTGTCTCCTTTTCTCTGGGACAGGACTCCTCCTATCCCAGTATTGCTGGCATCTGTGTCGACGACGAACTCATTTTCTGCATCTGGATAACCCAAGATTGGTGTTTCACAGAGTCTTCGCTTAAGGTCTTTGAAAGCGGCTTCACATTGTTCATCCCAGCTAAATTTCCGTTTTTCTTCCGTTAACCGATGCAAAGGCTTCGCAATATCGGAAAAGCTTTTCACGAACCGCCGGTAGTATGAACACAGACCTAAAAAGGCACGAACGTCCGTCTTATCTTTTGGTGTCGGCCAATCTTTCACGGCACTTATCTTCTCAGGATCTGTTTGTATCCCATCCTTCGAAATAACATGCCCCAAATAATTCACTTGTCGTTTAAAAAGTGAACACTTCTTTGGACTGAGTTTTAAGTTGGCACCCTGTAGTTTAGTCAAAACTTGCTCTAGTTTGCTGAGGTGATCGTCGAAGTCTTTTCCAATGATGATTATGTCATCCAAATATACCAGACAGGCTTCTCCCAGCAGTCCAGCAAGTATTTGTTCCATCAATCTCTCAAATGTGGCCGGAGCATTACATAATCCAAATGGCATGACGTCGAACTGCCAGAGACCTTTTCCAGTAGAAAACGCAGTTTTCTCCTTATCTAGTTGACTGATTTGAACTTGCCAATACCCACTCTTGAGGTCCAATGTTGAGAACCACTGCATGCCACTTAAGGTGTCCAAAGTGTCATCTATCCTTGGCAACGGATAACTATCTTTTTTCGTAACATCATTCAGTCGGCGATAATCGACGCAGAATCTGGTGGTTCCATCCTTTTTCTTTACAAGGACTACCGGAGAACACCATGGACTGACCGAGGGTTCAATGATACGGTCCTTCTTCATCTCTTCAATCATTTCCTCCACCTCCTTTTCTCGAGCAATCGGTACACGTCGTGGTCGTTGACGGATTGGCGTTACCTCACCAGTATCGATTTTATGCTGTACTACTCCAGTTCTGCCAATGTCACCACCATGCATAGAAAAGACGTTTTTATAACGTAGCAGCATGTTCCGCGCCTTCAGCATCTCTACCTTACTGAGGTCATTGCGACAATCTTCTAGTAGTTTCAGCACTGTTGATTCTCTGTCACTTGTAGCATCGCTTTTGGTCGAACCCTGGCAACTACGTATCCACGAGATCTCCTCACAAGTGCCAAGCAGTGTCCCTTTGTTTAAGACGCACTCGTTGTCGCTCATATTTAAAATTCTTATAACGGCTGTGGTTGGTGTTGTTACCACAGTACGAGCTGGTATCCAGGGACTACTGCCGTCTACTTTTTCCACCAATGCACAGCGATGAGAATTGATGCCATATTGAGGTAGTCTTATTGGCACTAGGGTCTGTGATTTAGGCTGGAGTACAGTTCGTTTTGCACAGAACACTTTTCCACATGCGCCACCTTCCATGGGAATTTCGTCGAACCCAATTTTCAGAACGCCACAATCCACGTCGATTTTACAGCGATATTTTCTCATAAAATCCAATCCAATGATGCAGTCATCTAAGATATCAGCGACGATGACTTTATGCCAATAGGTCTTATCACCGACTTCCAACGCCACTTCTTGCTCTCCTCGGACGGAAATGCGCTGGCCGGTAGCTGTCTGCAGATGGAGATGCTTAAGTTGATGTAGATGATCTCTAGGTACATTTTTCACCAGCCGAGAGCTAATCACGGTCCGACTTGCTCCAGTATCAATGGTGAGGTGGCACGGTGATCCATCAATACCTCCTTCGATGACCAGACTATTTCCATCATTGGCTTGAGAGATCAGAATTGGGACTTTTACACTACCAGCCAGCACCCGTCCCGCAGTCCTGGCGTTTACTCGTTTCCCTGTTGCTCCGGCGCATCTGGATGTCGCGCCGTTTGTTCTTGGCCATTACCTTGTTGAGTCCGTTTCGGGCAGCTAGACCGAATATGTCCTTGCTCTTTGCAGAAATAACACCTGGGTGTGAATTCCCGACGGTACACACGTTGCTCATTTGTTGAGATCTCACGCAATCTATGTGCTCGAGGGTCATGTCGTACAGCTTCCACTTCAAGGGCGTGAGCAACAGCATCTTTAAGGGTTGCATGGTGACCCAGACGGACGGCAGCTCTCACCTCCAAGTCTCTGATCCCGTCAATAAAAGCTTGCACCAAAATGCTGTCAACAAATGACGAAGAAGCTCCTTGGTAAGCTTTTCTCACCAGCTTTTCTATTTCCAAAGCCCACTGCTGCAGAGACTCACTAAGACGCTGGTTTCTGTCCTTCAATTGGGCACGGTAGACATGTTCCAAGTGACTATCACCGTAACGTGATTCCAACGCTTCAAGAAGGCGGTCGTAAGTCACTTCACCTCCAAGCGCCTCTAAAACACTGAGTGCTTGGTCTCGTAACCCCAATGTTAATGCTGTTTTGGCTTGCTCCTTATCCCAACCGTTCGCCTTTGCCACAGACTCGAACTGCAGTTTGTATGCAGTCCACGAGGAGGTCCCATCAAATGGCGGTACTTTGAACTTCCCGACAGCCTGTGCAGATGGAATGGTTACAGAGCCAGCTGTTCCGCAAGCTATTTTCGTCTCCAATTTTTTTACGTTTTGAGCCACAGACTGCAACCGTTCCTCATAACTCTCAAATTTCTTGTCGTGGCTTTCTATTCTGTCTTGCACTGAATGAATTTCTCTTTGCCATTCTGCTTTAGACTCTTTCAAGAAGGCAAATAGATCTTCTTGTTGTTCCCGGAGCTGAACCTTTAGTTGCAAGGCACGCTCCTCCTGTTGACGGGCCTGCTCCTCCTGTTGACGGGCCTGCTCTGCCTGTTGTTGCTGGAGCTGTGCCTTCAATTGTAGAGTCTGCTCTTCCTGGCGACGGGCCTGCTCTTCCTGGCGACGGGCCTGCTCTTCCTGGCGACGGGCCTGATCTGCCTGGTGACGAGCCTGCTCCTTCAATAAGGTCATAATCGCGTTCAGGTTAATTTCCGATGATGATCTTGAAGCACCCGTCGACGTACTCGGAGTACCCGCAGCCTCTTCCGCGGCCTGGCTTCTGGTTTTAACACCCTCCCTGTCGTCTCTCGGCGTTATCGGCATTTTCTATCCCGCTTCTGACACCAGTTGTTACGAGCGTGGGGATCGGTTTAAATAGAAAATGCGAGGACAACCGTTGAAGGCAGGCTTTATTCAGCTTCACTTCAATTACAGCAAAGCGCGTAGAAATTCGAAAACTCTTCCTTACACAACACACAGTCACTTGTATAATCGCACTGTATAGCTTCACACACTTTATCGCTTTGTTCGCTTCGAATACTAGTCTTAGACTAACTTGAGCAGCGGCTGTTAGCTCGCCTTTTATATAAGGCGCGGCCGAGTAGCGAAAGATCGAGAAAAGACAGGTACGTTCTGAAAAAGACAGGAACTTTCTGGGAGGTTCTATTAGGTCTTGTGTCTCTTTCTATTCGTTCCATTCCTTCTAGAACAGTGACGTCAAAGCATGCTGTCTCTTTCTAGCCTGACGTCTCGTTCTATCCATTCCATTCCTTCTAGAACAGTGACGTCAAGGCATGCTCTCTTTCTATAGTGCCGTCTCGCTCACTCCTATGGAAATTTGGCCATATATTGAAGTGGCCAAGCGCCGGGCGTAGCAATATTATATATTCCTGAATAAGATATTAATCAAGTGTAATCTATGTGGTTTCACTCAACAATTTACAATTTTAACTGTGTTTTTCATCAAACAACTGGTGTTGTTCGTATCTTTAGAGACAATATCAGTCGCACATTTGCCTTTATTGGTGGCACTTCACACGGCTATTTGTATTTGCGATTGGGCGCTTACTGTATTTAGCAAACACTCAAATACAATTTACTTCATAAAAAAGCTAAAAGATACTCTACTGGTCGTAAATAATTTAAAGAAAACTAAATAACTTGTCAATTTGATACATTCTTAAGTTTACGCGAATATCACTCATTGAAATAAAAACACTTTTTAACGGATTCTATCGCGATTTATTTGTTAATATTTATTGTTAGACCGACGTTTCGGCTACTTTTCAGCAGCCATGTCCGAAAAAGTGGTTTTATTTCAACTTGTCAATTGTACTTATTTGGTAGGCGCCAGAAGTCCCGGCCTAACGTCGTGGAGCATGGAATATGCGTGCAAATGGTCTCACTACCATTTGTATGCATGAATATGGGTATGACTGCCTCTGTGGCATAGCTATAGTGAACGCGGCCGCTACGCAGGAGACGTGGGTTCGATCCCCGCTTAATGTATATATTTATATGCATGAATATGGGTTAGCATTGGTCTGGAGACATGCCTCGGAGACCACGTTAAGCCGTTGGCCCCAGTTACCATACGAACTTCCCGAAAATACAACAACTGATTTAACTGCAATGCTTCGATATCACCTTTGGGTTGTGGAAATTAGATTGCAGTTGCTTCACGAAAAATATCGAATTTCAGAAAATCTGCAGTTCGACTGATAAAGCGGACTCCAGACTCCAAGCTGAAAAGCTTCGGATACGACTGGGATTAACACTAAGAGGAACAAGTTCTCACTACCATGGACGCCCAAGATCGTGCGAAGTGGAGAAGGAAGAGCCGGAAGGCGTACGTATTTAATATTGGCCAAATTTGTCAAGTAGACATTAAGGCTAATGCTTTGTCAAATGCACTGTACACACATCGTAATTGTTAGTCAAATATGTCAAATACGCAAATACAAATGGCCATGTGAAGTGCCACCATAAGAAAATGAACTACACGTGTATATATTATAAATGCAGGATACTGAATAACAGAAAACATCCTCTATAAAGTTTAGCCTTGACCTAACTCCGATTCTTCTGACAAACAAACAACATTTTTACTGCGACTTTTTTTTTCATTGCTTGTTTAATAACCTTCAAAGTTCTCACCCTACCTACCTTTATGGTAGAACTATTTTATTCCAATATGATGAACGTTCTTACAACTTCCACAACACATAGCAGTGAATCTACCATCGGGCAAAAATATAGGGATATCGTAAGGTAATCATTATTTAGTACGATTTTGATACTTGAGTCTTTCTCGTAGATAGCTGATGCATTATGGCATGGAGTAAGTGATTGCTGTTTACATTAGGAAAGTTTGCTTATATCAAAAATTATATCGCGAACATAGAACTCAATTGCTGATTTAGCTGAAGATGATTAAAACCACTGTATAAAGATATTATTCATTCAACTTGAGCACAACTCACTCCTGTTTTTCTCTGGGGTGGTTGCAAACTCGTTAACTATGCTTTAGGTCTTACGTGATGGGAGGTGGAGCTAATGCTATCTAGATCAATTAATGCTCATTGCAAATCAATGCTGTTTCGTAGTCACCTTTACGAAAACACGAATAAGATGAAATGATTTCATTCTTGTGTACCTACTACTTCATAGCAAGCTACACTTCGTTGAGATTTTCTTAACAGAAATATTCAAATTCAATTTATTCACAGAAACGATCAAAAATATAACGACAGTGGAAATAGTATCTAGTATATAAGGAAGCTCAGCATATTTCTTTAAGATATCTGTTTCTGCAGACCTATGAAAGCAGATAGTGAAAAGTAGTAATTATTGAAGATTTTTAATCCATACGTGTTATGTAAAATTTTGTATGTAATGTAATTTGTATACTATGTGACTTTCAATTACCTGAATGTTTAATCAAACAGGTAGTTAACAAAGCATAGTATACTCTACCCCTTCTATAGTCAAATAACGTTGGAAATTACAAATTTTTGGAACAACTATTGGAACAATTCCAAAATTAATGGAGATAGTATTTCAGCTCGGTTAGAACTTGTTCAACTTTATGAACAGTTTCTAACTTATGTAACTGTTTTCATGTATTGATAGAAATAGTCAGGCTACAAATTAATTAAATTGAATACACGAAATCTGACTTTGTGTACCACTTCTTCCCAGAAAACTGTTGTTTATTTATGGAATGTTGTGATATCTTTTCATTGTATCTTTTATATATTTATATTTTCCTTCCTTTTATATATTTACTTTACTTTGTTGACATCTCGAGAGTGGTATTTATAGACCTGTTAAGCCAAATACTGTATAAAAATATTCACAGAAGATATAAAAATAAAATGTTGTTCACTGAAATCGTAAACATGATGAAAGCCGATTAGGCTACTCATAACTACTGCTCAAGGGTGTCAGCTAGAATGCTTTATAGTAATGAGCTAATAATATCCTAATACTTGTAGTTTCAGCGTGACATAAGACATTGTTATCACTATGGGTCATGACACTTTATATTCTTTCAGATAGGTACGCCGATTAACATTTTCATTGTAATATATATGACACATTTTGGTAAAAAAAAATAGTCTATTACCAAGCATCAAGAATAAGTAGAACAATATATTTTTATTTATCACAAACACTACTTTACCCTACCGCTATTTTAGAAATACTACAGTACCAGTATAAATATTTACTAAAAACATAAATCAATAAATTAGCAGTCCAATTTTGAACATAGGCCTCGCCCAATTTTGGGAGGCTTTGACTGTTTCTCCATAGCCAGACTAAAACATACCTTACTACTAAACATAACCATTCGTCACTTTTTACCTGTTACTATATCTCAGGCCCTTATCTTTTTATCAATAGTAATTGGAACACTCGTATTTCGTAAAAATACAGTTCCTGTTATTCTATTGCTTTTACATCGTTATCTTCCCAGGTGTTTTACTACGCTTATATTCTCGTAAATACATTAACTGTGGTAGTAAAAAATGGACTTTATAATGGATTATATCTATTAGTACCTACAAGGTACGATCACGTGTCTAATATAAGTTTCGGAAGGAACACTTTCTGCTTATTTCCTATAGTGGGATCTACAGCTACCTACCAACCTATACCTAGTGGGAACCTATCCAGATTTTCACAGATTTGACAAAGTAGCACACCCTGGTATTAAACGCAAGGCATTATTTCATACTTAATTTGAAGCAGTTGCGCAGTGTTCTATGTCTTAAATTGTATCATTGTGAAATGACACAGGCTTACAGGTAAGCAGCCCTGAGTGTGAGTTTCTGCGTAGGAAGTGGTCCGGGCTATCTTAAAACCACTTAAAACAAAATATTGCTTACTTATCTATAGTATGCAAACTGTGAGGTAGTGTCGACACGAAATATAAAGTTACTCAATATTGGTCATACAAACATTGCTGCGCGATGCGTAACACAAAGTAGTTCAACATTATCTGGCATGTTCCAGATTTAAAATGAAATGTTTAGCTGAAAATAATGATTTGTACCTACATGTTTTACTTCGCTGTTCAGTTTGAGCCATCTGTCCATCTCCTTTTAAGTCTTTGCCGAGTTCTAGAGCCTTTTAGATCCATAATGACAAATATTGCATAAGTCAGTATTAATTCATTATATTAATAAAGGCCATCTGTCGGAACGGGATCTAAGCTTAACAATCGACATAATAAAATATCTCTGCAATAGCAGATCAGTAAGTGGTAATAATGGGGTACATTTCCACTAGTAAAAGGGAATATTGAATGCATTTTAAATTAGCTGTTTTATTTGAACTGTACAGGGAATGACCATTCATAAAAAGTTTTAGCCCTAACACTATTTTTGAAAAGCAAGCAAGACGTTTGAGTGAAGTAATTCCGAAAGCAAAGTCAGAGACTCTTGGCTCCTTGCTGCTAAGTGCTCTTACAGTGCTCGGGACTCAGTCGACAATAAACGAGTGAGATTTTATCTAGAATGTATGTGAAAGGTAGTTTTAAAAAGTCTATTTTTGAGTTCTATTTTTACGTCATAAACGTCATTGTGCGGGTATTTTTTAAATATTTTTTGTTTAGGCCTCATTCTTTAGAACAGCTAATTTTAAGATACTACGAAGTTTTGTTCCTGCTAACTAGAAAGTGTAACTAGCTATTCGAATTAGGAAGAATTAAGGAAGGTAAGAACAATGGGAATGATTTTATAGTCAAATCTTTAAATACTTTCAATTTCTGCCTAGGTATTTGTTAAAATCTTTTGTTCTGCTCACCAGACCTGATTTCAGTTGGATAACTTTTTATTTTCGCATTCTTTTGTTATAAATTGAATTCAGAATGTTAGAATAACGTCACTTTATTGAACTTGAGTTCCCTAGGTAGATTCTGATGTAGGAAAAGGTTTTGAAATGTTTATTGGTGAAACTAGCTATGTTTAGATAGATTATCTTACCTATTACCAAAACCCGATTTGTCAATATTTCCTATTGCAGCTATTTTCAGCAAATTTCAATTTATTTATTAAGCTATTGCATAGCTTCTATCGAGGGCCTTGAGCGCGGGGACCGAATCCAGAAATTCCGTAACGAAAAACCTCAAGCTCGTTTCTTTTCGGCAGTCTTCGACACGGTGTTTGTGTGCGTGCAACTAGCCGTATTGTACGTGTTCGAGACGTGACCCGAACAAATTTAGGTCTTTTCTGTGGACTGTAGATTGATCGCTGGGAACTCTTGACTGAAACCACTATTGAGACAAAATACTCGCTGTAATAACCAAATTTTAACGTACACGTTGGTCGATTTAGCAAAGGTCTTAACGGAAGTGACTACACTCACATTACAACATTGACAACTTACAAAATATTTGTTGGGGTTGCCAACATGCTGCGGCCCTGGCCTAGAAAACAGAAATAGGTATAGATACAAGAATATTACTTTATAAGGAATGTCTTAAATCTACTCAATAACTTGAATACCTACTTATAATCCGCACGCTGAATGATGATCCCTATGACATTTCGTTAGCGCTTAACATTGTATTGACGTCCTATCACATCAAATCCTTTAGAGGTCCATTAAAAAGACGAAAAAATCATAATTGTGTACAATTGTAAATTATAAAAATGAATATTAAGAAATTATTACGTAATGTTCGGAAATAATAGAAAAAAACTCAATGCAAATGTACATGGTACGTGCTGCAAAAGTTACGTCGTCAAGCTGTTATCGACTAAGAAGGGACACATCGATAAACAAAATATCGATAATTTGTTGGAAATATAAAACAAATGCTTTGAGTTTGTATTTTATTTATATCAATCTGAATCTGATACAGGGTCAATCGGATCTTCAAAATCTGAGTCTGAACTGCAGCTATCCGTGACGTTTATTATTAACGGTTGGTCAATGATATTGTCGTATTGTACATCTCGATCCCAGTCTTGTAAGCAAATTTTCTTCGTTCTTTCGACCACTTTAATATAATAAGGCTGTTACTTTTTTATCTAGTGTTTTATGTCCATCAATGCGCGTAGTCTTTTTTTCAAAATAAATAAATATTGCTTATTATGTTGAATGACCTGGCTGAATGACATGACATTTGCCTGAAAAAACAGTATTTTATCGAAATTGTTTCGCATAACTAATACAACTGTCAGTTGAAACGTCATAGGGATCATCATTCGGCGTGCGGAGTATAGTATAGCACAAGTGTACAATATTTGAAACCAATATCCTCACTTAAATTAGCATATAAATACAAAAAACGCAATCTTAAGCGAGAAATTCAAAAAAAGAACTTAACTTCCAAGTTTTTTATAGTAAAGACACAACTATTAATATGCTATTTCATTTAAAAAGAAAAAGCTATAGCATATTTCCATAGTTATGTAAGTATGACATTAGTGTCACAGTTTATCGTTAACAATGTTATGTTAAATAGAAATAAATTTATATGAAAAAAGGTACAATTTTCTTTACTTTTTCTTTTTTTCACATCTCTATACAGATTAAGGAAGTGTTAACTCTAAGTAAATTTAATCACAAATAGGTAAAGGACACACACCGGACAACGAGCGAGTATACACTTTGCCATTGGCAGTTTTTACATTTAAGGCTCTGACCTTACCATCGGGCCCAGGAAAAACCTCACTCATTCTTGCCATTGGCCAGTATAAGGGAGGCGAATTAGGTTCCCTAAGGATAACCAACATTCCTACCGTAAGATTAGGTAAACTGTCTACGAAGCTCGCATGAATCGAGACGAGCTGCTCCGAAATCGGACGAATACATAAGCAGCTGTTTATGAGAAAGTATATAGGTGTATAGGTATTTATGTACAACAGTGAATAGCTGTACTTGTAAAATTTGTGTATAAAGTGTTTTGAATATGAATGAACAAAGTGCATTTATTATTAATGAAGAAAGTCACGAAAAAATAGTAAAAGAAAATGAGTGAGTACTCTATAATACATATATTTTATTATTATCACAAATGCAGTATTAATTTTGAATTATAAAATAAATAAATAATTATAATTGCATAAGTTGATACAAAATGCTATGCAATAGCTTTACCGCGGCAGTCTCCGAGTGCCACACGTCTTTTTTTTTACTACAGACAAGCACACGGCTTATTTTTTATTATTCATATTTCATAGCAGTATGAAGACGGAAAGCGTGAATTCATGCTGCTTTGAAAAATTTTGAAGGAAGGTAAGCGCCTGAAGTACCGAAATAGATATGCCTTATTAGATACCAGTATTATGTTGAACAATATAATACCTAGTGACATCTGGATGCAATATGTCTGCCCCACCTGGGATGAAAACCTAAATACTCGGTAAAAAGACTGGTCGGCGCTACGTGTAACCAGAACGCTGGTCATTATCTTGCACCGAGGATAACGTGTCAATGCTGCCAGCCTTCTGAGAATGTTACCGGTCGGTCAGTGATCATGCGGAAGAATTTCACGACGCATAATGTATGTAAATATTTTATTTTTTATTTTAGTTTAATTTAGTAGCTAATAATAGATCTAGTATTAAATTCAGTATTATTTATGTATTGCACATATTATAATACTCTCAATAATCTCAATTAAACATAACAACCACTGGCTATTTGACATGAACAATCAATTCGAACTCGCTTTTAACACTCACATCTACTTGCAACCTAATGATATCTTGCAACCGTTTTGTAACTGCCACTGCTCTGCAACTCGTTGATTAGGTGTAACAACTCTGGGGTACTTACAGCAATTTTAAAAATTGAATTTTGTATAGTTGTTTGCAATTTACCAGACAATATCCTTATAATGTCTTAAAAAATATAGAAAATAATAAGTAATATAGTGAAACTGTTTCATAAACAGGATCATAACGAAATTAATACTTACTATTTTCTATCTATCATCAAAATGGTAGGTATTATTAAAAACAGTTTCAAAATAAAATATTATTCGTTGATACATAGGCCGCACTAAAAGTTTCCGGAACTGGCCACTTACATAAACAATATTTAAAATCGACGATTTACGATCCCAAAACAAAGCAGCAATCGAGCGTATGGGTCTTTCAAGATGAGCCGAAACCAAATAAAGCGGCGCGCGTGAAAATTGCATCTAAGCGGATGATTGCTTCTTTTTTTAATAAAACAGGACACGTGGCTACTGTTATACTAAATGAGAATAGTCGTACCGTGAATAGTGACTGGTACACGACCATTTATTTGCCGGAAGTTTTTGACGAACTCCGTAAAAATAACCGTAAACGCCTATCATCTTGCATCACGACAATGCTAGTTCCCACACGGCCAGACAAAAGAATTTTTGAAGGTGAAAAACGTAGAACTTACGAGCCATCCTGCATACAGTCCCGACCTGGCACCTTGTGACTTTTTCTGTTTCCCAAAAATTAAGAACCAAATACGCGGTCAACGATTTTCTTCACCAGAAGAGGCTATCGAAGAGTATGCAAAACACGTTCCTGGGGTCACCACGGAGAAGTGGCACAAGTGGCAAAAGTTTTCAAAATTGATTCAATCGAATGGAAAAGTGCATTGACGCAAAGGGAGAATATTTTGAGAAACAATAAATTCTTTTTTTTGACTTTTAATAGTATTTCTTTCTTATTCATTCCGGAAACTTGTAGTACGCCCCACGTAGTATGGCATTAATGTATTAAAATATTCTTTCAGGATATTATTATGTTCCTTTAGATGCTTCGGTATGCGCTAGATTGCAGATTGTGATGTAATTACCGCATCACTTCTATAGCTTGCCATTTAATTTAAAGCAATTCTGAACGAAGATTGCAATTAAGCTCAGAATATTTTAAGGAAGAGTTGAAACTCAACCACTTCCTCCGCTTTATTAAAAATAAATGAAACTCTTCGCTCGATCTTGATGTTATGAACGAATAAAATTCGCACCAAATCAATATTAATAATTCATTGAACGAAATCGTCATCACACATACAGACGTTATAAATAATAAAATGCCGCGTGACGTATTTATGTTTAGCTGGCTTCAAGTAGGAGAGGTAGCGAGATATATTATTAATAGAAGATGTGAAAGATTTGTACACTGAGAAAAAGGTGGATGAAACCTTTCTGCTACTCTATTTGCAAAAAAGAGGTGAAGTATTGATTGATTTTAGGTTAGCTGTAAACATAAAAATATGATACAACTAACCTAAGTAAATAAAAAATTAAATTAAGGTGTGGACGGACTACTAGGATCTATCATTTAAGGACTGGGCGAGTCAACGTGAAAAATTGTTCAGTGGCTAGAATGTGCAAGGGCCAGCAGTCTGTTTGACAAAAAGTATGAACGTCAAAATACCCCAGTGTCAAAATGTACATTAAGCACCTCACCACAGCGAATAGAAAAATGCACAAATTTGTACATATCTCCTCTTTTTATACAGACTAAAAAAGTGAGTGTAGAATTTATCAATAGTTTAGTCTGAAGCTCTTCCTATACAAGTTTATTTATTCTGACATTTTTAGATCATTCAAGATTTTACCATAAAGACAGATTAACATTTTTGGTGATTAAAAGAAATCTCATTACATATTTAAAATAAGCTAGTAGGCTATTTTTATATTAGCTATAAATTAAGTCTGGTCTAAAAAAATCATAGATACATAAGTTTCACGTAATTTAAGGAGATATTTAAGTTTATATATAATTAAATTGACACAACACAAAAGGTATTTAAAACCTCAAAAACATTTAACCAAGTCTTTACTGTAACAAAAACTTGTGGTTTGCGGATGAATGTTTCCACAAAAAAATTGAAAAATTCTCTGCGCTAATTTCACCACAAATGTCAAGGTTGTCTTGAAAGAGCTAACCGCAAGCAGGAATTAATCTTTACGGTCAGACATAACTTCTGCATTGAATGCACAAGACGGAAAATATTCAAATGAATGAAAGACATTAAAAGAGAATCAAATGAAGTTAGCAGTAATTGCATACCGCAGGGTGGGGTGGCTATTGGTTACAGAATTACTAGGTTTCAAATGAAACCTTCTTGATAGCATGATTATGTAAATAACCGCCTAGGCTTTTTACTAAACGGCCGTTCAATTAGCGGCCTGAATGATGTTCAGCCGTTTGATTAAAACGCTAGGCAAATGGTTTGGATCGATGAAGTTTTACTACTTGCCTAGCCATTTAATCAAACAGTTAGAAAAATAACTCATTTCTGCATGTTTAAGTATAAAAATAATAAGATATAAGATAGTTTTAGTGACATACTAAGTTAATACCTGTTGTAAATTGTTCTGTATCGTTGGTAAAAGAATCCGTAAAAGCAAGATCTGTATAAGTAACAAAAAAGAACGGCAATAGTAGTGTAATAGTGCAGGAATCTAAAACCTATAAAAACATAACAGCTTTTCCTTAGATGTCTCATATCTTTCACTAGAAGTAGATGCGGTTATTGGTACCTATTAAGTGAACGACAGTGGAACCGCCAATTGAGATTGCTGACGCAGACTGTGCAGATCGTAAATTTTCCCCATAAAACTAGTTCTTGAGAACGTCGCCTTTGTGCAACCCCTCATGTAATTATGTCCTTTTTACTGTTATAAAACATTATGTGTAGTATACTGTAAAATGGTTCGTATATTTGTGCCATTCGTGATAGCTTGAAATCCTGTGTAGTCTTCATAACATTACGAGTCAGATGCAGTGCACAGCTTCCATTGTTAGTTAATACAAATGTATGTAAACCTGCTTTTGGTTTCGGTGCTATTTAAATATCACACAAAAGAATGAAGCACTTTATTTGTATAAAACCAACATGTCAGAGAAAGTTAGAAAGATTCACAAATCATTACTTTCTCACTTTATGGTAATTTTATTCTCTGCGCTCTCTTATCTTGTTCGTTCCCTCTTTTTATACAGACTAAAAAAGTGAGAGTAGAATTTATCAATAGTTTAGTCTGAAGCTCTTTCTATACAAGTTTATTTATTCTGACATTTTTAGATCATTCAAGATTTTACCATAAAGACAGATTAACATTTTTTTTAAATGTTTAGAACACTTTCTAAACTGCAAACTCATTCACGTGCAAGCATAACAAAAAACAACGACTTTATCATTACAGGAAATTGGTAAGATACATTTTTATAACAAAGCGACAACGGAGGACTGGCGTTCACGACTTTCTCGTTTAAAAAAATCACTTCCACACCGAGATAAGGCCGTAAGTGGTTATCGTGTTGTGGATCTTGAATTTGCAAGCAAATGGCGAACAATATGGCTGATATTGTTCGCTTTTATTACACGTGTGTTTTTACTTTTAACTGTATTAAAAACACGAGAGTACGAGGGTTTCAATATCAACATTATTACAACGATATCAAGGGGCCGCTTTATGCATTCTTTTTTAATCAATATGAAATATTTTTTGTAGCCTAGTTACTTTTTGTAGCTTAAGCTGTGTAGCTTGGCTAAAAGGTTATTTAAAAAAATCGTTGCCAAAAAAACAGGTTTCAATAACCATTGTAAAATTTAAAAATTTACTTTATCAACGTTACATGATAACTATTAAATAGTCAATTAATTATTGTTTCAATGCTCTTATTAATCGTATTGCTCTTGTTTCTAATGACACTTATAAATTATAAAAATTGCTTATCATAAAGGGAAATATACCATACTGAAAAAGTTACGGCGTCAGTTAAATTAGCTTTGACTGTGATGTACTTAGGTTTTAATACAGTCGTAAAATGACACAATGTAGTGATTGAACAATAAGGAAGCAATACAGTATTATGCAGCTGCAAAAGCATCGATGCTGAAAGTTGTATGTGTATTGATCCTAATAGTCTAAGATCCGAACTACAAACGTTTTAATGGTAAATTAAATAGGAAAGGTTTTAATAATAGTGAATAATACTTTGGCCAGGATTTTTTTACCCACCCACCAGCAATATATTATTTAATATATTAAATTTGATATAAAATACTTTTTATACAATAAACAGATGGGTTAAAGTCGTTTCTAATCGTATCCTCTGCTATAATATCATAGACACAACAGATACCCCGGAATTTCATGTTTATGTAACGGAGCGCTTTCGCATTGGCATGTAGGCCTGACGCGTCACAATGGCTGATATTCTTACTTAATCATAATAGATACCTAGATTCCCGAACACGGATCAGATCAGTTATGGTATGGCCGAACAAATATTGATAACGCAGTAGTGCAAGTTATACAATGGCATACTGCATGACGTTGTTCATTAATCGAATCCGATGGAGTGTTAAATTTAAATTCTATTTTAAAATCTGTTTATTATTTATTTGAGTGCAAAAATTTACTACTTCTTAAATTTTCTGTTTGTTAAACTAATCTTTTTAAAAAAAAGGATAGCCGGGGTGCGAGGGATATGTCGCATGTTTAGTCGATTCGAGTCCGATATAACCTCCTCCTCCGGCTCCTTAGGTATCCGTGGGAATTTACACATTTACATTTTACAAAAATATGGCATTTTTTATAGTTTATCCCTTTTTAATAGCTACTAGAGAACATAGGGTACTACTAGACCAGGGTACCAGGCAATCACGACCAAGAAAGTCCTATTCACAAAATGTAATTTCAGTATAGAATCATATTGTCGATACTGGAGCCTGGAGGTCTAATCTCCCAACTTTTTACTGTTCCGGTAATAGAAAATTAAATTAGTCGCTTTAGTAACTTGCCACTTCTATACCTAGTAGGTACATACGAAGGATAGAGAGATAATACGAGTATAGAATACGCTAGAATAGGCTAGAATTGCAGTTTTTCCATAGTATTTTGAGCTACGGAATTATCCCAAAGGAGATACACACAGATTTAAACACGATATTTGTATTACAAAAGCGGACTGTGCGAGCTATTTATAATTTGGGCACCAGAGTCTCCCTCCGAGAAAAGTTTAAAGATATAGACATTCTAACCGTAAGAAGCTAATGTATATTGGAAAACTAAACTCAATTTTTTTCAAGAATTTGTGACAGGCATAATATAAATACTTACCAAACAAAAACAATCTTGTAGCCTGCGATAGTAGACAAGCTACTATGCTACTCAAGCAAATTATTGTATTTAAACTAAGTAGACTAATGTTGGTAAATAGACCAAAAAAAAAATGGAAGCTGAGTTTTTTGCAGTAGTCTTCTCAGGGCTGGGCCGCGTTTCGAACCGGTGGTCCATTTGCTTAACTAGTCTTTTATATTGACTTTTTGTAAGTGCGGATTTAATGGTAAACTTTGACTTTGGCCCAGCGCAGCCCGCTAAAAGCGCGGCGGAAAGTATTTGCTTGGTACGCACGCCCGCGTGTGCCTGCGCAGCTACTCCGCGCGGCATTTAGTGCTGATTTCATGATTTTATCAGTACAATTAATGAATAAACATGCATATGTTTGCACTAGTATAATTAACTTTTCCTACTCGACACATGACCAAACTAGTTACAAGTTGGGCGCATCGGGAGCAGCGCGACTACTCTAATCACGTGCGTGCTCCTGTAGCCGCCAACCGATGCATGCGAATTTTTAGTTGATGCACAATTTTTGATTGTATACCAAGGTAGTTAAGGTTTATATTAAATTGTTCTCTTAAAATGCGCTCCGCCACTCTTCCAGCGGTGTGCGCTGGGCCTGTGACTAAAACATACACTGCGTTAGTTTTGGATACTTTATTTTTCTCGTATCAATCTTCACACTCAATCAATCTCAATTGGGTTCACATGTCCGGCTTCAATTCGTAACTATTTTCGTTAGTCTTGTCTCTTCTTCCTTTATAACTATATATTTTAATATGCCTAACTTGGGTTACCGTGATTTATTCGGAATAAAATGCAACGCCTAATAAAAATAAATGGGGTCGTGACGTCACACTGGGAATTGTTAAAAATAGAGGTCGAAGATCGGTCACAGTTAATGGTTGGTGGCTGAAAACTGAGGTGTGGCCAGCTAGCGATGAACTCTAACAACGAGGAAAATAATATTCCAACTTCGATATTTTTCTATATTGGACACGTTTTGACTTCACCTGATGTTAAGCTGACGGCAAAGTCACGGAAAGAGGTACCATTACAGACACGTACCATAGTACAATGGTGGCACTCAGCTTGACGACCTTATTAGATGCTTTTTGACGCCCGTTTTAAGGACCCGGGTCTATAGATAGAAGAAAACACGTGACGACGGCTGACGATTCTGAAAACAAACCATTTGCTTTGAATGGTATCCAATCATTTCAAAAAAAACGAATAACAAATCTTCATTTTACAAACTATTCATTAGATAAAATATTTCATTATGCCTTAACACACAAATTGATTGTTTTTTGAACATGTTAGTTGGCAAAACAAGTTTTAATCTTCATTATTGTCCTGAATAGTCAAAAGTTAGTGACAAGATATGAATCTCTGCAAATTCCACTTCACGTGGGCTTGTTCGTGCTTCCCCTAGAATGTTATTTAAGCCCGCGCAGAAGTGGAGGGGTGAGGCGGCCCACGAGCTGAGGAGCAGGTGGTGGGCGTTACAACCATCTGCAATGACAAAATCGTGTGGGCCGCCGAAGCCCCGCAGCGCTCGAGCTGTGACAGAAACGATGTTTCCTACATGCAACTTGCCTACTGTATGCTACACGCGTGGTTTATGCCTGCTTGTTTGACTATTTGTTAACTAACTTTATATTGTCAAATGAACATTTATAAATCAAATTTTAACTATTGAAATATTTTCTAAGTGATACATTTGCTAAACCTTTATTTTTCAAATGATTATTTTTGAAGTAATATGTTTGCGAAATGAAAGTTTGTCAAATTATTAGTTTTTCAAATGTTGTTTGTAAAATGATTTTTTGTCTTTTTTTGGCAAACAATAGCAAACCGCTTTAAATACATAATACTTATTACATTTACATATGACAAAACGGCAATTTCATATGCAACGACCTATTATAATAATCAATCAACTTATCTTGCATATTTTGTACAGGCATCTTGGAAATGACCCTAACGATTTATATTATTTTTAAGATTTAGATAAAAAAAATTGCTTTCACTTTTAAAGCAGGTATGTTAAGGTATTAAGGTGACTTTTCTGAAAAAAAAAAAGCAACGCGATTGTACCAAAAAAGGAGGTCAGCGCCCTGCACTGATAATGACATTAAATAATGGAATTTTATCTTCTTATGAATCCCTTTTAGATGTCGTCGCATTCACAAACCTAGAGCTAAGTGAGACAGAGAAAATTTCGGCCTGGTCATGTTCTAGCTCATATTTATGTAGGTACTACATGATAAACATCTCGGCTAATAATAGCTTGCCGTGGATTTACGATACGTCTACCGTACCTACCTATATTTAGTTGCTGCGTCATCGTCAGTAGTACACGAAATTAATTACCTCTTATCGTAGTAGTATCTACTATAAACTGTTTCATGTGTTTTGTCTTTTAATTTAGTAGATATCAGGTGGATTCGTTATAAATCTTGTCCCTTAGAGTTCGTCATGATGGAGGTTTTGCCATGAGTCTAGTTCATACATACAAATCAATATACAAAAACAATTGTTTACTAGCCAATACTATCTCCTTAAGTTTAACTAGCAGATAATTCAATTTAAAAATGAAACTCTGAAAAGAGTGATGCAGTAATGGTGGGTGCGACTGCCGTGCAAGAGGTCCCGAAGTCGATTTATGTGTTGGGTAAAGTAATATTGGGTTTTTGATTGTCTAATTTAGTTGGGTAATATACCTCTTCCGAGATATATGAGTGAAAGCATAAACATAAACTCACGCCTATACCTATCCCGGAAGGGGTAAGCAGAGGTGCTAGCACCCACATTTCGCCAGTTTATGTTTAGGTCCCAATATAATAGGTGGCGAGCCTATTGCCATTAACCGGGCACTTATAAACCTGCGATAAACACACACATAACTTCGAAAAGCATCGAAAAGCCATTGGTGTGTGCCATGGTAAAACCTGGGATCGAACCCGAGACCTCGTCTCAGCAATCCATTACTCATACCACTAGGCTAATGGTTTTATCAATGGTCATGGTCTTCTTGCGCTTACGAATTTTAACATTATGCTAGGTACTTGTACAATACATAATTATGCCACAATTAAAAAGTAAAATAATTAGAATATCTTGGACTGAAACATTTCCATGTTAACAGGCAACGAACTTTAAGCCACAGTACTATAAATTATTCAATGGAAAAGGTTTGAACTTTACCTATCAGTGGTTTGAAATAACAAAACTATTCTCATTTTAGTATCAAAGGCTAGCAAAGGTACGTAATATACAACTCTAATTGTTTATACATAGTACATACGGAACATGTTCCCTTTAGACGAGTATATTTAATTATTCAGGAAATTCTGGTTATTTCTTAAAATTCAAAGTTTGTATCAAAACACAAATCCAGAGGTGATGTCTGAATTTGTATTTTGATGTTATTATAATGTAATAGTATTTCTCTAACTTGTATGAAATTAATGTCAGCTAGAGACGTGTCACGTACGGTTGCTTGAAATTGAGCACATTACTATCTTCTAGAAGCGAACACGAGACGGCAATCGCTGCCTTTAAAGATAACGTAAACCAAAATTATAGAAGTTGTAAGAGAATAGATTCCGACAAGAAAAGAAACAGTAGTTCAATCAATGGGGTATTTGACAACATTAAAAAAATACTACAAATAATGGTCATCCTAACAGATAATAGCGTAAAAAGACATTTAAAACTATAAATTAAACTAAAATAAGCATATTTTTTGAGAATTTTGCTTTAAAATATCTAATATTTTTTCGAATTTTTATCTGTGACGAAAACGCTCTGTGATCGATCCCGAAGTCGATTTATGTGTTGGGTAAAGTAATATTGGGTTTTTGATTGTCTAATTTAGTTGGGTAATATACCTCTTCCGAGATATATGAGTGAAAGCATAAACATAAACTCACGCCTATATCCCGGAAGGGGCAAGCAGAGGTGCTAGCACCCACATTTCGCCAGTTTATGTTTAGGTCCCAATATAATAGGTGGCGAGCCTATTGCCATTAACCGGGCACTTATAAACCTGCGATAAACACACACATAACTTCGAAAAGCATCGAAAAGCCATTGGTGTGTGCCATGGTAAAACCTGGGATCGAACCCGAGACCTCGTCTCAGCAATCCATTACTCATACCACTAGGCTAATGGTTTTATTAATGGTCATGGTCTTCTTGCGCTTACGAATTTTAACATTATGCTAGGTACTTGTACAAGACATAATTATGCCACAATGAAATAGTAAAATAATTAGAATATCTTGGACTGAAACATTTCAATGTTAACAGGCAACGAACTTTAAGCCACAGTACTATAAATTATTCAATGGAAAAGGTTTGAACTTTACCTATCAGTGGTTTGAAATAACAAAACTATTCTCATTTTAGTATCAAAGGCTAGCAAAGGTACGTAATATACAACTCTAATTGTTTATACATAGTACATACGGAACATGTTCCCTTTAGACGAGTATATTTAATTATTCAGGAAATTCTGGTTATTTCTTAAAATTCAAAGTTTGTATCAAAACACAAATCCAGAGGTGATGTCTGAATTTGTATTTTGATGTTATTATAATGTAATAGTATTTCTCTAACTTGTATGAAATTAATGTCAGCTAGAGACGTGTCACGTACGGTTGCTTGAAATTGAGCACATTACTATCTTCTAGAAGCGAACACGAGACGGCAATCGCTGCCTTTAAAGATAACGTAAACCAAAATTATAGAAGTTGTAAGAGAATAGATTCCGACAAGAAAAGAAACAGTAGTTCAATCAATGGGGTATTTGACAACATTAAAAAGATACTACAAATAATGGTCATCCTAACAGATAATAGCGTAAAAAGACATTTAAAACTATAAATTAAACTAAAATAAGCATATTTTTTGAGAATTTTGCTTTAAAATATCTAATATTTTTTCGAATTTTTATCTGTGACGAAAACGCTCTGTGATCGATCCCGAAGTCGATTTATGTGTTGGGTAAAGTAATATTGGGTTTTTGATTGTCTAATTTAGTTGGGTAATATACCTCTTCCGAGATATATGAGTGAAAGCATAAACATAAACTCACGCCTATATCCCGGAAGGGGTAAGCAGAGGTGCTAGCACCCACATTTCGCCAGTTTATGTTTAGGTCCCAATATAATAGGTGGCGAGCCTATTGCCATTAACCGGGCACTTATAAACCTGCGATAAACACACACATAACTTCGAAAAGCATCGAAAAGCCATTGGTGTGTGCCATGGTAAAACCTGGGATCGAACCCGAGACCTCGTCTCAGCAATCCATTACTCATACCACTAGGCTAATGGTTTTATCAATGGTCATGGTCTTCTTGCGCTTACGAATTTTAACATTATGCTAGGTACTTGTACAATACATAATTATGCCACAATTAAATAGTAAAATAATTAGAATATCTTGGACTGAAACATTTCAATGTTAACAGGCAACGAACTTTAAGCCACAGTACTATAAATTATTCAATGGAAAAGGTTTGAACTTTACCTATCAGTGGTTTGAAATAACAAAACTATTCTCATTTTAGTATCAAAGGCTAGCAAAGGTACGTAATATACAACTCTAATTGTTTATACATAGTACATACGGAACATGTTCCCTTTAGACGAGTATATTTAATTATTCAGGAAATTCTGGTTATTTCTTAAAATTCAAAGTTTGTATCAAAACACAAATCCAGAGGTGATGTCTGAATTTGTATTTTGATGTTATTATAATGTAATAGTATTTCTCTAACTTGTATGAAATTAATGTCAGCTAGAGACGTGTCACGTACGGTTGCTTGAAATTGAGCACATTACTATCTTCTAGAAGCGAACACGAGACGGCAATCGCTGCCTTTAAAGATAACGTAAACCAAAATTATAGAAGTTGTAAGAGAATAGATTCCGACAAGAAAAGAAACAGTAGTTCAATCAATGGGGTATTTGACAACATTAAAAAAATACTACAAATAATGGTCATCCTAACAGATAATAGCGTAAAAAGACATTTAAAACTATAAATTAAACTAAAATAAGCATATTTTTTGAGAATTTTGCTTTAAAATATCTAATATTTTTTCAAATTTTTATCTGTGACGAAAACGCTCTGTGATCGATCACAGCACTGCTGACGTCACACGCAAGTAAACACGGCTTTGTGACAGAACAGAACAGAAACAAACAGTTCTTGTGGATTATTTATAGGAGTATTTGTACATTGTGCAACTACACACCATTTTATTCACAAAGTTTGAAGAAAAACTTTGACTTCACTGCTTTAAGGTTATACAAAATGTGTGACGTCACGTAATCGGCTCCATACAAGGTGATAGCGTTTTTCGCGCGTTTTTGAAAATTTAAACTTTAACATCGATTTTTTGTTAAAATCCGATGTTTTTTTTTTTAAATATCAATGTAGTGTGCATATTATAATAATATGCTAAGGAATAATTTAAAATGGTTTTCCAAAATTTGTCAAATACCCTATTGATAAGAATAAGAATAATTTGTCACATTACAAATGTACCATTACATTGCTCCCTGGATCTCACACTAGTATTCCCTTTGTCGTGGGATCCAGTCTCCTTTACTCCATTATGACAATATAAACCAAGATGACGTGCGTGCGTGCGTGCGTGCGTGCGTGCGTGCGTGCGTGCGTGCGTGCGTGCGTGCGTGCGTGCGTGCATGCGCGCGTGCGTTCGTAATTATAGAGGTTGTAAGAGAATACATACATGGCTGATTACTTTGCTTATTCAGCACCCGTTAGTCATCACAATAACTACGTAGTAATGGCATACCCATCATCAGAGTAACTTATTAGAAACGTCTAAATAATTAAAATAATATCTTTTGATAAATGAACGTGTATTATACGCCATACTAGAATAAAAGTGCCCAAATTATCAACATCAATCAGCAGACAGCATTTGACATCTCATTTATTCAACATTGTATGTATCTCTTAGTTTCAGCTGCCCGTTCAATAGCTATCAACAAGGGTGTCATCTGTTCAAACAGTGTGACTGAACTCTTTATTCACTTTAAAAATGCTGAGACAAGTACTAAGTAAGTACCTTATCGTATATTTTCACAAAGAGCTTAAATAGGTCAGTCACTCGATATTTTAGACTTGATCCGCGACAACAAAGATACGTAAAAATATTATTAACAATGTACGAACATATTTTTAAACTTTTTACTCATGCTTAAGTATTAACTTTTTCTTAGAATATATTGGATAAAACTCAAGTCTGATCAATTTAAAGGCAAATATCCAAGATGGGACTTGTAACTTCAGCAGTCTCGTGCTAGGGGAATACTTTAACAACTAAATTACCTGAACCGTTGATATTATACTGTAAATAGATCAGAAGGCAACCGATCGATCGAAATGACTAAACGCAATTTTAAGCTTGTTACTTATTTTAGAGGAAGTTAGATTACGTATTTTAAATCAAATAAAATGGTTTTGTTTTCGTCATTCAGACCAATCTTTCAGAAGTAATTCTAAAACAAATAGCATAGTATAAACTATAAACGGTACACTTAAAAACAGCATGTTTATCTTCTGAAAACCTTAGCATATATTTTAAAGAACATCTTGGGTAACAGCAGATAAACAAAACTAGTGTGCCACTAGGTATGTTGCAAGCGGCACAAACATTTATATAGTTAATACACTTGTATAAGCACAACAGTTACGTAAATTATGCAACGGACAAATCCCAAAATACACGCTAAATTACATACTTACAAGTTCAACGTAGCAGTAAGTCGTACAACCTCGAGTAGCTATAGTATATTTCTGTAATGCACGTAAGTCTATTTATGTTTTTGACTATCTCACCTCCGGCAACTGAAGACCCAAAGACGGTGTTCGGTTTAAACAGGTCCGAGTCTGACATAACCATTCCCCGTATCCGAAAAAAGGGGGATAAGTGTATTATATCTTTATTTTCGACAACTAGGTATTACGTGTCGATTAAGATAGGAAAAATATTGAATCAGTCCAGGCGGGATTCGAACCCGCGAGCCATCTCTTACAAGCAGAATGCTTTGACACCTGAACCACCGGACCCTACCCGAACTACTCCAATCTTTTTATATATCCGTTTTTGAAGCGACAGTGGAGCCATCTACCGAAGTTCTTACGAATTATCGGAACCAATGAATGATTTTTTGATGACATTTTCAAGCATGTAGCATGCTTATAGCAAGCATGCTAAAGGCTAGTTAGGTTAATTTCTAAATTTTCTAGAATTAATAAACTTACGGATCTTGTTATTTTCCGGTAACGTAATACACAAACATGGGTACTACTGAGTCATCATTTAAAGCTTGCATCAGAATCTATTCTCTTACAACTTCTATAATTTTGGTTTATCTTATCTTTAACGGTCTGTCATCCGACAAAGAGCCAAAGTTACCGACATAGCTCGCAGAATAAGCAAGCTGTGGTGGCAATGGGCTGGCCACGTCTGTCGAAGGACCGATGGCCGTTGAAGCAGGCGAGTCCTAGAGTGGAGACCGCGAGAAGGCAAACGAAGGGTAGGACGCCCCCTGACCAGATGAACCGATGACCTGAACAACGTGGCTGGAACGGACTGGATGCGGAAGGCGGAGAACCGTACGAAATGACACATTGGGAGAGGCCTATGTCCAGCAGTGGACTGCAGTGGGCTAATTGATTGATTGATATCTTTAACGGCATCGACTGCCGACTCGTGTTCGCTTACTGACTTTGACATCAATACATACAAGTTAGAGAAATACTATTACATTATAATAACATAGAAGCCATATGAGTAGACCTTAAACCTTATTTATTCATTTTATCACTCACAGATTCTGTTTAATGGTGTTATTGCTCTCAATCAAAATTAGGACAAAATCCAGAAGGGGAACGAATGAGTGACGCAATATCAATTACGTATATACTCATCACTCAATAGATTCTATGGTATCACGAAACAGTTGATGCTACTAAGATATACAATTACAATGACGTATTTCTTTAGGTCAATGAACTATTTGAATAGTAAATTAGGGTTAATATAGACGTAGCTATTAGATTTCTTTGTCAGACGAAATTAGGCTCAACATCGGAATATCGTCTGGAACACTGCCCAACCGTAAAGAAAAGATACCATAAAAAAAAAACAAAAGCGTCGAAATGAGAAATTCTTTAGATATACTCGTATAAATGAGTATAATCTAAGTATATTTCGCTAAATAGCTAGGCAATGACCTCAATAAGTGTGTATTATAAACTGTGCGCGCGTCTTCGCCCGCTTAGCTTCGCTTCGCTAATATAGTATTTTACACTCACATAAGAGTTTAGTTTCACTAAAAACCTGTTGTTTTACCATTCTTAAGAATTTAAATTTCTTCATTTGTATATTTACAATATATGTATGTATGTAATGTATGTATGTACATAGAAGAACACCCTATATTATTTCCACAGTGGATTCTTTCAATTGAAACTGTGACAAATATGATTGCAATTAAAGAAGCCGGCACTGCGAGGTCAATAAAAAATACTACGATGATGCAGATAAAATTAAAGACCAACTAGCGTATCTAAAACGATCTGCCTTCAAGGACAATTTCAATTTGAAGCTTCGTTAATTCCATTGTTACAATATACTGAATAAAAGACAGTACTTCTCATATATTTATATCTTATTATACACATTTTATTAGTAACTTGTGAGCTTAATGACTTGTTTTGAGGCTCTATAGTAATCTATTAGTTCTTGCCATTAATTGATTTGGTTGAACTATATCTATACATACATATAAATAAAATTGGAGTGTCTGTTTGTTATATTTAAATAATCGTTTTTTACTACATGCATATGAATATAATACGTCTGTCACGACGACACCTTACAAATTTTGTCTTTCTGTCTGTCTGTTTGTTCCGGATAATCACTGAAATGGCTAAACCGATTTTGACGAGAGTTTTATTGGCAGGTAGCTGATGTAATAAGGAGTAACTTAGGCTACTTTTATTTTAGAAAATTTTAATGCTCAATAGCGTTGACTCAACACTAAGCGATAACCAACATCCACGCTGGCGGATCCGTGGGCAACAGCTATTTTCAATTTATCTAATAGGTATAGTCAGCACTATTCAAATATTAACCAAAAAAGTACTCAAAATCTGAGTACCAAAACTCCAATTTTATGCAGTGCTCGAACAGATGTAACTTTGTAAGTATTCAGCGTAGTGAAACCATCGAAGCAATCAGTTTTTGGGTATTATATGTACAAACGCGGGTCGATGGCATCTAATCAAGACACTGTAGGGTTTTTTTTTTACCGTGAGGGAAAGTCCTATATATATATATAATCCTACGCAAATAGTAGGCGACTTCTAGCTTGACTCAAATGAAGCATAGCTTTTAATAGATATGTTTGTTCTAGAACGCGATTAAATATATAATAACTGTAGTGATGGGAATTTTTTTTACGTGCGGGAAATCCCCACGGATACCCCTCCCCCTTCGAAGGGGGAGGTTATGTCGGACTCGAACCGACTAAACCGCACGCCGTCTGTGGGTCGATGTGCTAGGCCGAAGGTGAGGTTGTCTCGAGACATATACCTCACACCTCGGCTGACCCAGCATTCCACGCGGTCCTCGACTCGCCCCCGTATGGGGCGAAGTGATGAGACTCAGGAAAAAAGTAGACTCGCACTGATAACGTTCAATTTTGTTTTATTAAACTTTATACACCTTATTTTACCTAAACATCTTCAATACAACTTTCACGCGTTCGTCCTTTGTCTGTTACGGACACTGCTATCCTCTCTTTCACTCATTCACTGCGTTCGGGTACGCATTCAAAACTATCAATCCCACATAACTATACATACATACATAAAGACCGCAGATAGTTAGCATTATTCTATTTTATAATTCAGACATAAGTAAGCCGAATATTATTATAGTTCAATATACAGTGCTATTATCGCTACAAGTGTTTTCTTCCAGTCATTCTTGACCTTGTGGACAGAAATGTACAGAAAAGACAAAATAGAATTTTGGTGTCGTTCATTATACTCACCGATTTATGATGCGGCGTGTGATCATACAAATAGTGTAAGTATTTACAGTTGTGTGTCCTAATTACCTGAAAGTAGAATACAATAGTATTAATTATACATACACAAGAATACATAACTTAGACTATATACAAACTCTATGGACGTAGCAGGTGTCATTTCAAAACGGCATAAAAAATGTGTACTTACTACTTCGATGTAATTTGCCATATACATACATACCTACATTGAAATAAAACCACTTTTTAACGGATTCTGTCTCGATTTATTTGTTCCGTTAAAAAGGGTTTTATTTCAACGAGTGATTTTCGCGTAAACTTTAGAAAATATCTTATTCATTCATTCCATGACACATTGAAAGTTTAAAGAACAATATTTACATTAGGTATCTTACTCACACGAAATTGAGTTTTCATGCCGTTTTTGCAATCAATTTTCTTAGTCAAGCTGTATCTTTGAAGTATATGGTCTAGGGTACCTACACACTATCTTGAAGATGGTTATAAAATTTATTGATCTACCAAACAGATTTTTTCTTTCCTTTTCTATTAAATTACTCTTACCGCAATATCACAATGTTGAAGAACAATTAATGATCAATTTATGGAAGAACTAAAATAGCTTACTGCAGAATATAGTGAAGCTTCTGATGCGACCACGATCAACGCAAGGATTAAAAAGGCTATAGAAGATAGTGAAGTGGTAATACTGTAAACGAAGATCAAAGCAACCAAAAACTGATTGAAAAAAAAATGGACTAAACAAAATGAAGTCACGACAAGGAAACAAACTGAAAATCGATACAATAGAAAACCTCTAAAGTGCTATAATGAATACAGAGGACTGCAATGACGCAAACAGAAAAAAAAACAAATAAGGTGGAGGAACATAAAAAAAAGAATTGTATACGTACAAGTGTTACAAGATCAATATTGTAAACAAAACACACATAAATTTCAAGGTTCTCGTTAAATGCTTAGCACGTACAATTATGTCATATCGATTAAACAGCATTAAAGTGTAATTACTACATACATATTTGTTTAACTAATAGTCTACATTATCGATAATGATATTATCCAAACCTTTTAAAATAAGTATTACAGAACAGACATACGCAGTTGGTTTAATCCTGAAGACAACCAAACTACGATAAATTAAGGTACATGATGTACATTACTGAGCAATTTCTTGTTACTAAAATGCAGCGGTAAGTAGGTTAACATATTAAATGATGAAGAAATCTTCTCTAGTCAGTCTTAGGATGGGTAACCATTCTTAACATAATGAAACCCCTCCGTACGTCGTAGAGCAAGGTAAGTCTTCAGTCCTGGTTGCCATTTAAAATCTGTGTCATGTAAGCATTTGGTGCCCTAAAAGGACTACTTGGTCAAAATTTTGATATCGCTTGTGCGTTCTGGAGGAATGTCGCATTATGGAATATACTCGTATTAAAGCTCGATCGTTTCGTAGTTAGACTAAATGTCGACCCGGACTGAGTTGAGAGGATATACCGATTATGAAAAGCTGTTAATTGAACTGAATGCAAGAGTCGAAGGACCAAAATTAAGCTCATCATTTGACGGCGGCATATTTTACACTAGTCGTTATCGCAACCCTTTTTTTTTTTTTTTTTTTACGTGCGGGAAATCCCCACGGATACCCGCCCCTCCGGAGCCGGAGGGGTAGGTTATGTCGGACTCGAACCGACTAAACCGCACGCCGTCTGTGGGTCGTGGTGCTAGGCCGAAGGTGAGGTTGTCTTGCGACATATCCCTCGCACCCCGGCTGACCCAGGGCCATCCCTTTCGGTCTGGCCCTCCTCGGGAGGTGGGGACCACGCCGTCCCCGACTCAACCCCGGTGTGGGGAGGCGCGCATCGTCCTACAGGCGCGCATCGTCCTACGTTATCGCAACCCTTAGAAACTTATTAACAGGATAAAAGTAGGTAACGTATTATACATAATCCTATATGCTGTTCCAAACTATTAAACTCTGTGGAAAATTTTATTTAGATATAACTTTGCAGTTGCTTCTGATAACATAATTTTTAGTAATTATCCGAAAACTTTTTTTATATAACTTTGCAGTTGCTTCTGGCAGTTAGGTACATTAGAAGGGTATTTTGTTTTTTTTTTTTATGTAGGACACCTCAATTTGACTTCACCTCGCCTGATGGTAGGCTAAAGGCAAAGTCTCAGAAAAGAGGGTCACCATTACATACACGTACCATGTTAGCAATGGTGGCACTCAGCTTGACGGCCTCATCAGATGCTTTTTCACGCCCCCCTTAAAGGACCCGGGTCTGTAGGAAGAAGGAAACACGTGAGCTGGCAGTCTTAATGGTGCGACAAAGAAAGGAGTCACCAAACCGCTTGGTTGTTGAAGGAATATTCTGCACCGTATACGGGTGACATCTAAGCTCTGCTGGTGTTGTCCTATGTAGGAAAGGAGAGGGCGGGACCAATTGGAAGAGCTCATCAGAACATTCACCATGGTAGAGATGGTAAAATACTGCCAAGGATGCAACATCTCTACGTATCTGCAAAGGCTCAAGGGTGCTTGTGACCTCGAGATTCCCAATAATGCGGAACGCACGTCGCTGCCACCTGTCGAGAGCATCTAATAAGTACGTTGCGGAGCCATCCCAGAGATGTGAGCAGTATTCCACGCAGGACCGAATTTGGGTCTTGTATAGAAGACACCGCTGCTCCGGCGTGAAAAATCGTCTCACTCTGTTCAAGACTCCGACCTGATTGGTTCACGGAGCCCCGCGTAGCGTGATTTTATAAAAGCTGAAAGTTTTTCAGTGCGTGCTCCCAACACATGTAAGAACGATGGCCCATTATGAAGTTTGGGTCATAGTGGCCTTGGCGAAAATGGCGAAAGTCTAGCATTCACGGGCTCCTAATTCACTAGGCAGTGCTTGTACAATTTTAGAGACCGATTTTATCTAGCTCTGGAAATTGTCTATACTAGTTCTAGAGATGAAAATGAAAATGTTCGAATGGATTATTACTACTTACTCCAATTCAAATCAATTGTTACAATATATTCTCAAAGTAGGCTTCTAAACATTTACTAGTCTCTAGATTCTGAAATAAAAGTAAATCAATTGTCACAATAAATTCTCAAAGCATTAACATCCAAACACTTTCTACAATTCAATTACCAAGTCGGCTACTTGGCGTATCCATGCTAGCATTACTATTGCGACTCGATATGTCAATCTGTTCGTAACCTCTGTATTCTGAGATCGCAGTACATAAGATATTATTAAATCACAGCTATGTTTTTGCCCATGATAAGGAAGAATACTTTGATTCGGATATTTCAATAATTCATGGATTATACCACAAAAAATAATTCGAAGTTACATGTTATACCGTCGCATAATTCTAATTGAAAACTTGTCAACTGAACAGCATGATTCAACACCTCAGTAGGACAGTGTATATTTCATGCCTATCCTGTCATCTAACTACAGCGGTGATGTAGACGCCGTGAGGTTTAGTGGTAGCCCTTTCGGAGGGACTTTGGTGGTTAAAAGCTCCTTATGAAGCGAGTCCCATACGGGTCATTTAATGGCCCCCACTAACCGAGATGCGTGCGTAAAGCATTCCACACGTAAAAAAGAATAACTCAACATTACACTCGAACATTTATAACGAGCTAATTATCACTATCTCATATGGGAGATTCCTCTTTTATATAGAAATAATCTATGTAAAATAAATAAAACCTTTGGGTTACGTAGTATTTATTATTACTCGTTAAGTAATAACATTATTCAACAGACAACTAACTATCCAGAAACTATACTTTGCTATATTTATTCAGTTTCCAAAATCCTCCTAATTGAATTCTCTGTAGTGTCACACAACTCCATTCCTATGCATCACTTACATACAGTTGAAGCTGCAAATTCAAGTTGGATGTGTGCCAATAACAGCGTATATACCACAAACATTTAACATCGTATTCGAATGTGTAGTTTATACACTGGAGACACTGAAGCAGTATAAATACTGCATTGACTTCGAAAGCATACATACTCCTTACTACATTATTAATTATACATACCCATGCAATTCAATTCAATATTTTTCTTTTTTTATAAGGATGGAGTATACATTTCCAGGACAGGTAGAGACTCAAAGTCAAAGTTAAAGATTTTATTCAATCTAGAACAATCTGGTTGTTTCGTATTGACGTCAATAATAAATTCTACTTAACCTAAGTTTACCACAGCTTCCAAGGCGCTGGTGGAGAAGAAACGGCGCTACAAACTCCACTGTGGCATTTTTTAAGATGACTGTAATTGGCCATTTGCTTTTGAAGGCCAATAACCAAGCAGAGAACAAACTCCCTTATAGAAAGAATGTGGGTGATGGTCTATTTCTCAGCACTATTTGACTGCTCAGTTGCTTGAAGTAGAGTCGGTAATTATGAAATTTAATATGTTTACCTAATTTTATCGCGGACTGTACAAGCTTTTCATGTAACATAGACTTGTTATAGCCACCGTTCAGCCTCTGATTTTATACTCTATTTTACTGTTTTCGTCCCTTTCAGGACATGAAAATACGCGAAAAATACATCAGTTAATAATTTTGAGAAGAAAATTTGTCTGAAACTTTCATGAACATCGAGAAAATTTCATGCATAATCTTAGCAAAGCATGTCAACAGTGTTTAAGAATCAATTGACCAGATATAAATTGAAAGAGCCGAAGTTGTCCCCTGAATATATATGACTACGCCAGACGCATTCTTTTACGATGAGAGCAATTTTTATTGGGATTCCGATCTCAACTATATACTTAATGGAATATAACATATAGCATCGGATAACAGAAAGCCCTGGAGCATTCTGTATAAAAGGACATAAATAGATAAAGCATGTTTTTAGTTTTTTTGGATCACATAGTAAACTACCCTTGTTATAATATAAAACTCTCTTCCCATTACGCCAAATGCTTGGTTTTAGTTTTTCGTGAGCTTTCACAATACGAGGTCGACCTAATAGAACATAATCTGGTCAAATTGAATACAGATTGAAACCAGCGGGCTCGCATTAAAAGTATACTAAAAGTGTAGAAGAAGCTTGTAAAGAATGTCAGATAGAATCAGGTGGCGGATGGAAAAGGACGTGAGATGTGCATTTGTGAGAATGGATGGATATATGAATTGATAGATGTCTGTTTTACACGTAAAAATGTTTAAACCGATCTGCCCCTCTGATGGAATAGAATGACGAATGTATAGGATTTGACGTATTTGACATGCGTTAACGACTGTCATTTAAGTCAAATCCCATACATTCGTCATTCTATTCCTCCGAACGCCGGCTAGCGAATTGCCACTTGTCTAGACGGGCTGGATGAAATTTGACTACCTACACTATGGGGTTTTCAAGAATGGCATTAGAAGGTTTCTTCAGGTTAGGCAGCGCAAATGTAACGCCCCTTGTTTTGCATACGTCCATAGACCACGGTAACCACAGGTGGGCCGTGTGGTTGTCTGCCACGTAAAAGGTATAAAAAAATTAGCACAGCGACTGGTTGTCTGAAATAGCACATTACATGGCTGCTTTTAATCTCGGTGAAATCAGTATTTCCCGCAGAAGGCTTGGGACAGATGAGTCAATATTTAGTTTGAGTCTATACTACAGTAAGAATATAAATGGCGGTCTGTCAGTTTTGTGTTTCATATGCAGACGTAGAAATCTAGTTCAAATCTTCTTATACTTTTTGTCTGTCTATAAAAACCTACTTCTTTATGGACTGAGGCTGGAATAAAATCGTGATATGACTGTAAATTATTATTTCGCGTTTGACTGAATACAGAACACGTGATAAATATACATAAAATATAATATTTGAAAAAGCCGACTGTTCTTACTGTGGTACAACACTTTTGCAGTAAAATAGGAATCTTCGAAATCATGCTACACCCATATTTCGAAATATCGAATGTATATTTGTCAACTAGTTTAATCAGCCGTTCAATCAACAGCCTAGGCCGTTATCTAAATGGCGCCATAAAACGTAATCATTTAAATTCATAATATCGAAAATTATAAATTACGTGCCATCCTGGTTGAAAGGACGTACTATTCGGTGAAGGAATACTTGGAGGAATCTGAAAGCATAGTATATAGAATGGAATAATTAATTAATTACATGTGTGACATAAGCTGTATTATTATTTAAAATTATTTGACATTAGATATTATTATTGTATAACTTAATATTTCTACACCTATTATGGTAGAATATGTATGAACAATGTAATAACATTAAGACCTCGATGTACCATATTCGGAGAAATAAATTCATTCATTCATTCATTCATTCATTCATTCAGTTTTTGATTATATTTTTTTTATATATTTGTTTATACTAATGATCCAAACTCTAACTAGTTATTTATTCGAATGATTATTCGAATAAATGACTATAATATTCATAAATGTGTTTTATTCTAATATTTGTTTTTATAAATTTCTTAATCATAATTGCTACCAGAAACGAGATGCTACCAGTCAAGTAGATTAGGTTAGAACTGTGACTACAACAACGCGCGAGCCGAGCGAGCGTAGCGCGCGTGCCACGATAATAGAATATTATGAAGAAAAAAGATCTAAAAAAATAATTACGAATTTAAACTGGTTCTTGGTAGTTACAGTATTAATAAAAAAATTACAATCATTATAACTGTTCTGAGTTCCGATGATAGTAATCAAAATGTATGAATGAAAAACGTATGAAAAATAAAATTATGAAGAGTGATGATTCTGAACATAAATCGGTAGTAAGAAAAAGAATAGGATTAAAAAATTTATGTGAGCCAATATAGACCCGCTTTTTGCTCCATACTCCATGCTCTTAACAGTTCCAGTAATTAAATCTTCTTCGTGTGAATTGTGTAGACTAAATCTAATAATTTATATTTACTTAAGGTACACAACCAGGTACCACATATGAATATCTCATATAGTCTAGTACTATTTGAGAAGTTCAGTGATAGAGAAAATAGTCGTACTCGGCATAGGAATAAGCTATGTCTGCCTATGGTAAGGCTAGAATTGTTTAAACGAAGTGTGTATTGCATGTGTGTAAAAATATTTAATCACTTACCTAATGACATTGCTGAATTACCTATCCGATTATTTAAAAGGACATTAACTAGAATATTATTAAATAAAAATTACTATGACATAAATGAATATCTAAATGACAAATCTATAGAATGACAATTAAATATATGTAATTAAATCAACAAAGTTCTTAATAATGTTAATGTTAAATGTAAATTGAAATTGACAAAATATGTATTTTGCATGCCATCATGTGGCAGAATATGTATGAACTTTATTATATTGTAACACCTTTCTATCTACCATATTCTTGCAAATAAATAAATTAAACTTGAAATTAAATTTGAAAACAGTCTAGCCAGTAATATACACAAAATTATGTATTCCAAGTAAACGCTTAACATTTTCTATTCAAAATATTCATTCAATTTTTTATTTTCAATGATAACTAATTTATAACAGACTATTACCACACAAAGTGTTTCTAACCACAATTGCTATTCAGTTAGTCCCATTGAGACCCATTGTACTGGACCGACCAATTAAACGCGAGGCATAATGTACGGTTAGGTCAGGTTAGTCTTTGTGACTTGGTTTGATCGCTAACGAACTGTCGTGCCAGTACGGGAACTGATCATGAAATTGTCCAACAGAATTTTTATTACACATTTTTTGCGCTTAAGTCAATTCACAATTTAAAACTGTACGGTATTCGGAAAAGTTTTATTATAAACGTTTTTATATAATGGAGTTAGGGACGGTGAAGTCACGTCTAACAGATTTAGTTTATATACTATATAAAGACGTGAAACCTTGTGCCTAAAAGTAATGTGTGGTACTATTAAGGAAATACGTAAAATAAATTCACATATTTTATATAGTTTAATTAGATAATAGCTTGTTCAAAATAAAATAAGTAGCTAAAAAGATATGCTGTCTATAGTATCTTACAAATCATAGGACGCGTCTAAGTATTAAGTGCATTCGATATATTTAACTCAAATAATACCAGATATCCCTTATAGATTTTTACACAGCTCCTGACTCATCGTCATTCGCAATATCAACCAATAGCTACACATCCACTTCATTAATTTGGACTGACCGAGACCAGATGTGCAGTATCGGCAGTGATTTTTTCACTGCACAGAAGGGTAGAATGAATTAACCCAAATTCCTCGCTCACAGCTTGGGTACGTTCATATATTATACGTAGTAAACGCAGTTTTCTTGCCTACCGTTTGACCCGGGGACTTGTAATCTTGCAGTAACGGTCTCGGAAATTAATTGCAAAGGGCCTCGTATATTCATAGTTTTAATTAACATGGAACTATTACACTCAGTTAAAACGGTTTTATTTACATTTTATGTCTAATTTTATCATGTAGATTTGTATTGTCATGTCTTGTGTATTAAGAAAGTTTTGGAAAATTTCGAAATATATGTGTGTACTGTCGTAACAAATATGGCTTAGCAATATTTAAATTTACAGTTATCGGGGCCTTTGGAGTTACTAGGTTAATAGGAGGTAGGACACGATGGTATTTTCATCCAATTGAGCAGTCCGACTGGGGAAATACCTCCACCCTAGAGAATGCCATAATAACCTCGTGTTGTGTCAGATACCGTCGGTGTGTAGGATAACAGGAACTCACTGGAGAGATTTTGTGCTGTCAGTGGGAATATCAAAGGCTACTCCTGCTAACACGAGTGTAACTCCTCAGTAACCACGGTTTCCATTAGGTGGGCCGAGTGCTTGTCTGCAACTTTAGTAGTATAAAATAAAGTTACAGAGGATTACAAAAATACTAATACATAAATCATTTATTGGTATATTAAAATACGAAAATCGATGGCCTATTATTAGAAATTTACACATATTAAGTTACACAAGAATCATCTTAAGAGCATTATGATGAGACCATCAAGTTTAGGGCAACCATTATAACATTATTCGTGTCTGTAATAGGGACTCTCTTTCCTGAGACTTTACCTTCAGCTTGCCATTAGGCGAGGTCAAGTCATATTTACGTATCAAATATTAAAAACTTTGACTCGGAGCTGATTTACTGCTGTTTGTTAAGTAAATGTACATGCTTGCTATACCTTACCTCCAACAAAAAACAATACACGTAGATTTTAAAAAGTAAGTACTTAAAACAAAGCCATGGCAGCCGCACTGCATCGAGATGACTTTTTAATAAGGAAGCTCTTTTCGTTCCACTCCGCTGATATCGCACAATATATTTAAAGTCCTATTGTAACAGAACAAGAATCTCCATTACAATAACTCAAGTAATAAAATCAAGCGCATAGCAAAGAAAAAGTAAATTACATTTTACGTCCCGCATCGAAACAACAACAAAAACTGAATATTACGCAAAGTTATGACATTGAAACGCAGTAGGTACACAATATGACATTTTTCCTTAATTTATACAACATAACCCTCCAATGCAGAGGTCATTAAATTCGGCCACTATTGAAGAATCTAAATCATGCTAAATAACGCTAACAACAAAACCAACAATCTAGAGCTTCATTGCAAGGCCCTAGAACAGCGAATTAATCAACTTGAACAGGAAAAAATGAAAAGCATGGTCGAGATCGCCGGAATTCCATTCAAACCCGAAGAAGATGTTACAACTATAGTCAACACTATATCTCAAAAAATCCAGACATCTACTGAAGACGTGCTTTCAGTAAAAAGAATTAAAAAGCTCCCTCAGGATGGACAGGACAAGGCGGAAGGCGATAAGGACTCCAGCAAAAATAGATCAGTCATTCTACTCACTATGAAGGACGAAGAAAAGAAAAGCACCTGGATTAATGCAGGACGAGAAGCCAAGATGACGAATACCGAAGTGGATCCTACCCTTGATGGAGGAAGAGTCTACATAAGAGAAGCCCTGACGAGTCCTATCAAAACTTTGCTGTGGCAATCGAAGAAAAAGTTGAAGGATGTCTACAAGTACGTCTGGTGTAAAGAGGGCAGAATCCTGGCTAGAAAAGGAGACAAATCCAAAGTTCGTGAAATAAGAAATATTACGGACATTGACAAACTCCTAGAAAATAAGTAGGTACACACATACAAGTTTATATGATTCACCATATCTCCCTACCGAACTTTAGCTATTTCTAATGGATCCTACAGATTTATCAAATGTTACCGAATACTTTAATGTTTCTAATATTAATGATTTCTTTAAAATTACACCGAACCTAAGACATAACATCAGCATTATCCATATAAACATACGATCACTTATCAAAAATTTTAACCATCTGGAACAAATCATACAAAGCTGTAAACAATCCATCGACATTATAGTGTTAACCGAGGTTAATATCTCCGAAAATATTTCCGCTTTATTTAATATGTGTGGGTATTCACAGCACTGTGAATTGCGCCAAGTTCGTAAAGGCGGTGGTATTATGTTATTTATAAAAAATCACTTAACATTCAATCCGATTAAAACTAAAACATATTCATTCGAATGCATTATGGGTAACGTCACCACGCCGTCTAAAAACGTAATTATGTTGTGCTGTGTATACCGACCACCAAAAAACAATAAATGGCTATTCACTAAGGAACTAAAATCACTTATTACACAGCGCACTTTACTAAGCGGAGATTTCGTTTTACTCGGAGATACGAACATCGATTTAAAATGTACACCTATGTCGTCAGCAGCTATAGAGTACACCAGCTTACTGGCCGAGTGCGAATTGTTTCAAGCTATATCTGACTATACTAGAATCGCAAAGATTAAAGATAAAATTACGAAGTCATGTATTGATCACATTTTTGTAAAAAGCTCTCATTATGACCCGCACTCGGCCGTCGTCAGCACTGTACTGGCGGATCATTGCCTAACTGCTCTTGCGCTTAGTTGTGACAGACGAGTACAGGATGCTCCGAAAATCACTACAGTATATGATAATAAATTATTGCACACAAAATTAAATAACATTGACTGGTCTCGTACTAAATTCATGTCTGATCCGAGAGAAATATTAAACTATATAATTAAATCTTTTTATGAATGCTATAAACAAACAAAAAAAACCGTAAAATTAAAAATGCAATTGCCACCATCTATTTATAATTCTAAGATAAAACAACTAGCATACCAGAGAGACGAAGCATTCACAAAATGGAAACATGACCCATTTAATGCTGTGCTGCGAATGAGTTATAATAAATTACGGAATAAAACCAATAAAGCTATATACAGAGCAAAACAAAGATACTTAAGAGATAAAATAAAAAATTGTAATGGAGACATGCGTAAGCTGTGGCGAGTTATAAATGAGATGACTGGTAAACTATCTAACAGCATTGAAGATCACATCGTAAAATCCTTTCCCGATTTGACTCATAGTGAAGTGACTGAGAACTTTATTAATGAGTTTAGTAGTTGTGTAGACAAAATTAAAATTAAATGCTCAAGGCAAATAACTGACACTAGTAATTACATAGGCACAGATAGAAGTATAAGAATTAAACCGGCTAAAACATCGGATGTAATAAAGCTAATAAATTCACTTAATATAGACAAATCGCCTGGTGCTGATACTATTCGAGCCAAAGACATTAAAAAGATCTGTCACGAAATTGCACCCACAATTAAAACACTAATTAACACTATTATTTCAACCGGGATTTATCCCGATGCGCTAAAACTAGGTATGATTCGACCAATTTATAAAAAAGGTGCCCATAAAGTGTATTCTAACTACCGACCTATTACCATACTCTCGTGTTTAAATAAACTAGTGGAAAAATATATAGGTAACCAAATCCAAACCTTTTATTCTAAAAATAATATTATATCTACTCAACAATTTGGATTCCAACCGAAAAAAAGTACCACGCAAATGCTGGACAATTTTACGGATGAAATAAATGCACATCTGAACGATAAAAAACATGTATTGATAACATTTATCGACTATAGCAAGGCATTTGACACGCTTGTGCACGAAACTCTCTTTGACAAAATGGATCAATGTGGTATTAGAGGCCCGCTGTTAAAACTTATCAAAAACTACCATTCAAATCGACAAAACTTTGTTAAAATTGGAAATACCGAGAGTACAAAGATTAAAAGTAGATACGGTACGGCACAAGGCTCAATATTAGGTCCAATTGAGTATATAACCTACGTAAATGATATGGCTAGAGTGGTAAAAAACTGCACAATGTACCAATTTGCAGACGATACGGCAATTGTGTCAGCACATATTCACGTAAACCAAGCTCAACAGGCACTACAGGAAGATTTTGATAGTATCAACAAGTGGTCACACGATATGGGACTGGTGCTCAATGCAGATAAAACCAACTTACTCCATATTCATTCTGCGCATAACAAACTCAAAGAACAACCCACAATTATCGCCCATGAACATAACTGCCTGCACAACCCAAACATTAACTGTCAATGTCCTAAAATTTGCTTAGTCACCAAATGCAAGTATGTAGGCCTAACCGTTGACACTAAATTTAACTGGAGAAACCATATTGATCTGATTTGTGATAAACTTAGAGCTCTTTACTCTAAATTTCGTATTCTGAAACACCGATTACCTACCTCTACTCTAATAATGCTGTACAAAACATTGGTTGACTCAATTATATCCTATGGCCTAAGCTCATACGGCAGAACCTTTTCATCCTACTTAAACGATATTTATAAAATACAGCTTCGAATACTAAAAACAATAGCACCCACAAATATTAAATATATATATAAAAACAATATAAATAAACTATTCTATTACTACAATACATTACCAGTCACTCAACAATTTGAACTATCAATTTTAAAACAATATAATAACAACCCATCTAGTAACCTTGAACTATCTAAAATAGATCATAAAACTATAACACGATCAATCTCGTCAAATAAATATAATGTTCCTACCTTTAAAAACTTCTATGGATCTAGAACTGCTAATAGAATAATACCTAACCTGCTTAATAATATGACTACGGACATACGAACAAACTTCGGCAATAAAGATTTCATAACAAAAATTAAATCGTACTACCGTAACCAAAAACATAATGAAGCGTAATAATACCTAACATTTAAAAACATCCTGTATCACAGACTACGCACGTGCAAAACTATTGTCTATTTTTTATATAAGGTAAATCACTGGTTCGGATGCGAGCGAGTGCGAGATGCGTAAACGCAGACTGTATTGCGGAACTTATGGCAGTCTCGCTCTCGCCCGCGCGAGGCACATAGGTACATTTCGCTCTTCGAAGGAATGCACCTAATAATTGTAATAATTAAATAGGGACTTATTATTTTCCTATGTTCACAGTAGCAAAATTAATGTCTTACCCCTCAGTATTGTTAGATGCGACACATATTAAACCCTGCAGGGTTTTAGTGTCTTACTTTAAGATTTATGTAACATTGTATATTACTTAATAAATAAAAAAAAAAAAAAAAAAGGCTACATGCGTATTTTGTATCTCAGCTAATGTTCTTGGCACTCGACCAGAAAACAAAATTACAACTTAGCGGCGTAATTTATAAGACTAAAGTAACGTAACATAAAAGTATGACCGTATTTATTTTTGGGAAGCCAGGTTATGGAATTATTTTTTCAATCTGGTAATAGACAATAATGTTTAGAGGCACAATGACTCCAGACGCACAATGATACAGACGTACAATGCAAGCGTAGTACGGAAGTTGTTTGCAAGTCATAAGGATATAAAATATGTAATTTCTTTCCCAAAGGTACAGTTTATTTTTGAGCGACTTTGAAGGAAAACCCCTACTAGCTGAAACGAGACTACACATAAATTTTTTGGCTGCTATTTTCCAGTGGTAACGCACATGGTGGTGAAAAGTCTTGAGCGACAATTCAGCTATATCGTAACTTCATTATGTACTTAGGTTTATAAACGAGTGTTTGTTAATAGTCATATTTAAAATAAAGTTGATTGAGTATTTGTTGCTAAATTAGTCATAGGCCACCTTTCGAAAATGGCTGTAAATGTATAGTATTGGTGTTGAGTTCTTAATGGTCAAGTGGCTGAATAAATATAGTATGTGATATTCACATAAAAATATATTCTTTTAAACTTATTTATATTGTTAAAAGTGTGGAAGGTAGGAACAATTAAAATAAAATCACTTTCAAACCAGCACAATTAATTCAATCACAAGTGTGTTGCACACGTCCCTAGGCCACGGTAACCACTTTTCACCAGGTGGGCCGTGTGCTTGCCTACCACCTCAGTGGTATAAAAAACCATTGCAATTTATTTGACATTATTTTATATTTAATACGGCGCGGCGTTTCAACTACCTTTCAGCAGTCGTGGTAGAGGATTTTACTTCAGTGATAAATAATAATTCTCATCAGCATCATAAATACGCTGACGCTAACGATATTGATGACAATTGTAAGTCTACATGACATCAATTTGCATATGTACAAATTATACTAGCTACTATATAAATATTAAATATTTATATAGTAGCTTCGAATAATAAATAATACTACTAAATAATAAATATTCTACAACATTCTACACAACTCTGTCTATTTCTAGAGCCATGGTAAGCATATCTTAACTGGCTTAACCAATACTTACACTGAGTGGAAACCGAATACCCTGACCTCTAACTTAGCAGTCGAACGCTGTAGTTCTACACCACAGAGATCGTCTGACGACTATTTACTAATTAAAATAAATAGTTAAAATTGTTAATTAATAGACCTTAATGGTGCATTATGAAATGAAAAATTATTTTAGTACAATAAGCCCATCCATGATGAAAGTTAAATTCGTGGTTTCGATTTTGTAATATTGTTCCTGAGCAAACTAAGGTGCACAAATACTACGTCCCAAAGTCACTCAAATATAATATCAAAATGAAATCCGCCATCCGAAGTTTTAAATCAAATAAATGTCAAGATTACATCTTTAGAGTGCAAAACATTTGTCAAATTGAATAAGCATATATTTCGCAAGAAAGGTATCATTATGAATTCAATTGTAACAAATCGGATTTTGAGATGTTATTTGGCAGGTGCGTGTAATTGTTAATTTACAAATAACTGCTACCGTATTCTTGTAGATTTTGATAAAAAGGGATAAAGCGAAGAGGGAATACCCTTTTGTTATAATTTCCTTGCTTTTGAATAAGTTTATTTATTCATCCAAAGAAGATTTTTTTCTAAAATAGATAGATTTGAATAGTCATCTATCAAGTCATCTGACAAATGAAAATCATGAAAATATCATACCATGCAAAAAGAAAGCAACTTATTCACTACAACATAAAAATATTAAAAAAAAGTCACAAACCCTTAAATAAAGTACTGTAAAAGATAATGAAAACGGAACGCAAGTCTCGTTTGTCGCGTATAATGTGGGCCTGGCATTAAAATAATAGGGTTGTCAGTGAGGATCGTCGAATTCCAACCCTTGGCGAATATTTCGAAGGTAACTAGGAACATATATTTTATGTCACTCGACTCGGACAGCTATATAAATAAGAGCAGTGATTGAGGGTATATTACAGTGTATACGTAACTTGATACACATATTGTATCACACATTGTTACATGCCGATTGCAATAAAAAAAGCTAATACTAAGAAGGCACTAACCAAAAGTTAACTCAAATTGACGTCACGATTTCAGATACTGATTCAAAGTTATTTAAAAGATTTGAGCTATTTAATGTATTTAAATTAAACGTTATACATCTATAGATTATTACTTCTGAATGGTACCTATAAGAAAAATTGATTTATTTTATTTTAGAAATACAGTGTCGACGAATCTTCATATATTCTAGTACTTATCACAAACTTGATTTATGGATAGTATCGGGGCTTGTCACAAAAATCGGCACAGTCTATCAATAAATAACATTGTCATAAGCAGTATTTATTGTCTAGAGAACATGACATATAGATGTTTTTAATGATCACTAACAGAATAGGAATTATTACGTCAGACCAGAAATATAACTGTCGAAATATAAGTAAATAGTATTACTAGTTCACGCAGTATTCAATTAATCTACCAATTAGCTTATTGCAGTCTGCTGGACATAGACCTCTCCCAATAAGCACTAAAGCGCCCTATTCTCCGTCTTGCGCAACCAGTCTATCCCAGCCACCTTTTCAGGTCGCCCTTCCATTTTCCTCAATTTTATCTACACGTAATAAAGAAGAGAAATACTTGACAACTTAATGCGATCACAAAAAAATAAGACAACAAGTAAAATAAGTATACCTACTCAATCAACCCATGATAGCCAAATATTTTATTTTATTCTTTGACTGACAAAAGCAAAGCCCTTTGTCATTTGAGTACGGTAACAGCTAGGTTATTGATTGTCATGACATGACCTTACAATTAAGTAAAATGAGCACATATATTTGTGTAGGTATACGCATCACTTGTTGGATTTCTGTACATGCATGGCAGTGAAAAGATAATAATATGATATAGGCCATCACTCCGCCAAGTATGTTTGGATTCCATTCGCTCATAATAAAGGTGGGGTATTCGATCAATCTTTTGGGTGTTTGTTTCCACATCTTTTTATCTCTCCACGAGGGGCTCCTGCCAACCGTTATAATTAATGGAATATACAGTAGGTAAGTACCTTCCTCCAAAATACTCCATTTCAAATAACAGATGGTTAATTAGTTAGAATATTCAGCGGTCATTTTGAAGCATTTTTTCTACAAATACAGTCCCGAATATCGAGCGCAAATAAATCTTAGTAGGTACCAAATTAGTACATTTAGTTCAACCTTCGTAAATATGTTTTTTCGACATTTTGTTATCGGTTTCTTTATGCTGATGACTATCATTACTAGGTCCTTTTTCCAAAATAATTTATTTACCTTTAATGATATCTGATGTCGCAATCTACATTATCTCTGGATATTTTAATAAAAGAAATTGAAAAAAGACCGAAAAAGAAATTATGTAGATTCATTTGGCATTAAGTTATTATGTATTAAGAAGGTAAATATATATTGACAATGCACTTGTACTTTTCCACGATGTTTCATTAAAAACTGACCGATTTCGCCTTACGGCATTCTCAAAGATTTACATTGATAGTTAAGAACATTTCAAGACTTAAACACATCGTGGAAAAGTATAAGTGCATTTATAGCAAGTTCCACCATGTGCCATCAATCATCAGTATAAATGTTTTTATTTTTTACTGCAGGTACTTAAATTTTATATTATACTAGCTGTTGCCCTCGACTCCGCCCGCGTCGATGTCGGTTATCGCTTAGTGTTGAGTCAACGCTATTGAACATTATTTTTTTCTAAAATAAAAGTAGCCTAAGGTACTCCTTATTACGTCAGCTAGCTGCCAATAAAAGTCCCGTCAAATCCGGTCCAGCCATTTCAGAGATTAGCCGGAACAAACAGACAGACAGACAAAAATTGTTCAAAATGTTATTTTGGTATATGTACCTTTATATTTATTTAGGCATATGTAGTGTGTAAAAAACGGTTATTTCAATATTACAAACAGACACTCCAATTTTATTTATATGTATAGATGTATAGATTTACGAGCACATCATAGGTTAGTTGACGCATTGAACAACATGCTATCTCAGTACAAGACTATCTTAATAATGATATTAGGGCTTTCACGCACCATGCGTATGATAGCACCTTTTATGGCAGAGAGGGTAATCCCCATAAAGTGCCGCCTCATTTCAGATTAAAACCTCAAAATAAAATAATAAAAGGGAACTTCCGTTTTTGTAGCATATACTTATTTAAATATGGCAGGAATTTTATTACTTTATTTTTATTCCAAACAAGGCCTCAAAATTCATGACGTTTTACACTTGTTACTGGTTTTTGATGTATTTTATACGTGACCATAATATGTACTTCTAAACTTGTAAAATACGCGGTTGTACGAAAAATATTGCACGTATTTAATATAAAACAATTACATGAGCCATTCAACCTGGCGACCTGGGACTTATAGAGTAGAGCATTTGACTATAATCTACGTCAACTTTTGCATGAATAGCGTTGACTATTGAATTCTATTGTTCGCAGTATCTACGTATAAAATATTTTTCTACACACATGCTTATAAAGTGGCTATAATTTCACTGCAATTAGCCACATAATGACACCTGTAATCAAATCATGACTTTTTCATTGCTATAATTTACAAGTGAGTAATAGATTTCCTTTTAATTTTTATTGATTAAGGTGCTGTTTTCTTAAAAATGTTTCGAAATGAAAAAAGATCGTATTTAATAGTAAAAAAAAAATAATAAACCTACCTATTACCTGCTCATTTCATGTAAATTCGTATTTAAATAGATAATTTCAACTTGTACGCATTTAACAAACAAAACTTTCACTTTAATTGAGTGAAAGTTTTGTTTATTAAATACGTACAAAACTTTTGTTTCTCTGTAAAATCTTCAAACTTCCCATTAAATCTGCGACAAAAAAAAAGTAAACTCTTTTAGTCTAAGCGTATTATAGACAACTATAATACGCTTAGACTAAAAGACAAGACTACAAGCGCGCAAATAAAAATAAATTAGTTTTCAAGCTATTAGAAAAAAAATTCACGCCTCGTTTTCACTTTTGAAATTATAGTTATTTATTCAAATGTCTAGAAATACTAGTTATGAAGAAAATGATTTATGTTGTACAACGTCCAATATATAATGCGATTGATATGAAGCCCTTAACGGTATGGAAAGTTTACTACCTAACAACTGCAAGGGTAAATATGTATGTTAGTATTATTTTATTCACAAGAGTGTTGAACAACATCGTATTATACACATGTATATTGATGATTATCTTCCTCGGCTCTCTGAAGACCCTCACTTACGGCTCGGTTCTCAATGGCACCTCAGCAGTAATCACCAACTTTACACACTGTTACCATATTGTACTACTTTAGATTTAAAAAAAAATAGTTTCCACGTAAACCCAAAAAAATAATAATTTTTCAACAAGTAACTAAAGACAAGGCCCGTGTAAAGTGCTAACCTAGTTCACGAAACTTACAAGAAACTATACCGAGAATCGCAGGGATAAAACTATTCTATTTATGTATTACCAACCAAATTCATTGAACCAGTGATATAGTTCCTAAGTTGGTTTAACCAACTTAGGAAACTATGCAATTTCCAGAGATTATCCTAAGTTGACACGAACTTAACCAAATTTAGAAAACGTCCTTCAAACCTTAGTGGATTAGCACTTCTTCAAGGTTTGCCAGCCTGTTGATGGATTTATGGATTAATATACTAATCCGTCATGACTGAATACCAACACGGAAACTCAGGTAGCGATCACGTCATCTGCGCGCTCTTCGTAGGCAATAAACGTCATATTATATTATACGGTAAGTAAATATTTATCTCTTATCTGTGTCCGTGTCGATAATACCACAGCAGGGTTCTGTTTGCTTGCCTAGGACATTAATGAACACGCAACAGGCACAGAATAAATATCTTGCTAATAGGTGTGGTAGGTGATCAATGGTTGATTGTCAAATTATATAAATTTATTGTTACTACACGTCATAACGGTAATTTGTAATATGACGAATTCCAATAAGTGATTGGATGGATGACTAAAATTTCTATTATTACATACTGATGTATTTTTACCGATGATGATTCACTTAGTAAATTTTACAATTAAATTCAACAATAATTCTTTTATACCATTCCGAGGGCACAAAAACCACCGTGCCATCACTTTATACCTACTTCCAAAAGGGTAGGCAGAGTTATATTATAAGGAATACACGTAATAAGGAGAGCCTACTGCTGTCAGTTCACTCTCTTTGAGAGTACTGTGGCAATATTCTCACTCTTTGTATAGTTCCCTTCAAAGACTGAGAACATTACCGAAGTATTCTTACTTGGAACTAAGCTGGCACAACGCTTTTCATTCACAAGCTCAGACAGACCTTGATTGACAAGTTACAAGTATGTGTGTTATGAATAATATTTCATAAAAAAATGTCTCATCTTGTTATCAGATGCGTGAAGGTCAATCTTCTCTATACTATTAGAGAAACGATAACGCCTAAATACGTCAATTACTAATATGTATAGATAATTGGGACATCAACACCACAAGTATTAATATATATCGTTATCTATATCCATAAATCTATATTTACGACAAGTATTAGCCTATTCATGGTAACAGATATCGTTTCAGATTTTATTAATCGTGAGTAATGTCGAAGGGCAATGAGCTCGCGAGGAACTAAAAATAATTTGAGGAACTTATTAATATTGATAACGAAATATTGTATTTTTATCTTCCAAATTAACAAATACCATCTAAATGACAACACCGCAAGATGGCGGCTCTCGACCTTCGGAAGCTAACTTATAACAGTTTTTGCGTTCCTAGAATGACTATTCTTAATTATCGTATATCATAAATTTACTAGAAATACTTAAACTTATATTGTCGATGCAGAGATTTGAGATATGCAGCTAGTAGAAAATCTTCGGAGCCTAGGCCAACCTAACATACACACCTACTGATTGTTATGTATTGTACACTCAACAACAAAAGTAACATGATGGAATTGTAGATTATGGATCGCCTTAGCGCTAAATCTTTCATAAAATATCAAACAAAACATAAAATCACCCTCACTCCCTGAAATCCTAAAACTACTTCAAATATAAAATGTAGATATTTAACTGCCAAGTAATATTTGTCAAGTCAAGTGTATGAAAACTATTGGTAATAATGGTAGCGTCCTTTACACCTATTTCAAGAGCCGGATAACGCTGTCCGAAGTTGGCGATCCGATTACAGGATCAATGTATCACCCCTATCAACCCATAAAGCTTCCACTATCATATACTTCATCTATAATACCATACGTATTCAATGATATTTGGGATAAAACCATAAACTATCTATGATGGGAAATGCGTAGAAATAGTGCTGAGATAACTCGACAAGGTTTCGTTGCGTGTGAACTTTATAGATGAGTCAATACTGAGTTGAGAAGTCCATAATATGTATTTAGAATGACGTGTGCAGATTCAGAATTGACACTCTAGCTCTGGATACATATCATAACAATATCACATGTTCTAACATTATAATGATCTCAAGGGACCACGTTTTGTCCTTTCGCTAATTAATACGTTCCTTAAACTGTATCTGTCCCAGGGAGGATATTATATAGTAGAGGATACGTAATAGAACGGCCTTCACCCATCTGTTTAATGGATGAAAAGTTTTCATATCAAATTAAATTTATTTAATAACTAGCTGTTGCCCGCGGCTCCGCCCGCGTGGATTTCGGTTATCGCTTAGTGTTGATCCGACGCTATTGAGCTTTAAATTCGCCTCTCTACTCAACTTTGTCCCCGACTATGTACTCACCTCTGTTCTCGACTTTCTACTCGCCTCTATATTCGACTCTCTACTCGACTTTCTACTCGCCTCTATACTTGAATTTATACTCGACTCTCTACTGACTTCTCTGTTCCCGTCTCTACTCGACTTTGTACTCTTCTCTATACTCGCCTTTCCATTGGCCTCTCTACTTGCCCATCCATTCGATTCTCTTTTTGCCTCTCCACTGGACTCTTCCCACTCGCCTATCTACTCGCACCTCTACTGAACTCTCTATTCGATCTCTACTCGCCACTACATTCATCTTTCCACTCGCCTCTCTACTCAACCCTTTACTGCATTTTATTTGATTCTATACTCGCCTCTCCACTAGCTCTCTAGTCGCATATCTACTCGCCCCTGTAGTCGACTCTACTCGACTCCACTCGTCCCTATAACAATCTCTACTCGCCTCTCCACTCGCTTCTATATTTGGTTCGCTACTCGACTATGTCCGTTCCGAAGCTCTAATTTACCTTTGTACCAAATTTCATGAGGACATCTTAATAGAAATTCTTACTTTTTTTATATAGGACACGTCAATTTGACTTTACCTCGCTTGATGGTAAGCTGGAGGCAAAGTCTCAGGAAAGAGGGCCACCATTATATACACGTGCCATGTTAACAATGGTGGCACTCAGCTTGACGGCCTCGTCAGATGCTTTTTCACGCCCCGCTTAAAGGACCCGGGACTGTAGGAAGAGGGAAACACGTGAGCTGGCAAGGAATTCCAGGTTTTAATAGTGTGACAAAGGAAAGAGTCACCGAACCGCTTGGTTCTTGAAGGATTTTTTTTTCTATTTTATTTCTATTTTGTTCTATTTATGCCATTATTCACCCTTTTTGTGCCATTGAAAAATTAGCAACTTTAATCCCATAGCCCTATTCCCCTTCCCCCTCTCCCTTCTATCCCTTTTTTCGCGATAAGGGGTAGCCTATGTCCATTTCCAAGCTGTAATCCATCTCTATACCAATTTCATCAAGATATCTTCAAAATTGTCAAACTTACATACCCTAGCCCTATTCCACCCCTTCAACTCCATTTTTCGCAATAAAAGGTAGCCTATGACCATTTTCGAGCTCTAATCCATTTCTGTACCAAATTTCACCAGAATATCTTCAAAAATGACAAACTTTCATACTAACTATCTAGTCCTTATCCCCCCCCCCCCCCCCCTTTACCACATTATTCGCGATAAAAGGTAGCATATGTCCGTAACCAAGCTCTAATTAATCTCTGTACCAAATTTCATCAGGATATCTTCAAAACTGTCAAACTTTCATCCCTTATTTCCCCCCTCCCCACTTTGCCTCCATTTTCGCGTCAATAGGTAGCCAGTGTTCGTTCCCAAGCTTCAATCCATCTCTGTACCAAATATAATCATCAGGATGTCTTCAAAGCTGGCAAACTTTCATCCCCTATAACTCCCCCCCCCCCTTTAACCTCGTCTTTCGCGACAAAAGGTAGCCTAGGTTCGTTCTCAAGCTCTAAACTATCTCTGTACCAATTTTCATCAGGAAATCTTCAAAAATAACAAACTTTCATCCCAAAGCCCTAGCCGCCCCCCTTCTACCCCCCCTTTTCGCGATAAAAGGTAGCCTATGCCCGTTCCCAAGCTCTGAACTATCTCTGTATCGAATTTCATCAGGAAATCTTCAAAAATGACAAACTTTCATAGCAAGGCCTTAGTCCGCCCCCCTTCTACCCCCCTTTTCGCGATAAAAGGTAGCCTATATCCGTTTCCAGGCTCTAAACTATCGCTGTACCAAATTTCATCAGGAAATCTTCAAAAATGACAAACTTTCATCCCAAGGCCCTAGTCCCCCCCCCCCTTCTACCCCCCTTTTCGCGATAAAAGGTAGCCTATGTCCGTTCTTAAGCTCTAATCTACCTCTGTGCCAAATTTCATTAAGATATCTTCAGAAATGACAAACTTTCATAAAAACTTCCATCCCCTATTTCCCCCCCTTAAACCCCCTTTCTCGTGATAAAAGGTAGCCTATGTCCGTTCTCAAGCTCTAATATGCCTCTGTACTAAATTTCATCAAGATCGGTTCAGTGGTTTAGGCGTGAAAGCGTAACATACAGACAGACAGACAGACAGAGTTACTTTCGCATTTATAATATTAGTATGGATATATGCGGGTAGGTTGCTTCAAAACTTCCTTCCCAAACTATTATTAATTAATAATAGAAAAATTACTTTTCAATAAACTGTGTTTTGTTTAATTTTGTGTAATGTGTGTAATTTTTATAAAGAAAAAAGTATGTTCACTAAACAGTGTAAATTAGTTTAACAAATAAATTTAAAAACAACCGAAAGTACAACGCCTGTAGAATATACAAACCTTGGGTTGCCTATTAGTTTCCTGGTAAAGCAAATAGGTTGGTAGGTATAAACAGGTATATCGATTTAAGTTATTTGAATTCTTTTTTTAACCCGCTTAGTTCTGAAACAACCTTTTGAAACTTCATATACGTAGTGTAAAAGTCTTTAAAATCACATAAAAAATAATGAAAAGAATATTTAACTTCTTCAATGAAAACACTTTTACTATTTGCAGTTAAGCGTAACCGGTCAGGATAATAATAAATAATGTGGAATCGTACAAGTGTTTGCATTGAAGATGTGTGTAGCAAGTTTCTCCAAGTGCCATCAATCAACAGTATAAGCAGTAAAGAAGAATATTTAACTTCAGGGAAAGCCGGAAAATGCCGTGTCCTAAATGGCGTAGTAGAAGAATTCACTACTATGATCTTCTATTATATTGATTGCAGTTGGCTTATGGATAAATCAAGAAATATATCAAATAAGCCACTAAAATACGTCTTTTTTTTTCATAAAATACCACTTATGACTACGTATTCGGTGGTACTCGGCCGCTCTCGGCGGTCAGTCCTGGCGAGCCCGGTGCATTGTGTGGTGATTAATTCCCTTTCCCCTATAAAGAGGTTTGATTATGACGCGGCACTACTCAGGGCCTATTTCTGCTAAGAAAACGGCTAGTCTGAACCATCGTCCTAGGGACGATGGCACAGACTAGCCAAGCGCTTTTGGCATACCCTTTTCACTATATATTTAGCACTAACCACTACTTCGTAAAATTCTGGCGTAATTTTCCACATTCTCTCACTGCTAACCATGGCTAATGTTTATCTCTGCAGCATGAGACTTTATGCTCTATAGCTTTTACGAGCTGACGCTGATAAACCAGCTGGTCACTCTATCAGTGTATGAAGTGGTGGGTCGAACGAATAACCTCAGCCGTAGTAGCACCTGGGTGTTGACTCTTATGTCATATTATCATGTTATATATGTGAACTGTATGATGCACGGATTCCTTTTTTTTACATTCACGTAAAATTAAATTTAGACTGCCGTTGTCGTGCGACATATCCCTCGCACCCGGCTGACCCAGGGCCATTCCTCTCGGTCTGTCCCTCCTCGGGTGCTCTGCGATGCGCATCGCCGCCGTGGCCTGCTTCTGCTAGGGTGACGGGCGGCTCCATCGCCCGAGCGGCCTACGAACGCGGGCAGCGATGTCCGCGAGTCTGGCTCGCTCATCTCGCCGCGCCCGCTCTGCTGTCTCCTTCACGAGCATGACCTGCTCGCAGAAGGAGGCGCTGGCCGCCCACGCATTCGCGCAGTGGATCATCGCTGCGAGCAGGGTGGAGAGCGTGAGCACTCTCACCCCCAGGGCCGCCACAAGCTCCCGCCTCAGCGTCTCACTACTCGGTGATAGCGTGCAGCCCCGAGCGTGTGCAGCCCCGACTTTAGTGTCTAGCTATTAATGAGGCTATTGTTCAACTTCACGTCAATAAAAATCATTGGAAATAAAAATAATTTTTATTCGTATTTTCACTCGCTTTTTTATTCAATTGTAATAATGATTATAGTCGAATTTCGATCAATGAGTGAGCAGGGTTTCCTTTTGAAGGATTTTGTAATATATATTTTTCCCACTGCTGGGCTAAACACTTGCCCGTATTTTTTTATTTTCTCTTTTATGAATGCTTCTCTCTCCCTCTCTCTCTTCTTTTATGAAAGTTACACAAGCGTTTTCTTGGCACGCACTGAATAAAAGATAAACATGCAGATGCATTTGGCATATATGGGACACATAATTCCAGGTAAATGTAGTAACTGTGAAAGCTATGTCAATTATCCCAGTGTAGAATATATGATAAAGTCTGCCCAGTGTAGAATATATGATAAAGTCTGGTATGCAATCAGTGAGCTTAATAATTTAGCATCGCTTATCCAATAATGTTCAACTTTTTGACAGTGCGGACACCTAATTCAACACATAAATTTGTTCCGGCAATTGCAATTTTCGTTTGGACTTTTGGCTTATTAATTTTAACCCTGTAAATGGGGAGTGTGATGAATTTGAATTCGTGCTGTTGCATATGTATTATACGTAAAGAAGTTTACTTGGGCCGGAAGTTAGGAGTGGGCTATAAATTCTGATGCCTTTTGCATTACAAAATACTGTAGAGTATTAATAAGGTTGATAGTAGTTTTACTGTTCTCTACGATTTACGAGTACGCAATCTTGTCTTAGAATAAATAAATTGTGAATTAGATCAAGAGATCTTGGGTACTAGCTGTTGGCAACGGCTCTGCCCGCCTGAATGTCGATTAACACGTCATAGCGTAGTCAACGCCAAAAATACTGAACCTTCCTATATCCTTGACTATATCCTTCCCCAATTTCTAGTCCATCTCTGAACCAATATCATCAAAATCCGTTCAGTAGTTTAGGCGTCAAATCATATTTAACAGACGCATTCAACTGTACCAACTGTCCAATTATCTTGCAATTAAATTGCAGGCCCTTTAAATACAGGCAATGCAAATACAACACAAAAAAATCAAATCTATCAATAAACTCTCATGTTCAAGATACTCATGACGACATAATACACAACTGTCTCAATGGCAACATGTAGCACATTACTGCATTGTTTACATCTTGTTAGCCGGTTCGAGTTTCAAGTAGAAGCAGGGTACAGTGCTCATTAGTTGCAACGTTAACACTCCACATATTCGTATTACGAGAGTAGAAACAATAGTAACAATTGTACATGTCAATAATGTAAAGTTATTGAATGCATTTGTGGGGTATAGATGGTTCTTGCTTGGTAAGCTACTGTGTGAATCTCAGATATTCCAAACCCATTTTAGCTGAGAATATTACATATTAAATGCAGTCTGTGTTTTAGACTTCAAAATCGCATTACCCCATTTCTAATTATAATATAAATTCTTTAGCTACATTTAAAAAACTAGGTTTAAATTTTGCGCGATTTCAGCTGGGTTAAGATGAATATACTAGAAATGAATGAACTGGTGGTTCGAGGTACAAAGATGACTTGGAATGATAATGAAAGGAACTACATCGACTGATCAGCACAATCCTCTGCTATTCTCAACTTATTAGCTGAAACCATATTTGAGTGAAAGTTCGATAACTTTACTACAGCTATACTCCCGTCACTCGTCAGGATGTGCCCGAACTGCTGAACCACCGAGCGACGACGATGACGACACAGACACGACAGCGAGGACAGCCGAACTGTCCTGTACTCGGCCGAATACCCCACCGCTAACCGAGGGCACGCGACGGCAGCGCCAACGTTGGGAACGCAGCAAAGCACCGGACGTCGCCGCGCCTGGATACTCTGCTCATGAATAAGGACTCCGGTCGGGTCCGAAACTAGTCGGGCGCATCCTGACGAGTGACGTGAGTATAGCCGTAGTAAAGTTATCGAATTGAGTGAAAGTTTGCCAAAATCGATGATTGCAATAAAACTTTCACAATAGTATGTTAAGGTAGGTTTATTGGTAGTGATTATTATGATACGTGTGCCTCATTCATATTCAGTGGTGCAAGATCACAATTCGAGACCATCAACACACAATCTACAGTTGAATTCCTATTATTTTATCTGCTTTCTAATTGTGTTCCATTCTTAGTGATCACAATTGATTATCCAAAAGTGTCACCCTCGGTTGATAGCAGCTTTTGTGATAAGTTGTTCGAAAGAGTTATTTATTATCAATTACTATTGTTTGGTTAGCCCTTTCTTCCTTTATGCTCAAAACAAAATTTCTCATTAAGACGCCTATAGTAAAACAATTGTTGAATTTTTGTTACCAGCATTTTAATTAAAGTACCTATTACGTTTCGATATTTTCTATCTCGATAAAATAAAGAAAAACGAAAACAAATAGCATTCAATAGCTAAATCACCATTTTCTTTTTATTACATCAGAGAGTTATAAAGTAAGTTTTGAGTTTTTCTAGCGACTCAAGATAAATGTGTGGTGGACGACATGGGCATATACGAGTAGGTATATATACCTTTTTACGTAAAGCCGAAATCATAATTAGCGAAATGCAGGTGTAAAACAACGCTGCTTCCCCGTCGACGTGCTAAAGCGTGAGTATATACAAAGGTAGAAATTTAATAATAAGATTACAATTCATCAATCGGCCCAATGTCAATAGCACAAATATTTGAATATTAAAACAACCGTGACCTTATTGGCGTTTATTATCTACCACGAACTCGCCAAATTATGTGCATTAATTAAACTTACAATGGCCGTGAATGGATATTGTAAACGAATTTGTTTCACTAAAATCGTGTTTACAAATAATACATACTTTATTTAAAACTGTATATGAGGCTCCATCACGTCAGGATTTCGGAGCCCAAGCTCGTAAGCCTGCCAACTGGTACACATACCTACTGATTGATGAACATAGCTTTGATTTCAGGTTTTCGTCTTAGGGTACATGCATTTTTTAAAGATATTTACACCATCTGCTTCTGTATGCATGCTTTTTTCGGCCCACCGTCAATAGCACAAATACTCATGCATTTATCGTAAAATCAACTCTCTGTTCAAATCTCTCTCTTCATTGCAACGCCAATCCCAGCGGCATCCAAAGCTTGCGCTTTGGAGCCTGGAGTCCGCTCTTCTGCTTCTCCTATTAGTCGTTCGTTTTAACTTTCACGGAAGTGACGACTAGAGCATCAGATCACTCTAACCTTGAGAGAAAAATTGACCCCAGAACCTGTTCCGCAGGGCAACAGTTTGCAGTTGAGATTATTTCGGTCTTGATCTTAAGCGATTTTTTTTACAATATTGTGTATAATATATCTGTAACACTAATTCATTTTACATAACTTCTATTAAATAAAACATAGTACGCAAATTAATAGTATATTTTGATTTAACATTTACCTCAACCTTTTGATATATTTAATACAACAGCTAACAGCTTGGGTTCCGAGAAACTTCACACAGAGGGGATCATTGAAATGGGTAACATTCTGACATCATCGATTTACTATGGCCAAATGACTATGAGATATTATTTACAATGTGAGCAACATATGTAATCAATAAAATGATAAGGGGTATCCAAATCAATTGAGATTAACTTTTTTCCTATCTATATCTACATTTTTGGATATAAACCTAGGATCATATAACCCAAGAATACACAACATTGCTGTCGTGGTTGTTGTAGAAGGCAATTTTTTTTTATGTTGGACACGTCAATTTGTCTTCACCTCGCCTGATGGTAAGCTGAAGGCAAAGTCTCAGAAAAGAGGGTCACCATTACATACATGTGCTATGGTGGCACTCAGCTTGACGGCCTCGTCAGATGCTTTTTCACGCCCTGCTTAAAGGAACCGGGACTGTAGGAAGAAGGAAACACGTGAGCTGGCAAGGAGTTCCAGGTCTTAATGGTGCGACAAAGAAAGGAGTCACCAAACCGCTTGGTTCTTGAAGGAATATTCTGCACCGTATACGGATGACATCTAAATTGATGGCAATCAATCAATCAAGTAGCCTAGCAATTAATTGCTGAACATAGACCTATCCTAATGGAGGGAGGCTTTGGCCTACTGTTTCTACGCTGGCCAAACGGGTTGGCATAGGGTTTTATTTCAAGTTTTCCTTCTCTCGCAGTGATATCGTCTGTGTATATCTCCTTTAGTCGCCTCTTACAATACAAGTATCACTACCCCATCTCATTTCTACGCTGGCCAGACGGGTTGGCATGGGGTATTATTTCAAGTTTTCCTTCTCTCGCAGTGATATCGTCTGCGTATATCTCCTTTAGTCGCCTCTTACAATACAAGTATCACTACCCCATCTCATTTCTACGCTGGCCAGACGGGTTGGCATGGGGTTTTATTTCAAGTTTTTCTTCTCTCGCAGTGATATCGTCTGCGTATATCTCCTTTAGTCGCCTCTTACAATACAAGTATCACTACCCCATCTCATTTCTACGCTGGCCAGATGGGTTGGCATGGGGTTTAATTTCAAGTTTTCCTTCTCTCGCAGTGATATCGTCTGCGTATATCTCCTTTAGTCGCCTCTTACAATACAAGTATCACTACCCCATCTCATTTCTACGCTGGCCAGATGGGTTGGCATGGGGTTTAATTTCAAGTTTTCCTTCTCTCGCAGTGATATCGTCTGCGTATATCTCCGTTAGTCGCCTCTTACAATACAAGTATCACTACGCCATCTCATCCGAAGGGTGTGTCCTTGAGATGAGATGTGGTACTGATACCTACTTGTATTCTTTCTCCGTCACCACACGGAAATTGAGGGCAAGACGCTCGCTCATTAAATATTAAGTTGGTACTACTTAATCCTCTACGTAAACACACTTTCGTCTACCCCTTTAGGAATATACAGGTGTCAATGTACATTATGTGTGCACTCTACGTATTAAAACTTTGTCGAAAGTGGTTTTACATTAATTAATCAACAACACATACAATATTGGGTCCAAAAAACGAGTACTTTACACAAACTATATTTTGAACCTTACAGGGATTGAAAATAATTTGACCGGGCGAACTTCAAAACAGAGTTTTAAAATTAAATCCATCGCTGGCTTTAGTTGGAAAACGCAGGGGTACTCAAACGTTAATAATTTGTTAACTATGTATATGTCGCCGCCAACCAGCTTAGTCAGCCATTCAATTAAGTGCCTAGGCAGTTAACTAAACGGCGCTATTAAATTAACGGCCTGAATGGTGTGGTGTACAGCCATTTAATTAAACGGCTAGGCAAATAGATTGGATCGATGAAGTTTAACCACTTGCCCAGCCATTTAATTAAACAGTTAGAAAAATGACTTACTTCTGCATAGTTATAAAAAAAATCACTAATTTTCTATGAATACACCTCTGTTTACCCCCTCGAGGATCTACAGGTGTAAGTATATGTATGTATGTAATTTTCTATCTTATTTTAAGGTAGTGCCCCATTTTACGATTGGCCTAAGCATTAGTCAGCCAGGTTGTTAAATGATCTAATAAACGAGACGGCTGAATATCATTCAGGCCGTTAATTGAATGGCGCCGTTTAGTCAACTGACTAGGCAGTTAACTGGACGGCTGATTAAGCTAGTTGACGGCGACATATATACGTTGGATCAAGGTCTACAACCATATAAATAATAATTTAATGATCACGTCAACAAGTACTTATGTACGTTATATAATATGTTGTCATGTTGACCTTAAAGCATTTCAAAGTGCATTATTACAACATTGGTTTTATAGAATAAACTGTCTCGAAGATTTATATTTCTCAAATCCACCGAGGAAGTACAAAGTTCACATTTGGAGTAGCAATATTAGCCCACAATTGTGGGGACATGCTGTAATATATTCGATTTGTGTACGTATAATATAATAATATCTATTTCTTGCTTATTTAATTATATGCTTGTCTCTAAAAAAAAAAAATCTATTTCACTCTATTCATTCCCTTTTCCTGATAGCAACGTGAGTGGTCTAAATCATAGTTTTGTTGAAATAATTAATAACTTGCCCCTGCAACATTAATTATTTAAAACCTCCCTTTGTCACGAGAAAGGTCGGTACATCTTAAATCAACTACTAAATATAGTTCAACAGTAATAGAAAAGTTTGTCAAATAGGACCATTAAATTTAACGGCGTTTCCTACGACCCATCCTGTTTTAGTAATGAAAGGTACTTAGACGGAATTAGGTTATTTATTTAGTGAAAAACAATGGCCTATTCTAATGTGGCAACTGTGAATAAATTGTTGACCTGTTGTCAAGTGTCGACCGTTCCGCTTTAGTGAAATACAATTGAATACATTATTGTCATTCTTTGTCAAGTCCGGACAAATTCTACTGATAATAGTGTGTGTTTCTACTGTACTTCTTCAAAATGTTATGCCTCAATGGATGTTAGGCCGCTTGCTGCTTTTTGCGTAATTCGTGCCATAAAACATAATTTGTATTTGCATTAAACAGCACACGATGCACGCAAAATTCAGGATAAGTATAGTTCATTCAATGTGATCAACAAAGTCTCACTAGGATCAACTTATTTCGAACCTTATCCTATGACTTTTTATCAAAGTTGTGAAGTAGTTGTGTCCTCACCTTTTGAAGAAGTAGTCCACCATGCACAGCAACAGGTGAGTTTCTGTAACAAAATATAATAAAAATAAAAGAAACAGCTTCTGACTCTTTTAAAGTAAATATAATTCTAGACCAGACTAGAGGTACCAAAATTATACAAACATACAGGCACGCCTTTTCCGCACTGGGGTAGGCAGAAACAATTGACTACCATCCTGGAATACATCTTTCACTTCTTTCTTTATTATTTTCATACATGCTTTTAATCTGATAATTCTTTAAATCAATGACGATCATCTGATTGTGGTTGCGGCCAAGTATTGAACCTATAAAATTTAACATAAAGCTCTAATACTTAGCCATTGACTCAAAGAAGAAGACGATCAAATTGAGGTAAGGAAGCTCAGATTCCTTTTTATCGGGTAGCCCAATCGCTCGTGCCTCATGATACATCTTCTTTCATACAATCTCTCTGAGTGTTGGAACAATCTAAGTATCCCTTTCTCTATCTTGGTCCACTTCTATACTACAAAGCATACACTGTTTATAGCATGGTGCCTCAACGTCATTCCATCTGTACTTCAAAAAGACCAAAAATATTTAGAGATAACAGAGATAACAAATAATAATCATAAAATATATTCACGACAGACAGCCCTGGTATTCCCTTCTCTAACTTCCTTAAGGAACTTGATATCTTCGCATCACGCGAATCCATTGGTTCAAATTGATGGCAGTTGGCGCATCCGGATTTGCTAGCGCTAACAAAAACGGCATTGTATGCTAATGCTTATTGAGAACGAATCAATCAAGCGAAATGAATACTTTGCCGAATACAGCAAGACTTTGTAAGATGTTTTTGCTTATGGTGTTCCTCTTCCGGAGATTATGTTTGATTTAGGTAATGGATTTTAGGCGCCTACATATATATTGTTAACCTTCATAAAATATCTTTTATCGATATACATAGGTAGATCAAAACAGTTTGATATCCTTTTCGCCTATATGTATCAATCAATTTTTGTCTTGTTATTAGTTAAATAAGTACTGACGACCGTCGGCGGTATCTACAAAAAATTGGGATTAATTTTCCTTAATCGTCATCATGTTCTTAAGTTTTCGAAATTGATTGTTTGAATTATGACTAACGATCGGACGTAAGTCATTCAAGGTACTTTACGGTTAATGGATATTTTACGTTCTGCCTTTCTACAAGAACCAAAAACGAGATTAAGTTTCATTAGATTTGCTCTTGGGATTTTTTTTACGTGCGGGAAATCCATACGGATACCCCCCCCCCCCCTTCGGAGCCGAAGGGGGAGGTTATGTCGGACTCGAACCGACTAAACCGCACGCCGTCTGTGGGTCGATGTGCTAGGCCGAAGGTGAGGTTGCCTCGTGACATATCCCTCGCATCCCGGCTGACCCAGGGCCATTCCTCTCGGTCTGGCCCTCCTCGGGAGGGGGGACCACGCGGTCCCCGACTCACCACAGGTATGGGGGGGGGGCGCGCAAAAAATAGAGTACCTACCTAACACCGCCGAAGTACGTACCGCGAAAAATATATTGAAATAGTTCTTATTACCACGGATTATTGTTTATTTATAGAGATAGATAACTGTTGCGCGTGGATATCGGTTATCGCTTAATGTTGAGTCAAAGCTATTGACCATTAATTTTTATTTATATAAAAGTACATTTTTTACATCAGCTACCTGCCAATAAAAGTCCCGTCAAAATCGGTCCAGCCATTTCAGAGATTAGCCGGAACAAACACACAGACAGACAGACAAACATTGTAAAAAATATTATTTTGGTGTATGTACCGTATTATATTCATATGCATGTAGTAAAAACGGTTATTTCAATATTACAAACAGACACTCCAATTTTATTTATATGTATAGATGTGTAGATGAGGAAATTCTGGTACCTAGGTGATAGCCCTGCCAGGTACCAAAATTTTTTGTTCCTTAATTTTCACCATTCACCAGAGAGCTGATGTCTACATGCATTAACGACTAATAAAGACACGCATACGGTGCGTAAGACGTAACCAATTTAATTTCTGTAGAGACTCTTCTCTTAATTATTGTATAAGGTTATGTGGGTTTGGTTATTCATAACCACAATCCAGCTGCTTCTACCAGAAACAAAGATTTGAATCTTAATTAAATTTAGACTTTCGAAATTCAAAATTGTCCTGCGGTAACATAAATTGTAATTCTTATTAACTTGTTGTTTATTTACCTAAATTTAAATTACCTCTTGCTTAGACTTTGTTACTGTTCTTCAAATTATGTTGTTTTATTATATGATTAATAAATCTAAGATATCATACTTTACAATGCCGACGACTGCAGAAGTATCTTCTTTAAAAACAAACGAAGAACAATCATAGGTATTGAACCAAACCGCTCACACCAATGCATAAATTCCACCTTGCTAACGGCGATGGTCCGCTTCGCGGATGCGTGGGCGGCCCGCGCCTCCTATTGCGAGCAAGTTATGCGAGGACTCGCGGCCCTATAGCTGCTTGCCAACTGAGGCAACTCGAGCGTCGGACATCGATGAATGACCTCCGTCCCCCATGTTCGCGAGCCATGGGGTGAACCAAACCGCTCACACCAATGCATAAATTCCACCTTGCTTACGGCGATGGTCCGCTTCGCGGATGCGTGGGCGGCCCGCGCCTCCTATTGCGAGCAAGTTATGCGAGGACTCGCGGCCCTATAGCTGCTTGCCAACTGAGGCAACTCGAGCGTCGGACATCGATGAATGACCTCTGTCCCCCATGTTCGCGAGCCATGGGGTGACAGGCGACTTCACCTGTCACCCCATGGCTCGCGAACATGGGGGACGAAGGTCATTCATAGATGCTTGACCCAGCAGAAGAATGCCACGACGGCGGCGGAGGAATTCCCGCACGATAAAAAAAAACACCAATGCAGATTTTATTATAGATCATTTCACTATCACTGCTAATTAAACCTAAAACAGAATATCAGTAGACTGAATAAAAATATTATAACAACTGATGACAGTAATTCATTACTCATTATCAATCTGTGAATAGGTGTGCATAATTTTTTATGACTGTTTGATAACCCATTTGCGAATCACTTATCACGTGTGTTTCGATTAAATTTATCTGGTTTAAATTATGACGATACCGTTGGATTTTTTTCGTAACGGTACGACATTGATGACTAATATTGAATAAGTAAATAAATTGGTAATTCAAGTACACAGACTTGTCAAATAAATTGTTGTATTGAATTCATTTCAAATAAAACTGAAATATAAGTAACACAGACTCATTTTTATGTACGTACTTGGCGTTAGACTCAACAGAGATCTGTACTTCACGTGACTGGTGACATCGACTATGACGTCAAGCCACGTATTGCCACCGCGTGGGCCAATTAGCGGGAAATGACTGGCATCACATGCAATCCTAAAATGCCAGTCAGATTAAAGGGGCAGATCTATAAAACGATAATTAGGCCTGTTCTTTTATACGACTGTAAGACGTAGCTGCCGTTGGAGCGGCACAAGCAGGAACTTCGTGTCATGGAGATGAAAATGCTGCGGGTAAAGATCGCGTTAGGAACTCTCGCATCCGTGGCAGCCTTCTCGTCCGTGACATCGCAGTTAAAATGCCGGAGAGTCGTCCTCGTTGGTATGGCTACGTTTGCGGCAACAGCCAGGCCACGTGGGTGACAAATGCCTGTCAATGGCGCCCCCGCCCAGTCCCAGTATAAGGGGTAGGCCCAAGAAGACCTGACTTGACGTCGTGGAGGGTGACATGCGTGCATATGGTCTCATTACCATGGACGCCCAAGATCAAGTGGATGAGAAAGAGGCGGAAAGCAGACCCTTAACTCAGAATCAGGATCAGGATAACATCTAAATGCAGATGATTATGACAGACTCATTTCTATGTTAGTCACAATTTTCTTATATCTATGTTAGTAACGCTATACTAGAACAAATTTCTGAGAGGCAACATTATTAACTATGTAATCAATCACCAGTACAGGTTCAACCAAGATGTGGAGAGCCTATAGCAGTTATTGATATATGTACTGCACAGAGTGTACAGTCGAGTCTACTGGCTATACACTCTAGGATGCTGTTGGGGCTGACTCGCATACGACACACCAGCATTGTATTCGCATGAGTATCGATCAATCAATCATCGCAGTCTACTACTAAACATAGGTCTTTCCTAATGTCTGTCAATTTCGTCCGATCCTCCGCCTGCCGCATCCAGACCTAAAAGAGGTGGCTGGACTCCACAGCCACCTTTTTCAGGTCGGCACATGAATACAACAATATGAAATTAATATTGCCCCACGACTTCAACTTTCGACGCGATTGTTCTATAAATAGACATCCGAACACACACCTCACTTAAACCTCTACTTAATCGTCAAGTGGCGCCAAAATACTTTGGCACACATTGATTTGCGTATGCACACAGCATGATAAATATTGTGGGAAAGGATTTATTTCTTTAGGAAACGGATATCCTTGCAATGTTCTTATGGTGCACTGCTACTTAAAAAAAAAAACATTTCTCTTCCTCATAATGTGGCTCTAATCTCACCGAAATTAGGCACATCATGATACTTATTATCAAACTGTGGTTTTTTGATACAAAAAGATTGTGTTCAATAGAATAATTAATGTTATGGAATGTACAACCTGAAAACTGCAAGGGCAAATATCTATTTTAGTATTATATTATTCAGAAGTGAAATTAAAAACGTCGCATGATACACGTGTGTATTTTTGATTACCGTCTTCGGCTATCTTTAGACCCTCGCCTCACGGCTCGGGACTTAATATCGCCTCAGCGGTAATCACCAACTTTACACACTTGTATCATAATCTACTAATGTTTGATTTCACCGACTTGCAATATTAAATCTTCAATATTCGACATTACGGTTATTTTTGCATTACTAGCTGTGTTGCTTTAAGATCTACCCATGTTAAATAGGTACTGGTGCCGTTCCCGCGACCCAGAGGATCAAATTCGTGAGATGAAAGGCAGCCCGTGTGCTGTGCCAGATTATAATTTAAGTAAGTCCAGCCTTTTCCTGTGAGAAGAAATAAACATTCGTACATTCATAAAATCTTCCACATTTATAATATGAGTGGGACAAGATGACCAAGAAGTCATTCAGCAAAGGTTTACTTACATTATATTATGTCACTGGCCTTACATTTCACATTTTATGGACATCACTCAAAATGAGTAAATAGAGAACTTCTCAGTAATCAAATGGCTAGAGAATTACTCCAAATATACCAACTTTTGGAATCGTCCGACATGGCTAACGAGTTGGACTCAGTCGGTCGTCAAGGAAGTTAAGATATTAGTTTCAAACCCGCCATCGTGAGATGAGAACTCTGAGAAAATTACTTGAACCTTGTACCAACATAAATGTATAATATAAATGTATACTACTATTAAAAAAGGAAAGATTTACATGTTTGTAATGAATAAACTCAAAAACTACTGTGCCGATTTCAAAACTTCTTTCACCATTGGAAAGCTATATTCACCCTGAGTAACATAGGCCATATTGGATTTCCATGGGAACGATTTTACCACCCGTGCGAAACCGGGGCGTATCGCTAGTGTTTTGTATAATAAATCCGTCATATATTCTTAATTACTTATGTCTAAATCTTTAAATGGTAGTAACCGGTGTTTTTTTAGACAAATGGGTTTCTAGTTGTTTTGAAAAGTTTAGTTTCTATTAACTAGAAATATGGAGATTTTGAACAGATAAAATAAAAATAAATAAATATTCCACAACATTTCACACAACGCTATCTGGATCCATGGTAAGCATAGCTAAACTAGATTGTATTATGAAATCTAGAATGCGGATAAACATACTTAGATACATTTTTTTTTTGTAAATGCATACATATTATACACAGGAACACCCAGACCAATGCAGATACCCATCTTCATGCATTCAAATATTTGCACTGAGCGGGGATCGAACCCGCGCCTCCTGCGTAGCGGCCGCGTTCACTACCGCCACGCCACGGAGGCTGTCAAAGATGATGACATGTAGTGGTAGTTGAGGTTCTATGGGATATTTTACGCACAGAAATCCACTCGGATACCCCACGCCGGAACCAGAGGGGGTGGTTATGTCGAACTCTAACTGACCAGTACCGCACGGCAGTCGCCACCAATCCGGCCGTATGGCCATCAGTTACCGAGGTGGAGGTAGCCTCTGGCAAATCCCTCGCACACCCAAACTGACCCGAGCCATAGAAGGTCCCATAGGGAGTGGGACCATGGCATCTTCATCTTTCCCAAGATGCTTTCGGCCTGCTTCTGGTAGGGTGACAAGCAGCTCCACCTGTCACCCCCAAGCCTGCGGCCATGAGGAATGGAGGTAATTCAACGACCACCGAATCTAGAGTCGCCTACGCGCATTGCAGACTATATATACGGGACGGAAGGAACCTAAGTCTCCTCCGGCCCCCCTCGCCCGCCTCCTCGAGCGTTACTTACTTCCAGAACTCGGCAGCAGCCTACGCGCTCGCGCTCTGCATCATCACTGAGATCAATGTGCTGAGCGAGAGAACTCCCACCCTTAGGGCCGCCACAACCGAGCACTCCTTCGAGCAAGGACCTCATGGCCTGAATTTCGTCCGGGCTTGAGTTCCCAGCCCTGCTACCGCGCGCTGTATGGGGTCCCAACAAATTCTTCGGGGGGAGACAACCTCACTAAGCTCTGGCGTTGGCTTTGGTGGTGGTGCTTGGATGAAGGAATTAATATTTTAATAACAAATTTAACCCAAGCCTAACGTGCTCATATACTAAACTATAATAAACTAGCACGGCTCATAGCTATTCTAAAACTCATATTTACAGGGGACTAGAAACAAAGTCGATTCGGGTAATGTTCTGAGCGTCACTTAGCAACTCATCGATGTAACATTATTGAGATTTAATTAGTTGGAACAAGAAAGTGTACTAATATGAATTGAGGTTAATTAGGGGTTCATTGAACGTTGATGGGCGTCGCAGACAATAGCATAGTAATACAAGCGTATTGTTCTAAATGTATGATCTTTACATAACGTAAGTTAGAGTAACAATGAATGTTCTTATATTAAAAAGATAGATACAGCTTAAAGCGTTAATGAAGTATACAGAAAGGCATAAGACTTAAGATATAGTCAAATCAGAATTCCTTCTTCGCCTTATACGTGATACGCCTGTTCCACTCCCGTTTATCGTCTTATGCCTTTTATGTATAATTCTTTCTAAAATGTTCACGAGATTAATATTCGCCTGCCTAAAAGCAAGACTGTGAACGCAAACAAAATAAAGATTCTATTATACACTACACTTCACACTTACACAGTACACTTTTGAAATCACGATAGTATAGATATAAACATATTATCTAGTCACCTCAAAAGAATATTATGAATGGGTAATTAGAATACGCGTCACCAACCAAGCATCACACAACGAAAACCGTTAGGTCACATTATACGGCCTCTAACCTAATAAGTTTGAAACTCATATTCTCATTACACCTGTTACTGTTAGACAAATTACGTAAAATATATTGACTTGAATATAAATTGTGCTGCACGTCAGTTTCAGAGCGTAGCGTAAATGTGTTTTAAGATTATATTAAGAACTTCAGTCGCGAAGTTTTTACATTCAAACATTTCAATTCATTATACTTAGGTACTAGGCATTACTGTTATAACTGTTTAAGGTAAACGAACATAAGTATTAATATTACATACTCTCATATTTAAATGTAACTTCTCAGGTATACAGTAACGGTGCTTTAATAAAAGGCGTATAGAAGACCGAACCAGACGAAGAAGATAAGTTTGATAAGATAAGAATCAAACCAAAAAAATGCTATAAGCCAAAAAGCTCGCCATTAGCAAAGAAGTTGTTCAGTGAACGACTTTCTTCATTGTGGTCTCAACGGAAATATAAATGTATAGTTAGACGACTTTAAAAACAGAACTGCTCCCAAGTACCTAACTTAGTCTAGTCAATAGTCGTAGTGATTTTGACTAATTAGATTACAAGTAAACACGTGGTAGTATCTAACCTTGCCAATATGAATAATTTAATGATGATTTTAAACTTGATAAGATACAAATGCAGTTTACGTACTTAAACTTGAACTTACTTTAAACTCTCGCGAACCTACTACCTCGCGGATTCGAAGACGACGGGCGTGCACCGTTGAGCCAGTCAGCCAGTGACCACGGCCGGTATAATCTGATCGAAATATCAATTAATTAAAGATATGTAAGTACCTATATCATGATCGCGTTAATTCCCGTTCTCTTAATTATTACTTGAACTTGTTACTTCTCTTTACTATTCAAGATATTGGGATATTTAGCTATATTGTTTGGAAGTGCCTGTATTTCGGTGCTGTTCCAAGTACCATAATCACGGAGAAAGTGGATTACTGGCGGTATAATTAAATTATTATTAATTAATTAAATATGCACTTCATGGTAAGTACCTATACCGATTTCTCTAAATAGTACTGTGAGTGACCATGATAGTTTAAATTCAAATTCAAATTCATCTTATTTGCTTAAATGTGGTTATACAGGTGTTATTTATTATTAACTTTTGTGCAGCACATTTACCATTTTATGGCATGCAAACATTGTATTATACATGAGGTATTAATATTAGTTTAGGTACACTACAATATTTTATTATTTTAGCACATGCAAGAAAATTCTAAAGTCACAAAGAATACAATAAATTAAATAGAATGTCAGAACATAAAATGCATAAAAATAAGTCATTAATAAACATTTGTAAAAATTATTAGCATGTCAGTATTATTTATTTATTATTTTTTATAAGTATATTATAAACTTTATGGACATAGGTTGCCTCAATATTTGCTAATAATAATACCAACATTTAGACATAGTTTACCCTTACACTTTTAGCAATTTAAGCATTTTTTTATGAGCCATGCTTTCAACTTTCTTAAAAATTTAAAGGTTGGAAGTTGCTTCAAACTTTTAGGTATTGCATTATAAATACGACCACACATTGCAAAACAATTTTTAAGGTAAAGAGCCGTATTCGGGACTCTAGATAAAACAATTCTATCCTGATTTCTAGTGCTCCTTGGATAAACCTCATGTGCCTTCGAAAAGAAGCTAGGATACTGCCTAACAAACTTCGCGGTTTCATAGATGTACATACAGGGAAAGGTAAGAAGATTCATTTTCAAGAAAAGGGACCTACACGAGTGCCATGGTGCAGCTCCACACATAGCTCTGATACACATTTGTGGGCAATGAAGACTCTATTCACGTCTGTGGAGTTGCCCCGAATCACTAAACCATAGTTTAAAACGGAGGCAACATAGCCATGATAGGCCATGGCGACTGATTCGGGGTTCGAGGTCTTCCTTAGTTTTGCCAAAACATAAACAAATTTATTTATTTTATTACAAACTTTTGAAGTGAAAACTTCTTTAGCGGCGTTGGATGGGTGTAAAATGTTAAGGAAGCGTCAGGATTAGTTGACCTTTGAACCGTAACCGACGACTGACGTCATACAAGATTAGGTAGACTATCTATTTTGCGTTTTACAAAAGATGGCGTCGTAGCTTAAACGGTAAGCACTTCGACTGTAAGTGCTTATAGTTTCAGATAGTATCGGGTTCAAACCACCTGCCCTTCAGGAATTTTTTGTGATTGTTTTTTCTTATTATAATTTATTACTTTTTGGCCTACGAATAATCTTTTGGCACAGAATAGATTGCTTTTGGTGATTATTTTTTCTTTTTGTAATTTATTACTTTTTATGATTATTTTTTCTTTCTGTAATTTATTATTTTTGGGATTATTTTTTCTTTTCATAATTTATTAATTTCTTCTGCCAGAAAATTAGCAGAAAATAAGTGATAGGTTCTATGATTAGCGCTATATTATAGGTATGGTATGGTATGTTCTTTTTTATCTTTTTCTATGTATATAACGAAGAAAGAAAAAAAGAAAATGTTTTCACTTCTGCCAGCACTCCCAGAGTGCAACCCGTCTTTTTTTTTCTATGTGTGCCTTCCAGTTAAGATTGTGGTCAATAATTATACCTAGAAAGGTTGTTTTGTCTACTTTTAGTAAGTTTTCAGTCAAATATTTTATATTCAAGTTCCGTGGCTTCGTACCATAATTATTAAATTTTTAAAATACACATAATTTTTTTAAATACCTATAATCTAGTTTTCCTCTACCACTAGATTTATAAATTTAGTTAGATGCTTCTATGATCTATAACGACCTCAAATAATGTCATTAAAATGCATGCCTGTGACTTACGTTACTACATTACCGACTTAATGTTTGCATACTCGCAGTGGAATACCTATAACCTAGTTGCAGTAAGTACCTTAGCAGGTGTTTAAATACATTTAACACATTACAAGCTAACATTAAACAAGACGTAGCACGGTACGACAAAAATGCATTTGTAAACTACTAAAGTGGCTAGAATTCATGCCGCCTAAGCCATATTGAGACGATATCTATTGTGTGTGATCAAAAAGGTTTGTATTTGCGTACTACTTGACGAGATAAAGGGAAAAGCATAGGGTACCTATGTTAATAAGAAAAAGAATAATCGGTCAAATACGATTCGGACTCGAACACCGACGGTCGACGGTTCGTTAGATAAGTCGGTCTGCCCCTCTAGACAAGTGGCAATTCGTTAGCCGGCGTTTGATGGAATAGAATATTGAATGTATGGGATTTGACGTATAAGACAGTCGTTAACGCATGTCAAATGTGTCAAATCCCATACATTCGTCATTCTATTCCATCAAACGACGGCCAACGAATTGCCACTTGTCTAGAGGGGCTGATCATCAATTAAGAATAAAATTAAATTAAGAAATATTCTTCTTCTGTTTCTTCTGTATACCTATACTGTTGCTTAATGAACTTGTTAAGTTGTGGTTTAATGATTAAAGTTTAGCAACAATTTCCTATATCTACCTACTAGTGTAAATAGTTCACCGTGCAGTAGCAATTGCCGATGCAGATTTGTGTTGGTATATACGAGCTTAGAATAATGTAGGCATCATATTGTGCAAGAGTACAATACTATGCTAACCGTTCAGCCTCCAATGTGATCGAATAGACTGGATTATCGAAAATTGAAAGCAGATTAACGCTTAGAAAATGTGTTCATTTTGCGCTAAATTAATGAGCATTTATTAATCACATGTATACGTTTAACTGGAAGGCAGGACACCCGCCAGATTAGATGGACGGATGCCCTGAAAATATTTACTATGTTAGACTGGATGCAGATTTGCTATGGGATTCAATAGGAGACGCCTATATCCGACAGTGGATTTCATAGTCTAATTAACTGATTAATTGAAACGTTTGCATAAACAAATTTCGAAAAATGACATAGTCTTCTCTTACTCATGCTAGCGCCTATTCCGATTGCATCAAAAACTACCCTGGTTGCACATTTGAGACCAGGGTCCAGTCTCTTACTTCTCCGTTCCATAATTCGGATTGACTGGCTTTTAATACAACTGTTAGGTATTTGACCTACCCTCGGAGGAAAGCCTGCATATTGCTAAGGCCCTCGGAGATCCCTACAACAAGTTTAGCCCCATAATGTGTATGGGGCTATACCGATACACTATCAACAAACGAGATTCGTTATTGACAAAATGTAGAATGTATTCCTAAAATAAAGCAAACCACAAACCTAACTTCATAGTTTATAATTACGGAGGTTTACATTGAATTAATAGTAATTAATCTTAGTAGTATTGACATTGAATAAGTCGCAGAACGAGTTAACCTACATCAAATTAATATTAAATAAGCCACTGTAATTACGAATTGAAATATCTACAATTAATGACTATTAATTAAGTTCTACTGTATTGATTTATTAGCACTACTAGCTTTTGTGTCCTTTCTCAAGGTATAATCTACCCTATACCAAATTTCATCAAAATCGGTTCAGTGTTTTAGGTGTGAAAGACGGACAAACAAACAGACACACACATACACTTTCCCATTTATAATATTAGTACGGATTATAAGAATAATTCATCCGAGGTACCTGGATAATTTGACCTTTCTAGATACCTCAAAATAGTCCTTATCACCTTACTTTCGTGCACATGGTATTGAAATTAATATCAAAATATTCAGGTTCTACCTTATACAAATCCTACCTTACCTATGCCTTAAAAAACAAACTTCTAAATCAACTTAATCAATAGATACATACCCATTGCCGTTATGACACTGGCAAGGGAGTCAAAGCTTATCTTGTTGATATCGAATCAGGAAATTAAGTTTCTCTTATACCTAATAAGAATAAAAAGGAAAAACTGAAAACTGTTTTCAGTTAGGTGACAAAAAATCTAATTATTATATACTTAGTTAAAAACCGTAACTCCAACCTGTCTCAACGTCAAAGTATTAAGTTTAGGTCTCAACGCTGGTTGGTTTTTGTAATGTTACTCACATGATATTGGAAACATATTCACATTCTCAAAAAATCTCATTACAATCATTTGTTTATCTTATCATCTCAAGTATTTCACACTTACAAGGTGCGTAACACTTATGAATATCAACAAGTAACACTCATGAACGTCAAAAAGCGATTACTAAAAGTAACAACCACTTGACCTCGTTTAGAAAGTCGTTTACCGCCATCACAGTAGAATCTTCGTTTCGCTAATTCCTAACAAACAAGATAAGGATCTTACAAACAATAAGATAAAATATTATCCACGTTACAACACTTACGACACAAAGTGCATAATATTACATGTAGTGTTTTGTCTTTACCCAATGTAAAGGACCTAGTTTTGTTATCAGCTTGCGTAAAATAAGAATGATAAGCAAAAGCTTTTGTTTGTTATGTTAACAAACAGTTATGTTGTAATTAAACAAAACATTTGGGGTTCGATGTCACCAATTAAAGTTAATACGATCAAGTGAACTAAGGAGCCAATTAGCTTAATTTAATCATTTATTTTCTCTGGTGAAATCTGAGCTATGGTGCCGTAAGTTCTAATACTAAGAGTGAATTTCACAAATGATAAGAAACCGGAATCAAGATTAATTGACTAAGCTGTGCTACTGAATATTTACTAAATGAATTTCATTTAGATTAGTAATTTCAGTTAGTTCACAGTTTAGTTGTAGGATTTACCACCATTCATTTAAGTTAATGTGTGTTTCTATTTAATGCAATTGCTACATTACTAATTGGCACTATTAGCCTTGTAGGACGTAGACGATGCCTTAACCATGACCAGAGCATTACTAGGAGCTATTTGCATAAATTACATCATGAACATACTAACTAACTTGATATCCGGCCAGCTGGTTTTTCTTCGCTAGTTTAACATAAATCTGCATATTTTCTTAAAAATCACTGCTTTTGTAAGGTTTTTTAAAGTTAAAAGTAGTTTTTCAACACACTTGCTCATAAACTGGCTATATTTTCACCGCAATTACCCACATAATGACACCTGTAATCAATTTGTGACTTTTTCATTGCTATAATTCAGGTGAGTAATAATTTTTTTATTGATTGAGTTGCTTTGTTTCTTAAAAAGTTTTGATGCAAAAAGGTCGTGTTCAATAGTACAAATAAATTAATATACCTACCTATTATGTACTTGCTCAATTCATGCAACTTCATAATTAAATTGATAATTTCTATTTGTACGTGTTTAATAAACAAAAGTTTCACTCAATTAACTAATAACTTTTAACGAATAAAAAATATATAAAAATAGTCTATGGCCGATAGAGATGCGCACGCATAAAAAAGCTTTTTTCCCGCTAAAAATTGTGCGTAATAAAATTCACGATTCGTTTTCACTTTTGAAATTATAGTTATTTATTGATTAAAATATCTACACATCTTCAATGAAATCACTTGTACTGTTCCACATTATTTATTGATTTCCTGACCGGTTTCGCCTTACGGCATTATGTAGCAAGTTCCACCAAGTGCCATCAATCAACAGTATAAGCAGTAAAATATCTACAATTACTAGTTATGAAGAAAATAATTAATGTTGTACAACGTCCCATACATGATGTGATTGATGTGAAGCCCATAACGTTATGGAAAGTTTACTGCCTGAAAACTGCAAGGGTAAATATCTATTTAAGTATTATTTTATTCACAAGACTGTTGAAAATCATCGTATGATACACGTGTGTATTAATGACTACTGTCCTTGGCTCTCTTAAGACCCTGACCTAACGGCTTGGGTCCTAATGGCCCCTCAACGGCAATCATCAACTTTACACACTACTTGTACCATAATGTAGGTACTATTATCCATGTCACGTTTTGATTTTTTCCATTTTTTAATATAAAATTTAGGTAGATTTTTCGGGCACCTATTACATCTGTAATTTAACAGGGCTGCTAAAATATATCGTATAGTAAACTGAATATACTTTAGAAGTCAAAATTCAAGAAAAAATTAAAGATGATTGCAGCGTTTATTACTACCATATATTCGACAAAAGGATATGTGGAATAAGTCCAGTTAAAATATTTTTATTTTTAAATGTCATACTTCAATCCGTAACTTTAATCCGTAACAGGGACGTTAAGACCCGTAACGAGCGGATTAAACCATTCAACTGAATTTTATTCGACACAGTTGTTCTCATGTCAATCAACAGTTCACACCGCTGTTACGAAACGAGCTGCACAGCCAGACCGCGAAGCCGCACTTTAATTTCAGCTAAAAGCTAGGCTGCAAGTTTTTAGTAGAGTAACATGGAGTAACAAAGGAATTGTACGAATGTTTGTATTAGAAAAGTAATTTAATAAAAATACCTGGATCAAAGTACAGGAAAGAGTACTAAAGTACAGGCATGTATGAAAATAATTATGACAGTAGAAGAAACGAAATTGCGGAAGGTATGTACCAGGATTGTATTTGGGTAGAGCTCTGTAAAGAAAGATGTGATTTACCCCATTGGCACAGACACGCGTAAGATAAGTAAGTAAGGCTTGAAACCTAAGAAAATATAAGATTTGCAGAAAAATATTAATCTTTCTTATAGCTGTTGTTGCTAGCTGCTTGAATTTTTAAATCCAATTTACAGCTATAAAGAGCATTCTGCAAAAACGGAATAACACAACATAAGTAATACTGGCCTATAATAAATATGTTACATACATTTTTTTTTTTTATTATTTCTTTATTCAGGCACAGGTCCCATTACAATTATATTACAAATAAAATTAAAATAAAATAATATATATAAAATTTACAATTAAAAAGCAAATTTTACAAGGCACGTTTACATTCACTTACGATTCGCTTCCCGGTGCACTGTCATCCAATATCTAGCAATTGGGCACGTATAGTCGTCACATATAGCTTGCAATATAGAGTTTCCAGAGCAACGCAGCCTCTCCCAGAAGGATGCTATTCGTGCCCTAACGACAGCGAAGAAATCGGGCACCCGCGCCTCGGCAAACATACCCGACGCACTACAGTAACGCGGATGCTTCATGAGGATACGGAACGCGTCATTATACTGCACCCTCATGGTGCTTAAAGTAGCCCTGCGAAACTTCACCCATAACTGGCAGGTGTAGAAATTTTGACAATAAGCCATGAACAAGGTTGTTTTAACATCTGTGCTGCACTTACCGAATCTTCGAGCAAGCATGTTACACCGAACCGCGAGCGCCCGTCTCTCCCTCTCAATATCTTTATCATCTTCAAGATCACAGGAAAGAACATGTCCTAAGTACTTGAACTGCTTTACCAATCCAACAGGAGCTCCTGCCAAAGTCACATTAAATACGTTCTCCGGACCCCTTCCAGCCGCAAATACCATCATCTCCGATTTCGCCACATTATATTTCAATCCATGAGCGCTTGCATAACGCTCACAAATGGAAACCAGCTTCCGGAGACCACCAATCGATGGACTGAGAAGCACCACATCGTCTGCATAATTGATATTGTTAACACAAGTACTCCCCAGATGACAGCCGATCCTGGTGCCTCTCAGTTCACCGATCAAACCATTTACATACACATTGAAGAGATCCGGAGAAGTAAGTCCGCCCTGGCGAACACCGCAATCCAGTCTATAGTCTTCAGAAGTCGCGTGACCCCATCTAACATTGTTGATTTGATTTCCGTACCAGTACTCCAACAGCCGGACCAGCTCCTCTGGCACTTTTGAATCGCGCAGTTTCCTCCATAGTATATTATAATTCACTAGATCAAACGCGCGACTCAAGTCCAAGAAGCATGCGTAGACTGACGTGTCACGTCTTGTATAGTAACTCACAGTATGCTTAAGGCTGACAATCGCCGAGTCTGTTGAAAGACCGGGACGAAAACCAAACTGTGCATCATCTATCTGTATAGATTGCTGCAGCATCGGTTGGATCAATCGTTCTAATATTTTACCCACTACAGTGCCGAGTGAGATAGGACGATAGTTGCTGGCTGAACTTAAGTCACCCGTTTTGTTTTTGACTATGGGCACACCAACAGATTTCATTAAAGCTTCAGGCAGGTATGCAAATTTTAGACATAAGTTAAACATCGAACATAGTTTGAAACGTAGCATCTCACCAGCACATACGATATTTATAAAAATAAAACCTTTTCCATTAAATATAGGTCTGCCTACAAATGAAGTATTGTGGTAAAGAAAACTTACAGTATACAACATGTCAACACAAAGATTGCCTACAAGCCCCTGGCCGCAAGATCACAACATATCTTACAAAGTAAACCTATGTGTAATTTTCACGTAAACTGGCACAAGTTATCTTACATATCATTTACAACCCTATTCTTCACACAGTAAGATAAGAACGGATTTAACTTAAAAAATATTTCAGCTGAGACTTGAGATGGCTGGCTTTTCGAATACAGAATAGGGTGAGTTAAGATGATAGGTACCGCAATGTGATACAGACTAAACTTCTTATCGGAACTCAATGCTTTGGTATTATTTACATTAAGGGTGTATTTTTGAAGTGAAAACTTCTTTAGCGGCGTTGGATGGGTGTAAAATATTAAGGAAGCGTCAGGATTAGTTGACCTTTGAACCGTAACCGACGACTGACGTCATACAAGATTAGGTACAGACTATGTATTTTGCGATTTACAATAGATATCGTCGTAGCTTAAACGGTAAGCACGTCGACTGTAAGTCCTTATAGTTTCAGATAGTATCGGGTTCAAACCACCTGGCCTTCAGGGATTTTTTGTGATTGTTTTTTCTTATTTATAATTTATTACTTTTGGTGATTATTTTTTCTTTTTGAAATTTATTACTTTTTATGATATTTTTTTCTATCTGTAATTTATTATTTTTGTGATTATTTTTTCTTTTTATAATTTATTAATTTCTTCTGACAGAAAATTAGCAGAAAATAAGTGATAGGTTCTATGATTAGCACTATATTATAGGTATGGTATGGTATGTTCTTTTTTATCTTTTTCTATGTATATAACGAAGAAAGAAAAAAGAAAATGTTTTCACTTCTGCCGGCACTCCCAGAGTGCAACCCGTCTTTTTTTTTTATTTACAACTAGCTGATGCCCGCGGCTTCGCCCGCGTGGAATTCTGTCCCTGTATCTGTGACGGCGTAACCCTTTTTTTAAATTTTTCTCTGCGTAAGAACCATCCTTGTACTGCAAGGAATATTCTATAAAAAGAATTATCGAAATCGGTCCAGCCGTTCACGAGTGATGGCGTAGGTAACCAACGGAAATAGGGATTCATTTTTATATGTAAGATAGGTACTACACTTTTGAGCATATACTGTTTAGACACAGTATTTCTAAAAATTATTAAAAGCGGCTGGAAATATACGTTATGTGTGAGTAAGCTTATGTCAATATTGTTAAACTGTCAATGTGTGCGTGTTATGGGATATTTGTAGATGTCAACTGGTAGTAGATTTTTTACGCCGCGTTGTGGTGCCACTCTGTGTAATAAGCATTTATATACTTTAAGGATACTACTATGATTCCACATAACTAAAAAAAGTATATGAAGGTATAATATCATCAGTGTATTGAAGAAAGTTTCTAACAGAGGTATCTGGTATAGGTGTATAGGTATAGGTATACGAGTAAGTATGTGTTCCGAATATGTGTTTAAGGAAACGGCGTATAGGAAACTTCATAACTTATCTGTCTCCTAACTTTTCAGACAATCTTAATCAGATTTAGGCCTATCGAGAGCTACAATAAGCTCTTTACTAGGACGAATGTCTAAAGCGGCACTAGTAGGTTGGCATCAAATTTGATTAGGCAGGGAGGGGAACTTAGGTAGTAAAGGTGAGTGTTGATGTATATCAACAAAAGTGGCCCCTTCTAAACCTTCACCTGGGTCGCAAGTCCCAGGCACTGTCCCGGATTTCCAACACAGCAACGCGATAGGCCCGGCACCCGCACGGAGAATCCATGGATTGCTAAGAATATCGGTCTAGGTTGAAATTTGTATTCTGAGTTTGTTCTTACTTTATTTTATTTTTATCATCTAGTGTCCTGTTTTTTTTTTTTTCGGGAACGACCTTCACAAATTACTTTTACATTCCCGAATTCTTCCCTGAAAGGTTATCCAACATGGAAACTTGGCTGATTTTGGATTAATATTCCTAAGAGCTCGTCGCCGAAATGAAGGTACCAAATTGAAAATGCGGTAAAAGTAAATACCTATGTAATATGTATCTTGTCATCCGAAGTTTCCTCGCTAGGTATTGGGGGCGTGTTGATTGGTTTTGGATAAAAATAAGAATTCGTCTGATGATACGAACGTGTGATGTGCAGGCCAGCAAAGTACTCTACTCAGTAGTTTATCGGTTGGGTAGTGAATTCGATAATACGAGCTAATAAATTATCTGACGAGGCTCAAAAGCTGCTCAATTCGGAGGAGAAGTAAAGTGAAAAACATCAAGAAGAATAAAATATTTTACGAGATAAACAAATCCTTACACGTGCCTTAAGAAGCTTACTCCAGAAAGTCGACACCGTTTTGCTAATATCGTAACTTAGTTATGCAATCCACCGCTGTTCGCTCTCAGTACTAAATCCTCTCTTAAATAGTCGTTTACTGCTTCACCAAAGTAAGTCGCTTCTAGTCAAGAATTCACCAAGACATTAAACCGTCAACTTTCTCAGGCAATTTTCTTTAAAAACAAAAGTTTTATGGTAGCACTAATGTTTTCAAAGTTCGCTGCACTCTATTAAGAGTTTTCCGTGGCTTTTGTGAAAAATATTGCCTGGAAGATTCCATGTCGGCATTTCTGGTACGAACTGAACCGGAATAATTTAGACAATCTTAATGCCGGAATTAAAAAAAAAAACAGGTTTAAAAATAAGATGCCTAAAATTCTGCAAATATACCTCAGATAGTAGACATGCGGTGATGGGCCGTATGTATGATGAATTCAAGCAACCGGAGACCGTTAGACAAACAGTAGGAATATATTCCTTCAGATAAAGTTGAATACCGACCCCAACTTGTAAAATGTTACTCTAACAAACAACTAAGTCCTGCCGCTAGAAAGAAAAAGGGTGCAAAGATAAAACATCGAATGTACTTAAGACGTACGACATTGTTTTCTCTATTAAGATCGTTGCTTTTTGTAAATTTCTCAAAAGTATTTATAAACTTCCCTTTCTTTTCCTCTCGATTTAGATGTCAATAATTTATTTAAGGTTGACAAATTAACACAGATTCGCAGTCAGAAAATTTCCCTTGTTTATTCATTAAGTAAGTCAAATATTAGCATAAACGTGCAAACGACGCCCTCAGTCACCTCCGAGATAAACAAACAAACGTAATAATTGTCAACTGAAGGAAGAATAATTATGAAGATTCGCCTTTCGCTGAGTTTCACTTAATATTAGTATGTTTCGTTAAGTACGTTACATAGTACATCAAAAGTACATCTACTCTCATACAGGTGGTTTTCGAATCAACATTGTGTTAAGTCAAGTTTTCCAAGTAATAGTTGATATAAAGTAATAGTTTGAACCTTTCATAAAATAATAAACTGACATAAAATTGATAGGAATTGGAAATCGACTTGTAATTTAAAATGTTCTGTGTTAATTTAAAAAAAAAAACATCGTAAGATTATTTGAGGAACTTAAATCAATAATATCAATTAAATATGGTTTTATTCACTTTCATTCATGTTAATGAAAAGCTAGTGAATAAAATAGCAGCTGGCTACTAACACTTATTCATCATATTAAATCCCATACGTTTTCTACCGTATTTTTCCGATACGGTGTTCCGGTTAGTGCACCACTGCGATTACTCTATTATGTGATCGAACACGAATTTCACCGTACAAAAACGAAAAAAAAAGTACCTCAGCCGATTCGTAGTCAGTGGCCATGCATAAATTCTACATACGAACAGAACAATACAGAACTATTACGGCTATGGGCTTTTCCAAATTGGTGCAAAGTTATTCAACTTACTTTCTTATCAAGTATATTATTAAAGTGAAAACTTCTTCAGACGTGTTGGGCATTTTTCGTAGAACAAGGACATCGATAATCGGACGGGTGATTTACCCCGCACGTGTGGGTCATTTCATCCATGTCCCTTGGTCCCCAATTTTGGAGAGGGTGCTTATTTACTTATTATCATTAACTTATTTTCTTAGTTGCATTGTTATTTTAGCTAAAAAATAGAATATAATAAAGTGAAATCTTTTGGAATGAAAGTGTGCAGTAACTATAAAAGCACATTGCCTGCTTTATCATGAAGATTAGCAATAAAATATATCCTTTTATACTTAGTGCACAGTCTCTCTGGCCCATTAAGCGGGTGATGGATTCCTTTGCTCGCCAGCACCAGGCCATCTGGTCGATTTGTTGCACAATTATTTTTGCTATCACTCCTAGACTGTACCAGATCATGTACATCTCCTGAAAAACAAATACAAGTGACTCATGCTGACCTTTTCGAGGTTATTACACGCAGCTCCTAGGAAGCCTGTTGCTGCCTCTTATTGAACATAGTAATCAGTGCCAGTCAGGTCCACTACTTTGTAAAAACAAACCGTATTCATCGTCTATGAATGCTTTGCAAAAATTTATAGACGTTGAACCCATCTAAGCGAGTTTTTACACGAAGCACCACATCTAATTCATTTTAAATTTAAACAAAGGAGACTTTTTGTTAGTCTGAAGAAACGCTGGTGCGTAATCGTTCGATGGTGATGTAAGCTGTAGATATAATAATTTTACAAACATGTTATAAAGGAGAGAAGTTGCGGACATAATGCTATTTAAGTAGATGATTAGCTTTAAATTTTTTACTGCTTTAATAAGCGTACCTTAAGTTGGAAGAGTCATTTGAAGCTATTGTGGAATTCTGAAGGCGAAAATTAGATATATTTAAAAATTCCAACTCATTGTTCTTCAATTAAACTTCCGTCCCTACCCTGATTAACATACTTATCTAAAACTGCCATTAGATGTCTCTGTACCAAATTATAAAGCGACAGTGATTGAACATCTTTCTTAAATTTACCTCCTCGAGTCTATTTAAAGAAGCGTAAAGAGTTGATGATGACGTCAGTTATTTATTGTTTGCTTCCGATAAGCTCGATGAAAGTAAAACTCAATCTTTAATATTAGGCGTAAAGACAAAAGTCATAAAGTTACGAAAATCAATCAGCCAATTTGTAGAATTGTAATATCATCTGAGTCACGACTTCATATGGATAATTTCGCGTGACCAACATACATACCTATAAGTTTCATCCAAATCTGGGAATACTTTATTTCTAAATTATATGTAGCCACGCAACACACTTAAAAATAATTTCAGTTAGGTAAGTACGGGCGTTGCCTTTAGTAAATTAAATGGTTTGGTGACCTTATGTATGTAAGTACATACATAAGGTCACGCCCTTTTCCCATCGGGGTAGGCAGAGACCACTTCTTTCCACTTGCTACGATCCTGACACACCTTTTTCGCTTCTCTTACTTTCATAAGCGTTTTCATACAAGCGCGTCGGTTCTGGGTACTTTTGACCTGGCCTTTACTTAAGACGTCTTCGATTTGATCGAAGAACGTTCTCCTAGGTCACCCCCTACCGACTCGCCCATTCACTCTCGCCTCATAAATCTGTTTCGTCAATCTACTTTCACTCATCCTTTCTACGTGTCCGAACCATCTAAGCATCCCTTTCTCTATCTTTGTCATTACATCTTCTACCACACTACAACGTTCCCTTATTACACTGTTCCTCACTTTATCTAACAAAGTCACTCCAGCTATAGTTCTTAGACTTTTCATTTCCGCAGCATTAATCTTACTTTCGTGCTTCTTCTGTCATACCCAACATTCACTACCATACATAAGTGTTGGAACCAGCACTCTTCTATGTACAGCCAGTCGTGCCTTTTTAGACACGTTCTGACTGCTCATAAAATTATGCAGGGCCCCATTCACTTTGTTTCCTGCCAACACTCTTCATTCAATATCACAGTCATAATTTCCGTCTCTCGTAAACTTTGATCCAAAGTACACAAACTCTTTCACTTGTTCCACTTTTTCTCCTTCTATCAGAATCGTACAGTCCGTCATATTTTCTTCTCTTCCAAAAACCATTACTTTCGTTTTACTAACGTTCACTTTCATGCCTTTGCTTTTTAGGGCGTCATGCATAATATTAACCATCGCCTGTAACTCCTCCACCGATGATGCTAATATAACCTGGTCATCAGCGCATAGGAGGCATTTGACAGTCAAATTACTCATTCTTAATCCACATGTCCTTTCTTTCAAATCTTTCAGGCAGTTGTCTATGTATAAGTTGAACAGCCCCGGTGAGGCTACACAACCCTGTCAACCCCGTTTACCCTGACACAGGCACTGGAACCCTCGTAGAGTGATTTCAATGCCCGTATCAAGTTTCTGCTCACCCCATACACAGACAATGTCGACCACAATTCATTCCTCATTACCCTATCATAGGACTTTTCCAAGTCCACCACTGCGACCGGAAATGGTGCGCACCGTGCGTTTTGAAAGGAACTTCATCCCACGCACGCTCAGGTTGTGGAATGAACTTCCTGCCGTGGTTTTCCCCAGCGACTACAATATGGGGTTCTTCAAGAAGGGTATTAGAAGGTATCTACAGGGTCGGTAGCACGATTGTGATGCCCCTGGTGTTGCAAACGTCCATAGGCCACGGTAACCACTTCCCATCAGGTGGGCCGTGTGCTTGTCTTCCACCTAAGTGGCATAAAAAAAAAGTCCACGAAGGCGCAATAGACCTTTTGGCTTTTAGCCAAGAATTTTTCGGCTATGCTTCGCAAGGAAAAGACCTGATCCATGCATCCCATTCCTCTCCTGAATCTCGCTTGTACATCCCATATTTTATTTTCAGTTTCATTCATCACTCTTCCAATCAGGATCTTTGCATACAGTTCGCCGACGATGCTGAACAAGCTAATGCCTCGGTAGTTTTTGCAGTCCCGCTGTGACCCTTTTCCTTTGTAGATTGGTACGATGACGGCTTTGCCCTAGTCACCCGGTACAATGCCGCTCCTCCAACAAAGGTTAAACAGGCGGCACAGCTGACTACAATGCTCTCGATTTATGTCAATTCTTCGAGATTACTACTACTATATATTTATACTATACTATATTTCTATATACACTACATGCATTTTTTCTAACTTGATATATTTCGTTTCTAAATTAAAGTCAGTTATTATGAGTACATTGTTTAACTATGCTGTTTTCCTTAAACAAAATATAATTTAACTAGCTGTCGCCCGCGGCTCCGCCCGCGTGGATGTCGGTTATCGCGAATCGGACTATAATTTGAGATTTAAACTATCCTATCTCTCAAGTTGGATCGAACTGCACATGGTGTGCGAATTTTATTATAATCGGTTAAGTGGTTTAGGAGTCCATTGAGGACAAACATTGTGACACGAGATTTATATATATTAAGATATGGTTACGTCATTTCGAACGAGACCAAGGATATGGTAGTTATTCGTTTAGAATGTTTCCCGGATGAATGAGGATAATAATATATGTTTTAAAACACAAAATCACGTTATTTTTTGATTGTTGGTAGTAGAGAAAAGTACAGTCAGCGTCAGAAATATCATAAACTATATAGTCTAAAAAGGATATTATAGCCAAGGTATTCAAACTGTTTTATTGATGTAAATTGTATTTTTGTCCGAACCACATATCAGAACAATCTGTCAACAGTAAGTGGGGTAAACCAAGGAGTTGAGATCATTTTGAGGACTTTGTTCATCAAGACCGATCTGATGCTGACTGTACATAGAATACCTAGCGCCGGAGTAAAAACAGAATATAAGTAGTCATGGGACAGTCCCGATTGCAGAAACCATATCAGTATCCTAATATTATAAATACGAAAGTTTGTTTGTATGGCTGGATGGATGGATGTATGTTATTCTTTCACGTAAAACCTACTGAATTTATACATCAGAATAACACATAGACTACAATTTGTAAAAATAAACGATATTATAGCGATAACCGAAATCCACGCGGGCAGAGCCGCGGGCAAAATCTAGTTGAATTAATAACTAGGTATTAGTTTTAACGATTCTACAACTACTTTGTTGTCATTTCATTCCCATTTAACTACTGTGATTAATAGGAGGTAATCATCATTAGTTTCATAACATTAAAGATGAACTGCATTAAATGATGGACACATTGCACACGTCCATAGGCATAACCAATTTCCATCAGGTGGGCTGTGTACTTGTCTGCCACCTCAGTGGTTTAAAAAAAAAAGATGAAGTGTTGTTTTTTTCTGACGCAAGATTACTTAACCATACTAATTAGTCGTTCTACTTATGCTTACTCACTTTAAATATGTAACAAGAACTAAATCCAAATAAATATTACTGCATCAGCCACAGAATTCTGTTTAAGCACATATAATGTGAGTCTGATCTCATTTCGTCGCCAAATGGTGTTGAGAACACCCGTTATATTTTCTATTTATAGTATCTATCAATTTCGACGTATATTTTAGAGTAAGCTGTGTAAGTGGCACTAGATTTCCTTATTAGTTTTTAAAATTCGGCTATTGCGATTTAAGGTGGTATTTCCGGTTCTACTCAACCAATTATGATCAATCAAACGTAATATTTTGAGTCCGATTTTGAATTTAGATTTGCAATCAGCAACCCCGAAAACCCCGAAAACGATATGCATATTGATTTTTTTGAACGTTTTCAGCTCGCCATCTTTGGTCGCTAAATGGATGATATATTTGTAATCAACAACCCTTAACAACCCCTTGAAAACGATACCCTTATCGAGTTTATGGAAATATTCGAGACCGCCGACTTTAATCGTGATTACGATTATCCATTTAATTCGATTATTCATTCAAATTGCATTTTTTTATCGAAAAAAATGCAATTTTAACAAACAAATCGAGTCATAAAAATATAATAAAATAAAAAACGTGACAATAAATGAGTCAACCCTGAATCCTAAGTACATGCTAGTACCGAGTAAAATGTGTCTATCCACGCATTTGTACTCGGTACGCCCCTACCCCTACCCCGCCATTCTCTTCACCCCGCACGATTGTTCTGTTAAGACAGCTTCTTCGACCGACTGTATGAAGTATGAGTCGCTAGACTGTGCAAATACTATGAAATGAGTTCAGTATCTAATCTCTTTCACTTTGGACGATTTTAATTGCTATTCTATTATTTCTGTAGAATAACAAGAAACTGACGAAGGGGATTATTCTTCATTCTAATTGAAAGAATCTACGCTTTTTAATGAAAATGGCTTACATTATCTCTTAAGAATTTTGAAACACAGCACATACTTAAAATGCAGCTATTGCAACCCAAACCAATACTTACACAAAATACATAATAAAGTTAATAGACATATTTAAATTGATGGGTTTTGAACAGACCTTCGATGCATCCGAGGTAAATGACACCATTGGGAACAATAACTGCAATAAAGAGAATGTTTAAACGAATCTAGGACAAGGTTCGAATGGAAGTAATGAGCCGGTCACGAGACAGGAGTGCATACCAATGTGAATTCGGATCTCTCTCAAGCCAAGTATCTTTGTAAGTACTTTTGTTTAAAATTTGTGTCTGAAAATGTTACGCATTTTTAGAAATGTAACTACGATTAAGGACACAGAAGAATATCAATTACAATCTAAAGCACCGCCTTATTCATATACCTACTCATATTTTGTAAACAATGTAGACAATAGGTGTGTATGACAGTGTTTTAGAGCCTCAGTAGCCTAACTTCCAAAACATTGACCCCACTGTAATCTTTACAGAATTTTCACACAAGGGTCAATTCGTGGAGTTAGCAGTTTCTAATTAATTAAAGTTATTAACCGTTCAATAAACTATTGTATTAACTTTAGAATGTTAACACTGCACATTTACATATTCGAGCTTACTGCCAAAGCCGTAATTACGAACCAACCCGCGGGCGACGAGTGCGACACGTTGGGTTTGTGAATAATGTAAGCGGAGTCTAAGAGCAAAAGAAGTGTGCATACCGTAAAAAGTGAACTGAAAGTAAGTAGGGAAAATTATGGAGATGCTCCTTAAATTCTTCTAATTATTTGAATTTTTCTGTCCACTGTATTGTACAGAATGTCGCATTTGTGAGTAGAGAAGGGAAAATAATTATGAAAATTGTCACAATTTCATTATTAATATGTGCACTGGTTCAAATAATATTTGACATATACTTATCTTTTTTACTTATCTTTGGCTTATGCTTTATTTGTACTAAAATTATACCTAATATTATTACTTTTTGTTTGGCGAAAACAGTTTACAGATTAAAAACTCCTTAAATGGACGTTTCCTCTAGACTTTTTAGTTCTCATTCTTGTAGCCGATAAAAATTTATTGCTATAGAATATTTTCACTTTTTAAAAGACCTCTTTATTGAAATATAAAAACCGCTTTACAAAACATTTGTTCGTTACGACACATGCAAAACCCCCATAATTTTTTGTACTACCCTGAAAAATGCTCCTAAAACAAGAGATAGGTACTTCATAAAAAGTAGCTTACTGTAAATATTTTACGAGTGCTCCCCATAAAAATTAAACGGTCGACTCAAAAATACGGGTCATATGAAAGAAATGAGTCGTTATGCTACGACGCAAAGGGCCAGACCTTGCCATTATATATTTAAAGCCGTTATATCATTTTAACCCGACGTTTTAGGTACCATTTAGAGCTTATATGAAAGGGTAAAATAGAGTAATACAGGATAGTGACGTAGGTACCTACATCATAATCACAGGGGGACCATGAGATAAGTGAATTTAACGGACACTAAAACAAATGGTGAAGCATGAATACCTTTTATGGTCGGAATTAAAAGTTGTTGTGTTTTACTTTTTATCTTACCAGTAACAGAAAGTTTTTTTTTATACTAGTAAGATACGGCACAATACGAACATTAAGATACGTACGATTTTATCTATCCTATGTTTCTGTAATAACATTAAATAAAAATATTACGAAATATAATGTAGTCTAATCTTTATGCAGTTTATTATATTTTGAAAGCATATGAAGCCCTACAAAGCCGTTTGGGGTGTCAAGCCATCGGTAGGTTTCGGGTTCGAATTCTGGTCATACACTATCGACATGAACCCTCTAAAAACACAAGCAAACATTGTAATTGCATCGTAGTTATACAGTGCAATGATAGAATTTCTTTTTCTTAAATTTCAACAAGTACCTAAATAATTCATAATTTTCTCGACAGTCGTAAGTAACTGCACGGCTTATTATTAATTTTGATAGAATAGGAGTAGAGGTAGTTCATAACAATGGAAGCCTCAAGAACATGGTACGAGTTTCTCTAATACCACGTGCCACCAACTGTACTGGTTAAGTTAACATCCTTTGTCTTACTCCTCGAGTCTGACCATCGAGGAATATCTGGCGGGACTAAATTCAAGTTCCGTTACGGTAGTCGTTCCAAAACTCATTTGCGAACAAAGACTCGGATCTAATTTGTTGTATGAAGTCTCATGGTTAAGGATTAAGTTTCGGTAGGCGGGGTCAAGAGGATACGTAACCGGCGTACGTATCTGCAAACAATTGAAAGTGAAAGATATATTACTTACAGTGGGACTCATTCTGAAGACAACCTTTGGCCTCAATTGTCGAGATGCTATAAAATAACAGTCTGTTCTTAAAATATTATTATAGCAATGGCTAAAGTCTAGTGCACTGGGATAATGTTCGGTCAGATTTGGATACTGTAGAAAGAATCTGACAATTAACCTACTTATGAATTTCAAGATAGTTTAATTTTCTTACCTATTTTCATAATGCAATTATAGAATACAATGGAGCTCTTTGACGTCACAAACATGCAAAGTTGAAATTAAAGTCGTTTAATATATACATTACTAGCTGTTACCCGCAGCGCCGCCCGTGTGGATGTCGGTTATCGCGACCAAACATACCATATGTCCTTCCTCAATGTCTAATCTACTCCTATAACAAATTTCATCAAAATTGGTTCAGTGGTTTAGGCGTGAAAGCTTCCTTCCCTGGAAAACTGCGAAAAGTCCCATATAAAATTTCGCGCAATCCCGTAATGGCAGCTTTTCAAAAAAAATTAGGCACGATTTTTTTGTTTGTCACAAATAGTCTGCATACCAATATTTAGCTTTCTACCTTGAAAATTACGGAATGCTTCATACAAACTCCCATCCCCCATTTTAGGGAAGTGGGGGGTTAGAAAGAGACAAAAGTAGCCTATGTGACTTCCCATCCCTTCAACTATCTTCACTTTAAAAAAACAAGTCAATTCGTCGCTCCGTTTTGGCGTGAAAGACGGACAAACAAACAGACACACACACTATTAAAATCCTTCAAAATGCCTGACCAATTATGATTAAATTATAAGTGCATGTTGAAAAAATCCTTGCACAGATCAAATGCACAACACCATTTGAATCGGCATGTAACACTGCAGTCGAATTCCAGACGTTTTTATTATCTTTGAAAACCTATATTCAAAGATTGGACATTTATGCCTAACTCTGAGCTGCTACTGAACTAGATTTGAGCTTTACAGCACTTTTCATAATATCAGACATAGTATCATAATAGCAACATGAAATACATTATCGACTGTCTACCGGTTTTTTTTTTACCCCGAGCGAAAATCCTTCATGGATGCTATGCCGGACTCCTACCGACTAAAAACCCTCACGTACCGCCTAATAGCCTGCGGTTGGTAGCCCCGGGTAAGCCCTCGGAAGGATGTCCCAGGACTACCAACAGACCTGCGGCTGCGGCCTCGCCTAAGGGGTGGTTCGGGTATTATCCCGCGTCAATGGGGGTGGGGGGGTGGAGGTTCGGGTCATCCCGCTTCTTATAGGGGGCGTGCGTGGATCTCTCACGTCACGCTGCCGTCATGGGCCTGCTTCTGTAAGGACGGTGAGCAGCCCGCTCACCGTCCTCAGGACCCCGGTCATGGAGGCCGATGGTCTTCGGCGAAGACACGTCGGCGGCGCCCAAGCCACTGCGGAACTCGGGTGCGAGAGTTCTCTCCCGCTCCCGCCCTGCCGCCTCTTTCACGAGCATGACTTGCTCGCAAAAAGGTCACTGGGAAACCACGGCCGAGTGTCAGCACTGCGAGACACGCAGCGACGACACAGCGCTCCTCACGCTGGTGGAGTGCACGGCGTGGGTGGAACATCGCCAGGTCCTCGTGGTGGGTCTGGACGTGGACACTCTCTCGCTCGAGACCATGGTGCGAGCCATGGTCTCCAGCGGGAGTAAGTGGCACTGCGCCGTCTCGACTGTCTACCCTTCTGTTAGGCATAGAACACTTAGCGCCCTAAATATTGAAGATAAAGTGTAAGTACATAATAAAATTACAAACTATCATCTGTTTAGGTACGAAGGTGACAAGCCGTGGCCCAGATAAGCGAAGCCAGCCAATTTGTGTGAAAAAAGGTTAGGTATTTCAAGAAAGGGTCGTATTTTTTTACTGAAGTGTTCAACCATACCTCACGGTTGGAATGATTTATCATTTTTATTAATACTAGGCACTAGGCAGTTACAATTGTTACAAACTACAAAATTGGTATTTGAATTTATTCATCAATACTTTAGCTGATCATCCTAATCTCTGTGTTAAGTCCAGGTCGCATCCAAAGATCTCAGCTTGGCGTCTCAGTTTTTATCCTCCACTTCGGTTTTTGTTATTCCTGGCAGAAAGACGTTTGGCTCGCATATAATATCATCCTCTACGACATCAAGCCCGCGTTTCTTACGACTGCTGCATCAATAATTTTTTCTGCTGCTTCAATGAACTTAAATATTTAAGTTTTTCTCTAGAGAATTGTCATTTTTTTTAATTACTTGTTAAATTAGCCTCTTTTATTTTTTTAATATAAGTAACAGAAGAGATATATGATGACTAAAGGAGGATGATACACAGACTATTTCATCGACAAAAACAAAAATCTGTCTCTGACGGAGTCGGCATGATTAGGAATTATTTACCCGCGTAGCCTGGCAGTAGCTCCAAAACGTGACCGAATAAAGTACTCGCTCAGATGTTATCTATAACACTAACGTTAAACCTAATTGGGTTGTACTTTAGACTGCATTCAAGCCACCGTGTTTCTTGTTATCTCTTTAAACTATCTGGCCTTTATACCTGAGTTTTCATTACTCTGCTGCTTATCTCTTTAAATGAAATAGGGAGCTACATTAACAAAATGGGAATGGGATTTTTCAACTAGTTCACTTTCCATGTAAAAACTGTAGCTAGAACTAAAACTCGTTTAGTTCTCAGATTATATTCTATAACTAAGTCTAAGTGGAGATTTAATTAATTACTTATAATAATCTTCAAATCGAGATTTATGACTCATCTACCTGCCCTTGTTCCAATTGTGAAAAATCTGCAATTCTGCAATCGTTGCACACGTTCATAGGTCACAATAACCACGTTCCATCAGGTGGACCGCGTGTTTATCTGCCACCTAAGTGGTATAAAAAAGACGGTTTGCACCCCGGGAGTGCCAGAAGTGAAAACTTTTTCTTTCTTTCTTCGTTATATACAGAGAAAAAGATAAAAAGAACACACCATACCATACCATACCTATAATATAGCGCCAATCATAGAACCTATCACAAATTTTCTGTCCGAAGAAATTAATGAATTACAAAAAGACAAATAATCACAAAAAGAAAAAATAATCACAAAAAGCGTTAGAAGCCCAGGTTTGAACCCGGTACTATCTGAAACCATAAGGACTTTCAGTCGAAGCGCTTACCGTTAAGCTACGAAGCTTAACGCACATAACAAAATAAACAATCTGTAGCTGTTGTAATGTTGTATGACGTCAGTCGTCGGTTATGGTTCAAAGGTCAAGTATTCCTGACGCGAGTATAACTTTTTTTCACCCATCCAACGCCGCTAAAGAAGTTTTCACTTCAAAAAAATGAGATTGGCACAAAGGTACTTGACTGTACAGCCGTTCGAAAATACGGGCCCTAATTTTTCAAACTGACAAAAACTCTACAAGCATTTTAGCGAGAAGTTTTCTGCATTTTCCTCTCACAAACATCACTCGATTAAATGTTTAATAAGGCGCTGTGTGGGTGTGTTGTTGAGATCACTTAATGGCTTTGAGTAAATTAATTTTCCTATTCGCTACGCAACGACCTCTATGTACAGTTAGCATCAGATCGATCTTGACAAACAAAGTACCTACTTAATGACATAGTTTTCACACACCTTTAGTTCGGACGTAAATACAATTTAAATCAGTAAGACAGAGCGAATAAATTGCTCTTAATACCTCAGTTTTCAGACAATATTGAGAGTTTTTCGTCAAAAATAGTAGCACGGAGAGGTACGGGACGTAGAAACTAAGTATATGAGTTAAGATTTATTTTAAAAACTGTCTATTCGTATAAGCATGCAGCAACTATCTATTGGTCATCTATTTGAAAGCTACAAAAAATTGCGCGCTGTTGATGATCGGTTGATGGCTTTTCACAATAATAGAATATATAGTACCTAGAAGGTATGGGTCAAGTTCATAATATTAACAGTCACTACATCGACGGGTGCTGTATCGAAAACGTTCCATCGACGAGCTAATGTATCGACAGTACCCCAAATCGATGGTACGCTACATCGACAGTACTCCAAATCGTTGGTACGCTACATCGTTAGTACACTAAAACGACGCGATGCTACATCGACAGTAAACCAAATCGATAGTACGCTGCATCGGGTACTGTCGGTTAAGTCATTGTAGCCGTGTGTTTAAAGAACAGACATAGTTGATTACGGTACACAACAAAGTAATAATTAAGTCTAAGCGTAAAATTACACCATCGTGTGAAGCCCTTTCGTCAAAATGACCTAGAACTTGACGCTTGTAATTATTGCCGAGGTTGAGTCCCCAATTATTATTACATAGTACCTCATTAAAATTTACTCTTTTACGATGTAGGTACACGTTATAAAACTGGGGAAAAAATTATATCATAATACCCGCTGAGTAAAAATATAAAGCATTTTATTTCATGTTTTATAATTTCACTCCTGTGTACTCCTCAAAAAGTAAGTGGAAGTATATTTAAGGGACATATTTTACTATATATGTTTAAGGTCCCCAAACAATGGTCACCGAGACTTTACCGTTAACTGAGACTTTTTATGGCCCATGAATTTTTTAGGTATAAATGTACCTAGTGTGGCAAGTACTATCGAGCCGGGAAAGTAATCAATCTGCGAAACAATTTGTTTTTTTTGTGGATTAACGGATGATCAAAGATGTCCAGACTTCAGATGGGCGGAATCTCTGAAAACATAGTAGGATAGAACGGCCATGTGCAGCGGGAAACGCGTGGCAACTTTTTAGTCAATTCCTGTCCTATGAGACCGGATCCGATTCGAATGCTAACTCGGTATTGTTAATGTGTGTATGTAAGACTAGCTTGTAATAACATCGTTAAAAATATCTTGAATATGCCATATTGTGCTACTTTCAATATTGTAGAATAAAATTGGAGAGCTAAATTTGAATAATAAAGGACATGAAGTTGAACACTGCATGGCCGTTCTATTCTAATATATTTCTGTGATTACCTCAGTGATTAGGCTACACTTCAGTGAATATGTCTGATCCACACTTTGTATTGACAGCTGCAAACTAATCACCGTGTGACGTTGATGAATACGTAACGTCATAAATTAGTGCCAGGCCAATTTTGCTCTAGACCGTCTTACTTTAAGAAACATTTTTGAAGTGAAAACTTCTTTAGCGGCGTTGGATGGGTAAAGTGTTAAGCTCGCGTCAGGATTACTTGACCTTTGAACCGTAACCGACGACTGACTTCATACAACATTACAACAGCTACAGATTGTTTATTTTGTTAATTGCGTTAAGAGGCTTCGTAGCTTCGCGGTAAACGCTTCGACCTGGTTTCAGATAGTACCGAGTTCGAACCAGAGCATCTGACACTTTTTGTGACTACTTTTTCTTTTCGTAATTTATTACTTTTTATGATTATTTTTTCTTTTTGTAATTTATTACTTTTTGTGATTATTTTTTCTTTTTGTAATTTATTACTATTTGTGATTATTTTTTCTTTTTGTAATTCATTAATTTCTTCTGACAGAAAATTAGTGATAGGTTCTATGATTAGCGCTATATTATAGGTATGGTATGGTATGGTATGGTATGGTGTGTTCTTTTTATCTTTTTCTCTGTATAAAACGAAGAAAGAAAGAAAGAAAAAGTTTTCACTTCTGCCGGCACTCCCGGAGTGCAACCTGTCTTTTTTTTTAATTTATTTACTATTTGTACACCAATTATGTGTTCAAGATTAATAAAACAAATCAGCCAAATACACTGTTTAGAAAGATCACGATGCACGTAACGTGCACACTTTGATTTATAAAAATACAATTCTGCCTAGGGAAATATTAGAATTTACAATAAACGAAGTATTTAATGTCTTATTATTTTCACTTTAAGATTCCATATATGTATTTTTAGATTTATTGTGAGAGATTACCATCTTTGTGCACGAAGTACGAAACGAAATGTCATTCGAAGACAAGCCATATTTGAGGAAGCACAAAAGTGGCTCTACTTCGCAAGAACTTGTACATTAATATGGAATTGTAAATATTAACGCTGCTATTAGACAATTGCAAAAAATATCTCAAATTATAATGAAGCGTTTATTTCTCTCAGCTACTGTTTGTTCGCCATTTTATTTCAGTAAAAACCGTAAAGTATAAAAAGGAGTTTTTGCAATGTTAGTACAAAGCCTCTGCAAACCCAACTGGAAGAAATGCTATTTTTTTTACAACATTGTCCTAGTAGGTATGTATGCGGAAGCAAAGTAACTCTGTTTTAAGTGGGAAGTCATTGTACCTTTCCTCTGCTTATCTTCGCGTAACAGCCTATGCACTAATTATACCGTTTTAAACATGAATCTGAACTTTAAGCACGTTAGATTTTAAACATTCGCAACCAGTACTTACATGTAAAAATATAATCAACAACTTAACCTAACCGCATTCATTTTAAATGAGCTGTTGCTAGTGACTCCACTCGCAGGATACTGATTCTGTCAGCGGCCTTCGCCTTACCGCATGAAATTATGATCCGTCCTTGCAACCCATGTAAATAAATGTATTCCACGGATAATAAACAACCCATAGGCCATGGTACGTTATTCCAAATAATCTATTCCTGGGCCAAATTTCCGTTCGATACATTCAGCCGTTTGAACGTGCTAGAATACTATGCATACGCCCATTTCCCTCCAGGATAGGACAGAGTAACAACTTATAATACTAGCAGATAACATCGTGTGATCATCTTCTAGTGTTACAATTGATACTTGGATACTAACTGCTCCCCATCTCCTTTTTTTATTAGACACCTCCCATAATTTTTCCCAAATATAGAGTCTATCAGTTTATTAAATATGAATCATTCTCTCGTTTGAAAGCACTCAGCTAATCGTACCCTCAATAGCCTAGACCGAAACTCATAAAAAATGTATCATCAAAATAAATACCCTTTTACATAATTTGCCTCTATATTTTATTAATAACTAGCTGATGCCCGCGGCTTCACCCGCGTAGGTTCTGTTGCCGTTCCCGTGACGGCGTAACCCTTTTTTTAAATATTTCTCTGCGTAAAAACCATACTTGCACTGCAAGGATTATTCTAAAAAAAGAAATAGCGAAATTGGTTCAGCTGTTCTCGAGATTTGCGCTTGGCAACACATTCAGCGATTCATTTTTATATTATAGACAAAGATTCAATATATGATGCAGTATTACTTAGAATGCGCTTAAACTTGGACTTACACTTTGTCATGCACTGTTGCCAGGAAATAACAGTTATGAAAGTCTTGCCATTATTCACGTACTTAAACGACATTTTTCTCTTGTTCTCTACGATACAAAATGAATAAGTACAGTTATTTATTTTATGTACATGATTTAATGTAGTTTTAAAAAGACAAGCGAACGCTTGTCTTTTTGGAGAATTCCAAGAAGCGACATTGCTAAATGGGTAATGGAGTACAATCTAGGACCAGCCGTAGACAACTGAGTAATAACTTTTATGGAGCACCTTCAAGAACTTTTGAGCCCTCTATAAACTGTACTGAACATTGTATTATCAGTAGAAGAGTACGAGTACTATGCATAGAACTGTTTCGATGAGGATTAAAACCTCATCATTTCAGCCGCAGGATTAAAACCTATTCAATACAAAATTGTACACATTCGATGTCGAAACTCACTCACATGAAAAGTTCCTTTTCGTTCGGGGAGCTCACAATTAGCGCTGCAGTTAGTTACGAATGGATATAGCCTCGGTCGGATTTGGCAATAGGGTACCTACTGGCAGCTCTTTGAAGATTCCTGATGTCCTCTGAGTGTGGCTCGACCTCGTATTTGTGTGCTATAGAGCAGAAAATCACAACTGTGTTGTTCTGAGAAGTAATAAATCCATGTAGTTACGTGCGTAAAATGTAGTATCAACCGAACAATTACACAACCTACCAAAGTTCAAGTACACTCAAACATAAGCGAATTCATTCATTAAAACTCGTTCTCACTATACGTTATGGTAGGTACCACGTTTATTAAAGCCAATGACGTGACTAGACGAATACATTTCAGTGATATTATGATGGAAAGATTCCTTTTGATTTACACTATGTAAAGCAATTTTAACCTTAAAGTTTGTATGAGATTTATTTAAATACAGAATAACAGGTGCGCTGTCTGTGGCTCTGCTCGGCTGCTACCCACAGGAACTTACACTCGAGATAAAAGCTTTATAGGCTATAGGCTACTTTATATATCGTGAATAAGTTCCTGTTTCATAATATATCCCTGTACCAAATTCAATCCAAATCCATTTACTTATTCTAGCGATTAAGTAGGTATCAAACATGAATGTTTGATAAACTTTAAGAACAGTTTGATAAACTTGATAAACTTTCACATTTAAGTATTATAGCAGCAAAAAGAGCTTTTGCCAACGGCTTTGCTTGTGTTGTATAAATTGTATATTAAAAGTATAATGTTGTTTAACAATAGTAGATTGTTCAACAAGGGACTAAAACAAGCCATAATGACACGAGATGTTTTAGCCACCCGAGCGAAGCGAGGGTGGCTAATAGTTCGAGTGTCATTATGGTTGTTTAGTCCCACGTTAAACACTCTACTTTTCACTTTGAATGCGAGGAAAAAAAAGCGACGTTTTATACAAAATTATAATATTAAAAAAAAAAAAAAAGAAATAGGTAAATATCTTTTTCAACCTAAATATATTAATTTATCATATCGATAACGGGGTAAAGCCTCCGTGGCGTGGCGGTAGTGAACGCGGTCGCTACGCAGGAGGCGCGGGTTCGATCCCCGCTCAGTGCAAATATTTGTATGCATGGATATGGGTATTTGCATTGGTCTGGGTGTTTCTATGTATAATATGTATGCATTTACAAAAAAAAAATCTAAGTATGTTTATCCGTATTCTAGATTCTATAATACAATGTAGTAAAGCTATGCTTACCATGGATCTAGATAGCGTTGTGTGAAATGTTGCGGAATATTTATTTATTTTTATTTATTTATAATAACAAAGTTTCTAAGTTGCACAATTAATTGGTGTAGGTAATTGGTGATTACAACGCAAGCTTATTACGAATAATCTATTCAAAATTCAAATTGCAAAGAAATTTGTCCCGCGGTTTTTTTGTTGTTAAGTGACGTACGGTTTATATGCTTGCATATATATTTAGCCAACAGATTCAAACTTGAAAAATAATTTAAAACTAATTGGAAATGGATAATAAAAGGAACTTTTCCTTAATACTTACATAATAATTAATTAAATCAATATCATTAACCGTGGTTCACGAAATTAAATGTGATTTTTTTATTTTTTCAAATGTCATTTTGAGGTTATTTCTATACACAATCACTAAAAAGGTGATAATCCTCCCATTCACAAACACCGTGATTGGCTGTTTAGGAGTTATCAAAGTAATTTTTAAAAAAAATTACTTTAGGCCCTAGAGATTAATAATGAACTTTAGTCCCGCTATGCAGGGACTAAAGTAACATTTTAAGAGCATGAGAAGTGAAAAATATATACCACAGCGACTGAGGCTTGTCCTGCTTTATCTTCTACACTGACGGCACAGAAACTCTCTATTCTAACAGGTTCGGCAGCGCGAGTGTGCCGCCCCTGGTGTTGCACACGTCCATAGGCCACGGTAACCACTTTCCACCAGGTGGGCCATGTGCTTCACTGCCACCAAAGTAGTATAAAAAAATTAGTTAGTTGCTGTGGTAAAAGAATAAAATATCCAATAAATTAGCTCTATTAGGAAAGGCAGATAGATCGATCGTCTTACTTAAGTAAATGTGCGATCGGTCCCAGGGTACGTAATCTTGCAAACTTTAACTGTAAAGTTTCGATATCCGCAGTCGTGTGAACATCTGTGGCTGTGGCTCTTCTAGAAGGCACAAATGTGACTTGCTAATCACATCTTCCTAGAGTTATGATTGCCATAACAATGGAAAGTTATCACGGAGGACTGTCACGGAGGACAATGTCGAATCTGACATTGAAATGACTAGTTATTTAGTAGTGCATAACAATTTGTCTTCACTGATATACAGGAATTCTTCGAACGTGATTTATGCCGTTTGAGTATTGCTAAGAGTTATGTTCATATTGCTTTTTGTTAATAGAACTCGCGAAGTATCGCGGTGGCATAGTAGTTAGCATTAAAAAAACTAGGTACATAGTTAAGGATTTAACGACCATACATAATAGTCGCAATTACTATCTGAGTGACAAAGTACAGTAAACTGAAATTACCTACACAGTAGACAGCTAAGTTCTAAGTCCAGTTCTCAGTTCAAAGGTTAAAATGATGAAAAATGATAAAAAATCTTTAAAGTGATAATAAATAACAGGTACCGAAAGGCATTCAGGCCGTAACTAAAAAAAAAAAACAATTGAAATACAAACTCATCTACCATCTTAATCAGATTTTTATTAAATATTTAGCAGAGGAGAAAACATAATAAAATTTATCACAGTGATTTTTTAAATTAATAGCATTTTAGCTTAGGTTGTACAAATTGGAGCTAAATTGTTTTTACTAAAATTGATTTCAACTAAAAAGATTAAACTTTGAATAAATTTTCATTCGAATAGACTGACGTTGACCCTATTATTATTCCGGCGACTAGAAGGAAAAAACAGAATATGCTATATTGAACTACACATATGTATTCAATGAATTACTTACGTCAGACCTCATTCTGTATAATGATTTAGTGAATGAATTTATAAGAGTTCTCGTAAGTTTGTATGCCATCTTATGTGACCGCAATGTTTTCATCTGTTCTGTGGATACCTACTACATCTCACCGCAAGTAAATATATTTGCAATATTGGTTATTTAGGTCTAGGGCGTACAATTGTTTTTGCAAAACTAGCTAGAAATAGTTTCAAGAATCTGGATGAAGCATAACTATAAAAAGCAGAATGATGTTATACATGTATTAGTAAACCCTTTTTTTCTAGAAACAAGAAAATTATCATGTACTTCATCCAGAAAACTTTGTTGAAACAGGCACTCGACTACATTACTTACACTTATCACAGGCGTACGCGGTTCTGTTAAGATAATCTAGGATTTCCTTTACCGCACGTTTATTACACCTCTATTTCACATGAATATTCTTATAGGAGGAAAACCTCGGTCTACAATCATTCGTCATCATAATTTTAGGCAAACATTCGCATTCTAGATAAGTATCCGTTTGACAACTTGTTACGGTCATTCATAATACAACCAAATATATCTTCATTTCAAGAAGTCCTAACCATTACCAAATATAGTAACAAAAGTAAGCTTTTTTATTTGCATAAAAATATTTAAAATATCGATGCTGCCCATTAATATTCACTCTGAAGATTTACATCGATAAATAGTGAATTAATGTCGTTTAAGAGAGAGAGATTGTCAATCACATCGAAATTCTTGTATGTCAGCGTAAACGATAAAATTTCGTAGACGGCCTCTTAACTGTCAAAGAACATCACACAACTACTATAGTTTTAATGTGTTTCATCTTTCATCTGTCCAATATCTTATAACTTCGACCTCAAAATAACGAAGCTTTCACAACGAATAAGTTCGTTAATTATACAAAAGTAAAGGAACAATACGAACTTTGTAATAGAGTTAGGCCTTTGGGGTTCACACCTAAACAAACTCTGTTTTGTTATCACCGCCAAAGGCTTGTCGAGACAATTTATACCCACACCACAAAACACAAATTCTCGGCCGGTTGGAACTTGGAACATAGCCAGAATAAAAGTACAGCATTAAAAGTAAAAAGATTACACAATCGATATGAATGTATAAATAGATTCTTCCGAAACATTTTATTTTGTGAACCATTTATAAACGACCATCTATCGAAGATTGTATGAGGATACTATTATTACGTAGGAAAATGCCTCATCATGTACAGATTTTAATGATTTTTTAATTCATTATGACTATATAAATTTACTTAACATTAAGTAACAGTTACTTAATAATTTTATCAAAGCTAAAGTCAAAGTCAAAGATCATTTATTCTGTATAAACCATTAAAACGGCACTTACAAAACGTCAAGTATAGCTATGGCTATACTTTTGTGCTAAGTATTTTTTTGAACTGAACTGAAGTAACCTGAAGCGATTGGTCCCAATCACCAAAAAAAAAAACAAATTAAAGCAAAGAGTAGTAGGAGAATGGACCCCATGGGTCCAAGGTGTAAGTTTTGGATGCAGCTGACGAATGGCGCTCGGATGATATAAATATGTTTCAATAGGTGGAATGATTTTACTTACCATACTGAATGCATAGTACAATAGGTAATAAATAATCATATAAAATTACTTAGGCAATAATAAGTTGCCTTTGGAACCTTTGTTATTATGATTTAGATTCTAACGGGCACTTCCAATATCCGAATAGACACTTGGGAAGTTATTAATAACTGTTCGTACTGCTCCCCGACTATAAGTTATATCGTAATAATCTCTAAAATGTTTACGATTTCTTGTCTATTCGTCATTATATTCACCAGAGTACATAGTTTCACACTTTTTTTACGATAGCTGTTTATAAAAAATGAATGTAGTACAAACCGATGCTGATGATTCAAAGTCATTGTGAGAAGTGGAGAGATAGTCAATAATCACTATGCTGGAACCTACTAGCATATATAGTTAGGATACAAAACCACTTATTCGCAAAAACGTAAAACCTGTAGTTGGAGATACAATTTTACTTATAGTCCTACATAAAGTACACAGGTTCCTGGACGTTATAATGTATAGCAACATTTTAATAAATGTGTGATTGATGATAAAAGTACCTATCTATAAGGTAACGAAAGGTTAAAGGTATTTTAAACAGTAATTCTGTTATTATTCCGTTAAAAAAAAAGATATTTGTCTAAACCTAACAAAGCGAACTCAGCATTTGCTTTTCAAAATCTTGAATCACAAAAAGCTTCAAAGGGAAGTAAGATTCATGGACATAAAAAAAATCATATTGAATAAATTTTTCGTACAACTGTTTCCTTTATTCTGTTTTATTCAACGAATCAAAATGTAAGGCCAGAAATCTTCATCTGAAAGAGTGTTGACTCCGATTTCACGGTTACGAGTCGATTTAAATATTTATACCAAAATGGGGTTTTAGACTTTTCCATGAATCTAAATGAAATAGCTGTCGGAATGAAATACTTTTTATGACATTCTTTATATGTATGTTGTGACATCAGTTCCTAGTATCTAGATAATGAATATTTATGATTGCGTAGTAGGTATGTCCTATTTAAAAAAAAAATCATTTACCCTACTTTTTCCCACTGCTGCTGGACAAAGGCCTCCCCTAATTTTCTCCTTTATTTATCTTACAAGTCTTCCCATTTTTCTCTCGTGTGGAGGTAAGTAGTAAAGTAAGTCTTTATTACTCTATAAAACTGTTCTGATATTCTATCAACTGTGTTCTGTTTTTTTATTACGAACTTCATCTTTTCAAGGCATGATTTTTAAAACCGTTCATAAACAATGCAGCAGCAAAAAAGCTCTCGTCAAAAAACGTATACGCCAAGTTTGGTGAAAATCGGATAAGATATAAGCCCTCTAGACCGGAATCTATAAACGGACATATAGGTATTACGAACAAAAGCAAAATCGGCCACCTTGTCACCACGTAAACTCTCGCTCGCTTCACTTGCTCGGTCAATTATTTCGCAATTCAGTTTATTTATATTCGTTTAAATAACGTCTGATAGGAGGAGAAATACAAATTTCGATATCGCAATACGATCAAGCATGTTAATTAATATCATTATCATGTACAAATAGGAGATGCAAAGCAACTTTAATTATGTTCCGGTAATGAGAAGTCATGGCCTCATTAGTGATAATAATGTAATCCTATATTAATCTATATTGTGTGTGTGATTGTATATAGTTACGTAATCTGTACCTTCAAGTAGTTGTGGCAAGTTTGAAGGGTTTATGAAACCGCTAGGTATGTTTGAATTTGAGTAAGTACAAAGTACATTAGTTAGTAGAAGGTGTACAGGGTATTCGATCGGAAATGGAGACCGTCTGATATCAGAGCCCGGAAGTGTTTATAGAGTGTCTTATTAGATAATTATCAAGAGCAGTACTTACGGCGTCACGTACCTAATATTGGCGGTTGACGATAATTGACTCGCTTCAAGTCCCTTCGTATTACGTGGGTCTATACTTGGGTCTTTTTAAACCCTTCGGTGTTTTTTTTAGTGTTTTTTTTTTTATTTTATAAAAAATATCGAAATTACTCTCATTCCCTCTAACCCCTTCAACTAAGCTAAATTGCTTGTGCTAGGAGTGGGTCCACGTCGGTAGTGTAATGGCCAGGATTCGAACCCGGGACCTCTCGATCGTAAGACCGACCCCTTAACCACTAACCGACGCGGCGACGCTTAGTATTTATAGCTCGCACGTGGTTACATAGAACCAAAACTATATAAATAAGTGCGAGCTTATTGCCATGTATGAGTCCCAGCCGACATATATTAGTAAATTAGGTACTACAGAGGCCGGGAAGAAAGGGGTTGCCGGCCGAAGACATATAGACGGCCGAGCGAAGCAAGGCCGGATAGGTCTGAAGCATGCAACCCCATATTCCCCGCCGAGGTATGTATTGTGCATATCTCAAACAGGCAATGAAATAAACAACAAAAAAATTAAAGATTTATTTTTAAAGAAACATAAAAGTAAACAAGATCAAAACTAACACTCACGTGTATATTATTATTTCGTCTATATATATATATATATATATTTCGGGGTGGTGCCCCATCATAAGAGGCAGTTTATTGAACGGCTGATTAAGCTAGTTGGCTGCGATATATGGAAATCCACGTTTCGTGTACCAGATAGTAATACTGTGCTAATAATAAGAATTTCCCGGCATAAAACTCTAACAGTACTAAGTTTCGGTAAGCGAACACAAGCTCTCACGGTCCCTCGAATACAAACGCTCCAAATTATAATCACGGCAATAATGCCCCAAACATAACCGTTGCTTATAATATGTTTACGCCAAAAAAGGTTTAACTACCATGCATTTTCTGAGTTCGGAAACTAAAATTTTGAAACTTTTGAAATCGTTATGTAACAAAGTTTAACAAGCGCTGGGCTACGACTGCTGCGACCGGGCAAGTTGTCAATTAAAATTATCCGCTTACTTTGTGTTAGACTAGCCGCACGGGTGCACTGTTATTAGTAAAATTTAATTCTACATAGCCTTCAGCTCCGCCCTGTGGATATCATTCATTACGCCGAAAAATAACCTTAATGATTCTATTTTTGGTCATAAATCTCAGGTAATCTAACATACTTACGGCAGTTTTTAAGTCTTTAAATCTTTGAATACATTCAGTCGTTTTTGCATTAAACGACAACAAACAAATAGACAGGAGCGTTACATTAACACAATTCTAATTTTTCTTCGATGTTACAGACACAAATGATTTACAATTCCATATTTTTTATGATTTTGATTAGATTACAGAACAAATTACGGAAGAATGATAATAAAACTCAAAAATTAAATGCAAATAATAAACTTCATGCATCATCTATACAAATAACTTCTTTGTCTATTATGTTATTCGAGTTTGTGGGTAATATACGCAGGTACGTGGTGTCAGTTCGTCACTGATAGGTTTACAATAATTATTTACTTTGCGTTCAAGGTGAATTAGTTTTCACAATATGATGTATACATTAAGATGATAGATGAAGATCAATAGTTCGGTAACATTATTATTGAGTCACGTCAATTTGTTTTATTTACTCCTCTCAAAGAAATATTTCATTTAATATTTAAATTACAGTTAAATTATAGCTGCATCCTAAAAAGATGTAGCTAGTAGCTAATTATATACCGTGCAATCGTCAAAATATATTGCAGATAAAATGCATACTGCGCCCTAAAATACTACACAAAAAAAAAACTAAAATTAATATAATACGTACTTAAATTAATAAAGGATTTAACTTAGGTAATTTGGCTGTCTATTAGTTTGACTTGACTAATTTCTGGAACGGCCGAGTATATTTTGACAGGATTTTTACAGGTAGATAACTGATTTTATAAGGCGTAACTTAACTATTAACCAAAAAAAATCAGATTGCAGTCCACGCAAATTAAGTCGTTGGCACACCTAGTAGGTACTGAACCAACTAAACAAACAAAACTACATCGCAATACTAACCGACCAAATTAGAAAGAACTTCAGCCCATAAATATTCCAGTCAAGTAGCGTGTACTGAAATTCAGTTGATATAACGTCTAACCTGACCTGACGACAGGCGGAGGTCTGCGCTGACTGCTGTGGTTCGTTATTAAACTTTCAACAAACTTGATAGGTAAGTACTAGTTGCTAGAGAAATGTTACATTTTCTGTAGTTCAGTTTTCAAGTGGTTTTATTTTGAGAGACATCTTTTTTTTACGTGCGCAAAATGCCTACGGATACCCCTCCTACGTCAGTACAATGCCTACGGAGGTTATGACAGACTCGAACCGACTCAAACGCACGCCATCTGTGGGTCGTAGTGCAAAGCTGATGGCGAGGTTGGCAACGCACATCCCTCACACCTCAGCCGACCCAGGGCCATCTCTCTCGATTTGACCCTCCTCGGGTGTGGGGACACGGAGTTTCCTAACTCTTCCCCACTATGGAGAGTCGTGCACGCGCGCTGCTGCCGCGGCCTACTTCTTCCTGGGTGGCAGGCGGCTCCATCTATCACCCCCAGGGCCGTGCTCATGGGGGACGGAGGTCATTCTGCGACCTGCGACGCTCGAGTTGCCTCAGTTCGCGGGCAGGACGAGCCTATAGTCTACTTCGCTCTCGCCCCGCAGCATTACATGCTCGCAGAAGGAGGCGCCGGTCGGCCACGCATCCGCGCAACGAATTATCGCCGCGAGCAAGGTGGCGAGCATGAGAACTTTCACTGCCAGAGAGACATCAAGTTACAGGCATGATTTTAAGAATCAGGTACGTTAAGAATCTCAGTTTTTTGGCTTACAAACATAAATGAGACAAAACCACCATAAAGATATTGATGTTATAGAGGGGCTTTATCTCCCCGTCTAGGGGAGTTACGATCCCCTTGTCCCGAAGAGAGACACCGAAGGAAATACGACCCCATCGCCCATTAAAGTAATATCTCCAATAATATCCACACAAACGACTGCTTACCATTTTAACCAACTCGATCAGGCGGTCCCTGAGGGGACTACTGTTTCCAGTCCAGAAAAAATAATATACAATTTCAGAAAGATGTGTTTATAGAGGCCTTTACCTAAAACACCAATTCTCTCCCAAACTCTGCCATAGCGCCTTGAGATAAAGACTAGAACATCTATCACGCTCAGTAGAATAGGCAGAATTTAATCTAGACTAGGTTGTAGTGTTTGTTTTGTGTTTTTTATTGGCTTTAGCAACTGGTAATGAGTCAATATTTTAAAGTACTTGCACTTGATGTCCCGTATTTGTGCATAAACACAATAATATTTACATAGCAGCAAAAACTCAATAATATTTGCTATTTTAGGTAGGGTTTAGAGGCATCTGCGTAGAGGCGGATTATACGCGCTGAGTACAGTAGCATAACTGTACAAAAAACGTTATTCCCAACGAAAGCGAGGCGTATGGCTTGTAAAAGCCGTCATACTGAAACTCTCGCATTTTTTCTTTATTTGAAAATCGCTGCTTGAGCTCCATTGGTGTTATTCGTCTTTGGTAGTTTTAAAAATGGTGTAGCGACTTGCTAGTCAAAATTGAACATGATTCTGCCATAACAAAGTTGTTACAATTTTGTTACGTAAGTAAAGGTAAGGTATGTTTGCATTGAGTCATTTTAAGAAGATGATTTAAGAATATCAATTTGTTAGATTTAACATAGGTAATATATGTATATGGGCTAAAAAATGAGACTTATGAAGTTATATAGAATGTATCGATATTTACAGTGTATAATTACTTGCATCATATTTACTGTAGTTACCGAGTGTAATTATTTAATTCGTTGTGAGAAAAGAGACGGTAATTTAAACTCACGAATATTCCAATCAAAAACATGTCTTCTTCAATCATGAATTACATTGTGTGGTTTGACGACCAGTAAATAAATCTTTTTGTATGCAGTTTATAGATACGGGTATATACTAATCATGTTTATTTCCCATTGGTATAGGCAACGACCTCGCGGCCGGCGCCTCCTTCTGCGAGCAAGTTATGCTCGTGAAGGAGGCGGCGGGGCGGGAGCGGGACCGGGAGCGAAGAAGACTCGCGGATCTAGTTGCTCGCCAACTAAGGCAACTCGAGCGTCGGACGTCGATGAATGACCTCCGTCCCCCATGAGAGCGGGCCTGGGGGTGACAGATGGAGCCGCCTGTTACCCCAGCAGAAGCAGGCCACGGCGGTGGCGCCCCCTGTACCGGGGACGAGCTAGGGAACCCAGTAGTCCCTCTCCTCCAACCGAAGAGGGCGAGATCGAGAAAGATGGCCTTGGCTCAGCCGGGGTGCGAGGGATATGCTCTTGATCTGCCTCACCTTCTGCCTTGCACTGCGACCCACAGACGGCGTGCGTTTAGTCGGTTCGAGTCCGACATAACCTCCCCCTCCGGCTCCGGCGAGGGAGGTATCCGTAGGGATTTCCCGCACGATAAAAAAGGCAACGATCTTCAACTTACAGCAATCCTAACAAAACTACGTCTTTCAAAAAAGGTGAACTAAAATGAATAAGCAAGATGTTTTATCCCTGTCTATTATTTAAGAAATGAGAAATAATGATATGGACGTTGTATACGCTGTCATGTTTTATTCACATAGAATGTAAGGATCTGTTTTTGCGAGTAGAACTGTATGTTCCTGTCTTTTAATTTTTGCCAAAAGCTATGGGACTGTGTTATTACTGTTGTTAGTATTGCTTTAAATCCGTGGACAAACTAGATTCCAATGCAGTTGTGTTTTTTCGATAGAATTTATGGATGTATTCCACTGTGTTCACTTGAAGCATACTAGCGTATACGAGGTGCTAATACAACAATCAATATCGTCATGTTATTAGTATCTGAGTGCAAATTGAAATACTAACTAAAATTGAGAATGCTAAATCATTTTTAGTTTTCAACTTCAAAAATATTAAAACAAACCAAAATGGAATTTAATGCGCCTACCGTGACGTATAACTGTTCAGAGGGAGAGAGATGATGCTACACGCTGTAATAGCTACATCCATCTACCTCTGAACCCAAGACACGACCCGCGACCGCTTAAAGCACGCCTTAGTAGACCCAGTAACAGCGATTCTGATGATATCTACCTACTTGGGAGAACTCGTGGCTTAAAATTACGTCACCAAAAATCATTAATATTGTGTTCTAACTTCAAATTATAAAAATACTTTCATAAATGTAGTAAAATATGATCATCACTTTGCAAAAAGCTTCAATGTTCAAATATTAAAATTATTACTGTCCTCTCAAAAGCTACTTAGCTTAAGTATCACCGGAACACTCAAGCAGTAAAACTCTACTTATCTTGATGGGGATGCATTGATCTAAGTGGCATACTTGTATTATGACCCTTTCATACGCAATAGATCACTAGTGAAATCTATTGGTGGCACTTCAAATGGTTATATGTATTTGTGTATTTAACATAATTGACAAACAATTACTATGTATGGACAGTACCGTCAGACGCAGGTCATTACCGGACACGGTAACTTCGGGCGGTACCTGCATCTGATGGGCATAGAGCCAACGCCCGAGTGCCATCACTGCGACGCGAGCGTGGACTCGGGGCTGCACACGCTCACCGAGTGTCCGGCGTTTGAAACGCCGAGGCGGGAGCTTGTGACGGCCCTGGGGGTGAGAGTGCTCACGCTCTCCACCCTGCTCGCGGCGATGGTCCGCTGCGCGGATGCGTGGGCGGCCAGGTCATGCTCGTGAAGCAGACAGCAGAGCGGGCGCGGCGCAGCGAGCGAGAAAGACTCGCGGACCTCACTGGTCGCGTTCGAAGGCGGCTCGGGCGTCGGAGGGCGCAAACCGACCTCCGCCCCCCATGAGCGCGGGCCTGAGGGTGACGGGTGGAGCCGCTCGTCACCCTAGCAGAAGCAGGCCACGGTGGCGGCGCGCATCGTAGGACGATGCGCCAACCCCCCCCCCCCCCCCCATACCGGGGGCGTGTCGGGGACCGCGTGGTCCCCTCTCCCGAGGAGGGCCAGACCAAGAGGAATGGCCCTGGGTCAGCCGGGGTGCGAGGGATATATTCAAATAGCCATTATGAAGTGCCCTCATGATTATGTTGAGCCAATACGCATGTACAGTCAGCGTTAAAAGTTGATCACATTTTAATAAAGTCAAAAGTTATTCTACAGAGCGTTAGAAGACCTAAAACATACCTTTTCTGAACGTTGAAAGATGTATGATTCCTACTTCTGCTTTCTCCATCTTTCATCGACATGAAGAAAACGTATTCGTTAATATACTGACCAGTGTCACTCGGCAAATCTAATAAATTCATTCCAATGGTTAAGTTTTATACTCAGCTTGCCTTATAAAATCCAATTCAATATTTGGACATATATCTAAATAATATCCTTTTCATATACCTATATGCCAATAATGTGATTACCTATTTAAGAAAAAAAAAAAGACGGTAACGTCCCCTGTTTCTTCCACTATGCACGACTGTAAATAGCCCTTCTTAGCAGTCGGGTAAAAAATAGTTTGTTATAAAAATAAACTGCTTGTGTCAGGGTCGCTGATGAATGTTAGTCGTGTTTCTCTTCGTTCTCGATTGACCCAGAAATTTTTGGATTGTGTAGCGTGGTAAAACACTATTGTAAAACCTGCTACTGGACTAACCCGCTGATATTGTGGTCGCTGTCCTATCAGCTCCAAATTATAGAAATATTTCTTTTTTTATAATAAATCACATAATTTTATCTTTTCGTCTAAAGGTCATCAGTAAATAGTTCAGTTACTAACTAGTATGGGCCGATTCTGCTTTTATACGAAGCGACCATAAATTTGGTTCGGATAGTGAAGTAAATATTTTAGAGCGCTGACTTCAAATATAGGTTATCAGTGTTATCACATATTATATTATGATACAGAGAGTCGGAACTCAGAACCGAGGCAGATTACGTTATTGAATTAGATAAAGAATTGAGAACTCAGTCACACTTTTTCTTAAGTATTAATTCTTTTTTTTCCCCACCTGATTTACGTGGGATGTAGCAGTAGGGTTCAAAAAGTAAAAACCACCATATGAAATACAAAATTAATTAGTATTGTTTATCAACTAAATAGCTGAAAGTTACAAAATTTATCTAACTATAATTTTGGTACTGTTGATGTTGTTGTTGATGTTGATGTTGTAGCAACTTATTATAGCATTAGAAAGTAGGAATTATATACCTCAAGTAACGATATAAAGATGAGAAGAAAACCGCGTATTTATAAATTCCCAGTAGAACTAAACCAGTTGCTAGAAACCAAGGAACGCAGGTATTATTCAGAATTTACACTAAAATTTTCTGTTTATTTTTGTCTCTGTGGACATCTGGGCGAAGTAAGCAATGAGACTCCCTACCTGACCTGTCAGTAGCCAACGGATTCAGATTCGAAAGATAGGAAGTTGGAAACAAAACGTAACGAAAAAAATATCACAAGGTAAAAAGAAACAAATGCTTACACAGAAAGACATTTTTCTCTTAAATTGTGTTAACTCCTGTTAGCAAATAACAAATTTCAGGACATAATTCGTATTGAAATTTCTATACTTTCCTCACAATTGTTATAATTAACTAAACAAAAATATTCGTGTCCCTCTTAAAGCTGTGGATGAAGTGGAATTTGTTTAATTTTGTTTCATTTTATTACACGAACATCTTGAATAGAGGAAATTAAACACCGGCTTTAGGCGTTTAGCTCGTTTTCCTTATACTTCAAGAATTAAGAAAAATTACTTAATTTCCAAAAGCAATGGATACTTTATTACAGTTTTTTTTTTTATGTTTAGACGGCAGAAAGTTCTAGGTCGTCATTTTTAGCTATGAGTTTTCCATCGCCATGCATGCCATTGGTATTAGCTATGTTAGAATAAATAGAACTGACTAAAAGGAACTATAATATCATCTAGGCGAGCCCTAAATTCTTATTGCTCATAATCATAGTATTTAACAAATAGACCCAAGTGAAATGTCTATTAAAGTAGACACGACACTAGACCAAGGACAAATATTTAAATTTAGAATCATGTGTTCCCACTAAATTACGTTTGAAGTTGCGTATGAAAAAGAATATTGCTAACAAATTCCTTTCATAATTATTATTCGAAGAAATTGCGAAGACCCGAAGCAAGCTTTTTATTTATAAAAGTAAGTACACATTAAGAATAAAACGTTTTGATTCGTTTAGTTATTACTTTTCCGTTGATTTTTATCAAAGAGAGACGCATTCGCTTTACAAGAATTCTAATTTATTATAATAACGCTTAAAATTGTTCTTCCTTAGGCGTTATCGACGATTTAAAATAAGAATATTGAAGTCTAGTAATAAAAATATGACAGGCTACTACGTATCGATACGACGAAACTTAATAAATAATGAAGGTTCGTTTTTAATTTCCGTCTTAGTAACGTATCATAATAAATCAATCCAGAAGTATAATAAAACTGTAATTAAAGAAGTTATCATTCAATCATAAATGCGATGAACCAATGTTTGTCAACATTTTATCAGCATGTTAATAACAATGTCAAAGGTCAAGATTGTTTGTACTTGTATACTATACAGTGATATGGGCTGAGAGAGCCCGCATTTAGTTGTTACAATTTAATGATAAGCTTGTGTTCCTCAAACGTGAGAGCATGAAAAATCTAAGATAGAAAGGCACTCTTTATTGCACTCCAAATATAGGATACGATACATTCAAAGGATAGTACTTTATAGTGAGTTGTAAAATGATCCGTCTTATCAGAGTCCGTGTTGTGATGAGTGCTGAATTCCAGACAACCTTAAAGCTATAAGTAATAAAGTATATTGATTTCTCAGCAAGTCTTCATTCTTCATTCATTCTAAGTAAGATGTTCAAAAAGCCAGTTTTTATCTGTTATTAATTTCAATATTTGTAAATAAATTATTGTTATAATATATAATTAAAAATATAAGAATAACGTAAAAAAACTATTCCTAGTATTTAATTGCCCACGGAGTAATTAAGAGCTGAATGTCATTTCCATTCCAATTAATTATAAAATAATCTAAAAGTCAAACTTGTTCATAAAAACAAGTTCAATGCAGAACATAGCAGTCGGAACCCCTTAGTAAGAATAGATTTGCTCTAGATACTACATGTATGAGTTGGTGTTATTTGTAAGATCTAACTTAACGATGTACGAACATTACAAAAGCAAGCGCCACTGTTTAAAAGTTAGCTGTCCTCAACACAAAAGTGCATTGATGACAAATAGTGTACTCTGTATGGCGCCTAGGGTTTATAATCACTTACCAAAGAAACTATTAGACAGCATAAACATCAATGTGTTTAAACGAAAAGTAAGACAATTTCTCGTGGAAAAAGCCTATTACAGTGTAAACGAATTTATAAATGACATGCAAAGTAACCAGGAATAACATATTGCTTTACTTTATTTATTGACATATTTTAAATTTTAATTTTATTTGACATGTATACATTATTGACTTGTACCACGGATAGGAAAAAATTCTGACATATTCTGTTTGATGGACTAATTATTGTATTTAATTCGTTAATTTTACATAATCATTACTAGTGCATAATCAATATTAATTTAAAAATACCTGTAAAATTGCATGCCTTCAGGTGGATTATGGAGGGACCATTTTATTTACTGAATGTTACCTATAAATTACCCATTTTCGCAATAAATGAGTTTGAGTTTGACTTTGAGTTTGAGATTTTTAATGTGCCCCAATCCCGACCCGACTGGTATGATCAGAATTGTCCTTTTTAGTCAGTTCTTTTATCTCTTGCATTCTTTAAATATTACGCTCGAGACGTTTTCGCATTCGGTCTCTATCAGGTTCTTCGTGACGCTGACAAATATAGGACGATAACTTTTTTTTAAAAAGGAGAACTCCATCGCTCGTGAGACATTGGCAAATTATCTAGATGCCGGCACTATTTGCTATGAAGAATTTAAAATTAGGACATAATCATTTGACGTAAGCATCACCAATCCCTTCTTATTACAACAGTTACACTTAAGGTATCTCATAGTTCAGTAAAATACGTTGTTATTCACAATCTGTTTCATCAAAATTATTTACGTAATTTACCTAAATATATCGAAGTTCAGCAAAAATCCGCAGTTAGACTGTTAAAGCGGACCCCAGACTCTAAGTTGAAAGCTTCGGGTGCGACTGGGATTATCGCTAGCATGAAGAAGATTTACATAATACATATTATGTAGGTACATAATATGTATTATGTAGGTACATAAAAACCGTATGTCTCTCCGCATCGATGTCTATGTGGAGAAGCAGTCGATTGCCTTGGACACCACGGATTATCTTGTAGCAGGAGCGCAGGCCGCATGTCCCGACATGCCAACATTAACGACATTATCCGTTGGGCTCTTGTCACCGCCGGCGTGCCAGCTATTCTTGAACCTGTTGGCTTGGCGCGCGTCAATGGCAGGAGACCGGACGGTATGTCGTTGTTACCTTGGAAGATGGGTAGGCCTTTGGTGTGGCACGCAAATTGGGTCGACACTCTGGCGCCTTCCCATCTTCCAAATACAATGAACTGTGCATGTGCTGCTGCTGCATCAGCGGAGACTCTCAAACGGCGCAAATATACCAATTTAACTGGTTATTATACTTTTGAGCCGTTTGGAGTCGAAACGTTGGGTCCGTGGGTTCCAAACGCCCGTGCGCTATTCAAAGAAATAGCGAAGCGCCTAATCGACTCTTCCCGTGACCATAGGGCTGGCCTTTACCTCGCTCAAAGAATTAGTATCGCTATTCAGCGTGGTAATGCCGCCAGCCTTTTGGGCACGGTACCAGTATAGGTCGATGGGGAGGAAGTCTCTCCCCCTCTTTAATGTTATTTTTGTTTGTATTATTCTGTAATATAATTGTGACTTATCAGAAATAAAACACGTTACATATTATCAAATTTCAAATTTAAAACCGCCGCCGCCAACTAGCTTAATCAGCCGTCCAATTAACTGCCTAGGCAGATAACTAAACGCCGCCATTCTATTAACGGCCTGAATGATATTCAGCCGTCTCGTTTATTACATCATTTAATAACCTGACTGGCCAATGCTTAGGCCAATCGTTAGATGGGGCACTACCTCGAAATAAGATAGAACATTACATACATACATATACTTACACCTGTAAATCCCTGAGGGGGTAGATACAGGTGTATTCACGGAAAATTAGTGATAGGTTTATTTTGATAGCTCCGCAATCCGACTTGGTTAGGTTAGGTTTTTTTTTATAACCATGCAGAGATATGTCATTTTTCTAACTGTTTAATTAAATGGCTAGGCAAGTAGTTAAACGTCATCGATCCAAGCTATTTGCCTAGCCGTTTAATTAAATGGGTGAACACCATTCAGGTCGTTAATTGAATGGCGCCGTTTAGTTAACTGCCTAGGCAGTTAGTTGAACGGCTGAGTAAGCTAGTTGGCGGCGACATATACAAACCAACATGTTCAGGCGTCAAAGAATGTTATTTTAGAGATTCCTTTAAAAATATATAACGAGATTGTCGTCAGATCTCATTTCCTATATACAAAATCTAATACCGGTCCAAGACAGCTCAGTTTGAATTTAAAAATATTGTACACTGGCTAATAGTAATATTGACCTTGTCGATACGTCAACTATGACGTAACTGACATAACTTCTCGATGAGAATACTCATCTAACGTCAAGGAAATGTTTAAATTGAACTTCCATGGTTATGTTTACTATTTTGATTAGTATGTTACCATCCATCTCATCCAACGTGGAAACAGTGGCCCAAGGGCTCCCAACATTGGGAAAGGCTATATCCAGCAATGGACTGCCACAGGCTCATTGATTGATGAGTGATTAGTTTTTTTTTTTATATCAAAGTATCAAAAATCATCGAATCAATTTCGTTTATTCAGTTTAGGCACATAAAGAGCACATATGAACGTCAAAATTTTACAGTCATTATACCACTTAGGTGGCCGACAAGCACACGACCCACCTGATGGAAAGTGAATACCGTAGCGTTTGGACGTGTGCAATACCAGGAGCTTCACACTCGCGCTGCCGACCCTGTTAGAACAGAGAGTTTCTATGCGGTCAGTGTAGAAGATAAAGCAGGACAAGCCTTCGGTCTTCCAACTGACAGCACAAAAACTCTCCAGTGAGCTCTGGCTACCCTGCTCATCGCCGAGAACACAACACGAGGTTATTATGGCCGCGGTATTCTGTAGGGCGAAGGTACTTTCCCAGTCGGACTGCTCAATTGGACGGAAATACCGTCGTGTCCTACCTCCTCCGAAAAAAGTATGGTTTTAGGTTGTATTACAAATTGCATTTCGTTAATTGGTATTTATTGTGGTCAATTGGGAGCTTTATTCAGACTACATTTATTAGCTGGTGCTAAATGTTTTTTTAGTGCTACTAATGGTACATTTTTATCTTTAAAGATTTCTTATAAACTCTTATTACCTTAGGAAGTCATTTAAATCTATGTCCAAATTAATAGATGCCGAGGAATCTTGTTGGTACAACAAGATTCCTCGTAAATAAAATTCTCAGTCATTTTGTTTAATGATGATGATGTCATTAATTAACCACTTTATTGAATGTTCGGCTATTTATTTCTTACAGTAATATAAAAATAAGTAATAAACGGAAGTAGTGTATAGGCAGAAAACTAAAGATATTACAGTAGTTATTTGTCTAACTTAGGTCCGTACCTATTTCAGAACTTATACTCAGTCCTGAATCTGGATTTAGGTTTAACTAGATCTATAGACTGATCGTATTATAGATGACGCAACTCAGAGTTGTTCTGGTATACGGGCCTTAGTACACGAATAATGTTTTAACAGTCCTACTTTACGTCAAGTACATAGACTTAACATAAAGTAGGACTGTTAAAACACTTTACCACAGGGTAAAGTGTTGTGCGCTCTTTGTGATATCTGTGACTGCTAACACGTAGTACCGTTATTTATTCTGTGCTGCTAATTTAAAGCAGCTACGCGTTTAGAATAAGTATTATTTTAACATCGAGGTATGAATAATTATTATTACTTATATCAATTGTTAGACTGAAATTTAACTACTGACACAGTAGCATAATTATATTGGAAAATAAAGTGGGACCACACGTTACACTCCTATGCTCTCCCGAATATTTGTGTCCTAATCGATTTTTTACTCAATTAATAGCGCTGCGACATAGTTGAGACAGCCAACGAAATATCGTTTACACAATTATTTATCGGGTTGTTCCGCCTTCATACCACGAGAACTCATACCATTTTTAAATCATACCAAATGCGTATTCCTTACTCATACCGTTCTTAATTCTTACCAATATAACATTGTTAAGTCTTACCGACGTAAAATTGAGTAATGATAATAAGTGAAAATGATGTATCGGTTTTGATGTAATGTTTAATCGAACGGCGGCGTACTCTGTTCACCATCAAACGATTGAAGCGGTCAAAACAATTGATCTTTATTAGTAGAGAATACAAAGCATACCGTATTATTTACCGTTCGTTCTACAAAATTGTCATAGTACTTGAAACAAATACCATTTGAGTCTGCATTAGTTCTCAAAACTAGACATTTTATTTCTTTATTCTGTGACATATTGCCCTCTACCAACTCTCTAGACAGTTGGGAACATTTTTAGTGCTTTTAGCAGGTATAAAATGTTATGACAAAATAGTTATTTTGTGACTTAGTCAAAATGATTAATAGTTTTGAAACCTTGTATGAGTATAGTACCAGTTTCCTCTTACGCTAACAACACACTATTGTACACTTAACAAATCATATATTATTAAGAATGTAATATTTATTTTGTGTCAATGTAATGAAATTGTGTTCGGGTATTGTGTTTTTAAAGTTTAAATGTTTATTTTTAAGTCTTCAGATTGACTGCAACCCACCTGATGGTAAGTTTCTTTTGATACTCCGCGCCATATATTAGTTTTGTATTCACATCATTAAAGTGGTTTCTGAGATGGTATTAAAAGTAACAATTAATGTTTAATAATAATAACATTCGTGTATGATTTTATAGGAGGTAGGACACGAGAGTATTTCCGTCTAATTGAGCAGTCCGACTGGGGAAATTTCTCCGCCCTAAAGAATACCGCGGCCACTATAACCTCGTGTCATGTTCCCGGCGCGCCAGTGAGAGGCCGGCAGCACGAGTGTGACTCCCCTGGTGTTCCACAAGTCCAAAGGCCATGGTAACCACTTTCCATCAGGTGGACCGTGTGCTTATATACCACCTCAGTGGTATAAAAAAAAACATCTCCAACTCCGAATATTGTATATATATAGGTACTTCTCGTGTTGTGTAATATAGTGCTCCTACCAAGAAACATTCGAACCCACAACTGCTTTTTCTTAACCACCCCTCTTTATTTATGCTGCTCTTCACGCCTTAAATAAAAGGAGCTCTGTAGTATCTTCCTGATAGAATAATTTCGCCAAAGTGATAATGAGAGCCATTAAATATATGGTTGCCATTTCTCTACCCGTATAACTGGTGTTTGTGATAACTTTCTATATAGTTTACCGGTTTCGTTATATCATAGAGGAAAATAAATGTTACATATTAATTACATGAATGTATTCAATGTATCTTGATATTCATTTCAGGGAGTATGATGAATGATGATACAATGTTAAAGTGCCGTGTTAGGATTAATCTATAATATAAAAATGAATCGCAAAATGTGTTGGTAAGCGCATAACTCAACACCTGGACCGATTTCGCTAATTCTTTCTTTAGAATATTCCTTGCAGTACGAGGATGGTTCTTACGCAGAGATAAAAAAGTGTTAAGCCGTCACAGGAACGGGAACAGAATTACACGCGGGCGAAGTCGCGGGCATCAGCTAGTTAAACATAAAATTGAACTAAGACAAAATCTGTCTACAAAATTCTTTATCTTCACCTTAATGTATGTAGTCTGTCTTAATTATAAGACTAGAATGTGACAGCTATAGCGTACTAACTTTCAGATTCTCTTAAATTCTTGGAGTCTCATATCGATTTTCTGCGGAACAGGCATTTAAACTGTTAAAACATTAATAGTTTTTTCTCAAACATGCAATGAAATATTGACATTACGTTCCTCTTAATAGGCTGCGAAGTATGACGTTTCAGGCGCGGCTAGAACCAGAGGCCGGCAATGGAATTTCATACAAACCTTGCAGGCCTAGGCCGGCAAAGTCCTCTTTTTTAATTTCGATTTCACATAAATTTGTGGCAAAGGCATCGACACTCTGCCACTATGCGTATTAAAAAAATATATATCTTTAATTTTTTTGTTGTTTATTTCGTTGGCATGTTTGAGAAAAGCACTATACATACCTCGGCGGGATATATGGGGTTGCCTGCCTCAGACCTATCCGGCCTCGCTTCGCTCGGCCGTCTATATGTCTTCGGCCGGCAACCCCTTTCATCCCGGCCTCTGTAGTAATGTACTATTGTATTGGTCATGTTACCAAGAACCCTGATCTTTCATAATTTTGCATAATCATGTTTCAAGAAATTTTATTTTAAACAGCTTCATTTACTTTTTAGTACATAATTAATATTTTATCCTCTTGCTGTTGATTCATTGATCTGAAATGTAGTGTACAGTTTACGTACCTTTAGTTCGAATGATAATACAATTTCAATTATTAAAAGCGTTATACTCATTTTTTTGAGTAACCTACTATATTGTTATACGTACAGTTAATTCTCAGAACAAATGAAATGAAAAGTAATTAAACATAGAATAATCTATCAATCTATAATATAAAAATGAATCGCAATATGTGTTGGTAAGCGCATAACTCAACAACGCCTGGACCGATTTCGCTAATTCTTTCTTTAGAATATTCCTTGCAGTACGAGGATGGTTCTTACGCAGAGAAAAAATAAAAAGTATTAAGCCGTCACGGGAACGGGAACAGAATTCCACGCGGGCGAAGTCGCGGGCATCAGCTAGTGTGTAATAAATCTCTAAAAGAGGTAAGTTAAACGTGTCATAACGGATTCACCCGTTCAAGTAGCTGCCCAATAAGCAGGATTAAAGTATTCGAAAGGGTAGTATATCCAAGAACTATTTTCTTTCTAAGACTATACAGCCTTAAACACTGTAGGGAAATAAGATGTTATGTTTCTGCTTAATGAATTATTGATTATTTTCAGTCTGCCATATCGTAGACAAATATGATTTTGCAAATTTTTTGATGAATTCTTACCTTATTTCTGTACCTTTATTATCTTCGTATGCTGATATAGATATTATTGTATCTTTAACAGGCAGAAAGGTGAAGGGCAACCACATCACCTATTTGCTGTTGGCTTATAAAAGTGTTATTTTATTTGCTTAGGCCCTAAACATTGCGAAGGGGATGAGCTATGCGTTCTGCGGACGTCCGCAGTAGATGATCAAAAATGTTCTAGTGCGTTTACTGTGAGGCGGTCTCTCCGCATCCGCGACGACGCGACGGACCGCGCAGCGTCGCGCGTCGGCTTATCCGCTCGCGTAAAATCCGTGTCATACTGTATGGCCATTTTTATTCACAAAAATAATATTAGCAAACGTTGATTATGATTTTAATGATAAATGATAGGGGCTACAATTGCGTAGTTAATGACACAATAATGATGATGCATCTTACACCTAAACTCAGTCTGTATACCTGCTAGAAAATTCTAATAACAACGGTACATAATGTAGATGTTATGGGTGAAGCGTATTACATATAGCGGTCATTTACACTTTAATAATGACGAAGTTACCGTTATAAATCGTTTTTTATCAGTATATTTTATTCAAAATTAAAATCATAGTCACATTTTTAGCTAATATCGTATTAACAGTCCTTTTTTCTTTTCTTTTTTCAATTTCAACTACATTTTTAACATGAACTCACTTTTGTGCTATCTGTGATGGTATAGCACTAAAAGTGTCAATTCTGTAGGGATATTTTATATATATATATGGGTGTACCACTTAGATGGCAAACTAACGGCCCACCAGATGGAAAGTGGTTACCGTGGCCTATGGACGTGTGCTACACCAGGAGCGTCACACCCGCGGTGCCGACCCTGTTGGAACAGGGAGTTTCTGTGCCGTTAGTGTAGAAGATAAAACAGAACAAGCCTTAGGTCTACCACTGACAGCACAAAAACTCTCCAGTGAGTTCTGGCTACCCTAGTCACCGCCGGGAACACAACACGAGGTTATTATGACCGCGGTATTCTATAGGGCGGCGGTGCTTCACCAGTCGGACTGCACAATTGGACGGAAATACCGACGTGGCCTTCCTCCACCATAAAAATGAAAGACATTTCAATTATCATAGTGGGATTCTATATGTTTTATAAGTATTTTGTCGATACAGTTAACAGACAGCTTAGTATCCCAATACGAGTATTTAACATTTAATACAGATCTAAAAATAATTCGTAACTTAAAACATGTTCATCTTGCATAATAATTGTTTTAAAGATGTTTAACGAGTCGGCAAGGAGGTGATTAAAGTAGTCGGCCTTACGATCGAGAGCTCGCGGGTTCGAATCCTGGCCATTACACACGTTCGAACGAAACGTATGCTAATGAAAGTACTAGTAATTTCGATTACTAGTACTCTTAAAAAGAACTAAAGCAAAGTTGGAGTCTAAACTACACCCTTAATAATAATAATAAAAAATAAGAATAAAAATATTTTCAATAAGCAAAATACAATTTGTCTATCTCTATCAAATATATATATTTAATATAAATAAAATGTAATTCAGTTTCATAATACGATAACTTCTGGAGATAATTACTGATAACACTTTTACATTTGCTTTAGGATATATGTTGCAGGTTTTGTTTACCGTATTATAAAGATGGCAGCTTAAACTTGGATAATGTCCCTTCTACGGTTATAAGAACGCAAAAAAATCACACATCCTTCTTGCTAAAAACGTTCTTACTGGTATACAGCTATGTATCTATCAAGGAAGAGCAAAAAGTGGGGTCACACCCAAAATCTGGGGCACAATCAACAATAACGATTCCTTGTATCCCGATATCACAGGTTCGGTAACTCCGGTAACGGGGCCGTAAAATTGTAATAGGTTACTCTTGGTTAGCTTACTATTAAACGACGACGCTTGCAGAATTTTTGCAAGAAAAGTGTCTCAATTTATATTTTGTATAAAATATTGATGAGACAGAGTGGCTACTACTTTGAGTATTTCAGGCCATCATGATAAGATTCTTCTATATTTTGTGTTCTTCTGTATTCTTTATATATATTTATGCCTTACTTATTAAATGGGCAGGATTAGAAGCAAAACAGAATGTATAGGTCATATCTCAATAGGATCTTTGGCACAGAATAGAAAACGTTTTTGGAGCCATACCAATTTTACCTGTACTGCTCCAATGCAAGTTTTCCTCTCAGGGTTTTGAAGTTCGAAGGGAGTAGCTTCCATAAAAACCATACGCCAAAGTGAAAATCGGTACAACTGAGTTTTAATTGACTAAAATTAAATTAATTCGCGTAAAATGTGGTAATACAGTTTAGGGTGCGGATAAGACGGTTTATGACTTCGAAATTATAATTTTAGTATAAATCGCATGTGTATAACCCAGTTACATACAGTTGGTCAAGTCCACTAACTCGAGAATTTACTATCTTACATACATAAAATAATTTTAATCCACTACCACATTTCACTAATCATTGTATACGGTCCCACGTAATAGGACTTGCCTTCTTAGAACAATAAATTGCTGAAGCCTTTTATTTAGCGTGTTACTGTTGCAAATTAGCCATCTGAAAGGTATTATCCTATCCCTAAGGCACAAATAAGACTCAATAAGCGTACGCCTACTCGATCAGTTTGAGCGTGGACTGAGGAAAAAGGCAAAATCGTAGGTATCGGCGCGATTTTGCTCTGCGTTCTCATCTGCGATTAAGTTTTGCCTTCAGCGTAGACTGAAGTTATATCTAAGCTAGGTAGGCACCTCCCGTTTTTCCCGTGTGTACTGCACCGTGCCTTATTTACTATTACTTATATTTTCTATGAAGGGTTTTCTTTATTTATATAGGACACGTCAATTTGACTTCACCTCGCCTGATGGTAAGCTGAAGGCAAAGTCTCAGGAAAGTTTGAGCGTGGACTGACGAAAAAGGCAAAATCGTAGGCATCGGCGCAATTTTGCTCTGCGTTCTCATCTGCGATTAAGTTTTGCCTTCAGCGTAGACTGAAGTTATATCTAAGCTAGGTAGGCACCTCCCGTTTTTTTCCCGTATGTACTGCACCGTGCCTTATTTACTATTACTTATATTTTCTATGAAGGGTTTTCTTTATTTATATAGGACACGTCAATTTTTTCTTCACCTCGCCTGATGGTAAGCTGAAGGCAAAGTCTCAGGAAATAGGGTCACCGTTACATACACACGTACCATGTTAACAATGGTGTCACTCAGCTTGACGGCCTCATCAAAAAACCGAGATTGGATTACTTTAGTTTTTCGCAATCAAATTTCTACCACCAGATAACGTCATCATAAATGAACTTCAATTCCCAGTCTTGTGTTACGTCTGTTCTGCCTGATTTGACAGTTCAAAAGTTCATTCTGCCGACCCCGTAAGATCTTTCAATGATTTATCGAATATGTAGACTGTAAGGCCTGAATATAAAATATCAAAAACATCAATAATAGTACTTAGGATTGTGAAATGATCTCGTTACTGTGTTGTGTTAAGTTGTACTTACCTATAAGATAGTAGCTCGAGTACAATATAGTAGAGGTATAGAAGGTGGTATCCAGTGCAGTGTATTGGTAAATAGTGATAAGAAGTTGTTTTACTTGTTATTGGAAGTTTAATTTGCTAAATTCAATTAGTTCGGATAGATAAAAACTTCAAAAGTAGGCATTCACCTATCACACGAAGGCCAGCCATCCATTGATAATAATGTTACAATTCTCTTAAAAAAAATCTATTCAAAACCTACCTACCTATCTGTCAAAACCAAATGAAATGTCAAAAACGATTATTTCGTAACACAATTTCATGAAAGAACATTGCGATCGTTTTAAATCTGAATTTTGAAAATTAAAGTTTTTATGAGAATTGACCCTCTTTTCATTGAAATCGTAATTGTTTTTGACATTTAGGAGTTTGAGATTAGATTAGATCGAGATAATATTTTTTTATTAGAAAAAATGGCCTTCAGAACTCGTACGGATCCCTTGATAATATTGATAGGAGTCGTATCGTAAATCTATACGAATATTAAAAATGGGAAAGTGATGTGTGTGTCTGTTTGGTTGTCCATCTTCCACGCTCAAACCACTTAACCGATTTTGATAAAATTTGGTATAGGGGTAGATTTGACCTTAAAAAAGGACATAGGCGGTTTGGTCGCGATAACCGACATCCACGCGGGCGGAGCCGCAGGCATACGCTAGTAAAGTATAATTAGGCAGGTACGACTCCTACTGGTCAGATTGTGCTGTAATGTATTAGGTAATAATAATTAGGCACTAGTAATCATAATGAAAAATAAATTAATCTGCCCGTCAGCAAATTTGCATGTCAGCATCAATCAAAATTATTATAATTATTTTATGTTTAAGTTGGCATCTACTATGAAGAGTTGGTTAAGTAGGTAGGTATTGTAGCAGTGAATAAAAATACGCAGAAGATCAAAGAGTAACTTTACCTTTAGCAAACAAACTTTAATAAGAACACCAAGAAAAGTAATTTAAAAGAACATTAAACCACCGAACAAAATGTGCAATATTGTAATTATTTTATCGTCTCTGTTTTATACCTAACTAGGTACTGACCCGGCGAACTTCGTACCGCCAATATTTTTACGCGTGGCGTCGGATCCCGTTCCCGCTGCACCCTCTACTATATTAAACATGTATTTTACAAATAAACCTTCCTCTTGAATCACTCTATCTATAAAAAAACCGCATCTAAATCCGTTGCGTAGTTTTAAAGATTTAAGCATACAAAGGGATATAGGGACAGAAAAAGCGACTTTGTTTTATACTTCCTATGTACCTAGTGATAATCTTATCATGAAAAGACGTCGTATGATTCAGAAACAATTGTAATAGATATTTTTTGCATCGTACTGAGTAGGTAAGTATAGTATAATCTTTAGACCGATCCGGTTCTTAGTTCATTCGATAAAACGTGGCTCAACTAATGCGTGGACACACCGATAACTTCATATCTCGCTTAGTATACATAAATACTAAACTATGTGAGTATGACAAGAGCACCTTCAAAGAACACAATTACCAATAAATTTACAATACAAATTGTAAGCAAACATTACAAAAATCAAAATACTCACACGAGAAAACGCCGGTAAACTAGTAAATCCACTGATGACGTAAATTAACTTCACAACTTTAAGAACACAAATAGTGACACTGCAACTGCGTTTATCACATAAAGTAAACACTAAAAGACGTCATTATAACACAAAACATCACTATGAACAAGTTTCTTTTACTTCGAAAATCGAGAATGGCGGTAAAGTCGCGTCCGCAAGAATCAGCGCATACCGTACATCCACTCCACGCGGCGATCGCCTGCAGACTGACTGAATGAATCGAAATTCAAAGTTTGAATGGGGACCGAGACTAGTTCAACTCAAGACAAGACTATACCGATATTGTGAACGCGTGATCGCGTGACGGACAACCTCGCACCATAGTTTTTGCTGTTTGTAAAAAACATCATCTATCTACCTTATTTCGCTTTTTTCGTTATAAGGTTTTCAATCGCAATACCTATAGCCAGTCACGTAGGTAGTCGGTGTAGGGTTGATGTGCGAATCACGCTTTCATTACATTACATGCAGCCGGAACTCACTAATTTTGATTCTGTTTAAGATTTGCATTTAAGCTTGGAGTTTTTTAAAGTATCAATGTGGATTTTGGGGTCTTCCAACAAACAACATAGCTTGCACGATAAGCAAACTAAAGAGTCCTCTCCATTGATATATACACACGAAGTAGATTAGCAATGGCCGCACCAAAATCAATGCCACCACAGGTCTGACCACGGTCAGACCTGAGGCGACTTCAGTTTAGTCGACGTTAAAATCAAAATCAAAATCAAAAAATCATTTATTCCATAAAAATATTAAATTTGTTTGGAATCGTCATTATTCTTTTCCCCTACCGTGCAGTGCGTGACATGGCAACTACTGAGAAACACTGCCAAAAAACTCAGTAGGAATCCTTTTTTAAAAAAACGTCGTCATGTATGTACAATCATTTTCTTGTGTTGACTTAGAGCTACTTAATCCCAAGCATTTTTATCATTCAAATAGTCTGAAATGTTATAATATGCTCTGCTACACAATTTGGCCTTAATTGTTGTTTTAAATTTATTTATGGACAATGTTCTAATTTCATTGGGAAGTTTATTGTAGAATCTAATACATTGCCCCATAAAAGAGTTGCTTATTTTTTGGAGACGAGTAGTATGTAACACAAGATTACCTTTATGTCTAGTATTTATACCATGTATATCACTCTTTTTAGTAAAGGAGTCTATATTTTTATGCACATAAAGTAAATTTTCATAAATAAATTGCGAAATAACCGTAAGAATGTTTATTTCTTTGAACTTTTCTCTTAGAGACATTCTAGGACCAAGTTGGTATATTGCTCTTACAGCTCTCTTTTGCAATACAAAGATGGTATTAATGTCCGCAGAATTACCCCAGAGAAGAATTCCATATGACATAACACTATGGAAATAACTAAAATAAACTATTCTAGCTGTCTCAATATCAGTAAGCCGTCTAATTGTTTTTACTGCATATGCTGCAGAACTTAATTTGCCTGATAATTTTTCAATCTGCGGTCCCCACTGCAGTTTTGAGTCAATAGTGATACCCAAAAATACAGCAGTCCCCACAGGCAGGGCCGTCTTAAGGCTATATAGCGCCAGGGTGCGAAACTCAGACGGCGCCCCCTCCCCCCCTCCCCCCGGACAACAAAAAAAAACGCAATAAATTTTTGATGTTTCATTTATTTTTCTCTAAGATCTGTAATCTATCTGTAAAAAGATCTCTAATACAATGTTTTATTTTAAGTGCGTTTCCTTTTTCTGTTTTGGGCACCCGATGGTTTCTTTTTACCATCCCCTAAATCGGCCATCTGCAATCAAATAGATCATTTAGCATATAAATATTTCACTCACTTCAATGAAATTATATGAAAGTAAACTTACTTAAATAAAATGTTACATGTTATAGGTATAAATTATTATTTATTAATATATTTATGTAATAAAATTTAAATGACCAATATCAAGCCCAAGTAAAGTAGTTATCATAAATTATAAACTCACTCGTAGGTACTTATTGTGTGTGATTATGATTAATGATTACAAACACCACGATATGGCATCAATTAGGTATGTAAGTTTATTTTTTATTAATTAATTAGTAGGTAGGTATATCAGTATTGTAACTATGTCCTAATGTAACAGTAGTTACCTATATCTCAATGATTGTAAGTAATTGTAACCGTAACAAAAATAGGTAACTCTGTAAAAATAAAATTTATTTACCTTGACAGTATTAATTTCCGTTGTTTATGATTAAAGTAGGTACGCACTGAAAAAACTCCATCCATTTGCACATTATTTTTTTACGAAAACACAACACAATCAATTAAATCGATATTGGTGGGCCTAACTGAATTTCCACTTGCTAGAATCAATCATAGTCTAAACTGCTAGAATTTTTAGTGCTCACTCGGCGGCTATCGCAAATAGGTATGATGAAAAAAAAATAATTCAAAACTTAAGGAAAAGAAATGGATTTAATATTTCTTTAACGTTTCACAGCATTAAACAAAATCAAACTTTAATTTTCATGCAATAAGATTCAATTGTCATAGGTCGTCTAATGACATCAATCAGTAACCGACACTCAGACCCGCATCGCGAACTTACATTACAATATACACCCTAACGTCCTAATTATAGAGGCCATTTTGCTTAAAGTGCGGACGCCAGGCGGCTAGGTCAAAGGGCCTCTTTGAATGGAGATATTGCCGCGTGCGTGTTAAATTAATTTAATTTTTATGAGTATCCCAATAAGAGCTATTTTACCTTGCATATCGTGAGCGGGATGACACTTGCCGAAAGGCAAAAGTGACAATAATAGGTACAATGGTAAATTGTAATATTGGTTGATGCCTATATTTTTATGCATGTAGGGGTTTAATTGACGTAAGTGTACGAAACATGGGAATGGCGTTAATATTGTACTTATGAGGTAAAGGTTAAATTAGGAAATATCGAAATGTTTAGAGCTCGGCCTGCGCCCCCTCGGGCTACGCGCCCGGGTGCGGCCGCACCCTTGAACCCCCGGTTAAGACGGCCCTGCCCACAGGGTCCAACCCAGATCCATTAAGTTGTACATTGGTAGCTACCTGCCTTACATTAGGTGTCGAGAATTTGATTACTTTAGTTTTTTTATCATTCAAAAGAAGATTATTAACATTAAACCAATGAACAACCTTTGAGAGTGCACTGTTAACTTTGTCATAATTGTGTAATTGTCTATTAATTTTAAACGTCAAGGAAGTATCATCTGCAAACAATATAATCTCATGCTTATCCCCTACATAGTAAGGTAAGTCATTTATGTATATTAAAAACAGAAATGGACCAAGAATTGACCCCTGCGGAACGCCCATTACAACTGGGCTTCCTGCAGATCGTTTACCTTTTACTTCGACCCTCTGAACCCTATTACACAAGTAAGAAGTCAGAAGATCGAGAGCCCTGTTTCTGATACCATAGTGGTGTAGTTTTCTGACAAGAGTCTCATGGTGAACACAATCGAATGCCTTAGATAAGTCGCAGAAAACACCCAAAGCATCCTGCGAATTCTCCCAAGCCTCAAAAATACTTTTTAGTAAATTAACCCCTGCATCTATGGTTGAACAACCCCTCGTGAATCCAAACTGTTTCCTGTGAAGTAAAGTATGTACATTAAAGTGACCAAGCAACTGGCCAAGCATAAGCTTTTCAAAGATCTTACTTAGAGTAGGTAGAACGGAAACAGGCCGAAAGTTAGAGGGGTCTCCAGTATCACCAGTTTTAAATAATGGAATTATCTTACTATGTTTCATCAAGTCAGGAAACACACCAGATGCGACACAGCAATTGAATACAGCTGCCAGGTATGGAGCTATTACAGTAATAATATGTGAAATAGTTTTAACAGATAAACCCCAATCTTTTGTGTTCTTCATATTAATTGATTTAAAGGCATTTGAAACATCTCTAGGGCTAACAGCTGAAAATTCAAACTCTGTGCCGCACTCATTCACGCCGTGCTTAAGAAGCTGCTCGGCAGTTTTAGAACAAGACGAAAGGTTTCTTGTAACGACAATTGGAATGTTGGAAATTTTTTTTTCAAATTCAGTTGCAACCTCAAAGTCTTCTTTAATATCAATATTATTTATTTTTAGGTGAAAATCCTGACTACGTACTTTCGTTCTACCGGTCTCACTATTTATGACATTCCAAGTTGTCTTAATAACATTATTTGAACATTTTATTTTATTTTTTAAATACATTGATTTTGCTCCGAGACAGGCTTGTCTAAATATTCTTGAATATTTTTTTACAAACTCTTGAAATTTGGGACTGTGATTGTAAGATTTCTCTTCATAGAGTTCATATAATTTATTACGGCTTTTGAAAATTCCAGGAGTTGCCCAATCACTAAAAGTTAGCTTTTCACTTATAGAACAGTGTCTAGGAGTAAAAACTGAACTAAACTCACCATTAATCAGGTTGAATAATGAGTTGTACATGTGATCCGCATTTCCGTGACAGGGCAACAATTGGATTCTTTTTGCAATATTACATTTAAATTTTTCTATACGGCTTTCGCTGAATGGAATACTTATTTGTTTTTTTACAATACTTTGGGTACTCGGAAAGGAAACCAACTGCCCTGTGTGATCAGATTTAACCTTATTGATAATTGATTTATGTATAGGTTTTACATTACTAAATATGTTATCAATGCACCTTGCACTAGTGCTCGTTATTCTGGTTGGTTCCATAAAAATATTATTTAAATTAAATGATTTAAATAAATTCAGAAAGTTATAACTATCAGAATTTTTGTCCAATATATTTATGTTAAAATCTCCACAAACAACAACTGTTTTATGGTTATTACATACCACCACGTTTATAGGTTTTCCTGTTGAACGAGCTTGCAACCTGATGATTATTGAAGCTGAAAATGAATTGATGGTTAGTTAGCCAGTGCTCATTTAAACATATTATATCAATATTGCTACAATTCATAAACAACTCCAATTCTAACTCTTTTCCTATCACACCTTGAATATTTTGATGAACCAGGTTGATACAATTTTTCATTTTTTTATTATTATTTGTAATAAGCGAATGTTGCTTGCTTGTTGCAATGCAAGAGAAATCCTTAATTTAAATTACTTTGAGCAGTTAAATTTGAGCTGTAGCTGTCAGTATTAAAATTACTGACATTACAATTGTCAAATAAATGTTGCTCAATAGGAGCAGTCATTTGTTTAGCCAAGTTCTTGGCTGATATATAAAAAAAATAGGTTAGCGAAACAGCTATTTGTCTCGCCCAATACTTGGATACATAATAATTATCCTGTGTCAAATAAAAGGATTTACTAACATAATTGTTAGTGTCTATAAAATGGAATTTCTCCTTGTTATTGATACATAATGTATGCAATGTCATATTCAGCTTATATCTAAGAATATTTTCTTCCTGTGACAAACCATCGCTATAAGGGAATGTGAACATTACAATATTTTCTATTTTTAATGTATTTAAACTATTTAGATACTTTATAAGAGAGGATTTGTTCAAATTACCCTATTAAACAGTTCTGTCACACGTCCGAACTGAACCGAGCGCGCTAAAATGGTGAAATGCGCAGTAAAATCTTGTGATTCTAAGTCCTACATGCACAAAAATCAAAAGGAATTAGTTTTCACGCGTAACTATACTATTTATACATTGATATAGACGCAAATATGCTATAATCCAGTTTTAAAATTAATAATTATGATTGCCATTCAGTGCTACCACTAAAACATCGTTTTGGTTTACCCACATTATTGGGAGAATTAGGAATTATGTCAATTATAGAATAATATTTTCTTTTCTTACTTGGGGGACTTGAAGTAAACTCGCGAGTGCATAATCCAAGTACCTTTAAATTTATATTGCGATCATACATAATTTAGGCTATTTATACGTTGAACACAAATCAGTTTACAACAAAGTCTTATAGTAATGACCTTCACACACGTTAAATAATGTCAAAATACAATTACAAATAGCATCACGTTCTCGGGTTCCCTCGCAACAACAAAGAAGCACGCGTACCTACCCTTCGAGACGTTCTGGCTGCTACTGATTAGACCTAGAGTAGTTGACTTGTGCACCGTCTAACGCGAGCGCAGGCGCCTCGTATTGAGGTGAGTAGGGAGTTAAGGAGCCACCGCACGCGCGTATGTTGTATTGTCAGTAGGTATACTAGGATATTATACTTATTACAATACATTGTATATAATATATATATATATATATATATATATATATATATATATATATATATATATATATATATATATATAATATTATAGGATATTATTAGACCATTATAACTTAAGATTTTTGTTAAGGGAACTAATTTTTTTTAATAGATGTGATTTTTTTAATTATGATGATGATGGGAGGGATGTTAAAAATAAGTAAATTCTTGACCTACTTAGACCATTGCCGTATTTCTAAGAACAGTTTTATGTGATTGTCCACTTTTGGTGATAAGGATCAAGTGTTGTATAATTGTACTTAAATTAAAAATATGTTAGTTTATAAAGACTTTATCTGCAAAAGTTAATGTCATAATGTTGTAGGAATTGAGAAAAGACGTAACGACCATTCTTCTAAAAACATAAATTAAGTAGTTTTGTAAACCTATTGAAGTTTGATTTGTCCATAAAGTGTCGGCCATTGGTGCTTTTACCTTAATGGACGAATCTTGAAGGTCGATATATTCAGTTGATTTCCTTTGGCACATTATATTTTCGAAGGTAAAAACATATTATACGTTTTACTTAATTATAAACTATTTTCAAATATAAATAATTTGTTTCATAATGTACTAGTAGATACATACATACCTACATACCATTCAAAATCGAAACCCGCAGTCTGGGAAAAATAAACATTATATTAATGATTTTTATAACAAAATTGGTTTAGAAATTCTATATTATCGTGGCTAAATATTCATACGTCTGTAAACACTGACCCACGATCACATGTTAATACTTTTGGCTTTGTCTAATCCCAGCGACATTGGTGTTCATGCCACGCGTGCGAGTGAGACATATATATTTACCTTCATCATCTTCAATAGTTAAGTAGTTTTTCTCGTAGTTGCGCTTCTAAGCTCACAAGTGGCATTGCTTTTTGTGGCGGCGATTTGTACTGGTTTGCCACTCTATTTGTTTACCTCAGTGGTCCTCTCATTTCACCTCCGGTAAATTACGACCCACGGACAGTGTGCGGTTTAGTCGGTTTGAGTCCCACATAACCACCGACGGTATATAATCTTACACACGTTAAAAAAAATGATTGGCCGCAATTACCGAAGGACCAAAAAAAATTATTGGCCGCAATTACCGAAGGACCAATATAGCCATTCAAACATGTGAGGTCCTAGGATAGAAACCGCGAATTGGCGAATTGAAGGTAATGGGTTCCCCAGTCAGATGGACTGATGATGTAAAAAGGTAACTGCGCTAAACTGGGTAAGTGGATGTGTAGGGTAGCCAGAGCTCACTGGTGAGTTTTTGTGCTGTCAGTGGGAAGACCACAGGCTTGTCCTGCTTTGTCTTCTATGCTGACGGCAAAGAAACTCTGTGTGTACAGGGTCGGCAGCACGTGTATGACTTCGCTGGTGTTGCACAAGTCCACAGGCCACGGTAACCTTTCCATCAGGTGGGCCGTGTGCTTGTCTGTGAAGCTATGCAATAGGCTAAACTTTATTGATGAAATTAAAATATGAAATCTGTTTATATAGGATTTACTGTAAACTATATTATATACCTAATTACCGCTTGTGTTGTAAGACATTACCAAACATTACTTCTTGGGAAATTATTGATTCTGGGGCAATGGGGTGAGTTTTGCTTGCCAGTGCCAAAATATGCTGCATAAACAACCATATATTTTGATGGCGTTAATGCGTTGATTGATGTATTAGTTTGATTTGTTTTACTACTTCAAAGGATTCATATTAATTACATTTTTATAATTGCTACGCATTCCGGGGAATAAGGTTTAGATAAACACACCTACAAACTGATGATGAAGTGATCCTGTACGCTAGGCTGTGAAACTCTAAAAATAATACATTATGTGCATTTCAACTTAAGCAGATTTCAACTTCATCTTTCAATTTTCAATGAATCAGTCCAGTATTCATTCAGTTGGGATATACGAGTATAAGTAAATAATCAAAATTATAACTAAATTATATCGTATTCATTAGCATTAGATATATAAAAATAACAGCAAAAAATTCCCAGCACTTTTCTAATAGCACTATTTAAAATTGGACGTTTTATCAAAATTAGGGCTGAGAAACTTCATACAACAACAGTAATCATACCCGTTAAGCTAATGGTTGACATTAAAGAATAATGCGCTTGCCGGGGGTAATAGTGCGTACATAAAAAGAAATCTACAAATATTAAACGCGAGCCATATCTGTTTATGATGCTCTTGGGAAAACATGCTTTTATCGTCAGACCCCACATAACACTTAGTGAAACAGAAACACCACTATTATTCTTTGATCAACTCGATTACCTTATAGCTGCATGGCCCATAAAGGCCTAACTTTCGGCAAGATTAGCCCATTAAGTAATATTTCATGAAGGGGCACCTTGACCTAATTCGGTAAAGCACTGTATTCTTTGCCATACACACCGTTGGAAATGTGTTTGTCTGCTGTGTCGACATTTTGTTAATAGAAGTCTCTTACTTATTCATATAAGAACACCATGAAATATTTCATAGTAACTACGTCCTAAGGAAATAAACTGAATACTGACTACAAGTAAATCTGGCAAAATTCTTCGCACTACTTTAATAGGCTCGGACAAAGATAGTACTTCGGTTGAATGACATGTTTTACACAAAAAAGATTGTCAAAAAGTCACGGTACCGAAGAAAGCCGGTGGCATTATAAAGTTGAATGGTAATACGCCTGCACTGTGTTAGCTATGCCGTGAAAGTAAAAGGCCATTCAATAAGTCGCTAGGATTTTTATACAACAAGCGAGTACGCGAACTTTAAGTATCATTTTCGGGCAAGTAACAAAAGTCTATATGGCGATAGGTTTATTCTGTGAGGATAATAAACACAAAAGCTACTAGCCACAAAAGTTAGACTTTAATTACCGTTTTGAACCAGCACTACACATATTCTATGATATATATCCAGTATTCTTCTGTGTATTTTGATACTTCTCCTCCATCAAGCCGATGGCAATGTTCAACGGTATTAGATATGTCCAGCTCAAAATTCGGCGACATTCACTAGCCCCGCAGGCGCCTCGTTCAATTCCTCACACGATATGAGGTGGGCCATTGTTTGCAGAGGTGTGCGACAGTCACAGCCCCCACCCTCTGCATTCAAGTAGTTTCATTTTTAATGATATTGCTATTATTTAAATATTATTATATTTGAAGAAAGTCTTCGCTTACTAGTGAGTAGTAACTATAAAGGAGTCTGCCTGATTTGTTACGTACAAAAATATATAATATAAAGAGCTATAAAATCCATTAGAAGTTTTAATTATAATAATTTGAATTAGTTGTGTATCTTATAATTTCCATTAGATTAGTCTCAGCTACTGTCTAATTGATAGATTGATACAGCCCGAGTACTTCTTTTGAATTATAATCGTAGCATTTGATTTCAATTGGTGGTTTACTTCTGATGTCCTAGCTTCCGACAAATTCAATTCGCATTTATTCCAAAGGGAAATTCATTCTAATATGCAAGTAGACTCTACTACAGAGTTAGCCTAATTGATCTCATAAAATTCGAAGCACGGCCAATGAATTACCCATTTCTGGGTAGGTAGGTGGATTCAACGAAATTGGCATTTGGTATTCCCTTCAAGTAAAACGTCAGTAACTTTGGACACCGTAGCTTGTCCACTCGATATAATATCAGACGCATTTTACGATATCCTTAGGGTAGAATAGGGAAGCTTATTCCTGGATTCGATGTTAGATGTTAAAATAAATATTTACTTCGCCTCTGTGACTCGTTGCAGTTTACAGTAGTTCACTTCCTGTAATATGAGGTGTTTTATTTTCAATGTAGTGTAGGAGCAATTGTTGTAATTTCTCATTGTCTAACAAACGTGGCTATTTTCACAGCGTTTATACTTGCGATATATTTTATCATGATAGTGAATAGGATTTGATTCAATGTCTCTCGAAAACTAAATAAGAAGTTTACTTACTGGAAGTGCAGTTAAACTTTGTTGTTTTTTCGAACGTAGATTACAACTGGCGCAGGTCATTTTTTTTCTATTTGAATCCAATCTATTCTTGATTTCCGAACTAGTAAAAATTCGAATTATGAATAAGAAAATTACATACACGCATCCAAAAACCTGTTTTATTTTTGAAAGCGTTTTATACTTATATGGAATTGAAGATTTTTACGCGATTTTGGCACAATTTAGAATTTGCGGAAAATTAAATACCAAGGCAAGAAAAGTATAGCAATGGATATTACAGGGGTGAACTAAATGACCCTTAAGGATTAGGAACAGGGAATTAGGGGCCGACTGCGTTAGTTCATCCATCATATAGAGAACCCCAGATAAACGACATTACTTTATATTGTGTTTGGTTTAGTGTAGGTCGTCAGAGCTCTTCTTGTACGGATGTTAACACATGAGTGCACACGCATTCCTGCAAGTTATGGGCTTCAAATACCACTTACTATCAGATAGAGAGTGGACTTGTTTACCAAATGTAGGATTAATATAATTAAAGCGCATTCTTATGAAGTTTTGCTACAATCAGTTTGTTGCCTTTTTTTAAAATTCGGATATCCGGAACGAGTCCGGGTAGCTCAGTTGGTTTGGGTATTCTATCCTAGAAAGGCCAGTCCCTTTGCAGGTTTAAGCCCTTTTCTGGATGTATATTTTATCTGATCTTAATTTAAAAAGAAGGATTCTGATTACGTGGCAATAGAACATTTGCTGTTACTATTTGTACGTCAGAAGTTAGGTTCGATTCGATGTATGCGCGAATTTAGATTCAATTTACAGTGTACAATATGAACAACACTAAAATAGTGCTATATTATATTTCTTAGAATCTTTTTTAACTTCGACTTCTTCTTCATCCTAGCGTTAATTTCATTTGCATCCGAAGCCTTCAACTTGGAGTCTGGGGTCCGCTTTACCAGTCTAACTGCGGATTTTGGCTAAACTTCGATATTTTCTGTGAAGCGATTTCCACCTGACCTGTACAACCCAAAGGCGATATCATCATCATCATCATCATCATGAGGCTATATTAGTCCACTGCTGGACATAGCCCTCCCCCAATGAGCGCCATAGCGCCCTGTCTTCAGCTTGCCGCATCCAGCATCTGCCTGCAGTCCTTCTTAGATCGTCATCCCACCTGGTCGGAGGGCGTCCTATACTACGCTTGCCGAGTCGCGGTCTCCAAGCGATATCGAAGCATTTCAATTAGACCAGTTGTTGGATTTTTGAGGGCTCCAACTACACATATCGACTGCCATAGATGTTCGTATGGCAACCGGGCCCGAGGGCTTATTCTCGTCTTATTCTATTATAATCATGCTACGTGATTTGTTCCTTTTCTGTGTGTAAGTTGGATATTTCATGAAATTTTCAAGCAATTTGTGTGCAATGTGTTTATATTCAAATGGATTAAGATTGGAAAAAGTGAAACAGACAGACGGAACTTGAACCCGTGACCAGTTCAGTAAGTGAATATTCATCATCTCTTTTTCTCTTCTTTGTAGCCATGGAAAAGCTCGTAAAAGCACTCCTCGCGATACGCACTTTCTGTGTTTGAACCTCCTAAAATTTAAAAAAAAGAATCTCAACATTCAATCCCGTTATAAACACGGCACTAAACCCAGTCTGTCGATCTCGGTACTAAATCTTTCAACTGATAAACATGTAATGATTGGCACGCAAGGTCGAACAGCACAAAGAACTCTTTATAAGCGCCTGTTTAACGTTAACTTTTGATTAAATAGTTTATACTGTAACTCTTGTGCTTTATTGAATCTGACCTTCTGGCAATAATATGGAGTATCAACGTATAGGGTTACGGTATCTTGTACAATCGCTCTCAAAAGTTAATGAATTCTAACAAGTTTTCAAGCGATCTTTATATTGAAACTAATAATAGATTAATAAATATTATTTATTCTAGTAACATTCAGAGGATATACAGATTAGAAAAAGTGAATTTTCAAGACTGGATCGGTTTTAGCACTTCGCATATCTACTTACTCCTTTAAAATTTCATTAATTACAGAGGACACGTTTAATATGTGATATTATTTTGGAGCTAAGGTAATCGCTTATTTTTAATATTGAAGTTTAAGCTTAGTAGTTAAGAAGTGGGCTTTACGATAGAGAAGTCCTGGGTTCGAATTCAGGCCATTACACTGCCGACGTAAACTCACTCCTAACATAAGGAATTAACATAATCTGGAGGGATTAGGCTAAATAGGTAAGGTTAAATGCTAGTATTGTTTGTCTACACTACTATTATAAAAAGGAAAGATTTGTATGTTTGTAATAAACTCAAAAACTACTGTGCCTATTTCAAAAATTATTTCACTATTGGAAAACTACATTCACCATGAGTAACATAGGCTATATTGGATTTCCACGCGAACGTTTTAACACCCGTGCGAAGTCAGGGCGGATCGCTAGTTACTAATATTCTGACAAAAAATTAAGTAAAGTGCCCTCTCAAGGTGACTGTACTAAGATGTATTAGCCACATGAGCTTGGTGTTACAATTATATTCCATGTTTGATCTTCAGAGGTTTCACTAGAAATAAGGTTAGTAGGCCGTAGGTCTCGGCAATAATATATTTACATATCCAATGTGGTACTAGTATGTACCGCTGATAACTACTGATACAACTCAAGGTGCCGGTAGCTATACAATAAATAATTCAAAGTACTTAAACGGTTTAGATCACGACCTGTTTATTTATACAAAAGCTATCCATTCAAGAATTGACAAATAGTAGATTGTTAACCAAGGGTGAAAAGTAACCCATTTCACCCGAGATATTTAATAATTTGAGGGTGAAATGGGTGATTTCACCCGAACTAAACACTGGACGCCATTTCGTAAAATCATTGTATATTTTTGTGTATTGAAATTTCTGCCACAAGATTTTCGACTACTGTTTTTGCCTCGTTTTTTATAGCCAAATCTGGGGTCAACATTTCTTGAACTCATGTTTTATTATCATGAATATTACTGTACAAAACCGGGATTTTTAATTTGAACACAGTCTACAGAGTAAGTTTACCGCCAATTTATATAGTTCTTTTTACTTTAAAAATGGAACATGGATAGGTAAATACGCGTCACTGCTGCGTGAAGAAGAAATAAAAAGCCAAGTGCGAGTCGGACTCGCCCATGAAGGGTTCCGTAGCAGCAAGTAACATAACATAAAAGTTTTATTTTTTGTTGTCGAATTTTTGATCGATGTTTTAATAATAGTGTACGGTTTATGATTTATGACTTATCAAAAAACTATTTCAAACCAATTTTCGGTGGAAGTTTGCATGGTAATGTACATCATTTTTTCTTTCTAGTTTTATCGTTCTCTCTCGGGGGGCGGCACATTTTACCACTTTGGAAGTGGCTCTCGCCCAAACTATTCAGTTTAGAAAAAAAATATATTAGAAACCTCATTATCATTTTTGAAGACCTATCCATAGATACATACGTACGGGTAAATTTATTGGTTTTTTTTTTCTATTTTTGTGTAAAAATCTTAATGCGGAATAGACATATTTTACTACAAATTTCAGAATTCGTGTGAGAGGTCCTAGTGAATAGGGTTAAGTATGGCTACTATTTTTAATTTCATGATATAATCGTCTTAATGACAATGTTTTAGGAGTGAATAGGCACAAATTGATTGGTTAGCCTTTATAGTCCCGATAAGGACAATTCAATAAGGGTATCTTGACCATAAAATATTATTGCAATTTACGCAACGCTTACTGTTTCATCATTACTTTCAGTTGACACGAAAGCAGATTTTCCTTGCAAAAAGATTAAATAAACGTAACTTTACTGCCAACCTTCTGAATGCGACGGGGGTGACAAGTAGGTAGAGCTGCCTGTCCACCCTATAAAAAGCAGTACGGTGGGGCGAAGCGACCCCCCCCCCCCCCTCACATTATTCGGGGGCATAGTGCGGATACCGTGCCCTTGGCAATCTCCCCCCTTGTGTACCTATAGAGCGGCATGCGATTTTACCCTGTTCTCATCTGACATAACCACCCCCGTCAATCCTATGGGATTTTCGTACTATACGAAGAAACCCGTCTGCTGTCGAAACGATCGAAACGTAAGTAAAGTATTTATATTTACTTTTACTTTTTATTATTATGTAGTAGGATCGAACGGTATACCATGTTGCTGACGGGGGTTTTTTATAGCAAAATTTTTACAGCTTTTCATAAAGTGCAGTGACATCTGCAAGTTTACAGAAAAACATTAAGCGGAAGTTTGCAAGTTAGTGAAACGACCACAGTTTACGAGTCTTGGCTCTAAGTACCTATCTAGAAGCAGCTAAAAGTGGCCACATAAATGAGAGACACGAGAGGTTCACTTATTCAAGAAATATTTTAAACCACTTAAAATAGTTAAAGTTGACCTGAAAAAGTGTGGATGCATAAGGCGGAGGTTCGGATGCTCAGCAGTGAACTGCAATTAGCCAATTGATCGACTCGATTGCAGTGAAATCAAAGAAAATGTTATTTGTATGCCCAGTTTCTGTTTCGTCTCGTAATTTCTAAACGGTTGAATAGGGTTGTGTCCTATTTTTCATCTTTATCATAATAAACTATACATTTTACAATAATAATGAACTGGTAAAGTGAAATATTCCTATGACAAATAGTTTTAAAGATATTTGACTTTGAAAATCTGATTTCTCGAGCTGCCCGAAAACGCTCCATACAAAATCGCAGTACACTGTGACGTCACAGTGTGCTAGTACGTAGGGCAAATGTATGCAGTGCAAGAGAATATCGCATTTATTTCAGTCCACGTTGCGTTTACACATGTACAATGCATATAAAGATTGATTTAAACTTTAATAAGGAATCTAAAAATTGATTAATTTTGCCTTATTTCGATTATTTATATTTTGACCTATTTTGGGCATTACAAATAATGAAAAGTTATAGTTTCAGTTTACTTAGTCAATATCTTAGTTTACTATGCATATTTGTTGAGTAAAAATTACAACATCAAGCAGTATTGGTGATGATCCGTTGACTCAGGACACTACCCTATTTTGATTAACGATATATGTGTTCGCGACAGACAGACAATTTTAATTTAACTGTGTTCGCAAATTGTGATTATGTGTAGTTTAATCAAAATAAACATTGGTTTTGTGATTATCAGAATGAATAGTGTTAGAATAGTATCAAAATAATGTCAAAACAGTGCAAACCGGCCTCTGATTGGCCACTGTGTGATTCAGTCGCGCCCTCTGGGATAGGCGTTGGAACTACCTAAATTTGTAAAACAATCTTTGTATTATCTGTACGTGATTAATTTGTTAATTTAGATAGTAAATGATAATAATACACAGATAAAAAATATATGTAATAGCAGTAAATATCAGTACCCAATATGTAACAGCATATCTGTAAACCATAGTCTTATAAGAATTTAGTAAAATCCAATTAAACCTCACACATAGCTACAAAACACTGTAATTTCTGCACACTTTTGTTAATTTTAAAGAAATTATGTAATTTTTGTGTACTATTCAATAAGAAATAAATAAATAATTGTGTTGCACACGTTTATAGATCTTAGATATGTTAGAATTGTAAGAAATTGTATAGATAAGTGAAATATTTTGATATTGTCAAAGTGAAAATTGATTGTGCAAAATAAAGAAAATATCCAACGAAGTTAGAGGCCCACGAGAAGGTAAACACCTTTAATATAAAAGCGCAGGCGACTTTCTCGTCATTGCGATACTCTAGCCGGGTCGCCTAGCACGTCTTGGAGCTATAACGCTCAGACTTGCAACCTGAAATGGGCATCTAAGTTCAGGACAATTTTATTGTTAAAATAGGATTGTTTTATTTACTGGATCCCTTCAGATACAAATCGGAACCTGGCCTTTCTGGCTGGTTCAGCTGGTTGTCAGAGACACACGGGAAAACCTCGCTTTCCTGTCTCGCATACAACAGCTACAGTCCACATTCTCCTCAGGGCAGGAAAGTGTGTAAACTGAATGAACCACCCCATGTACTTATGGGCGACAGCCGATCAAGAGGTGAACGAACTCGCGTTCTATAACCGGGTTCGCTCGTCCACGTGAGGCCCGTCCAGTACATTTTCTGGTCCTTCGGAGCCGGATATCCGGACCATTTTCTGGTCCGTTCGAGCCGGATTTGCTGTCCGTGTGGTCAGCGTCCAGCCGGACGTATCGCGTGGTCTAGTCCATCTGGACCCCTGTTTCGTTGCGAGCCGGCAGATAGTGTCGCTGTCCGTACGGTCAGCTTCCGGTCGGAAATATCGCTAACTATTGTTTTTATATTCCCCGTGTGTCTAATTAATCTAATTCATTTATTACAGCGTTACTTAAAGTATTTAGCATTCCAATTGGAATCCAATTGGAATATTTCTCAGTTTTTCGTTAGTCCAATTGAATCCAATTGGATTCTTTCGGCTTGTCCGATTGAATCTTATTGGAATCCAATTGGAATATTTTAGAGTCAGTTTTTTTGTTAGTATTAGAGTCAGTGCAGTCGAGTGCCATCACTGCGACGCGAGCGTGGACTCGGGGCTGCACACGCTCACCGAGTGCCCGGCGTTTGAGACGCCGAGGCGGGAGCTTGTGGCGGCCCTGGGGGTGAGAGTGCTCACGCTCTCCACCCTGCTCGCGGCGATGGTCCGCTGCGCGGATGCGTGGGCGGCCAGCGCCTCTTTCTGCGAGCAGGTCATGCTCGCGAAGGAGACAGCAGAGCGGGCGCGGCGCGATGAGCGAGAAAGACTCGCTGACATCGCTGCTCGCGCCCGAAGGCGGCTCGGGCGTCGGAGGGCGCTTACAGACCTCCGCCCCCCATGAGCGCGGGCCTGAGGGTGACGGGTGGAGCCACCCGTCACCCTAGCAGAAGCAGGCGACGGCGGCGGCGCGCATCGTAGGACGATGCGCGCCTCCCCACACCGGGGTTGAGTCGGGGACGGCGTGGTCCCCACCTCCCGAGGAGGGCCAGACCGAAAGGGATGGCCCTGGGTCAGCCGGGGTGCGAGGGATATGTCGCAAGACAACCTCACCTTCGGCCTAGCACCACGACCCACAGACGGCGTGCGGTTTAGTCGGTTCGAGTCCGACATAACCTACCCCTCCGGCTCCGGAGGGGCGGGTATCCGTGGGGATTTCCCGCACGTAAAAAAAAAAAAAAAAAAAAAAAAAAAAAAGAGTCAGTGCAGTAATAGTCACATGTGCGCGTTTTATAACCGTAATACATAAATAAAGTAAATAATATAGTATATAGTAAAGTCACGTGTGCGCGTTTTTTTTATCCGTTTATCAGTCAGTAGGTAACGTGTTTTTATATCCGTTCCGTTTTTTGCGAATTTTGAATTTAAATAAGTAAAGTATATAACAGTAAATATAGATTTCGTGCGCGTTACGTTAAGCCCAGTAAATAAAAACAAATATAGTATAGTTAATCGGTATCGTTCGTATCAGTGTAACAGTGAATAGTGTGTTATTTTACAGTGGTGCGTTTTGACAGTACGTGTAATTTGTTTGAGTAAGTAAGTCTTTGTTTTTAACAGTCTTATTTCGATAGTATATAACAGTATATAAACAGTAATAGTAATAAAAATATTTGTTAATAATAAATAATACACGTACTGTTGAATTCGCGTCAGATTTACGTTAGTGTATCAGTGTCAGTGTTGTCAATATGCCGAAAAAGATCTCAAGGCAGAGCTGCAGAGCCGAGCCAGCCTGAGAAGGCTCTGACACGAGAGTCTATCCTCCGGCACGAGCAGCCACCACGTTCCCCATCAGTACCAGTTGGATCTGAGGTAAGTGCCCCATCATCCATGGCTCAACCCTCAACCAGTATACCTCGGCCTTCTAGCGCTAAGACGCAAATAGATAAATCTATAAAGCCTTGGTCTCTGGAAGAGGATAGATCAGATAATACGTTACGCCCAGTTGAACAGAATGTAATAGAAGGGGTACGTACTACTGAGCGAGTGAGCCGTGAACCGGGGGTTACTATAAGATCTAGATCCTCAATTCATAATAAATCGATGGCACGTAAACGAGCATTAAAGGCTCAGGAGGATATGCTCAAAATTAAATTACAGTTAGCTGAGGTTACACTGCGTAGGGCTGAGGAATCAGCCGAGGATACCGATTATGATGATGATGCCCATTCTAGGACAGAATATGTTCGTTCGTGGTTAAGAGAGGGATCGCCCTTGACACGACCCGGCACAGACGAACCACGCTTAGTAAGTGGACACCTCCAAAAGGAGACCCACGAGATAGAGCCTCGTAAAGAAGCTACCATGGTGCCCCAGTATGGGGGCACAAACCCTAATTTAGAAAATATTAAGCTCCAAAAGGAGACTAATCTCGTATCCCGGGTTGGGGATACATCCGCTTATGTTGAGCCTCATAAAGAGACTCCTCTCGTGCCCCAGTTTGGGGGCACAACCGATAATATTAATATAAATAAACCGGCATCCCGGGCTGGGGATGCATCCGTATATCTTGAACCTCGTAAAGAGAATCCTTCCGTGCGCCAGATTGGGGGCACAATTGATAGTATTAATAACTTAAATAAACCTTGTACTGAAACTGCCTCGGCACCCCGGGCTGGGGGTGCAATAGATTATTTAGATAGAGAGCAGGCTGACAGTAAAAATATGTTAAAACCATTTATAACAGAACTCACTTCCGCTATAGCTGCACTCGCTGACAGAAAACCGATGGAGGCATCGTTTACCTCTGGCTATCCATCGACTTCGAAGGTCGTAATGACCTTACCGATTTTCAGCGGGTCGCATACTGAGTGGCTGTCGTTTAAAGCCATGTATGACACCACTAAGATATATTTTAACGATATAGAAAATACAGCCAGGCTCAGACGGAGCCTGAAAGGTAGAGCGCTAGAAATTGTAAGCTCTGAATTAATAGCTAATGCACAGCCGGAGCATATTATTAGGGAACTAGAGCTCCAATTCGGACGACCTGACTCTATAGCTCAGTCTGAGACAGATAAACTCAGAGCATTGCCGCGATGTACTGAAGCACCGAAAGACATATGTACATTCGCCAGTAGAATAAGGAGTAGTGTCGTCACACTTCAGGCTTTAAAGAAAAATCACTATCTTATAAATGCCGAACTGTTACGTATATTAACAGAGAAACTTCCGAACTCATTGCGTGTACAATGGTATAGAATTTATACTGATAAATATAATTCCACACCCGATTTAACTTCGTTTAGCGAATATATATCTGAATGTGCCCGTTATTGTAGTGCCTTTGCCCCAGCTGAGACCGTTAAAGATTACCAGACAACTCGTCGTGTCCCTCAGAGAGCATTTACTGCCACTGAGAGACACACTGGGGAAAATAATAAATCTAGATGTCGAATATGCGACTCTGAGGGGCACTACGCGTCGAACTGTGAGACGTTTAGAAAGGGGAACTCCGACAAGAGATGGGAGCTCGCTAAGAAACATAGACTCTGTTTTCGTTGTCTCAAAACGCGTCTAAACGATCATAAATGCCCGATTAGAAAATGTGGAATTGATAATTGTATAGCTTCTCATAATAGATTGTTACACTACGTTAAGAAACCTCGTACAGAACCGAAACCAGACACGAATGAGGAAATAGTCGCCAGTTCGAGCTCAAAATCAACAAAGCAGGCTTTCCTGAAAATAGCGCCTGTTAGGCTTTCAGGACCGGCGGGAGAGGTGTTGACATACGCTCTCCTAGACGACGGGTCAACCATTTCATTGATAGATGAAGACATCGCTGCCAAGCTGGGAGCCAGAGGTAAGACAGACCCATTTACCATTAAGGCTATCGGGGACACAGCGATAGACCTACCGGACTCACGAAGAGTTGAAGTCTACATAGGTAACCCCGAAGGAACTAGCATACCACTGTCTGTTAGAACAGTTCCGAAGCTGCACCTATCATCACAGACAATCAGTGAGACAGACTTACAGGACTGTAAGCATCTCGAAGACATAAAAGATCAGCTTATGTACACAGCGGCAACCCCGAAGATACTCATAGGCCAAGACAACTGGCAATTATTGATATCCAGCTACATTAAACGGGGACACCGCCAACAACCAGTCGCCTCACTCACAGCATTAGGATGGGTGTTACACGGATGCCATGGTAGAATATTAGGTCAAACAGTACATTTTGTTAATCGTCTCTCAGCCGCTGATGACAGCATAGATACTCAACTGAAACAATATTTTTCACTTGAATCGCTCCTTTTAAACCCGCGTCGACCGAGCTCCGACCCTGAAAAGCAAGCCGAGGATATATTAAATAAGAATACAGTACAGTTAACAGATGGTCGCATACAGACAGCCCTCTTATGGAGAAAAGGGGATGATGTGATGCCTGATAGCTATCAAAACGCTATGAGGAGGCTCACGTCAATAGAGAAGAAGCTTGACCGCACTCCAGATCTTAAAGCCGCATATACAGCACAGATGGAGTCTCTCATACAGAAGGGATATGCAGAGGAAGCTCCGAAGCAAGCCAGACCAGGTAGGACCTGGTACCTGCCTCACTTTGATGTTCACAATCCAAGTAAGCCTAACAAAATTCGTATAGTTCACGATGCTGCTGCCAAGTCAGGGGGGATGTCCCTGAACGACTTCCTGCTCACTGGACCAGACCTGCTGCAGTCACTGCCAGGTATAATGATGCGTTTCCGCCGTCACCGAGTCGCCGTCACAGCTGACATCACTGAGATGTTTATGCAGGTACAGGTACGTCCTGAAGATCGAGACGCCCTGAGGTACCTATGGAGAGGAGACCGGCGGGAGGGCGCACCTACTGAATACAGAATGAAATCGTTAATATTCGGAGCAGCCAGCTCACCGTGCACAGCGATCTTCGCTAAGAATTGGAACGCGAGACAGTACGCGTTTCAGTATCCCGAAGCAGTAGCAGCCGTAGTTGATAGTCACTATATGGATGACTACCTACATAGTTTCCCGAACGAGGCAGAGGCAGTTCGTATATCAACACAGGTACGTGATATACATAGGAAAGCTAAATTCGAGCTCACCAAATGGGTCTCGAACTCCGCGTCGGTCGCCAGACAATTAGATAACAAGCCGGGCCGAGCGGAGATAGTCAACATAACACAGACGGAACAGGATGAGAAAATCCTAGGTCTAATGTGGGATCCTTGTACCGACGAACTCAGTTTTAATTTAAAATTAGCCAGATTACCCGAAGATCTCATTCGAAGCACTACACCGACTAAAAGAGAGGCCTTAAAAATAGTAATGTCTCTATATGATCCACTCGGACTCGCGTCACCAGTAACCATTAGAGCTAAGCAAATATTACAGGAAGCGTGGCGCCTAGGTACAGACTGGGATCAAACATTGAACGACAAGCTCCTCACACAATGGAGGACTTGGACAGAGCATTTACAGGCACTGAAAGACGTCAAGATACCCAGATGCTACCCCGGATACACCTACCCTCAGTCGCTACAGCTTCACGTGTTCACAGATGCCAGCGAAGCAGCCTACGCCGCGGCCTTGTACTGGAGAACCGTCAGCCACGAAGGACAGGTGAGTGTCAGTCTCGTCATAGCAAAGGCGAGGGTGACGCCACTGAAAATCACGTCCATACCCAGACTAGAGCTACAGGCCGCGGTGATGGGAACACGACTAGCGACTGCAGTGACAGAAAGCCACAGCGTCACACCTGACAGCATAACCTACTGGACCGATAGTAAGACCGTACTCACATGGGTAAGAAAAGGCTCCAGATCATATAAACCATTTGTTGCACATCGGATAGCTGACATAGAAGAAAATACGAAAATAGATGACTGGAAATGGCTGCCCTCTAGACTAAACATCGCGGACGCGGCCACTCGCGACGTTCCCGCTAACTTTAATTCACAGCACGAGTGGTACAGCGGTCCGGCCTTCCTATATAGAGAGCCAGAGGAATGGCCAACAGAGAAGCCTACAGCAACAGAGGCTACAGGAGAGGAGCGGGTCAACTCCGTGTCACTCAAAATTAATGTAAGTGCAAGCATACCGAACATAAACAGATTCTCAAGATGGGAGAGACTCTTACGCACCACTGCTCGGGTGCTACAATTTATAGATCTGTTAAAGCCTAACAGAACACAGCAAGTGGCCTACAAAAGAACCACGAAAAACAGAGAGAAGGATCCCGACTGGCGCAACACCGATCGGCAGGTGAGAACAGATAAAGGGTCAGCATTGCCTAAAATAACTGTACCTACTGACAATTACAGAATCCTCACCGCTGACTACATTAGAGACGCCGAGCGCCTTTTAATCAAAACCATACAGTCCGACTCGTTTGCACAAGAGATGCAACGACTAAACAAACAAGAAGAGATACAGACCGACAGCAGACTCCGAGGTCTCCGTGTTGAAATGCTGGATGGAGTGCTGGTACTACACAGCCGAATAGCAGCCGCCGAGGATGTGTCCGACGAGGTAAAACGGCCACCGATAATAGATGGTGAGCATAAAATTACCAAATTATACATAGACTGGACACATCGTAAGCTGCATCACAGTGGTACGGAGACCACCATCAACGAGATTCGCCAACATTACTGGGTGATTAAACTACGACCGACTACAAAGTCGGTGATTAACCAGTGTTTAAGTTGTAGAATCAGGAAATCGCAGCCGCCGGAGCCTGCCACTGGCGATCACCCGAGAACCCGCCTTGCGCACCACCGCAGGCCATTCACCTACACCGGGCTCGATTACTTCGGGCCAGTCAGCGTGACCGTTGGGCGACAGCACCAGAAGCGCTATGTCGCGCTATTCACCTGCCTGACTTCCCGGGCGGTCCACCTCGAGGTCGCCGCCAGCCTGAGCGCGGACTCCGCAATACTGGCTTTGCGGAGGTTCATCGCGCGCCGAGGCTGCCCCGCTGAGGTCTACTCAGACAACGGCACCAACATGCACGGTGCTGAGCGCGAGATGCGCGAGGCCGTGCCCCGCGAAGCTGCTGAACGAGGCATCGTGTGGCGCTTCATCACCCCCTCTGCTCCCTTTATGGGGGGTGTATGGGAGCGCCTCGTCCGCTGCGTTAAGACCGCTCTCATCACGGTCTTACACGAGCGCCATCCCCATGAAGAGGTGCTCTCCACTCTACTGTGTGAGGTGGAGTACACAGTCAACAGCCGCCCCCTCACACACGTCTCCGTTAGCCCCGAGGATGACGAGGCTATTACACCGAACCACATCTTGTTCGGTGGTTCGGGCCGACTACCATCGCTGGGCGAGTTCGACTCGTCCGATGCTGACACCGGGAAGCAGTGGCGACGCGCTCAGGCACTCGCCGACATGTTCTGGCGCCGATGGGTGCGCGAGTACCTTCCCGAGCTGCAACACCGGCGGGAGCCCCATGGATCGGGCCCACGCATCGAGGTCGGCGACCCAGTACTGATCGCCGACGGACAGCTGCCACGCAACACTTGGCCGAGGGGCCGAGTCACCGCAGTCTACCCAGGCGCCGACGGTCAAATCCGGACCGTTGAGGTGCGCACAGCCGGGGGCGTGCTCAAGCGCCCCGCGAAGAAGATAGTCCCGCTGCCGAAGTAGTGTCGCTCACCGTAGATGCAGCATCACAAGCGGCCGAGCCTCACTCTGCTGCACGGCGGGAGAGATGTTCGCGACAGACAGACAATTTTAATTTAACTGTGTTCGCAAATTGTGATTATGTGTAGTTTAATCAAAATAAACATTGGTTTTGTGATTATCAGAATGAATAGTGTTAGAATAGTATCAAAATAATGTCAAAACAGTGCAAACCGGCCTCTGATTGGCCACTGTGTGATTCAGTCGCGCCCTCTGGGATAGGCGTTGGAACTACCTAAATTTGTAAAACAATCTTTGTATTATCTGTACGTGATTAATTTGTTAATTTAGATAGTAAATGATAATAATACACAGATAAAAAATATATGTAATAGCAGTAAATATCAGTACCCAATATGTAACAGCATATCTGTAAACCATAGTCTTATAAGAATTTAGTAAAATCCAATTAAACCTCACACATAGCTACAAAACACTGTAATTTCTGCACACTTTTGTTAATTTTAAAGAAATTATGTAATTTTTGTGTACTATTCAATAAGAAATAAATAAATAATTGTGTTGCACACGTTTATAGATCTTAGATATGTTAGAATTGTAAGAAATTGTATAGATAAGTGAAATATTTTGATATTGTCAAAGTGAAAATTGATTGTGCAAAATAAAGAAAATATCCAACGAAGTTAGAGGCCCACGAGAAGGTAAACACCTTTAATATAAAAGCGCAGGCGACTTTCTCGTCATTGCGATACTCTAGCCGGGTCGCCTAGCACGTCTTGGAGCTATAACGCTCAGACTTGCAACCTGAAATGGGCATCTAAGTTCAGGACAATTTTATTGTTAAAATAGGATTGTTTTATTTACTGGATCCCTTCAGATACAAATCGGAACCTGGCCTTTCTGGCTGGTTCAGCTGGTTGTCAGAGACACACGGGGAAACCTCGCTTTCCTGTCTCGCATACAACAGCTACAGTCCACCTTCTCCTCAGGGCAGGAAAGTGTGTAAACTGAATGAACCACCCCATGTACTTATGGGCGACAGCCGATCAAGAGGTGAACGAACTCGCGTTCTATAACCGGGTTCGCTCGTCCACGTGAGGCCCGTCCAGTACAATATGGTTGGATTCGTCAATATTGTACGAATGGCATTGAGTAAATATTCAAATTATAAGAAATCTTACTGTCGCATTTTAGGTGCCAAATTTAAGTGATCATAAAGCAGCACACTCAGTTTTTGGTTCTTGTTATCTATGTATATAAAAATGAATCCCTATTTCCCTTGGTTATGCCAACATGCGTGAACGGCTGGATTGCTTTCACTAATTCTTTTTTTATAATATTCCTTGCAGTACGAGGATGGTCCTTACGCAGAGAAAAATTTAAAAAAGGATTAAGCCGTCACGGGAACGCGAACAGAATTTCACGCGAGCGAAGCTGCGGGCATCAGCTAGTCTAAATATATGAAAAAGAATCCCTCTTTCCTTTGGTCACGCCATCACGCCTAAACCACTGAATCGATGTTGATGAAATTTGGTATAGGGGTAGATTAGACCTTGAGATATATAGGCTACGTTTGGTCGCGATACCCGACATCCACGCGGGCGGAGCCGCGGGCAAAAGCTCGCACTTAATTATTAATTTTATATTTATTTCACCTTAAAATATGTTTTGCCAGAGTAGAAATGAATACCTACAGTTTTCGATAAAATTTGTATTCTGGAAATCTCCTATGCCTAGTATGTATTAATGAACCAGAAGTGAACTGTATTACCTCGCAGAGCTATCCAACATTCAACAGGTATAGGTCATTAATCCCATCGCGTTTACAACCTACGTCCCTACGTGTCTGATAAGGTTCCCTCAACAGTCTAAATTATTCGAGTTATTGGTTTGCAGCACTCGGTCAGTTCTGTTATTTTAGGGACCTTTTTCCCACAAGTGTTCGTATTTATTTTTTTTGCTTTGAAGCCAAGTAAGCGCTTCAATAGCTGATACGAAAATTGTGGATGCCTATTATTGTGAACTGCTATAGGTTGATTGATTGAAGCACTTAAGCTATCGTAATTTTTAATATAGGTGTGAATAAAAGAAATTTAAAAGTCCAAGCAATTGAGACTTTTGATTTTTTTTATTATGGTGTATTTAAGACCTCTACCAATATCTAGCTCTATACGAATTCATCCAAGCTCAAATGTTTATTTTGTCTTGATTAAATCATTGTGAGGATTTTATTATCTTTTGCCATATCTTCTGGTGTTCTATATTTAAAGTGAAAGCTTCTTTAGCGGCATTGGATGGGTAAAAAGTGTTAAACTCACGTCAGGATCACTTGACATTTGAACCATAACCGATAACTGACGTCATACAACATTAGCTACAGATTGTTTATTTTGTTAGGAACGCTAAGAAGCTTTGTAGCTTAGCGGTAAGCGCTTCGACTGTAAGTCCTTATGGTTTCAGATAGTACCGGGTTCGAACCTGGGCGTCTGACACTTTTCGTGATTATTTTTCTTTTTGTAATTTATTACTTTTTGTCATTATTTTTTCTTGTTGTAATTTATTACTTTTTGTGATTATTTTTTCTTTTTGTAATTCATTAATTTCTTGTGACAGAAAATTTGTGATAGGTTCTATGATTGGCACTATATTATAGGTATGGTATGGTATGGTATGTTCATTTTATCTTTTTCTCTGTATATAACGAAGAAAGAAAGAAAGAAAAAGTTTCACTTCTGCCGACAATCCCGGAGTGCAACCCATCTTTTTTTTTATATCTTCACAGGACAGTATATGCTATGAACTGTATCTTAAGCTGGTCTTGAAATGCCGAATTAATAATCAAGGTATACATTCTTGTGGTTCATTGGAAATATGTAAAAAGAGACCCAGGCTCTTTGTGTAGGTACAATCTTCGTTTCATACAAAGTTCTAACCAGAATATTGTCACACGCTACAAGGTACTTTACAGTACCGTGGTACATACAGTGGTACAAATAAAACACATTTTAATTCTAATATTTTTTCATATAATTCTTGTAATTTGATTAAAGGGATTAATTGGAGCCTACTATCATTTACTACTCAAACTCCCCTTCAAAAATTTTAGCAGTTTCACCCTTAAGTTGATATATTTATAACAATATTCGTACCTCTAGGCAAATATGTGAGTAAAACTTGAAAACTAAATGTCAACTACGAACCATAATTGAGGTAACTTACTAAGGCTTCTAACTTAAATTGCGAAAGTCGCTAAGACTTTCTTAGACACTAGATATTAAATGCGTCGGAAACTCGAAACCAACCGCAACATTGTCAGGAAAGTCACCAGATGTCTATTCACTGTGCGAAATATTATTATAAAGGACTGATTAAGATTAAGATGCTATAATAGCAATGTGCTTGTCATACGACAGAAGACAGGGCTGAGAGATGTAAAAGACCATCTTTGTACCTATATTTCACAATAAAGCATTTCAATTTGAATTTGAGACGTAACAGGTGGACAATAAAAACTTACTGTGACAAAAGCAGACCAACAATACGATTGACTGATGACGTCATAACATGTGCATTACCAATTTGATCATCATCATCGTCTTAGCGGTGATTCCTCATGTATTCGAGACGGAACTTGGCGACTGTATTCTGGTGTTTTCAACTCTCTTCTTTCGACTATTTGGACTACTACGAAAGCCGCTAACGACGGGAGGAAACTCTGTGCCAGGGCCTCGTACGATAATCAACAGACTTTTTTTTTTTTTTTACTTGCGGGAAATCCCCACTGAGACCCACCCCTCCGGAGCCGGAGGGGTAGGTTATGTCGGACTCGAACCGACTAAACCGCATGCCGTCTCTGGGTCGTAGTGCTAGGCCGAAGGTGAGGTTGTCATGCGACATATCCCTCGCACCCCGGCTGACCCAGGGCCATCCCTCTCGGTCTGGCCCTCCTCGGGAGGTGGGGACCACGCCGTCCCCGACTCAACCCCGGTGTGGGGGGACGCGCATCGTCCCACGATGCGCGCCGCCGCCGTGGCCTGCTTCTGCTAGGGTGACGGGCGGCTCCACCCGTCACCCCCATTCAACAGACTGACCTGCGTGTGAGATCGGCTTGTATTTTACCGACAAACTAAATAGAGACATTTTAAAATTAATATTTCTTCAACTAAAATTGGTCAAACGAATCCTTGGGTTCCTTTTCAATTTTCTTGGTACAGTCAGCATCAGATCGTTTTTGACTAGCAAAATACTCAAAAAGATGTTTTGAAATGATACTAAAAGAAGAATACGATGCGATTAAGATCATTTTTAACACTACTACTTGGAATCGTCAAAAAATTCAATAACACATTGCCCTATTTGGGAATAGAATATATGATGAATGAATATATGAATATAAGCGGTACCTACAAGTGGAAATAAAAATAGAAGTTGTAAGTTCGTCATTATAATATTTGATTGATAATGAAGAATATTTATAAGAAGGTAAAATACTAGTTTATGCATAAGTATAACGTCGTTGTTAAACTTACGTATAGTAAAGTTAATTTTCTATTAGGTACCTAAGTCGCTTAGTTAAAATTATAAACACTTAAGTTCAGTGAACTATATTTATTATAAGAAATATAACTATAATACTAAGTATATACCTAATTCTCATCAACTATCTAGTTTATTTAGACCACGGAGTACAGAAATTTAGACAAAAGGAGCTTATTTTATGATTCCTCCATCACATATCACTACAGATTGCTATGATTTGGTACCAGGCGCTAACCATTGAATGATCAACCAGTAATTTATTTATCAAATGTATGGTTCAACATTTAGCATTTCATAAATATAATTCATCGAAATATTGCGCACAATTTCAGGTTCGTTAACCAGCTTTGGTAGAATTATTAACATTTACATGGCGTGCAAAAGTTAGTGCATGGAATTAACTAAGTGTAATCGCTATAGTTACTCTATTAAAGTTCGTAACAAAATGAGAGTCATATAATATAAATTAAATATAATAAGTTGCTGAACAACACAACAAAGCTATTTAAACTTTCCACTTCAAGTTGTGTATAACTAGCTGTTGCTCACGGCTCCACTCATGAGTAATATTGGTTCCGGTCACACATGAATTTATTCTCGAGAGGAAAATTAGCCCATGTAGCCCATTCTAGACTATCTCTAACTACATAATGCGTCTTTTTGAGGTAATTTACGAATTTATCGCTCGGGAGAAAATTACTGACAAAATTTATTACTGGCTCGAAGACTATAGCAAGCGTCTTTTCATCCCAACTAACTTTCACATTTGTAAAAACATGTATCAGCCTTTGATAATGCCGTAAGGCGAAACCGGTCAAGAATTTAATAAATAATGTGAAATAGTACAAGTGTTTTCATTGAAGATGTGTTTCACATTTGTGGTACTTAGTATTAGGATTAGTAGGATGTTAACTGAATAGCAAACAATCGTCACTAGCATTAATTTAGGATTCTCGAGAGCGAAAGCTGACTGATTAATGAATTTGGGCTTCTCTTTAATCCCAATGATTAAATTGTAACCCAAATTCAGTAATCAGTCGTCTATTAAGTTTGACCACATCGGTCTACTTGTTTAATGAAACCAGCTTGTCTTTATCTCGTCTAGCCTAGTTTGTGTATTGCGAGGATGTTTCAAGCGTTCATTATTGTTTCGATGAATTACACTCGGAGTTCTATCACTTTTTTTCTACGAGGGACAAATCCCTAACATAATCTGCAATGCTATATTTCCTGGGGCAGCTAGCTCTGCCCCAGGAAATATAGCATTGAAGATTATGCGTCAAAAATAATGTACTGCTGGTGCTGCCTTATAAGACCGCAATGGCTTACTTGTTCAAAAGGTATCTCAACGTTAATATCCCATTTACTTTGTGTGAGTTAGCAACATGCACAAAACGGTGATATGTAACGCAAGAGCTTCCTTCAGTATAAATTTATCATGAAAGCCTCTTAAGTGAACCGAGCTTGTTTCTTTCGATAAAGTTATATACTTACAAAGTATTACCTTCCGCCTATCACACTGAAGAACATAATCTCTTGAGTAATATCATTTTCTTTTTGGGTTTTGTCAAAATTTATCTACTAAATTTTCAATTTAAATTGTTTAGAAAAGGTTAAAGTAGTCATAGAATTAAAAATTCATATACTAACCTCAAGTGCTATTTCGTAGTTAGACAAAAAAACGTACCCTAACCGAGTTTTTAAAAGGTTATGAGGATGACTGGAGTTTATTCGCTAATCATTGTGCCTACAATTTTTTTCTGATAGTGGTTGGAATAAATCAAAACCCCCAGTGTAATGTCAAATTTATAATATTCTAAGGAAACTGAGAGCCCCTATAAATATGTACTAATACCAGTGGGTTCGCATTGCACGAGTTCTTAACGGTGGAATACATACGCTAATTGCTGATTAGATGTGGGAATTGGGAGGTGTTAGCCAGTTGAAGTATGCAAAATCTACCACATGGTACTGGGGTAGGAAACCGCCGGAGGGTGTTTATACTCTAGTGAAATATTGCTAAATTTCATGCAGTAATTTGCGACTAAACTGTAGCAGTATTCTGTAACAGTTGTGATATGTTGTTGTTATGGACAAAACTGGAGTTCTAAATGAAAAATATTTTTTCAAACTGGCCAGGCCAGGTCAGGCCATATAAAAAAAAAAAAAAATATTGAGGACAGGGTATATTTATTCTAAATTCTAATAAGACTATAGAAAAAAAAGGCTATAAGAATACTACTGTTTTAGATAATGAAATAGAAATAAATTCAGTAAGAGTTGTGATAGTGACATGGATGCTTCACAAAATTTAAGAACCACCTTAATAGTGATAGAGAGATAGATATAGAACAACTCTCGTTTTGAAAGATAACATGACTGTTTCAAGTAATGAAACAGATTAAAAAGATGAATACGATAATCTAAAGCACATAAGGTTATTAAACCAGAATGAAGCGAGTAGAATATTATTTCTGGAACAATGCACTCGTGTTCTCATACTAATTTATTCCAGCAATTAGCGGCGAAATGTATTTTTCTCCCTAGAGTTCGTCGTACAAAATGTACATTGCATGTATAAGATTTTACGTTATGGTCGTACATTATAAATTGGTTCTTCCTGTCGTCCTTAGGGAGCAACAGCAACGGAAGCTGGCTTCACCTATTATTTTGAATATGTTCAAATCTTCGTTGAAGAAATGAACTTCCTGATGTATGATGGGTATGTAACATTATTATGACTGAGCTTACATTTAAAATCCACCTTAAATGAATGGTTTTTTTAACCAAGTTCGATCATAAGTACGCATAATAAGAGTATTATAATGCCCCTCCACAACGTAGCTTATGCAAAATTCATAATTGATCCTTTGTCAACTTCTTCAACAACTTACAATCATATCCGAGTGCTCTACAGATTTTCTGATCTACAGACCGTTACTTACTGATATCCGAGTGATCTACAGATGTTCTGATCTACAGAAGATCTGTAGATCACTCGGATATCAGTAAGTCACAGTGAGTGTTCTTTGCAAAAGATTGTAAAATTGTAAATAGATGTCGTATAACCCCTACCTTATGGAGTCAAAACCAATAGAATCATTGAGTATAATGTAGATTACAATTAATTATCATAAACCTCCAAAATACTTGTTATTGTAATCAGGAATCTATTTAATTAATAAAGAAGCACTTTGCCCATCGAAAATTAATGTATAGTTTGGGAGATATGCTTTTCATGTAACGCGCAATACTATTCTTTTTATCTTGTAAGAATATTGGTTTAAAAACACCCACACTTGTCGTATATTGAAATATAAATAGAAAAAGAAAAAAATCTTAACGGTTATTCTATTTGGGTCTGTACATTTTGACTGATATATGATTATGAGTATCGCAACTCAGTATTAATGGGTAGCGTTCGGATTTAGGCACTTAAGAGAATAGGTACCAGCATTACAGAGATTGTAATAGTCTCATTGAATAGTAATTGAGTGGCAATTTATTGGCTTAGCAACGTTGCAGCTTAATTGGTATTTAATGTTGTCCATAACTAACGTGGATGGCGTTTGTGGTGAACATTTATGTCATGATGATGGTAAATATCAACTGTGCAATTTTGTTATCTTATATGGAGAGTAAATGTAACATTTTAGATACAGCTTCTAGTACTCAAAATAGAATTACCAAGACTCACAAGCACTTTTTTTTAAAATGCGGGATATCCCCCCGTATACCTCCCCCGCCGGAGCCGGAGTGGGAGATTATGTCGGGCTCGAACAGACTAAACCGCACGCCGTCTGTGGGTCGTAGTGCAAGGCCGAAGGTGAGGTAGCTATAGAGCATATCCCGCGCACCCCGGCTGGGACTCACAGGCACTTAGTAGAGGAAAGATTATGCTTCACATTGAAACTGAAAGCAATGTAATGATATTTGTAAAATGGGATTACGAACTAAATCTAAAACGTCATTAAAAATAGGGAGATGAATCTTGCTGAAATGCCTGAATAGGTCCATTACCTACTTATGTTTGAAACAGGTTATTTAAGCCGCAGAGAGTATATGTCGCCGCCAACTAGCTTAAACAGCCGTTCAATTAACTGCCTAGGCCGTCACCAGTTAATTGGACGGCTGATTAAGCTAATTGGTGGCGACATATATATAATTTTACTGAAATAATGTAGGTACGTAGGTAAATGTGATTAACTGTTTGTAATACGGTTAAAACGAGAAACTATTTTATGTAGCATGTTTGTTAATGTACGGCGGCCGTTTCGTGGTATAAAACACTTATTGAGGAAGCGATTATAATTTTGAATGAATTATTGATATAAAAATGTGCCACTTTTTTATTTTTTTAACAGCACATTAATATTCCCCAACATCATCTGCTCCGAAACCTAGTTCAGTGTGCCAAACCGGCTTGAAGCTGTAATCAGAGCTCGGGGAGGCAATACCAGTTATTAAAAATTAAATAAAATGTAATACATTTTAGTTTAATTTTTTGACGCCAAGCTAAAAATGTCTCATTTCACTGTTTTATCTTTTTTAAGTTGAAAATGTTACTAATGTACAGTTTACCAGAGTCTAAGAAATTTGCAACAAAACGTTTTTTAATCTTAAATCTCTACCTTCTATAGTTAAGAAAAAATTACATTTGAAAAGTGTGATACTCACTTTTGCAGGCCTGTGTATATACATGAAATAGGTTCATTGACTGTAAACTTGTTCTATCACTTCTTATCTGCTACACCTTGCTCCTAAGTTCACACATAATGATACAGGTCAATGTATGATAACCCTTAACCTTGCAAATACTATCACCCAAGGAACTCACAAAGAGCTCACTCTATAGCTTTTGTGCTGTCAGTGGGAAGACCAAAGGCTATTCCTGTTTTGCCTTCTACACTGATGGCACAGAAACTCTCTGTGTTTACAGGGACTACAGCACGAGTGTGACTCCCCTGGTGTTGCAAACGTCCATAGGCCACGGTAACCGCTTTCCATCAGGTGGACTGTGTGCTTCTCTGCTACATCATTGGAATAAAAAAACCCGGCGATATAAGGATATCATGTTGTTCCCCCTTTATCGAGAGAGCCTGTGCATACAGATTCTAATAATAGACCTCAATAAGCAATCTATGGTTAACTTTTGTGAAATCATATCTTCTCAATCAAGAGTGATTAGGGAAATATTATAATGATTCGTGCGTACTAATGAACAAGAAGTGCTGCCACCATAGGGCCGCTTTTTTTTGACGACTGCTAGCCCAAACTCTTTTCCTCAAGGTGAGCCTCAAAGACGCCCAAAAAACCCGTAATGCACATACACATTTTTTATCATGAATCGGGTCAGGGTATGCGTCGGTAACTAAATTGTGCGACAGTTTTTGTTATTACTATAGTAGTTTTTGAAACCAATTAACACGGAACCTAATGAGAATAGTCCCTGCTAACACTAATTACTAACTTAATTATTGAAGCTAGATTACTGCTCCAATTACACGTCAATTAGTAAATTATACAATAATAATACGGACTGCACCATTCATTCATTATCATCATAATCATCTACATTTAGACGTTATCCTGATTAGATCCCTGGACAAGATGCCCTCGAAGCTCAGGGTCCGCCTTCCGGCTCTTCTTTCTCCACTTCGCACTATCTTGGGCGTCCATGGTAGTGAGACCTGTCACCCTCCACGACGTTAAGCCAGGACTTCGCTGGACGCCAGTAGCACTATTTCCAGGCATTTGTGACCCACGTAGCCAGGCTGTTGCCGCTAGACGTGGCCATACCAGCGAAGGCGACTCTCTTGAATTTTATTCGTAATGTCACGGGCTTGAAAGCTGCCGCGGATACGAGAGTTCCCTCATGCGATCTTTACGCGTGACTCCTCACAACCACCGCAGCATTTTCAACTCTGCGACACGCAGCTCACAGCCGTGTAAAACAATAGGCCTAATGATCGCCTTATAGACCTGCCTCTATCCTAAAATGTCAGTCAGGTGACTGGCATTTTAGGATCCCATGTGATGCCAGTCATTTCCCGCCACTTGGCCCATGGGACGGCAATACGTGCCTTGACGTCGTAGTCGATGTCACCAGTCACGTGAACTACAGATCCCAGGTACTTAACCTGGTCCGTACACTCTCGAGTGGGATTTGTTGAGTTTAACGCCAAGTATTCTGTCTTCGCTAACTTAAGCTTCATACCGCCGTTTTAGATTAGTAGTTTTGAATGTAACGAATAAACTTAAAAAAATACAATAGCGGTTTTAAAAAAAAGGTATTCTGGAGTACTGGCGCATCTAAGGCAAGATCTTGGGAAGGGTATGAACTTCTTCTTTAAAGAAGAAGGGTAATTTTGAGCATTTTTTTCTTGAACATAATAGTTAGCGTTGTTTAATGGGCTTTGCAGAGAAACAACGACTACCTGACGACCGAATTATAAGCGCTGGTGTCCCACAAGGCTCCGTGCTGTCTCCGACCCTATTTCTGCTGCACATCAATGATATGCTCTTTGATGACTCCACCCATTGTTGAAGGAGAGTCGCGAACAACTTGTGTCCAAAATGAGACTACTCTCTCAGGAGTATCCGATTGGGGTCGACTAAACCTAGTCCAATTCAACCCCACTAAGACAAAAGTATATGCATTCACCGCTAAGAAAACCCAATTTATTGTAGCGCCGCAATTCCTGGGTACGGCGCTTACCATTTTTTCGAATATTGGGATCCTAGGCGTGGACATCTCAAGCGACTTCCAGTACCGCAGCCATTTCGAGGATAAGGCCAAAGTGGCATCGAAGAAACTTGGAGTGCTTATTAGAGCGAAGCAGTACTTCACTGCGGGGCAACGACTCCTTCTTTATAAGGCACAAGTCCGGCCCCATATTGAGTACTGCTGTCACCTTTTTGCCGAAGCACCTACATACCAGCTCGAGCCCTTCGAATCGATACCAAGACTAGCGTTGAGGCTCGTCGAAAATCCTATACTCGCAGACGCTGTGGAGCCCCTCAGCCACAGAAGGGGCTTCGCCTCACTGTGTGTATTTTACCGCCTATCCTATACAATGGTTTGTGCTCAGATCAATTGTTTGACATGATGCCCACAGCTACATTCTACAATCGCACCGCTCGCCATAGACAGGGAAATCATCCTCACACATTGTGACCAGAAATGGTGCGATCCGTGCGGTATGAAAGGAACTTCATCCCACGCACGCTCAGGTTGTGAAATTAACTCCCTGCTGTGATTTTGCCAAGCGACTATAATTTGGGTTTCTTCACGAAGGGCATTAGAAGGTTTCTTCAGGTTCGGCAGCGCGAGTATGATGCCCCTGGTGTTGCACACGTCCATAGGCCACGGTAACCACTTTCCATCAGGTGGACCGTGTGCTTGTCTGCCACCATAGTCGTAAAAAAAAGTTATATAAAAACAATAAATAAGGACTTTAAGACGAAAATGCCCAAAACCATTGCCTAAATCTTGAAACCATTGCTTAGCTTTCGTGAGTATTTCTATTAAGCTTATACGACCAAGATAAACATAATGAAACTGTTATGAAATCACTAGGAGTTTGCAACTGACCTCAAAATTCAGTTTATATTCAGCCCAAGATTGAGGATAATGCATTCATCAGTACAGGTAATTGAGGAGTCTCTTCAGGACAGTTCACAGACGAAGTGTAAATTGAATTACCACTTCCACTGAAAGTGGTTAACTAAATGCACTTAATATTTGGTTAAGTATTTATATGGGCCAAGTAACATTTTACAATCTCAGAGTGCTTATTTAGGTATCTAACTTAAGTATCGGTCCCAGTTGCCATACGAATAACTATGGCAGTCGATACGGGTCTTTCGAGTCCTCAAAAGTCCAACTACAGCCTAACTACAGAAATTTGATATCGCCAATGGTTTGCAGAGGTCAGATAACAGTCGCTTTAAGGAAAATATCGATGTTCACACGCATCACAGTAAGTCTGAAAAGTCGTCCCTAAATGAGTTGAGAAGAGGTTTTAAGAATGATGACCTAACTTAAGTGTGCACTGAGACATGTGTATAGAAAGATATATATAGAAATAGATAATATTTCTATAACATAATAAAATGTAAATTAACCTTAACTTTTGATTATGTAACAACAATCATTTAAATGTTACATATAAGCTTGTCTGTCATACTTCGTACTGTCGTACTGTCGTACTTCCATAATAATAATAGCAACAAGCAGCGTCGGTGGCTTAGTGGTTAAGGAGTCGGCCTTACGATCGAGAGATCCCGAATTCGAATCCTAGCCATTACACTACAGACGTGAGTCTACTCCTAGCACAAGCAATTTGGCTTAGTTGAAGGGGTTAGAGGGAATATTAGTAATTTCGATAATTTCGGTTGCTAATAATCTTTTCAAAAAGCTACTAATGGCTAATGGCAAGTAGCCTCTGAATGCTTGCAATTTAACAACTATCTTACTTGCTGTTACTTTTGATGTGAATCTGTTACACAGTGTGTTCTAGCAAGCTTAATAAAATATATTAAAGACTTTCAGACAAAAAAAAACAAATCAAGAACGTAAAATCAAAATCATTTATAAAGTAGAAAAAATATCTTATGGAGCCGATTCAATGAGCCGAATCAAATGTATCAAGTAGGATGTGGTGTGCAAAACCAGAAATAACATTTTCTATATCGAATCTCGGTCTGAAATCTAAGGCTTAGGTGAACTATTTTGATATTATTCTTTATTTACGTAATAGATGTTGCCTACGGTTCCACCCGTGTGGTCTCCTGATCTCATTCTTGCTTCTATCCCTGTACCAATACCAGCTCATTCTGTTCAACCGGCAGCAGCTAATGGAGTATCTCCACTAGATGTTGCCCGTGACTCCAGTTGTGTGGATTCCTGATCCCGTTTTCGCGACCCATGGACATCTATTCCATACATAAAAATCAGTTACACCAGACTATAATATATCCCTGTATCAATTAACATCAAATATAACGCTTGAGCTAGGGACCACTACGACCCTCTGTGTCCTTGCCCTTGGTCAGATGCTATTCTGGATTATACAGTCAGTAATTAAGTAGGACCGGTCATTGTGGAAATCCTTGGGGGAGGCCTTTGTCCAGCAGTGAACGTCTTTCGGCTGAAATGATGATGATGATGATGAATTAAGTAAAAAACCTTCTTAATTTTATTTTTAATAGACAAGTACTACAAAATCTTTCTTTATGTTTCATATTACAGAACTTGACGTTGAGAACTTTCACAGACTGTTCAGAGCTTCACGAACGCCTCCGACAAAACAGCGATAAATAAGATACACACGACAGTTTACAACCAGCCTTATTTCTCCTGAGTCGTAAAAGTAAGCCTGCCTTTACGTACAAAGCGTAATATAACACTTATATTTATGTATTCAAGTATTGATAAGAAACTGCTATTTTGAAAACTTTATTTTTGTTTCCTTATAACAGAATGCGTAGTGATATGAAAAAAAAAAGTTAATAAAACCTTGAAAATTTAATGATGGTGATGGACAAACAATTAATGATTGAAAATAAAACAATTCTCGTCTATTTACCACACATTTCAGATGCTTTTCAGCAGCCTTGTGACGCCCCTGGTGTTGCAAACGTCCATAGGCCACGGTAACCACTTCCCATCAGGTGGGCCGTGTGCTTTTCTGACACCTAAGTGGCATAAAAAAAGGAATTCTTTGACTTATTTAATGAAAGTATTCATCTAAATAAATTTTTTGTTCTGACATCTCTTATTCTTTATTCAAAACACAGAACAATGTAAAAGTAACAAATTAACGCTTATATATATAAAATATTATATATATATATATACAAAGTTTAACGCACCTGATTCGTCTCCAGATAGTACATATGTATAATTATAATGTCAAGGAAACATCTACTATTAGGTGTGTCAAAGCAACAAAAGAATACGAGATTGCCCTATCCGTTATTTTCATTGAAACAATACACAATTCTGTGTATTTGACAAAGGCTTCAAAATTACACAGCACCAAGAGTGGCTACACATCCAATTTAAGTTTCTCAGCCGGTCCGTTTAAATGTATACCAGTTACATCGCACGGTTTGTTTGAAGTAGGTAGTATATTGAAGTATCAGGCTTGTGGTTAGGGTTGAACTGATGGATCACACATGAGTAAGTATAGATCTAGGGTCTGAATTAGATGAAACTATAACCTTTGTTCACATTAATAACAATAGGGTTTATGCTAATCAAGGAGTATATATATATATAATATATATATATGTGTGTGTGTGTGTTTCGAATGTATTTCATAGCTTTAGTGGACGTTATGTGATAATTTGATTTCAATTATTATCAATTCAAATATTATTCATGTTCCGGGCACTGAACTAAACGTAAACAATCTTGATGTGTCCTGTTCATATGTTTTTTTTTCTTCAAAATATGTTTATAAACTCATTTTGAAAACTAAAACCCGAAATTTAACCACTAGTCAGTTTGTAGCCTAGTTTATTTGTTTAATATATGTTTTTATGAATGCTCCCTACAAAATTGTTAACATTTAGTTTTGTACCTTACCAAATAGAGTATACTATACGTCTCGGGACACCCCAGAGATGAGAAACCTCAAAGTTGATAATGGAAATTTTAATTAATGGTAATATATTGCATACTAAAAGAATATGAGCAAATAACATGAATATAAGAGCACAGCATGTGGAAATGCGATTCCTTTTCTGCACGAATAGCCAACTCACCTAGCCGAATAGAAAGAGAAACATAGGTAGTAAATCTTTTTTATTGATGACCATGTTAAAATGAAAACTGTAATTAAACACGGGGCAAGAAAAGCATCTTAGTAATTATCCTTCAGCAATTTACTTGCACAATCATTAAATCTTCGTTACGGGTTGCATTCTAATAAATTGAATCGAAATAGATAACCGGACCGGAACTTTGATTTAAAATGCGCTTGCCCTTAATGCTCAATTTCCGTGCGAGTTAATTTCTACTTTTGATGAAAATGCGGCGACATTTCCACTGGCTTTTGTTTGAAAATTAGAGACAAATGAATGAATGAACACAATTAATAAATGAACCCTAGTGCCAGGCAATTTGGGCTGATATAAATTTCAAGGTTTGTAAGGAAATTATAATAGAACGATTTAATTTTTTATTGTTCACTTTATAGCTATTATAATATACTAGCTGATGCCCACGGCTTTGCCTGCGTGGAATTCTGTTCCCGTTCCCGTGACGGCTTAACGCTTTTTTAAATGTTTCTCTTCGTAAGATACATCCTCGTACTGCAAGGAATACTCTTAAAAAGAATTATTGAAATCGGTCCAGCCGTTCACGCATTTCTATTCATTTTTATTATATATATAGACTAGCTGATGCCCGCGACTTTGCCCGCGTGGAATTCTGTTCCCATTCCCGTGACGGATTAACCCTTTTTCAAAATTTAAAACTATCCCCATACTACAAGGACAAAAGAATTAGCAAAATCGGTCAAGCCAGTTATGCGTGATGGCGTGACCAAGAGAAATAGGGATTAATTTTTATATATATATAGATAATATGACATTATGGTACAAGTTTGTAAAGTTGGTGATTACCGCTGAGGTGCCATTGAGACTTAAGCCGTTAGGTGAGGGTCTTAAGAGATCCGAGGACAGTAATCATCAAAACACCCATGTTCATATATCATTACCGAGATCGTTGTGAATGAAATTGCAGTTTTCAAGTAGTAAACATTCCACAACGGTAAGGACTTCACATAACTCACATCATATATCAGACGTTGTACAGTATATATGTTTATATCGGGCGGTGTACTAGGTACATAAATAGTTTTCTTCATAATTAGTACTTGTAAACATTTTAATTAATAAAAAACTTTAATTTCAACAGTAAAAAAGTTGCGAAACTTTTTGGTAATGGCGGACTGACGGGAACAATTAAGGTTCTTTTTATTATCGCTTGTACAAAATGGTAAATTTACTTAAAGTTTTAAACAGAGAGAAAACAAAAGTTATATTTGAGTGAAAGTTTAGTTTATTAAATACGTACAAGATGAAATTTCCTCGTACGTGACAAGATGAAATTTTCTATTTAAATACGAAGTTGCATGAAATGACAAGCAAATGACAAGGTATGTTAATTTATTTATTCTATTGAACACGATCTTTTCTGTATCGATTTTTTTTAAGAATAATGCATCTCAACCCCTAAAATTAAAAAATAATCTATATCCCACTTGTGATATATAACAATTATTTGTGTGCCTAAGTGCGGTGAGATTAGGTCCATTTTATGAGCAAGTGAATTAAAAAGTCTAAAACGAAACTATTATATTTATATTGTAGAATTAGAGTCAGATCACTAATAAATGTTACATTTATTTTTGATTTCCCGCTTTGCTAAAGAAGTTTGTTTAACTTTCAACCAACGAAAAATCGTCCCGTGTTTTATTATTTTTTTCTCGACAACCATTTTAATGATTTATTTCTTTTACATTCCTCTTTCAATTTGTTTCCAGTACATTAAGTATTTCCATTGATCACTAGAAAAAATACTCCATCAATTCTCTATTTGCTTCAACCCTTATTCCTTACACACCTGACTTACTTCGTTTACCGTCATTATAATTTTCATACAAGTTGAGTTTCAAGTGATTATGTCTTGCCCTTCCTTCTAAAACATCACAGATTCTATTCATTGTAAGTCTTTCGAGGTTGACCCCGACCAAATTGTCCACTATCACTTAAAAATATAGTAATAAAATAACATATTTTTTTACTTTTTTGTTAATACTAAAATAGATCCTATCCTCGTCACAAATAAATAGTAATGAATACCATTGCATTCATATTCGATGCATCGCAATTATCAACGTGTTATTGCGTTTCTGAAATAACTACGCTGTGGAAATGAATTGATAAATTTCACGTAACTCAGGGCATATACATAGTAACCTGGTAAATGGTAAACCTATAGAAACAACATTTTATTCTGTTGCTATCACAAAATTTTGTAATTTTAGACCGTTTTTTGGATTCTTATAGACTTTTAAATTGAATTATTATTTTTATATCTCGCTTTAATTTTGTATTTTCATATGCGTTTTTTATACCACTTAGGTGGCACACAAGCACACGACCCACCTGATGGAAAGTGGTTACCGTCACAGAACAGTTAAAGAGGTTATCTCTTCAACTATTCTGTGGCAACCACAGGGGCAACACGCGCTGCCGACCCTAAAAAGAAACCTTCTAATGTCCTTCTTGAAGAACCCTATATTGTAGTCGCTTGGAATAACCACGGCAGGGGGTTCATTTCACAGCTAAAGCGTGCGGGAGATGAAGTTCCTATCATACCCAACTGTGCGTACTATTTCAAGTCGTAACATGTGAGAATGGTTTCCTTACCTGTGGAGTGGTGCGATGATAGAATGTACCATTACACGTACAAGATGTTGATGATGATGCCCATGGGTACATCATGTCGAACAATAAAATTTATCTGTACACACACCATTGTACAGGCGGCTTCATTTAAATCTATAATAAATAATAATAAATAAATATTCCACAACATTTCACACAACGCTATCTAGATCCACGGTAAGCATAGCCTAACTAGCTTGTGTTATGGAATCTAGAATGCGGATAAACATACTTAGATACTTTTTTTTTTTGTAAATACATACATATTATACATAGAAACAGCCAGACCAATGCAAATACCCATATTCATGCATACAAATATTTGCACTGAGCGGGGATCGAACCCGCGCCTCCTGCGTAGCGGCCGCGTTCACTACCGCCACTCCATTCATCCATTAGGTCTATAATAATAAAATAATAAAAAAATATTGTCCCGTTTAGAAAGAAATACCAAACCATAAATCAAATCAAAGGAAGCATAAAAACAACAGACATAAAAATATCGGTCCAAAACTTGATGCAGGTTTCTTACTACATAATAAAACTGACAGTAAATGAATACTTTGCTTTGCTTTTTGCGGGTTTCGTGGAATCTTACGTGTACCTAGGGACTTTTATGATTTAGCTTTGTCTGGTAACGTTTACGTTCCAGCCATTTACTCAGAATATCATTGCAATTGAGATAGAAATTCGTACGTCCACTTAGATGTGAGTCTTGAATTTGGAATCCCATAACTAACGTTCCAGTATAAAAAGATATCAATTTACAGAATACTTAATTCGTAACAATCACCTACATTTCTTGTCCCAGGCAAGTGAAGCTTGATAGACTTTTAATGAAGAATAGGTAAGTGAAACTTTAAGACTGTATAAATTTATTATGTCCTAAAATTTTCTTCGAATTGTTCAAATATTCTACGAATTTGTTTATTAAGTTTTAATTTATTATAAATTTTGTTTTGTGGATGATGTTAAAACATCAGACGAGCAACTTACCATCTATGTTTCATAGAGTAAAAAGTAATTTGTTATTTTGTTACACCGACAACAACATAATTAATTTTCAGATTTAATATTGGTTTTGTTAATTTATATTCCATCATCATCTTCATTTAAACGTTATCCTCATTGCATAGCCTTGCCTTCCAGCTCTTCCTCCTCCACTTTGCAGAACCCTGGGTATCCAAAGTAGTGAGACCATTTGAATGCATTCAACGCATTGAACGCACGTCTCCACGACGTCAAGCCAGGACTTCCCCTACCCCTTCGACCGGGACCCAGCAGGGGCCCCATTGCTAGGCATTTGTAAACCACGTAGCCTGGCTGTTGCATTTTATCTGCGATGTCACGTATATGAAGACTGCCACGATTGTAAGAGTTCCTCACGCGATCATTACGCGTGACTCCACACATACACCGCAACATTTTCATCTCCGTGACACGCAGCTCCTGCTTGTATCGCTCCAACGGCAGGCACGCCTCACAGCCGTATAAAAGGACAGGCCTAATGATTTAATAGACCTGCCCCTTCAACCTGAATGGCGTGTTAGGATCGCATGTGACGCAATACATGCCTAGACGTCGTAGTCGATGTCACCAGTAACGTGAAGTACAGATCCCGGGTACGTGACCTGGCCCGTGCGCTCAATCAAGTCATCGCCTATGCGGACGGGTGTGGGATCTGTTGAGCTTAACGCCAAGTATTCTGTCTTCATCACATTTAGCATCAGACCGCCGCACCATTCTCAAACGCCTCCTTAAACACTTTCACACGTCGCACAAATCTATTCCTGTCCACTTCAATCAATACAATGTTATCGCTATACATGGGCAACCATGGAGGCTGCTCATGTGAGTTTCTGATGCTGTCCGACAAAACGTCCAATACCAAGCTGAACAGGTAAGGACTAAGTACGAATTCTTGATGTTCCCCGACAGCTAGGGAAGCTTTTCGTGTCACCAACAGCAGATTGTGGTTCGGCCACGGGACCGCAATTGCGGTACATGTCTCGGATGGTGTCAATGTAAGCCTCTGGGATGCTTTTGAACCGCAGTGCCCACCAGATCATCGCGCGAGGAACACAGTCGAAGGCCTGCTGCATGTAAATAAGCAGTGGCAGGGGTGTGTTCTTCGCTCTATATTTCCCCGCGACAATCCTTAGGGCGAAAACGACGATACCCATACTGACACTCCGTAAGCGCAGTCTCCTGACAGATCTGGGTGTCGATTATTCTCTCGTAGAGCTTCATAGTGTTGAACATTATCTATATACCACACTTTTGTACCGATCCCTTGACTTAGAAGACTGGCGTAATGATACTCGGCCGTCACTGGTTCGGGACCTTATTTATTATGTTTTTTATTATTTATAAACATTTGGGAGGAGGCTCACACCACGGGCACCCATTGCGTTCCAAGCCTCGATGGGGAAATCGTCGAATCCGACAGCTTTCTGGTTTTTCATGCGTCGAATGGCAGTCTGGACTTCTGCAGGAGTTATCGGTGGCACTTGTCCTTGATTTGGAGGGAGGTCTGGCGGCTGCACCTCTTTGTGCTGCTTCTTCAGCAGCTTGTGGAATCTCTCATAACAACTCTCAAACATCTCATAATAAATTGCCATTAGGGTCTTTAATGCAGTGGCACTTGGATATAGGCTGCAACGCTCTGGCCTTGGAACGCGCCAACTTATAGATGAGCTTTTGCCCCTCAAACGATTCCAACTTGTGGTACGGTGGCTGCAAGACAGACAAGGGGCAATTCGTTGGCCGGCGTTTGGTGGAATAGAATGACAAATGTATGGGATTTGACGTTTATGACGTACGTTAACGATTGTCAAATACGTCAAATCCTGTACATTCGTCATTTTATTCTATCAAACTGCCGCTTCAATAATAGCTGCTTAAATCTTGTCCCGGCAATCTTGGTTCGCCTACAGCTTCGGTGCATTTGTCACCTATGGTTGAGATGAAACTTTGGGACTTGGCTCCGATAAGCAGCTACCACCTGATTCTGCGTTGGCCGCGCTCAACACTCTTGCCTTTAGATTTCACAAAGAGGTCCATGATGAGGAGTCGGGACGGTGTTTCGCGGTGTTAATTAATATCTATCGTTCCTAAAGCAATATGACATCTAAAGTTTTACTTATTAGGATGAGATCAAAAAGATAAATATAAAACAATATATCTGGCGAGATTTTACGCGTAGATAGGTATAGGTACATACTTATCAGAAATACTTTTCAACTTATTAAAACATTGCCAAAGGCGCTGTGAAAACTTTTAATTAAGTTACCTAAATATTAATTAGGATTAACAATTCAGGTGAACGTTCTCACAAGTTATTATAACTTGAAATGCTATCCTTAATACTGACGTAATATTTTATAATAGGTGAGTGCTAGCTCTAGCCACTTACTGCAACAAGTGTCTAACTAGAGCCAGAGGACGCCCAGCAAAGCCACCAACCTCTGCTGCCATGAAATCTTAAAACAGGTAATTATGAACGGCTGCCTTATTTTGTACCATAAACGACATGAACATCAGGCGAGACTGCCATTGCCTGGTCAGTGTTCACTTGATTAAAATGTTAACGTACACTATAAAAGATTTTTTTGACATCTAATAGTCTAGAACGTTTAGTTGTATGATATTAGTATAGGGGTTTGTTGCTGCCAAGGTACGATTCGATACCTGGATTTTGTTTATTCAGGGTCAAAGGTCATATAAACGGAATTTTCGTGATTGTCAGCAAAATGGTAAGTTTACCATAAGAATATCTGAGACAAAAGGACTTAGATCATGCAATTATCTTTTAAAATCGGTCAAGTCCCGAATTAAGGTCGGCTCCCGCTTGGGTTCCGTACGAAACAACTACTGCTACAAAAGCGGCAATATACATACTTGGACTGCATAGAGTTAGAAGTTTGATTTCAGGATATTTTCCGTTGAGTGAAATCATGAAATTTGGCGAAAGCCGTAAATATTGAAGGAATTTATTTGAAGCAATTAAAAGTTTTGCACAGTACAATGCAACGATGATATCCGCAATAGTATAAACTGTGACAAGCTCATCACCATAATCCACCTATCTACGGTAGCAGTATGATACGGCACGGGTAGCTACATATTTACGGTTTTCAAATTCTTACCTTTAACTGCGCTGTAAGACCTTGCTTGTTCCCAAATTTCATGATTCTAGCTCAACGGGAAGTACCCTAAAATTATAATTTAACGCAATCAGAGTAAGCCACAAGTAAGTTTCGGACGAAACTATTATTATTATTATTATTATTTTATATATAGAATTTGTCAATTTGACTTCACCTCGCCTGATGGTAAGCTGAAAGCAAAGTCGTGCGCGAGCCCGACTCACTCTTGATCAAGTTTTACAGATAATTACATGGTCTTTGTCTTGGTCTCAGACAGTATTGTATGATAAAAGTTACCGTTTTGCTGGAAATCGTGAAATTTCCATTTTTTGACGCTTAATTTTTTTTTATTCGGAGTTATTGTAGGATTCGGGTTGTCGGAGTAATTCGGGTTGAATTACAAAAATTTACGGTCACAAAAACTGTGATGTTTTTTTATTGCGCGCGCATCTCGTTCGGCAATAGACTAAAATAGATTTATTTACGGACTAAATGAGGAAATTGAAGTTAATATGTAGAAAACAATAGTTAATACGTTTATTGATTAAAACTTTTGATCAGTAAATACAAGTTAAAATTATCTAAGCATGTGATGAGCAAGTAATAAGTAGGTATATTAATGTATTTGTACTATTGAACACGACCTTTTTTTGTAATGAATCTTTTAATAAAATTTATATTAATTAATTAATAAAAATGCAACTAAATCAATTAAATTAAAAAAGGAGTCTGTAACTCACCTATGAACCTGTGTATTAAAACAATCAAAAAGGTATAGTTTGATAATAGGTGACATTACGTGCCTAATTGCATTGAAATAAGACCCTGGTTATGAGCAAGTGTGTTGAAAATTATAACAAAGGCACTAAAATGGCTTTTGAAGTTGGTTTAATGACATTAAGGTATTTATAAAGAGAATATCAATAAAAAGCCCTGAGTAAACTGTTGCCAAAACTTCCATTAAGTATAACAAATAGAAAATGCACGTTCCCTTCACTACTTCTTTTAGATTATATCAATACGAATGACTCGTGAACAAACGAACTCTGAAAGGTGGTAGAAAGTAAAAAATATTCACGTAATTCGCATACAAAATGGAATACGCCGCGTGTAATAATGAAATGCCATTTTCTGTGTGTTTATTCTTCTTTGAAGAGAAATGATAGGTGAAATAGAAGCATATGATAGATATGTATGAATACGTTATAGAATTGGATTGTATTCAAATTTGAAAATCGAATATTGATTTTATGATAATATATGGGCGTGACGCCATTGTTACTGCAAAGCAACTTAAAAATCTGAGATCATTCTTGAAGTATTTTCAAAAATGTTTTGTTCGTTGGCAACATTCATTGCTATACAGAACTTTGCATGTGTGATTTTACGAAAATCCACGGCCAAACAGACCAATATTGAAGAGAAAAAATGGCAGCTTGTCACTGAACTTATACGGATACGTGGGGCCCCGAGGTCCTTGTTCCAAAGCCAAGCCAAGAAGACACAGGCATAAGCGTTTACAGCTATGGAATTTTCCTTCCTTCCTCTCATTACTCTTGGGATCCACTGCAAACAGATGAAAAAAACTCAAGAGCGTAATTAAATTGGCCTCGGGCGCATAACTGTGGAATTCTGAACAAGGCGAGATGATTTTCATGCCGAACATTATGCACTATTACATACACGACTTATATACCTATGTACAACAACCATAACTAAAGTCTTCTACCCTCTTCAGCTATGATTGACATACGAGGACAGTTTATGGCCTCTGTTACATAAAAGATCCAATCTCTCATTTATCACATTTATCTAGAACATAGCAAACTTTGTGAAGCTTTTCGTCTACGATCTAGACAAATTGTGGGTTTTCTGCTTTGAAGAAAGTTTAAAAATAAGGTGCACGTCTCAAAAGTTTTGAGGTTAGAACCAAATTGTCTGAAGAAATCGTTAGAGATCCAAAAACTTGATATAATAAATGGGTGCTTTTCAGGTCGACTTTTATCCCTAAATCTTTCATAATATTAATATTGCTTTACGCTACATTTGTAATAAATTAGACGCTTCTTTCTTCTGAGTATCATCAGAAGTAGGTACTTAAGATAATTAAATTCCATTCCATCCAATGCTAATCAGGAATTCATTTATTTATTGCGCTCGTAACTCGTTGAAGAGCTTGACAGTTTTGTAACTGATTTACCTGGAAAATGTTGAAATGTATTTCAGATATTAGTAGTGTTGACAAGTCATTAATCATCTCACAAAATTCCAAGAACGTGCTCTAAGCTAAGCCTGATTTCCAATTTTGGCATACTGCTGAAGTTCGCTTAGAAAATATCTGAGCAAATAAGAGCTACACCAATAGCCCCAAGTTTCAGATAAAATATGACGTTTTTGTGGATCCTATTGAAGTCTTATATTTATCGAAGTTACTATACAATGTTCGGTGTTGTACATGACAATAGTCTGTGGTAAGAGCTTCCTATGGTGAACTCTGGGCTTGTCTAGTCCTAAAAGCGTATTCACATTCATCCGATATCCGATATCTGATTTCAGTGTCAGACGTCGATAGCCGACACCTTGTGCTGTTTTCACATTTATCCGATGAAATCGGCCCGATTGCTCGAAAGCACAGACTAGTTTGGGATGCTAGGAACAAAAAATAAATAAAAAAAATGCAAGTAATTTTCGACCTTATTGACATGACATGGTATCGATTTTTTATATTCGTGATCAGCGTGATCAATTAACGCAAAAAGACACGTAACAAAGAAAATGTCATTAAGGTCGAAAATTGCTTGCAGTCGCTGTTTTAGTCTCTTTGTGATCCGATATCGGGCCAAAACAATGTTGCTGGCTCCGATAACCGATATCGGGCCGGACAATGTGAAAGAGAGATACATTGACTTCCAGCGATATCGGGCAATGTGAAAACGCTCTAAGGGGTATAAAAAGGTAATATTCTGTGACGTGAATTGAAAAACAGTTTCATGCATGCTTATAATGAAACTTTTACAAAAATCGTCCTATAAATTTCTATTCCCAAAGAATGAATGAAAATAGACGGAAGCTGACATAGCTATTTTCCTACAGCCTTTGTGAAAATACTGGAACATTTAACAGATCCTATGCAAGCCAAACAAAGAAGTTATAGTTTCGATCAATATTAATAGCCAGCGTCTACATGTAACATAACTATTGGCTGCGTGCCAGATAGCTTCAGTAAGGAAATGCCAAGGAAATTTATAGTTACGCATGAAAACGTTTCGAGTAGAAGTGGCTAGCCACAAAGTTCTCCCGAGAGAGGAAAGAAGGGCCAAGTGATAACAGCGTTTGCCTGTAAACACCATATCAGTTTTAGTTTCTCCACGAAAATTGGCAGCTCTTCGTAGTACTCTCCGAGATAAAATTAAATAACATGTGCGTTATTAACACAGAAAATTTATCGATGTACTTATGGAATTATTATATTTATTATCACGTTCTAATCAGTAGTTCTTTTATAAATATTTTTTGGAACGGTAAAACTTTACTCTATTTAATGCTTTCCTAATATGTGTGGTAGTAAACGATAAAATTAATCTCAGTGAAAGAAAAATATATTGAAAAATATTAATCTATATAACTAAGTCTTTGTGACAAGTACCAAAGGGACTGGTAAGCCATAGTAAGTACTGGCTATAAGATCACCTAGAAGTACTCCTGCATTCATTAATCGGAAAAGCCTCATCTTTATCTGGACTTCGATTCTGAATGCATTTAAACTTGCAATTTGGACCCGAGGTCTCTGTTTCATAACCTATTTATTCATAAGAACATTATACGTTTATGTTGGTTTTTATGGGGCTTTACCACCCCCTAACCCCAGCAAATGTATCAGCTTATATTTCAGGTTGGCTTTGGCTCTAAGATCTTGGTGGGGCACATACATTTCTCACAAAAAATAACTATAATATAATATATGGTACCTACATAAATTTAGATAATTCATTTCTATAAAGAAAATTTTAAATTGAAATCGAAAAGCAAAATTGTATTTAGAAGTTACACAAATTCTTTGAGAATTCTATTAAATATACGAAGAATGAAAACTTCCAATAAGAAACGCTTCGTCTAATAAGACAAGCGTAACGAATAAAAGAAAAATACTTAAGTAACAATCCGCCTTTAAAAGTAGTATTGTGACCCGAATTTCATCTTTATCATATTAAAAAGTTAGTATACAAGGTCCAATTTTTTCTGTAAACCAATTTCCTCTCTCCCTTTTAAGGCTTCATTGCAAAAGTTCAAAGGCAGCCATTGATTAACTTGGAACGTGCAAATCGCTGTTTGAAATATTTTTTGTGAGCCCCGATTGGTCAATTTGTAACAGAAATGAGTTTTCATTGGTTCAATACAATCCGTTATAATTAATGTGCAAGACTATGTAGAAGGTGTTTCTTTCCCTTCTTCCTCAAATTACAGTAACTATGCTTCGTAATAATCCATAGAGTTTAGATTATAATTAAAAATATGAGGCGGTTTAAAGATTATTTTAAGACTTACTGATGGCACCATCAGTTGCAAACTTATAACAGATTCCGTGTTAAAATGAATCTGGTACAATTGTTTTTGAATGGGGTTTGATGTTCTTTCAACACAAATATGGAACCTCCAGACCAGGTTCTCCTACAAGCAACGGTGCAGCAGTATCCATCAATCAGTGTAAGAACATTTAATGCGTTGTATTCTGTGATGATGCTCTGCCCACTCAGCAAGCTAAGGCTATGGCTGGATGGTCCACACGGTACGATGACCAGCACGGGGCAGCATAGTGCCTTAATTATCACAGAGAAGTCTTATTTGTATTTACAATCATCATCTTATTCTTTAAAAAAAATTGACAATATTAATAGATTTAGGATCGGATGTAACTCCACTAAGATGTTTACTGCCCAAGCTAAACTCAGCTACAGGCAGGCTATAACAGACAAAACTCTAATTGAGGCTTTTCTCTCGGGTTTAGGAGGTCGGTGGTAGTTTGCTCCCGTAAAGGCTAACGAAACTTAATCCTGGATAGAAGGAGTAGGCAATAACACCCCAGGCATATAATAATATATAAAATAATATATAAAGTTTTGGTGTACAAAATCGTAGGGCGGGTAGGAATAAGCCAATATTCAACTCTTCATATTTTGCCCTGCTCGTACGAAAGTATTAGGTCCTTACGTATAAAATTAGCGTTTTGTCGTACTGATGAATTTGATCTGAAATACCTCCTCTTTGGTTAAGGATTCTAAATTCAAATTAATAAATTCATTTAGATGCTTTTTTTTTTTGGAATACAGTCATTCATTTGTTATTTTACGTTTTTGGTTTCAACGTTTTCGTTCTGGAAATTTCGACCTTAAGAACCAATCCTGTGGACGGCCGGAGAACAAAGTGATAAACGAAGAATTAAAGGCTTTTGTGGAAGCGGATCCATCACAAAGCACTTCATAGATAGCAGCAGGCTTCGGGGTAAGTGACAAAACTGTATTAATCCACTTGAAGCAAATCGGGAAAGTAAAAAAACTCGAACGATGGGTACCTCATTAATTGAGTGAATCTAACTTGCAAACACGGGTCGCCTGCTGTGTTACTTTGCTCAACCGACACAATAATGAAGGGATTTTAAATCGAATCATTACTTGTGATGAAAAGTGGATATTGTACGATAATCGAAAGCGCTCATCGCATTGGCTGAACCCTGGAGACCCAGCCAAATCCTGCCCTAAACGAAAATTGACTCAGAAAAAGTTACTTGTAAGTGTTTGGTGGACTAGCGCCGGTGTCGTTCACTACAGCTTTCTTAAATCTGGCCAAACGATTACGGCAGATATCTATTGTCAGCAACTGCACACCATGAAGGAGGAACTAGCTGTGAAATAACTGAGATTGGTCAATCGCTCTAGGCCACGGCTGCTTCACGACAACGCAAGACCACACACTGCACAACAAACTACCACTAAGTTAGCTGAGCTACAATTGGAATTTCTGCGACATCCACCGTACTCCCCGGACCTTTTTCCAACAGATTACCATTTCTTCCGGAATTTGGACAACTTCTTACAAGGAAAAAAATTCCACTCCGATGCAGCAGTCCAAACCGCCTTCAAAGAGTTTATTGATTCTCGCCCCCATGGTTTTTATAGTAAAGGGATCAATGAACTACCCATAAGATGGTAAAAGTGCATAGAAAACAACGGTGCATACTTTAATTAATTAAATATATTTTACAAAAAAAAATCGACTTTTTATTCCTCCCGTACAAAACGCCAATTTCATACGTAAGGACCTAATATATAAATATGTTGGTCTCATAAAAATCACTGAACTCTATGCCTAACCCAGTGCCAAAGAATATTTTTTATTACGTGTGGTAACCTCAATTCAGTATAATCTTACCGTGGTTGTGCAAACTGTAGAACACAAATACAGATAAATTTTCTCCTAAGGGATTTAGTATCGCTTGTGAGTTTAGGACCGTCAACAATCCTCAGGGGTAGTCTCGGTACGTCTATGTTGTTACCCATTCTGTGGTCTAGGCTCAAGTGTAGTGTTAATAAATGGCGTACTCTAAATACACTGTCCAGAATCCAGTAGTGCATTTTGAGTAGTATTAAAATGACTGAGGCTTTTGACGTCATCGGCTTATAATACTATGACTCGGGTTATAATCGCTTGCATGAGTTTGAATTATTGAATGTTTCTTGACTTTATACTGTCCCGTTACGATTTAGCATTTACCGTTAAGGTTTATGGCCTGCTACAATCTAAATTTGTGAGTCAATAATACGCAGTCTCGACTTGTGCGTATAGGCTTGTTTCTTTCATTAGGATTAGTTTCGTAATCTCACGAATCCAAGTTCAACAATACCCTTATTCGTGAACCTTGCTAACACCCCATTAAATACTACCTTATTCTTGGTAAAAGTATTTATTAATATAGAAGGGCAGTCGAATCATTACAGCTAAGTTATGTTCGGCAGGAACCAATTCGTTTCATACCGCTATATCACGTTATACTTCTTACGTGACCTAGAATCAATATTTATTATACAAAACAACAACAAATCACATTCATATATTAAGTCTATGTACCCCTAAAGGGGTTGAAGGAGGCGTAATAACCCACATTTCACCAGTTATATTTTTGTTGGTTCCATAAAATGTTTTGGCGGGACTGCTGTCATCTCAGTTATTTTGGGACTAAAAAGTTGAAAGAAGGGAAGAACAGGAAGGTTAGTACAAATAGTAGTATATATGACACAACTCAACCCACACATTAGCACGGAATGCTAAAATTGAATCCCTAATTCCTTTGAAAAGTTAGCATAGTAAATGCTTCAAAATTTCATTCAATTATTTGGGCGGAGTCATCAAAAAACAATGTTTAAAAATGATTGCAACATCATTCATTGTTTCCGATATTTCGTATGAATGTCGGTAGATGCCTCCCACCGTCGCCCTAAGACGGTAGTATAGGAGAATTTGGATAGCTTCAGGTATGGCCCGGTGGCTCAGTGGTCAGAGCATTCCCCCTATAAGGGAAAGATCGTGGGTTCGAGTCCCACCTGGGCATTCACTTTTTCCTATCTTAATCGATTTGAAAAGTTAGCATAGTAAATACTTCAAAATTTCATTCAATTATTTGGGCGGAGTCATCAAAAAACAATGTTTAAAAATGATTGCAACATCATTCATTGTTTCCGATATTTCGTATGAATGTCGGTAGATCCCTCCCACCGTCGCCCTAAGACGGTAGTATAGGAGAATTTGGATAGCTTCAGGTATGGCCCGGTGGCTCAGTGGTCAGAGCATTCCCCCTATAAGGGAAAGATCGTGGGTTCGAGTCCCACCTGGGCATTCACTTTTCCTATCTTAATCGATTTGAAAAGTTAGTATAGTAAATGCTTCAAAATTTCATTCAAGTTAGTAACATGTTTCACACAGCACTAGTACCTATTCTCATTACCCCCTAAACTCATTAAATATCTCTATTTAAATATGTTTTATTTAATAGTGTTGCGATATGCTCTAATCATGAACTAGATAGAGATAACATAGTAAACCTAAAAAGTATAACTATCTACTTAAAACTAATTAATTTTGAATAAGGGATCTAACCTTTGAGAATCTAACTTTGCCAAGTCAAGTCAAACATTGAAAATATCAATTTCGTCATGTAAATAATTCAGCACGATATCTTTCACCTCTTCATCAAAAACTTTGTATTTAAGCTTTTCATTTTTATTTCTAAGTAAAAGGTGATCATATTTTAAACTTTCGTTTTAATAGCTTTTAGAAAAGCAGGCTTTCTTTTACTAATTTCACGATTCAGATGAAAGAGCTTACATTCTAAAATATTCAATTTAATATAATTATACGATCTTCTGGGAAGCAACATATTCAGTATTTGAGATTTCATTCGTTTGTCGATCCGTTGAGGGGCTCGTGGCTAAGTGGTTACTGAATATAAACTACTGATTTATACCAGACATTGTCTTATAACGATCGTCTGAGAAGGAAACAATATTCAGTGCTTGAGATTTCATTCGTTTGTCGATTCGTTGAGGGGCTCGTGACTAAGTGGTTATCGTAAACAACCTATTGACTTATGCCAGACATTGTCTTATAACGATCGTCTGAGAAGGAAAATATACTCAGTGCTTGAGGTTTCATTCGTTTGTCGATTCGTTGAGGGGCTCGTGGCTAAGTGGTAACCGAATATAACTCACTGACTTATACCAGACATTGTCTTATAACGATCGTCTGAGAAAGAAACAATATTCAGTGCTTGAGATTTCATTCGGTTGTCGATTCGTTGAGGGGCTCTCGATTAAGCGGTAACCGAATACAACCTACTGACTGATACCAGACATTGTCTTATAACGAGCGTCTGAGAAGGAAACAATATTTAGTGCTTGAGATTTCATTCGTTTGTCGATTCGTTGAGGGGCTCATGACTAAGTAGTAACCGAATATAACCTACTGACTTATACCAGACATTGTCTTATAACGATCGTCTGAGAAGGAAACAATATTCAGTGCTTGAGATTTCATTCGTTTGCCGATTCGTTGAGGGGCTTGTGGCTAAGTGATAACCGAATATAACCTACTCACTTGTACCAGACATCGTCCGTCTGAGCTGCATCAAAGAATGACTTCATATTTTTGATACCTATAACGAAAATATCAATGTAATAAAAAAGTACACATGGAATTGTAATTACTGTACCTATAAATAATAAGCCATAAAAATATCCGCACTTATTATAAATAAATGAATCCGCACTTATTTCTCTGCTTAAGAGCAAATTATGTCGTGATATAACTTATCAATTTATTGCTATGCTAGGTAGATTATCCTGTACCGAATCAGGAGATCTTAAGTTAGCAACACGACTGTGACGCCCCTGGTGGTGCACAGTTACCTACCACAGGCTGCGGTAACTACTTCTGATTAGGTGGACCATATGCTTGTTTATCGCCATCAATACAATCAATAAAAATCCTACAATTAGATTGAGGTAGGAATACGGCCAAAAGAGTGCTAAAAGGAAAAGTGGCACTCTGAGCTTATAGACGAAATAAGACCGTAACAGATTTCCGGGCTTTGTCATGGGATTAAAAAATGTGACAACATTTATAATTTCGCCAGATTAGGGAACATCTCAAAGTTTCTATGGCTAAAATAGACATGAACGTTATTATTTTCTAAATAAAACTATGAAACAATATTCTTAAGAGCATTTTATACATAGGTACAACAAAGGTAGTAAATTTATTTAATGTCAGAATTAATTATCACCCACATCTATACTTCTAGACTTAATATTTATAAATGCGAAAATAACTCTGTCTGCCTCGCTTTCACGCCTAAACCACTGAACCAATTTAGATGAAATTTGATACCTTGAGGACTATCTTTATACGCGATGATCGACTTCGATGCGGGTGAAACCACGGGCAAAAGTTAGTATAATATATTGATGGACAATAATTTTGTCCACTACCCAGTACTATTAATTAGTATATACCATTACCTACGGTACGATTTCGGGCTTCTTGCAACTACGCTACTGCGAATTATCAAACAAAAAATTCACTGAATATGGTTCAGAGGATGATGATAACTTTTTTCAGCTTTTCATATGTTCCCCGAAACCCAACTAGTTTCAGTAGATCATTGTAATCAATTAGCAATTCACTTTCACCGTAGGCACTACTTTGAGAGATTATAAGATTCCGTAAACACAACCACGTCTTAGGAGTTTACCTTTTCACCCTTTCAAATCAGCCTGGCCTTAGAGTACTTTAATTGAGTATTAATGCTTATAGAATGGGGAGTTTCGGGTCGTTGAAATTGTTATTACTTCGGAATTGGGTTGTCATTATCGTGTGGTAATGCAATTGTATCGTTTTGTACAGTAATGAACATTTAAACGCGGCGTAATGTGTATCGGGTGTTTGCTATTGGTGTAAAAAAGCTTTTAGTGCAATGAGATATTTTGTACTGCAACCTATGCCAAGCGTTTTGTAACCAAAGCAATATCACGTACCCATATTTAGGGCCATATTTTTGCGATTCAACGAATGTTAAAGATAATATATAAGGTCAAATAGTTTATCAAAGTGCGATTTTATAAAATTCCTAGATATATACATGGAAAACAACGCTGCTGTTTATTTATATGTAAATACAAACATAAATTCACGCCTATATCCCCGAAGGGGTGGGCAGAGGTGCTAGCACCCACATTTCGCCAGTTTTATGTTTAGGTCCCAATGTAATAGGTGGCGAGCCTATTGCCATTAACCGGGCACTTATAAACCTGCGATAAAAACACACATACTTCGAAAAGCATCGAAAAGTCATTGGTGTGTGCCATGGTAAAACCTGGGATCGAACCCGAGACCTCATCTCAGCAGTCCATTACCGCGGCGTTTTTTATTATTATATTATACAAAAACAACGAATGCTATACCTACTAATTAAACTTGCTCGAGCATTTTTCCGCCAAATCTGAATTGCCTCTTACGCTACGACTACAATACCTAACCGCCTACCGGGTTGTTCCCGCCCGGCATAGTTATGAGGTTATGACATTAAAACCGTCTAAATTACTGCGTGAACTGTTGTGACTACACATCAGTTTACCGAGATATGTCAATAAATTAGGCAGCAATTTGTGGTTACACCCTATGAGTTGTTGAAATTATGGCAGTAACTATTGGCATATCACGGTTGTGTAGCCGTAACATTACTTCCTTGTACCTTGTACCTCTGGTACAAGGAACTTATCGTATTCATATACCAAAGTAGTTTAAAAAATAAGGACAGCAAATTCATCAACCGTAATCTTTGGATTTTATTGTACTAACTGTAACTACTGGTTTCTACGTTTGAGACAAAGCTTTAACAATATAAAATATGTTCTGTAAAAAGTACTCGTTCGTCGCCTTAACTCGTAATCGTCGTCTATGATCAAATATTTAAATCTTTTATACTCGTAGCTATCATATTTTATTGATGACGTCACACCTAAATTTGTGAGCGACCAGTTTTTGCACACTTTTCAAGCTAACAAATTAAAAAGGCGTTTTTGTTTACTGATAATGTTTTTTCTACATCAATTCTACATCTTTTATGATAGTTTCCAAAATTTGTCAAATATCCAATTGCGAACTATGACGTGTAAGGTGACAAAATTCACGATGCGTTTGGTAAATAAATTCATGAAATTATACAGGGGGAGGGAAGTACTCTAAACACTGGAGATAGCGAATTTCACTCAAAGGTAATATTCCTTTATTTTTAAAAAGAAACAAAACTGCCCTCAAATATTTTTGAAAACTCGCTTGCCATACCCGGTAATCGAACCGACTAAAATCCCAAAAAGTAACATCCTGTATTTTTATGGCATCAATCGATAGTTTCAATCATAAGAATAAAATCTGTCTAAGAAACATAGTATATGAAATAAAAGTAAGTTTATAAAATCTTAACTTATAAAACTCAGTGCCAGCAAATACCTACAACATTTCTACTCATGTTGTCATCAGAAACCTTATCAACAATAAAGTTATTTTTGAAGCCAAATATTTATTTTAAAAAATTGTATCTAATGACTGAACTTTATTGTATTTAGGTAGGGTTGGTAGTAATACAGGATGCTTGATTGGAAACCTTCACGCAGTGTACCCTGGGTAACGGGGATGGCGAGAGAATTGTCGTATTGGTGGTGACTTACTTCTTCTTCTTCATCGAAGCGTTAATCCCAGTCGCATCTGAAGCTTTTACCTCAGAAACTGGAATTTACTTTAATAGTCTAACAGCAAATTTGGCTTATCTTCGATATTTTCCGTGAAGCGACTGCCATCTAGCCTCCACAACCCAAAAATGATATCGAAGCAATTGCAGTTAAACCAGTTGTTGGACTTTTTAGGACTCCAATTACCAGTAATTAATGCCATAGATATTCGTATGGCAACTGAAACCGACGGCTTAACGTGCTCTCCGAGGCCCGACCAGACCAATGCATGTGGGAATTGAACCCGTGCCTCCTGCGTAGCACTACCGCACCGCCACATCACACAATATGTTTACTGAGCCCTGAGACGGCGTGCGCTTTTAGTCGGTTGCAGCCCGATGTAAATACCCCTACTAAACAGCGGCGGTACGCGCACGAAAAAAAAAGAATTTATTTAAATATCGAATTTTATTATTAGTATGATATCATAAGAGCCTTTGAGTAAAAATGTTTTATTTTGTCAAATTTAAATTATAAGTTTAGATTTAAAGGATTTCATTTCATTTAATTTACCATTTTTATTAGAAAGATTTGATCCTTATGATTGACCCTATCGATGGATGACATAAAAATACAAATTGTAATTTTTTCAGATTTTAGTCGGTTCGGTTACCGGGTATGGCAAGCGAATTTTCGAAAAAATTTAAACGCCATATTATTTCTTTTTAAAAATAAAGGGATGTTTCCTTTGGGTGAAATTCGCTATCTCCAGTATTAAGAGTACTTTTCCTCCAGGTAAGGTTAAAATCTTTCACCCTGTATAACAACCGCACAGAGTGACCTTTACTTTTTAAGTCTTTTAAGGGTCTGTGACGCAAAACACCTACCTTATTATGGTTATCTTTTGCGTTATGATAATCGCTTATCGCACTTTGAGGGCTATACGAGCCTATTACGTAACCACAACCATGTTTTAAATAGAGTTGTACCTTTTCACCCTTTCAAATAAGCCGGGCGTTAGAGGATTTTCATTGAGTATTTAAGGTCTACTGAATTGAAGCTTCGGGCCGGTGAAAATATTATTACTTCGGAATTGGTTTGTTGTTACCGTGTCGTAATGGAATTGCTACGTTTTGTGAAAAAATGTATTTTCATCGTGGTTTTAGAATGGTTTGGCTGATGGATTTTTGTAGTTATATGCTATTACTTAAACAGAGATCTTCGTGATTTATAGTGTACTTATGCTAAGCTGATGTAGAATATGTATAAACGATGACGCAGTGGATCCAATAAATCTGAGGCTGGAGTTCTCCTTTGAAAGCTGCAAGCTTATGTAAAGATTCAGTTTAGTAAGACTAGTAGATATGCCTACTCTGGTGAAATATTAGACTTATTAAGTAAATACTGAACCTTGAGATCGTGAATGCTTTATGTTATTGATTTTTCTTAACATAACACAGGTAAAGGGAATAGTTGGAGAATCGAGTGGGAGTTTCAGTTTTAGTTTCCACTGTAATGAAATGTGCCAATGTAATTCGTCCATACACCCCGTACAACGGGGGGGTACCCCACCAAAACTCTCGGACCCACCAAAAACCTCACTCGACTTACTTGAGTTAAGGTCCTGTGGCCCCTAGATGGAGCAGTCCACAGTGAGCCACCATCCCTGTCGGTGTTGAGCTTCACACTTAATTTCACTCCAGCTCCAAAAACCTCGATTGCAAGCCTCGAAATAGTTTTTAATGCGCTTGTGAAAATGAGTTCGATGTGAGAATGAAGGCCGAAATAAAAAAAGATACATTTCATATTTAGAACACCGCGAGAACAAACATTATTTGACAACTTAATTTCGATCTTGACGTGAGCATGTTGTGGTCTGTTTTTATAATATAGTATATAAAATTGATGTTTTTTTCACCATCTTACACTTAGATTCGTAAAAAGCAAAATGCAATCTGTTGTGACATTTGAGAAACCGTTGCCGCATCTCAGTTTAGCGGATTGGGATGCCCGATTATATGGTTTACGGGTAAGCGTCTTATACAATTTCCATGAATTACGTTCAATAAGTAAAAAAATTAAGGTGGAATTGCTACCTACTTTATTTAGGTATATTGTAGGAATAGATACGTAACGCAGTTTTTTTAAGCCAATACTTAATCAATCAATTAATTAGCCCACTGCAGTCCACTGATGGACATAGGCCTCTCCTACTTAATAACGTAAACCTTAAAATATTTACCTTAGAGTCGGTTTTTGCCAGTACAGTGGCTATGTGACCTGTAGTTACTTTCTGAAAATGGCTATATAAACTAAAATATGGGTAAGACACTGGACACTGTGACTTCATAAATTCTAAAATGTGTTCTATGGCAAGGCAAAACAGGTTGCACAAGGAAATAAGAAGAAAAAAGCTGCTAAGCTTTCCGCGGCCTCGTGTGTTTACACAAAACTTTCTTTAGATATTTATAAGTTATTGATTTTCGATAAGGCGAGAGCGCTGAAAGATGTACTGACAGAATAAGTTTGTGTACTGAGTAATCATTCTTTATGTATAAAATTGATGATGCAATGAAGTGTTACCTTTTTACCTTAATATATTTTGCACAGTTTATTTTGTCTTGAAAAAAGGATAGATACTAAACAAGGCGATTCTTATCAAGCCTTACAATTCGGAACAGTCTCAAGAAATTCCCCCTCGCTCACCAAACAGTAGGTGAATCAGCCTTAAGATAAGGTTGCTTTTTTGAAGCCTTGAGGATCTTGATAGGGTCCCTAATACACCCAAAGCTAGTTACTTAGTTACTAAAACATATGACGATTCAAGTAATTACTTTATTATTAAAATATCAAATTTTACTTCATCAATACGATCTCATCGGTTACTCAATCATTTTACGGCTGGCTCCCTGTGTTTGTGAATTAGAAAAGTTTTACTATGTCTCTGTAGTCTTGAAATTGTGTGATGAGCCTGAGCAAATGCTATCAATAAATCACTTTGAAAAATTATGTATAACTTTTTGTTTTCTGGAATCCGATTATGTGTTTTAAAGTTGGTTATTTAAGTGCTTGCGATGAAATACTTAACAAGGATAGTTAACAAAGGATAAAATTTCAACAAAAAATGAGAATGGTGTTTTGCACGAGAATTCTAGCAAAGTGTGGTTTATTGTTAATTGTGTTACTTATGTGAATTTTTTTATGAAAAAGTGGCAACCTATCTGAAAATATATTATAAAAGCAAACTTAACTATCTTTTAATTATCTGCTATAATTGGAGCGCTATATAAGGATCTTTACATGAAAGACTTATACATACACTGTAAATCCCCGAGGAGGCAGTATTTACCACCCACATTTCGCTACGATTTTCGGTCCCAGGTGATAGGGGACGACGAGTCAAGCGGGCACAACACGGCAAACTCATTTAAATAACCGCAAGTTAAATGCATCTCTGAAAGTTCTGAAATTTCAGTCAGATTTTTAAAAATATTTAAAAAAATCATCTTAATTATCAGTAAGCAGAAAGTAAATAGTAACCAACGGAAATCCTTTCAGTTTACAAACGCAAGCCTTATCACGCGCATATGCAAATCTTGCTATAAAACTTTAGTCAGGCGTCAACACTTTCTTATACGTGGCCTAGACACAAATGTTTTTCGTTCAGAAACCGATTTTGTAGGCGGGCTCTGATGACCGATTACTCGTAGATGTCATCCCTTTCCCACAATTTCCTGTTGTCAAACTTGGGGGAAGTAATAAAGGCATGACAGATTAACATGGTAAAGAGAACTACTCACTGTGTAGTTCTCTGCCATTTCCCAAGGAGGTTACTTAACAAAGTTTGTAGGTCATTAATCAATAAACATATAATTTACTCAAGTTGGAAATTAATAACTGAGATGCTTAATAACTCAGTACCTAGGTTCCTAGGTTTTACGGTTTCAAAAGTACTTAATTGATTTGAATTAAATTTTAAAGAATTTTGCATGCTAAATATTCAAATCAATTAAAATAGAAAAAATTTGAATCGGTCTAGGCGGGGTTTGAACCCGCGATCTTTGCCTTACAGGGGCAATGCTTTGACCACTAAGCTATCAGATCTCGCCCGAACCAATCTAAATTTCTCCTTTTAAATCTGTCTTTAAGGCGACAGTGGTGCATCTAACGACGACGTTCTTACGAACTATCTGAACCAATGAATGATTTTTAATTTTTTTTTAATTATTGATTTTTGACTACTCCGCTCAAACAATTTGAATACTTAAGGGAGTTAAAATTCAAGATGTGTTCTGATTAATTTCATCTCAGCGTCAGGCGAAAATTGGTCTCACGTTTTCATGGATCTGGACCAAATCATGGATCTGGGTAAGGGTAAGGCTGGGTCATTGTCCTGCTAGATACAGGCAATGCAAAACAAGGCTGTTAGGTGGTAACCTATTGTAACGTTATGTTCATTTGGTTTTCGATTTCTGAAATGTACAAGTTATTAACTTTTTCATGAAATATATTATTTATCTAAATACATACACATGAATATCAATATGTAATTACTAAAGAACACAGGTGTACATCTGTATGTGGAGACGGCCTTGTCTGCCCGCGATATGCCTCTTTGATTTACTTTTGATGAATGTTATCTCAAAGCATTATTCTAATAATTTTAATAAAATTCTTTGAAGCAACTCTTATTTTCCTTGAATCCATAACATGAAACCGTCAATTATAATAATATATTTTGGTCACATAAAGAAAGCATAACTATGTAAAGGACTGATTTGATTTGCGCGGTACAACCTCGTCTGTAGTATTATCTGCTATTCATGCTAATCACGCAATAATTTTTGTATACATATTAAAATACTCAACCCACCTTCATTGACATTCATTAATCGTGAATAGATCGTTCCAGATATATCTACTTAGTTTACAACAGGTATTAAATCGCATTCATATTTTTGAAACAGGTAACCTCCGACACAAGAAGGGCGGATGCTTTCGATCTACGATACAGTGCTTACCAGCTGCGCAATGAAACTCGCATCAGATCCGAGTGGGACAGCTACCACAACAACAACCGCCTCAGGACCAGGTACCCTAGCAATATTACGATTAGGAGAATTTAAATCTATTATATCACTTTCATTCTGAAGCTAGACCAATTGTGGTGTATTAACATCACAATTTATCTAGCCTATTAGCCTATAAGTCTATTGAAGAAATTCAATTGTTATAATCCATATTACCAATAAGAAAAAATACCCATTTCCAACTGTTACTTTATGGTCACGTACGTACGCGAAGTAAAAAAAAATGGGGTAGAAAAGGGGGAGTTTGCTGTTGCATTATTATGAACTGATCTTGATGATTTTTGGCTGGAGCATCAAGGAAATGATTTCTCACAGGTTGTTTCGAAAAAAACCATGCTTCGTAAAGGTGAAATTTGTTATATAAAAAACAGATGAGAAATAAAGAAGCCCGTCCGAAGTCCGTTCTTAAAAAAAACGCTACAGCAAGCGTTTTTTTTTAGAACGGACCGTAATACATTTGATTGAAACCTTCAGGGCTTCAGGGCTGCTTAAAATAAGAAGATACCTTCGTATCGTTTTTCTTTTTTTATACCAGATAGGTTACCAGAATAATTGTGGAGAAGGGTGCTCGCGTGGTCTTCTGTTCATAGTACTGCTAGTTTGTTAATGTTTAAAGCATTTAATTCGGCAGAGTATATGAAATTGAGCAATGGAGGTCGACCCTTCAAGAGTTGATGGATCTTCTGGATCGTGAAATGACCAGCTTGAAAGATGAAAAAGCCTCTACTGAAAGAGAATTGGAACAACTAAACCTGCCGCTACTTGTAACTTCAGAATGTCTCTCGAACAGAGACGGAAAAAGAAGCTCAGAATTAACGTATGATCTTGCTGATACTGAGTTGAAAAAGGTTAGAATATACTTTTTCTCAAACATGCTTGGAAATGTGAACATTATTTTGAGAAGCTTCTTCGAGATAAATCGAAATTGCTGTACATGCGAGCAGCGGCCGGCAAAAGTTGTATGTAAATCCATATCTGTCGTGATTTAGCGGCCAAATAAATTACTGTATAAACTCATATGTCGTGTAATTTAAAAATGGAACCATCTTTTACTTCGAACCATGGCAACCAAGGAGGTAACTTATCCAAGGCATAAATTAAATATAGAACGGGCTTGCAAAAAGATTGAGAATAATAAAAAACAAATGAGCATTTTGCCGCGTGAAAAATTAATGTTGTTCGTTGTTCGACATTGATTTTGAAAAGTAGGTAACTAAAAAGTTCTGCCTAGATACTACTTAGTTTTAATTTCCGTGCATTGTTTGAGAAAAGCACTATACAAGCCTTGGCCACAACTGAGCGTTGCCGGACTCCGTAATGCGTTCCTCGGCTGCGCCTCGGCCCGCATCGTCCGGCAACACCACACTTGATGGCCGCGGCAGTAATGTAGTGTTTTACATATTCTACAATTTTAGTAAAGTAACCTAGGAACTTTAGTATTATGTTATCTGTGCCTATGATTAAGCGATTCAAATTTTGATAAAGTGACGTGATGTCATAAATCATCAGAAGTACCGAAACAGTTAATAAAAAAAATACAATATTTTATTCAACTGAGGTGGCAGACAAGCACACTTCCCACCTGATGGCAAGTGATTACCGCGACCTATGGATGTGTGCAACACCAGGGGAGTCACTCTCGTGCTGCCGACCCTGTAATCAGAGTTTCTGTGCCGTCAGTCTAGAAGACAAAGCCTTTGGTCTTTCCACTGACAACACCAAAACTCTCCAATGAGCTCTGGCTACCCTACTTAGCGCCGGGAACACAACAGGAGGTTACTATGGCCGCGGTAAGGATACCGCTGGTCCCACTGGGGAAGTACTACTCCTGTAGGGCGGGGGTACTTACCCAGTGGGACTACTCAATTGGACAGAGATACCGTCGTTTCCTGCTTTCTACTTATTGCTTGTTATTTACTGGGGTTGTTCTTTCGACAGCGTTTATTTACTAATCTAATTACCAATGTAAGCGAGGAGGCATTATGTAAATACACATTGTGGATGGTATAACTCATGTAATATTTACCTACTAAACTAACTACTTATAGAATTAAACTGCATTTCAAAACGTATACATTTTAAGTGTCAAACGTATGTACCTAATAGTTCTAAAAATTCTCATTTCTATTCTAAACAGGAACTTTGTGTAACCGAAAGTAACAAGAAATTGTTAATTGACCGATGTCAATCAGCTTGGGAGAAAATTAACAAATTGGAAGTGGTGAAATTTAAGCTTCAACTGGACTTAAACGATAAGAACGAAGCTCTCCAGATTGACAAGGACATGTTGAATTTAACAAAAGAAAGCGCCAATATCACTTACAAGACGGATTCTTTAAAAACACCTAACAGGTAAGGACATACAACAAAATTATAACTGTAATTTTTGAAGAAGGTAGTGAGTAACAATTCAATTGGAAGTGGCGTACAGAGTTTGGATCCAAGGGGGACTTGAGGCACATAGAAAGGGTTTATTATAATGCAGAATGTTAACTAATTTTGAATATTAGCTCTCAATATTCTCTGTCAAAAATAAAAATACAAGTGAAAGAAGTATTTCGATAGGTCAATTAATTTCCGATTTATAGATTTCCGATGCAAACTCATGTGACGGTGTGACGTCATCTTACAACACTCGCAAGTTTAAATGCCTATTAAATCAAAACTAATTGGTATTTTTGACTACAATAAAAACCAGTATATTTGTATACATACAAGTTTTACTGTAACCAATTTTCAACCGATCTTGCATACCTAATAATATTAACTAACTTAAAAAAATTAGCGCTCCATATTCTCTGTCAAAAATACGAGTAAAAGAATTACTTTGATGTCAGTTTATAGAAGTAAACGTGCGATGCGTATGACGGTGTGACGTCATCTTACAACGCTCGTTCCGTCCGCTTGCGCTCTCAGCAAGTTTAAATGCCAATAAAATCAAACCTAATAGGTATTTTTGACTACAACAAAAGCTATGATATTTGTTTACATACAAGCTCTAAAGTAAAAAAAATACATTATATTATCTTAGCGTGGTTCCCGGTTGCATCTTTACACATTGCTTTGCAATACATTGATGCTTGCCTTTTTTTTTAAAGAATATTAGCAACCTAAATTATCGAAATTACTAATATTCCCTCTAACCCCTCCAACTAAGCTAAATTGCTTGTGCTAGGAGTGGGTTCACGTCGGTAGTGTAATGGCCAGGATTTGAACCCGGGACCGGGACCTTGCTTACACATTGAAGCCCTGGTTCCGATTACTCCTTCTCCTCCTCTTAGTTCTACTTATACGATATTAATGGGAGTGACTACCGTCTGACTTCCCAACTCCAAGAGGAAAGCCTACGCGAGGCATTGTCTGTCTATCACCAGGTGTTCCGCCTTACAGGTAAGGTTGATTTGGCTTAAAATCTTAGTGAGTTTCCAAGAACACCTAAGCAGCACAATATAATAAAGTGTTAATTCATTTAATTAATAATTTTAATAAAGCAGATGTTGTCATTTATATGACAATATTTTCCCGTTTTTCCAGCTGAACCATTGATTGGTACCATTAATGCTACTACTGGGAACTTATGTATCCGAATACATAACCGTTCAAAGGACCATAAATAAATAAAATAAATAGATATTTTGCGACATTCTATATAATATAGTGTACCAGACGCTCATAGTTTGTATACTTTGTTATAATACAATTTGTTCGAAGTTATGATACTCTGCACCGACTAAGTACACCTGGGGCGGAACACTTAAAAGGTTCTACACAACATTTTAGTCTCATTAATAAAGCAAAATAGGTTTTATAAACAAGCTGTGGGCACAATAACTTTTAACATTTGTTAAAGCTTTTCGATTTGATTTTTGCGATCAACACGTAAGTAGTTTTAGAATAAAATAGAAATAAATTTCCCGCTGTGAGTTTCTCAAGCGCTTTTTAATTTCATTTTTATGGGGATCTTCAAGAATTAGAAGGGCATGAGAAGGTTCCTATAGGGTCGGTAGCACGACTGTGACGCGTCTGATATTGGGCACGACCATAGACCACGGTATCTACTTTCTATCAGGTGAACCGTGGGCTTGCCTGCCAACTAAGTGGTATAAAAAACTGGCGGTTGAGAGCAAAACCGCAAGTACCAGTAATTTTCCACCAATCCTGGGTATTGATCTGCTATATAAAACACATTATTTGTAATACAGGATGTTGACTAATCAACAATGGATAGAGAAATGTGAGGCCACTAGGAATATGGCGATAACTGAACTTCAAGATACACTACGGCTTCGCGAGTCTCTTTTCGTAGCTCGAGGTCGCGCCAGGAACGCTCTCAGGGCTCAGACTGATGTTACTAATTTTATGCTACGTAGGCGCATCTACGAAACGCAAAGAGCCAGGAATGAACTAGCATGGCAGAAGATGAAGGTAATAAATTAAAAAATACTCATTCTCTATTTATCAATGTGTTGTGGATATATTTTTCTCGGCTAGAATAAGCAGACTATACCGAGAATCACAACCTTTTCTATATCATAACGATTAATACAACTTAATAAAATTTATACAACTTGGTGGCAGACTTCTGATTTGCCCAATAAGGTACTACTTGATCAAGTAGCCAATCACAGTCCACTGCTCACAATGTGCACAATTGATCCCGATTTTCGGCCATCCGCATCTAGTTTGTCCCAGCCACCTTTTCAGGGCCCATTTCTATAACTATGATATTACTTAGTCTACTAAATATCACTGAATTAACCTTACAATTTTCTTTTATTGTAGATGGAAGAAAACATGGAAAAATTAGGCAACGAACTAAAAACTATGGGTGAACAATTTGCGGACAAAATAAATGCTTTGAAAGTGGCAGAAACTCGATTAGAAACCAGAGGATACCGTCCAGGGAATGAACTGGCTGCAGACGAGGCTGACATTGGCTTGAAAGAAGAAGTTAGAACCTTGAGAGAAACAATTCGACAATTGCAAGAGAAATTAGATTGTGCAAAGTATGTGTATACATTAGTAAAATCTTACCACCCAATTTATAGATAAGCTATATATATAGATTAGATATAGATTGTCTCCAGTGTACGTCGTGGCTTGGAGCTTGGAATAAATTTAGTATAATATTTGGTAGGGTGTGTGATCACTAAGATATTTAAAGCCCTTGTGGCTTTAGTTTTAACCGGATATAGAGAAATTAGCTCTAAGTTAATTCCTCTATATTTGGTAAGTACTTTTTCAGGCCAGTCCCACCCAATATACAAAAATACTTGGCTTTTTATAATCGCTAATGAATAATTGATTTATGAGACCATATCAAGATCATTACATTGTCTGTCTGTATGTTTGATCTCTCGAAGTACAATCATAATTCCTTTTTTCGACCTCTTAAGCAGGCTTAAAATCTTTTTTCAATGATTGCCTAAAAGCATTCCATTTAATGTTTACATTTCTATCTCCAGAGCAACTTACAATGCCTTGGAAGCTACATCTATCCAAATAGCCATTGATCTAAATGACAAGAATCAATCATTAGAAACTGATACGCGTGCTTTGGAAATGAGGGCAGCCTTGGAGCCGAAGAAACCCGAAGGAACTGAGAAGAATCTGATACTCGCAAACATTAGCGATGAAGTACCGAAACCGGCCTAATTTACCGGTATTTTCGGGAACTCCAATCTGCAAACTAATTATAGAGAAACTGAATATTTCTGTAATAACGCTTTGTCATAAATTAAATGAAAATTATTAGTTGAAATCATGAAAATTAAGTTAATATACAAAAATTATCTGCATTATGTACTTGTTTTCTTACTTTACTCTTTAATGTAACAAAAATATATATGTACGGCAGATAATATTTTGATAATCAGTATACTGTCATCATCATCCTCATAGTGATTATAATCCGCACGCTGAATGATGATCTGTATGACAGTTCGTTAGCGCTTAACATTGTACTGACGTCCTATCACATCAAATCCTTTAGAGGTCCATTAAAAAGACGAAAAAATCATAATTGTGTACAATTGTAAATTATAAAAATGAATATTAAGAAATTATTACGTAATGTTCGGAAATAATAGAAAAAAACTCAATGCAAATGTACATGGTACGTGCTGCAAAAGTTACGTCGTCAAGCTGTTATCGACTAAGAAGGGACACATCGATAAACAAAATATCGATAATTTGTTGGAAATATAAAACAAATGCTTTGAGTTTGTATTTTATTTATTTCAATCTGAATCTGATACAGGGTCAATCGGATCTTCAAAATCTGAGTCTGAACTGCAGCTATCCGTGACGTTTATTATTAACGGTTGGTCAATGATATTGTCGTATTGTACATCTCGATCCCAGTCAGTGTAATCCATAATTGCCAGCTAATTATGAATTCTTTAAAATTCAATTCAAAAAGAATTTTAAATTCTTTAAATTATGCAATTTGAATAAAAATTAAAGTATAGTAAAATAAAATATAATAAGGCTGTTACTTTTTTATCTAGTATTTTATGTCCATCAATGCGCGTAGTCTTTTTTTCAAAATAAATAAACATTGCTTATTATGTTGAATGACCTGGCTGAATGACATGAAATTTGCCTGAAAAAACAGTATTTTATCGAAATTGTTTCGCATAACTAATACAACTGTCAGTTGAAACGTCATAGGATCATCATTCGGCGTGCGGAGTATAGCATCCTTTACACGCACCGTCTTTCTCGAGGGAAAACCACATTTGTATGTGAAAGAGCGCGTTGCGAGACGTCGCTCGTTCTTAGGAGCGTCCAGGATTGTACGGCGGTCTATACTGCGAGAAAGATATTGAACTTTGAACTGCAAAAGATGTTATACGTACGAGCATTCCACCGCGCAATCCTGGACGCTCAAGAACGCATGATTGACTGTGTGAAGGCGGTTCTTGGCTTTCTATGCACGGGCTCGCACACTTAGTGGCAGTTATTCGCTGATCGCTAAGTGCGAAGGGGTCAGAGTGATTGCTTATAAAATCCAGAACACATTGGCCAACGCGCCCTGGCCGCCGCGGCCATGGTCGCCAGTGCAAATAAAGCCTTCCTAGGTGCATCCAATACATGCACTTTTGGAGATAGGAGCACGAGTTCCATTTATATTTGACTGGCTTTTGCCTGCGGCTCCGCCCGCGGGGATGTCAGTTATCGTGGCCAAACATAGCCCCATGACCTTTCTCAAGGTCTAATCTACCCCGATACCAAATTGCATCAAAATCGGTTGTGGTTTTGGCGTGAAGCGTAACATACAGACGACAGTTACTTTCGCATTCATAATAGGTATTAGTAAGGATCACGGAGGACAGAATATGATTTCATTCTCCATGGTATGGATTGATATATCGGTCCTCTACGAATAATGTATCCTATAGTAATGGAACTCCCATAGAGCTACCGCTGAAATATTGGAGTAACTTACGCATACTAAAAAAAACAGCAATAAAACAAAACACTCACACATCCATTGTCGAACACTTGCACGCGATTGGTCGCGCCAAAGTCATGCCGTCTCGCCGCCCCAAACGTCATAGTGGCGAAGCGGCGAAGGTGATGAGCGTGGATGGTGTTATACAATAATAAGACAGCTTGTTTGTGTTTATTTTTTATTGAATAAGTCCAATCAACAAAAAAAGACGGGGTGCACTCCGGGAGTGCCGGCAGAAGTGAAAACTTTTTCTTTCTTTCTTTCTTCGTTATATACAGAGAAAAAAATAAAAACAACATAAACCAATACCATACTTTACCTATAATATAGCGCCATTCATAGAACCTATCACTAATTTTCTGTCAGAAGGAATTAATGAATAACAAAAAGAAAAAATAATCACAAAAAGTAATAAATTACAAAAAGAAAAAATAATCACAAAAAGTAAGAAATTACAAAAAGAAAAAATAATCACAAAACATGTCAGGAGCCAATCACGTTCATTTCTTTCCAAGCGAACCGCATTCACCCATTTTTCATGCTGGACTTCATTTGTTGGGAATCTGTGATATTCAAATTATAATTTAATTTTTATGCATAATATCATCCTACTGATATAATATCATAGTAACAATATTACCTTAGCGCTTATCATACTATGAACACTGCATAAAAAATAATTTGATTTTGGAATTGCGTTCATGTTGCATATCACTTTTCAACTTCGCCAAGTACGTGTTTTTAAAATGAATATTTACTCACCTATGGAAGGCGATTCTAGCGTTTTTCATATCAGTATGGTTTCTGCACCACTTCACAACACACGAAGGCATATTTGAAATGTAATTAACGTTAACACACAAAAAACAAACACAATTAAAATCACTGACAGATTGATTCCAGTGACACCCATACGATACCTACGCGTGACAGCGCGGACTGACAGTGCCGCGCGGTACCCTTTTTAAACCCCGCCTTCCACGGTCCCCATTATGTGGTGCCATTTTTTGAGCCGAGTTACACTTCTATAGGATACATTATTCGTAGTCGGCCCTGCTGACTTATCGAGTGACTGACGTATCTAAAAAACATTTTCTTTAAGTTAGAAGCTTTAGAATCCTGAACCTCTCGCTCATCCCCATGACGGGGGATCCCGACACACCACTTTATATCCATCTACGATGCAGTTGTATACCTATATAGTGATGTGCAGGAAATTATGCTGATCATTAAAATATAACTTCCTAGTTATTTTACGACTCAATTCGAATAAATAAATTCTTCACTCTTTTTATTATGAATGAATAAAATCGTGTATAAGAGTTGTGTCAGCTCGGAAAATACCAATAGATAAGCAATAGAATTGAATACCTAAGGCTTCCAAGCCAGCACGCCCATCAAATACATTTCATCTATCAGAATACACAAAGGTACTTCATAATTAAGGTTTATTTTGTACAACCAACAATTTGTCAGATAATTTCCGGATTAATTACAAGCTGACAGCAGAAATGAGCCCATATATTAATTTTTTTACCGAAAGCTTGGAATCCCCTTCTGATTATTCACGTATGCATGCCGTTTACTTCCGTGAACAATAATAATAGGGCATTATGAGTGGTTTCGGAACTGACTGGCCTCAAAATTGTCAACGATGTTCAACGATGGTCAACGGTGTTTGATTTAGTTTTGCTATCCTGAATGTTTCCAGTAAGGAACCAATTTTAAATGGAAAACAAAATATCGATCATAAACACGCCCATTTGTGTGCCAGGTCTCAAATAATCCAATTCGCGCAGTTATTGGGTAATAAAAGGTGCAAAACCATATGCATGTACCATCTCAAGCAAGCAGCCCAAGCTGTACTGGAAACATGGATTATTAAAACTATCATATTAAGGTGTTGCCACGGATATTACCATAACCATGGAGAAAAATTTATGTGGTCCTTTATGACCATAACAAACTAAAGTCCAAACTTAAATCATAATGAGCGAACATAGGATAAATAAAAACGAAAAGTTTAGGAAGATCTAACGAGAGATCGTCAACCAACACAGAACCATGGCCGCAGGTAATGAAACTACTGACACACAGCGAACTGGTAAACTTTTTGAAATTACCACAACATTCTTCTGCAATCAGGAACAGGAAAAAAACAAAGTTTATAGCACAGGTAAATACATAAGATTATCTATTAATATAAATCTACAAATCAGTTCAAACAGGTTTTAGTCATCTTTTATTTACCTAGTCGTAAGTACCTTCAATATACCCATGTGTTGCTAACGATCCGGAAAGATCATACAATATCATTCATCTGTCATGAATATCACTAATACGAATACGTTTCTACCAGGAACCTATAAAAATTATGACTTTTGTTATTTTTGATTCCAAGAAAGGAATTAAAGTCAATTCCTTTTGGAATTAACATTTTTTTAATGTATTTTTTATACCTACAATTTATACAAAGTACCCACCCAGATAAGAATTGTGGAAAGCTTTTGCTAACATTCTAGTCAGCAAGTATCTATCTGTCTTATATATATTTCAAGAGAGAAACAAAAGAAAAGTGCATTTAAAGTCTTAAGTTTACCATTTGCCAAACATAGTTCCATTTTAGATGAGAGATTAACATTATAGATTGCAGATGTCCTTAGTTATCACAGAGTCAGATCTTAAAGCTAACAATTATTAGTCAAAAAAGTCAAACTCAAAAATCATTTTATTCTATATAGGCCATTAAAACGGCACTAACAAAACGTCAAGTTAAAAAATCTAGACTAGTTTAGCAAATGGAACACCGGTTCGAAACGCGGCCCCGACCTGAGAAGACTCCAGCAAGAACCTCGCGGGCATTTTTTTTTTGGTCTACTTAGTCTAAATACAATAGTTTACTTGAGTAGCATAGTGGAGTGAACAGCTCATTTTCAAGCTTTTTTATCATCTAAATATTCTTGGATTTTATAATAGCCTTTTGGCACAGTTTAGTCTTAATTACATTTTTAAATTTATTCACAGGTAAATATCTAATTTCATTAGGAAGCTTGTTGAAAAAGCGTATACAGTTGCTCTGGAAAGAATTACTATTTTTATGGAGTCTACTATCACCAGCTACAAGATTGTTATGTACTCTCAGCTTGGTCGATGAAGAACTTTTATTCAGTTAATACACATCTTACTCATTATATACAATCCAAGGTGCTGTAGTGTACACCAGCTAAATAAAAATCAAAGACATACTTCTGGCTAAGTCTGCTACTGTTAGCTTGATAGCTTGGACAACTGCAGTAAGCATGTTTTGTAACAAACTTCGCAATCATATTACTCCATAGCAAAATCGAAATTATTATACTGTTCATTGGCCTTTATTATTTTGTAACAAAATTAGCATTGTGATCAACTAATGTCCAAAACCTCTAAATTTTTGGTTTGAAACTTGTTGCAACCCATAGCTGCTGCAGTTGTTTAAGTTAATAGCTTATAACTTTCTAGTAATTGCTTTTTATGCCAGTAAGCATAGGTGTAACTAGACTCCAAGATATGAAAGTCGTTAATGATTGATAAGATAACCTTTGTGAGCAAACAAGAAGTTCTTCAAATATATTGTTTTGTAGTTCTAATATCGGCCACACTTACTTTGCCGATATTTAACCAACTGAAAGTTCTTTCATATAATACATTCAGGTAGCGACGGATCTTTTAAATCGATCTAGTAAATACTGAAGTAAATAGTTCCTATTTCAATTCGAATATTCGATACGAATTCGTTCGAAGCCGATCATGGTTATGGAGCCATGATCTGTTTCGAATAAATTCGTTTAACCAAGAATAAAAAAATAAAAAAAGGCAACAAATCCGCTTGAACTTACTCGCTGGCAATTTGGCAGAATTTGTATTTCTAGTTTAACGTCAAAGTAAAACTGTGAGAATCCTCGAAAGCAATCTGGCTACAGAATTCATTCTGAACAAAATGAGATTGATTAATTAGCACTCCTCGGCCGTTGTACCCTACCTAAAAGACCTAAAAACTACCGAAAGAGATGGAGTTATAGATAGATATGGAACTATCGAATCTGTATCGCAATTGAATTGCTTATGCACATCGTAGCAGGCACGCTGATTACACGAGGAATAATTATCCGCCTTTTTCGGTTTATATTTCATGATTTTAGCAGCTTCATGTGGATACTATTCTGGAGTAATAGCATGATTTGAAGGCATGGTTTGCTCCTGACTCAATCGTTGACTGATTTATAGGACGGTTTAATTGCAGTTTTTGTGTTCCTTGACTTGTGAAAAGGTGAAGACGGGACAACAAATCATCCAATCTTGTGATCTGATAATTTCGTTTTATTACTGTACTTGACATAGGCTCAAAATTTACTAGGTACCCAATGGTGCAACGGTGACGAGTGCGATTACTGTTCCTAGTGTCATATGTTACCTAGTGATCCATTACTACTCGGTGCAAATAATATAGTCCCATCAGTTCTTCGTGAATTAACCTCATCTGGAAGGAATTTTCGAATATGAGTCATAAATGACCGCAGTTCTTTGGTAACGAAAAAAAAACAATAGAATTGAGAATCCTTTCTTTTTGCAATCGGTTAAAACAACATACTTAAATACGATGTTTTTTACAAACATCAAAATCAATATTTTAAAGTTTTAACTGACGACAATAATAATTTTACTCGCAACTCACCTTAAAAAGTTCTAGTCTATGTAAGACGTAAGTGTAATAAAGTTATCGTCTTTCTGGAACATTTAGATTAGAAATCACGATAGAATAGATCAAGATAAAATAACCCTTTATTATTTTGTCTTACATACATTTACAATTTCTTAGAGCAATCTAATATAACATCTGAGACATTAGCACAATCTAATTACCCAATCCATTTAGATAATGGAGGCATCTCCTGCTGCTATAGACACGGCTGGTTAGCCAGACTTGTCAGGATTTGTATAAAACCCGAACATCTTGGTCTTCTAAGCACAGTCAACTGTTTGCATCCAGTATTAGAAGCTAATCCCCTATCCTTCAAGTGAGTATTTCTTCTAAGTATTGTATTACTTTCATTTATTTTATGTGATATTGACACCATGTAACACACGCATAATTAGTATTGTCTATTTATAATTATTAAGTTTACATTTTCTTTACTATCACTTTTGTATTTATTATTTACTAGCTGACCGCCAATATTTATCTACCCGTGTGGCGTCAGATCCCGTTCTCGCTGCACCCTCTACTATATTAAACATATATTACACATAAACCTTCCTCTTGAATCATTCTATCTATTAAAAACAACTGCATCAAAATCCGTTGTGTAGTACAGGGACAGAGAAAGCTACTTTGTTTTATACTATTCAGTGAAGCTTTTAAGTAAGTTTATACTATAGTGTAGGTATTGGATAGGAATATCTGTTAATTCTGGTTTCTGGGTGGAAAAGTATCCCACCGTGGCAGAAAAAATCTAGAAAGAAAGAAGAAAGAAAAATGCATTTATTTTGATTAGCTGCAGCAGATAAAAACAAAACGGTTCAATTTTGACAATAAATTGTACATTATACTTAAGCTGACACAAACTCCCTAAAAATAAATATTCCTTTGTTTTCCTTAATGAAATATTTATTTTTATCGTCTTTTGATGTCCTTTGTTTTATACCCCACTCGATAAACTTTAAGTTATTTTTTTTTGTAACAAAATTCAGCATTTTGTGAAATTTTATATACCCAGTGTCACTCTCACTGTAAATACAAATCTAATGACCCCTCTCTAGCTAAAATCCATTGAGCCGTTCAAGCTGCAGAGCATGCCAAGCAATTATACCAGGTGTAAGTGGAACGCTCCAGAAGCAGAAGGCCCCTGGTAGTACTCCGGGTATCCGTACTAATATTATAAACGCGAAAGTAACTCTGTCTGTCTGTCTGTATGTTACGCTTTCACGACTAAGCCACTGAACCGATTTTGATGAAATTTGGTATAGACGTAGATTAGAGCTTGAGAAAGGATATAGGCTGTGGTTGGTCGTGATAACCGACATCCCCGCGGGCGGATCTGCGGGCAAAAGCTAGTACTACATATTGGCATTTTTTTTTCCAATTGGAGGAAAAAAAACTTTTTGTTTAAATTTTCTTTTCATTTTTTTAGCATTATTTATTCTCCATCGTATTAGGAAAGCTCAATAAAACAACAATTTTTAAAAAAATACGTCACTGGCGAAATGGCGCCAACCGCGTGCTTTTTTGTAGCGATATTTTTTTATGTATTTATCGTTCATTATGTTTTCTTAATACGATGGACACTAAATAATGCTACGAAAACGAAAAAAAATTAAATATTTAAAAATCAAAAAATTCTACCAAATCGAAAAAAAGATTATGCCAATATGTAGTACACCCGGAGCACTACCACGGGCCTTCGGCTTCGGGAGCGTTCCTCTTACACCCGGTATATACATACACATACATACATACTCACGAAAAACATAACCTTCCTTCTGGCGCAGTCAGGTAATAAAAACAAATTAAAAACTAAAAATTAAAACACGTGGAATTTCTCCGCCTCGCATGAACCTTGAGGTAACGTTCACAGAAGACTAGTATTGCCACGTTGTATGGCAGCTACAGTTGTTTCCGTAGGAAAAATTGATTGATCAATATAATGTAAGTAGTATAACCTAATCCCGTTTTAGACGATAGCTTCCATTTTACATACCGATTTTTTGTCAGCATGATTTCATACACGGAAATATTTTTTTTATTTGTTTAGTTATACATCAATCACGACATCTTGTATCCGGCAGGAGCAGGATCGAGAATTCATAATTTTAAGTTTAGGAAGTTGTATTAACAATAATTGTGATATAAACTGATCGTTTGATAACGAGATCCGCTTCCTAAAAGGTGTAGTACACGTTCGAAGTTCGGTTTGTTCTAGTACAATTTCCATTGCTCTGTACTCACGTATACGCGTAAGTACTACCGGTTTTAAGAAGCTATGTAAATGCGGTGTCGTGATAATCTGTAACTATCAGTTCCATAGTACGCGAACCGAGTCTAGAGGTTATTTACATTTGACTTTTGTTCGTCAGCGCGGAAGTAAAAAGCTTTTGTCATAAATGTTGGTTATTCTGCAACATTTTAACGACAAGTTGAAATCTCACAATATATGCTCAGATACAAATTCGTTTTGTTTGTTTGTAGCGATTGACGGAACAAGGATTTTATAAAATTTTATTATCATAAATTACTAAATTGTTTTATCGACATCATTTTTTGGAATCCCAATGCTGCTATTTCAAAATTAGTTTAATTATCCAATAAGTACTTTTATTATCCCATAAATTACAATGAGTTACTGTTTACGTATTTAATGCTCAAATAAAATGCGTGAACCATGATAAATAGTTACTGAATAACCCTAAAAGTATCATCCATGCATCCAAACATTCAGGCGCCCCGGGCTACCGCTGAAGGCGAGCGAGTTTATTCCGATGCAACGGAATATTATGGACATGCCTCATAAAATATTGTAAAATAGTATATAATATAAAGTCCAACTAATAAAATTATTTGCGATGATACTTTATAAGTAATACCTACTTATAAAACTACATAATGTCTATCTTAAATACAATAGTCAATCGGAAAGATTTTTTTTATTTTGCCTAAATATCGTTGTTCAACTTTACTTTCGTACTTTCGGTTTCACTTTATCTTTTTTGGAGAACTAAGTCGTAAATAAAAAGATTCAAGCATACATACGAATATTACGAATTGACCATTGGACGCATATAGCCAATATAAGTATTGCGATCCAATATAGTGTCGTCCCGTCCCGTATCGGTCCCTACCGGTCGTGCTGTCATAGATATTTTGTCAATCTTGTATCATCAATATACACGCGTATTGACAGGATTGCGACTGTCTACACGTGCCCATAGAATAGGAAAACGTGTTACGGTGCTCCTTACGCAATAGTGACTAATACTTCCCTTGAAAAAAGTCTAGTAACGGTGTTACTGTTGATCTAAGAATCTACCTTGGTCCACTTTGTCTATTACATGTGCAGATTTTAGCGACCTTGGCCGCTTCTGCTTCTAGCATTTTTTTATTAGTCGCCTACATTATATGCGGAAGAAATTGTATGGTATTAAAAAGGCGATGACATTATAAACTAGTTTTGGTGATTTTATTAAAAACGTCTAGAGCTCTTTGTTCAGTTTGTGTCGAGTTTTTGACGTCAATCTACAGATTTAGATTATTATATTAAGATTTTTTTTATTGGAAGATTATAAGGCAATTGTTAATTTTAAGTACCTAGTTGTACCGGGTAAACCTTTATTTACCTTGATAAAAATAACTTGCAAACTATTTCTGTCGTGAACTAATTAATCTTTTAGGACGTATTCTCAAAAAAGGAGCGATCATTGTAGGAATTGGTATCTGTGATTTATAGTGTAACAAAATGATAACTTCCACGCCTACTTATATTATTATTGTATTTCTAGTTTTCAGCCTCAGGCCATTTAAACACAAAAGGATTTGACATACTTGTTGAACAATTTTTTTTTGTTTAATTCGTCACTTAGAAAGAATTCTACTTTCTAAATTTCATAATGAAGTACATGGTTTCGTCACTGTCTGTTTGTCGATGAGAATGATTTATTTGATAACCCGTTCGATTATCTATCTAGATGTCTGCGCAGTAGCGTGTATAAATCATTGATCTATTTATAAGTGCCTATTGTATTCACTTAACGTAACGTAGGTTTGTCCACAATTGTCTTTAAAAAATCAATCCAGTTTTTATCGATGGAAATTTACATTATAGGTGTTGCAATTTGTAATTAAAATGTGGATATCCTCATTTCGCAATTGTTCTCTCTAACACGTGATATAAACTAATAGCTGTCCATGACTTCACTCCCGTGAAATATTGATTCTGTTCCCGCGGGCCATCTGCTATTTCCATCTATCTCAGTGCCAAATTTCAGCCAGATCTATTCAGCCATTCTAGCGTGATTACGGAACAATCACCTAAATCCCTATACAATTTTTCATTTAAAATATACTATAGATACTATAAAAACATAGCAGTGAGATAAAATTCCGATACTTTTACCAACGAACTGATTTTTACTTGAATAAAATTTAACTTTGTTTAAAAATCCATATTAACATCAGCGTAATCTCATCGACTTCCTACTTAGAACTTTCGTCTTTCGCAGAGGTACAGATCCGTTTCCTGGGAAATCCCTTAAGCGCTCGCGCAGGTTTTCGCCCCCACCTCACACAACGTGCAACCATAGTAAAGTGGTTACATATTTAAACAAGATCCATTTACGAACGGTCGTTGGCAAGAATTTTCCGTTATACTTATATGTACGTAAATCGCTGTAACATCATTTATATCTTATTTGATGGTGACAGCGAAATAAGCTGTGCTGGTGAAGTGCTTTTGTGATTATGTATGCCAAATATGGGACTTACAGTTTTGTGGATATAACAACTGAGGTAAATAAGTGTATTTGTGTTTGTTTTATTTTCAAAGTGAACTTTGTTTCTAATTGTGTCTCCTATAGGTTTTAAAGTCGTCTTTCATTTTTTTAACGGTGCTGTATAAAATTGAAAGCAATTTGTTTATACCCATTACCAGTTTTCCGTGTTTTTAATGATTTCCTGAAATTTTAAATTTCAGGTTTAGGCAGGTAAGCAAGTGCCTTTACAAGTTACAAGTAGCTTAATTAAAAGTGACACTAGTAACAGATAAATATAATAATATTAGTATATCCTGTAAAATAACAAAATAAAAACAAATAATAAATTAATTACATATTGTAAAATTACAATCTTCCAAAAACAATTTCGAAAATCAGATCATAAATGACGGAGAAATTGATGGACATACATTACGATGAATTCTTGTTTTATGTCGAAATTTTATATTATTGTCTCGAAAACTCAAGATAAAACCCTGTACCGTCTGGCCAACGTGGAAATAGAAGTTTAAAGCGTCCCTACATTGGGAGAGGCCTATGTCCAGAAGTGGACCGCGATAAGCTAATTGCTTGGTTGATTGATTAATTGTGGTTAATGGTTTAACAGTGTTCGGTTAGAAATAAATCTTTTTGAAAATAGGTCCTGAGCAGTGGTTCACATGTGCGTTTTTTGATTGGCAAGACCACGGCGGAGAAACAGTTTCCACCCGTCTGAATTCTTTCAGATCAGTGAACACGATATAGAACATGTTCTGTCTCAGTAACAGGCTTCAATTCCTGTGAATAAAAAGCCCTTAGATACTACGAGAAATTAGCATATTGAATACAAAAATATAATAAAACTTTCAATCTAATCCTAACTAATTACGAATAGGACGGGAGATTTTTAGGAGATGTTAAGAATGAAGCTGTAAAATCACCACAACCAACGTGATCAGATTTGTGACCTTGCTATTCTTTCAATAGCGTGGATTTCATGGATGTATCTCTAAGAGGTAACAAATAAAAATAGGTGGATATACTTAGGTGACTTATTAGGATATGATAAAGAAAACTTCTGAAAAAATGATAAAGTAACCAGCTTGCAGTTATTGCGATGTGTCAGTGTGTATGAGGGTACGTACAAAGAATTGTGTCCAGAACTTTTGTCCGACACTTTACCCCATGTGCATAGGTCTCTTCTTATAGTAGATTTGATCGAAGAGATAAATTATTAGTTAGTTATTATTAGTAGGGTAGTATCTTCAAATTGACATGCAAAATATAGGAGAAGAAAATTACATTTACACCATTATTTTTTTTACAGTTCACAGAAATGGCTGGTAAAATTGCTGTATTCGTCGGGCTGCTCGCTATCGTTTTTATCGCTAACTACGGACATGTCGCCTGCACCCCAGCTATCGGTAAATAATAGACTAACCATTATGAAACAACTGCAATTGTTATATTTACTTTTATTTATTATTATTATTATTTTCTCTCTACGTAATCTTATTCTACTCCGTAAGTTCAATTAAATGATCGCACCAAGTAATTCACAATGTCGAAGTGATGTTGATTCTTTGATGCCTTAACTTTCGATATTGAACACTTCATTAAATTCTTTATTATCTATTTTCCTTCGCAGGAATATATCAATTCATACGTAATAAGCTATCGCCAAAAATGTATTGCAATATAGTTTAATATAGCTCAATGACGCACTAAAGTGTAATTACAATTGGAGGAATGGTATAGAACTGTATGTAGAACAAACTGATAAACAAAGGAACGTTATTTCTCAACACTACTTTTTTGCATAAAGGAACTACTTGGAGTAGGTGGTCGAACCGGAATTACCTGAATCGTCGTTAGAATATATTGTTAGCTTCTAGCAAAAGAGTTAAACGACTGTTTAGTAAATAACTTAGTGATATGAGAAACCTAATAAAGAATTGAACAATAATATCATATTAGGGAAAATATTCTTTGCGTACTACCTACGACAATGAACAAGCCGTTTAAAGCCTTGCAGCACTTCTATTGTATGACGCTGTATTACATAATGGTACGTAAATTATTGCTGTTAAAACTTTAGTGCTGAATCTTAGTGTTTAGAACTGGCTTGCGTCGCATGCACACACCTGCTTCACCAGTAGCGAACAGAAATTAAAGTTTACCCTCCATCCTTGCTAAGATGTATATCTAAAATACAAACACTTTCACCCGACAATATTATAACTGTAACCCAATATCTAAAATATAAGCACTGTACCCGTGTTGATAGTTTATCGGCAAATATAGTTTTAAAATTGCATGCATTTGATCCGATTTCAAAACAATAGAATTTGCTCTCATCCACTTATTTATAACATATAAATACAAGTAATTGATAGAGGAAAGCGCAGAATGATCTCCGTCCCCCATGTACGCATGAGCGCAGGCCTGACGTTGAGACGTCAGACGGTTTTAGCCGCCTGTCACTCCAGCAAGAGAAGGCCACGCGCCCCCCCATATCAGAGGCGAGTTGGGGAATCTGTGGTCCTCTCGAAGAGGGCAAGACCGATAGGGATGGTTCTGGGTCAGCCGGTGTGCGAGGGATATGTCGAAGACAACCTCACCTTTGGCCTAGCACAGTGAATCGTCCACGGACGGCGTGCGGTTTGGTCGGTTCGAGTCCGACATAACCTGCCCCTCCGGCTCCGGCGCGGGGATTTCCCACGCGTATAAAAGAAAACTAATTGATAGATGACAGAGAACGAGTTTATTTTTGTTTTCGGTCTGTAAGTAGAATCACGAGGGGAACCTTATTCTATTACTTAGTCCTAGAAGGGCACCTTACACGTAGACTTTTCAAAAAAAATTCCGACTAGAGAGACTAATGGAGCGACGAGTAGAGAATCCAGTAGAATCCAGAGGAGAGTCGAGTAGTGAAGCGGGTAGAAGGGCGAGGGAGGCGAGTAGAGAAGCGAATGGAGAGAGTCAAGTAGAGAGGCGAAAAGAGAATCGAGTGGATGGGCGAGAGGAGAGTACAGAGTCGAGTAGAGAAGGAAGTAGAGAAGCGAGTAGAGAGTCGAGTATAGATTCAAGTATAGAGGCGAGTAGAAAGTCGAGCAGGGAGTTGAATATAGAGGGAAGTAGAAATTTAAGAACAGAGGCGAGTAAATAGTCGAGGACAAAGTTGAGTAGAGGCGAGTTTAATCCTCAATAGCGTCGGCTCAACACTAAACGATCCGACATCCACGCGGGCGAAGCCGCGGGTTATAGCTATATAGTACAAATATATTTTTCAGAGATTCAGTTTTATTTATAGAGATAACAGGTATACGCTGTACACAGCGATCAACTTAGTATAGTAAATTCAGAAAATATTCTTCCAACGTACGCTGTACTCATAAGTATTTTGTATGCACAACATTTCTAAACGCGACATCCACAACGTTTCGTAAGATACACAATTTTGACTTAACAATACAATGAATATTTTCCTGTCACTCAATATAAATTCACAGATGTGGAACAGTTTGCACTTTCACCTAAAATGAAGTAAACTTATTCTTAACTAGCTTTTGCCAGGCGCGGCTTCGTCTACGTATAATTTTAAATTGTTCCCGTTATCCATGAGAGCCTATTCCCGGGACAAAAAGTATTCCAGACTGTAATGTATTTCTGTAACAAATTTCAGCCAGATCTCAGATCAGCCGTTTTAGTGTAGGATTGGCTGAAATTTGCTACAGAAATACATTACAGTCTGGAATACTTTTTATCCCGGTAATAGGCTCTCGTGGCTAACGGGAACAAGATAAAATTACTCGGATTAACCCATCCTACACTGAAACGGCCGAACAGATCTGACTGAAATTTGTTACTGAAATACATTACAGTCTGGAATACTTTTGAATAGGTTAGCGGTGGAGCAGAATAAGGCCATGGCCATCTCTTCATGTGGGTATCGTAGAAGGCGACTAAGGGTTAGGGCTGTTTCCATTCGACAGTAAACATACAGCCTATAACTAATTGCCCACTTGACAGCAATAGGCTCGCTCCCTATTACGTGGGAATGAAATTCATAGTTGGCGAAATGTGGGTGCTAATACACTTTTGGGATATTATGTATGTATGTATGTATATTTTCAATATCTTTAACATCCTTCCTAATTTTCTTCTCACTATTAAAAAAAAACACGCTTAGTTTAGTTTATTGTATCACGGTTACCGCAAAAAAATGATATACTACTTAAAAAATTCTTGAGGTAATTCAAAGCGGATGTGCGCGCATTCTACTGAATTCATTGGTTCTGAGTTCGATGTTACTGAATTAAACCTCAGTTTAATACTTATATTACTTTCACTACGCAAGCATACCGATATTTATAAATTCATAAAAAGAAAAGAAAGTGTTCATTAGACTGCCTAAATTTTATAGGTAGACTAGCTGTCGCCCGCGGCTCCGCCCGCGTGGATGTCGGTTATCGCGAATCGGGGTATGAAAAATAGATGTTGGCCGATTCTCAGACCTACCCGATATGCCCACAAAATTTCATGAGGATCGGTCGAGCCGTTTCGGAGGAGTATGGCAACGAAAACTGTGATACGAGAATTTTATATATTAGAAGATATTATTTGTTTGAAATCCCATCTGGTGATACTTTAACCGTACCCATTTATTATTCTTGAAATTTATTACCAGTAGTTAAGGTGTTTGATTCAGATGACTGAACTAATGAATCAGTTCAATCAAATGAGCAGTAAAATTAAGTGAAAAGTTCAGCCAACTGAATCACAGAGGAAAATCTGAATAATTTAATCTACTCAACTAAACACGGTTCGCCACCCCTATTATATAGTATGATTCAATCTTCATCGTCAAGTAAAACCGGCACTTAAGTACCAGCACCTTTAAAATTGGGGTGCTTGGTCGAAACTTCCACCCTAAGCAACGGACACGATAGCAACTCAACCAAGCTTACCAACCGGATGGTTGGATTACCGACTTCCTGAAAAATCAGGCTGTCACTGACAGCAGCTCGTCGGCAAAATTGGGGTCCCTCGAGGTCGGTACTGTCTGCTGCACTTTTCCTGCTACAATCAATGATCTGCTCAAGCCCGGAATCATTAGGTGCGCAGAAGACAGCACAGTGGTAGAGAGCTACGAGTCGGGCCCGCATGCTGGCATGGATAAAATCCGGTTGCTTAGGGAAGACATGATTGAGTGGTTGAACTTGTCCTTGCAGGCACTCTCCGATTTGGGAAATGCTAACTTGGTCAATTTCAACGCAACTAAGACCCAAGCGTGTTTCTTCTCTGCGAAGCAGAGCCAATCCCAGCCGAACACCGCCGTCTGAGGTGTTCCCGTACCGATAACCGGCCGCTTCGAGCTACTTGATATTTCTCTAACTCCTACACATTGAGGCAAAGGCTCAAGTAGCTGTCAAAAAGCTAGGAATTCCATCGAAGGTGCGACGGTAATTCACGTCGTGTGAATCAACAAAACTCTGTGATGGTTCAACAAAATACCAGCTTTAAGTACTTGAGACGTTTGAGAAACGAGCCAAGAGGCTCATCAAAACCGATGCTCTAGTTAAGAATAGAATTCAGAGCCTAGAACATTGGCCAAGAGTTGCATGTCTCTCGGTGTTTTATCGGATGCACCTCGGGGAGTGCGTGCTAAAGTTGCACAACCTAATCCCTCCAAGCCCTTTCTACCAACGAGCCATCAGGTGCATGGCGACGCGTCATCGATAGACCGTGGACATTCCACTTATTCGTAGGTACTAAACGTTTTGGCGATACATTCATCGTTCATACCGCCAAGAGTGGAATGCCCTGCCCGACTCTGTGTTTCCGGATAGTTTCTTCAAAATAGGCTACTTCTAGACAAGCGTACTCCACTGATGACCACATCATCACTTACCAACAAGTGAGATAGCGTTCAAACGCAAGCCTTTATATAAACCATAAAATTGGGTTGGCCCCGAGCGTTGGCTTAGGGGTTACAGGACAGACCACCTGTCACTCAAGCAGTAGCAAGCCAGAACGCGCGTCTCGGTAGGACGTTATCAACACTCGAGGGGACCCTTCCAACAGCAGTGAATGCCCAGAGTCAACCTGGATGCTAGAGAAATGCTATGTTGGGTAACCTTACACCCAGGTAATTAAGACCCGACACAACATGTGGATTTTTTAACAACAAAAAGATAGCATATTAACTGGGAATCCCCCACGAATGTTAGCACACTTAAAGTTTTTAAATCCATTTTCCTTTTTAGCTGCACGCCCAATAAGGTAAATTATTAATTCAAGGGACTGCTTTACAGTGGCTGCGTATAAAGTACGAAAATTAATCTTTTACACTAGACACGTGTTTCAACAAATTAAAATTCATAAAGACAACGATTAAGATTAAACGTGACCTGCGAAATAACAAAGAATAGACCTTTTAGCTTTGTCTTTGCTCAATCTAAATTGAATCTAAAATGAGATTTTCCGTAAGTGAATGAGAAAAGCCAAAATTTAAATTCATACATTCCTGTAATATTTATACTGTACCTATCTGATGCGGTCGTATCGCACACGAGCAAATTAAGCTCTTAAATCTTCGATGTTTAATAAAATCGCCAACAGCAGCTCTCTACAAATAGTAGGTACCTACTAATAAAATGTAGAGCCCTGCTCAGGCTGCTCTAGTCCAGGTGAAAAGGCTAGGTATAAATTATGGAGGGTAGAGGGCAGAAGCATAATTTTGTTCTAAACTATAAGACAACCTAGTTACCTTCCCACATGTGGAGAAATCTTTTGATTTCGATAGGAAATAGACGCCACATTACGTGCGTTAAAAAAATTGGCAAAAAAATTCGTCTAACAGACTACTCCAGTACTACCTATCCATTCGTCAGTCGTGAGAATACAAAAAAAAACATATTGAACGCTTCGAGCCTCTTAAAAATGCATGAGAGATGTATTTGCTCGTCGATCACCGGAGACAATGACCTCAATCCGTGAATTGGACAGCTCACTTTCGCTGTTATTGCGCAATTTCACCTTAGGCGCTCACACTTGACCCCATAACCGAGAAGAGATTAATATATTGATCGATTGACATTTTATTCTGTTGTAGATTTTCGTAATATTCATACTTGGATGAATGATGAATGAATATGTGATAAGGATGACTTAGGTATAAAGGAAAGCTTAGAGCGTTCATTTATTTTTTTTTATCTTCGAAAGGTATTAATTATTAAGGTACATATTACTTTGGAAACGGGGTGTGATGTGCCTCCCACACGACGACTATAGGTACTGCAGGAAATCGTAGTTACTGACCTGGCAGGCTATGGCTGGCCGTTGATGGTCATTTCCATTCCACGACCTCTTGCCATTTTGACTTGGTCATCAGTTCGTTTAGTGATTAGACTGGTACTATTCATCTAGCCTTTTATCTTAACTCTTTTTACATGTGCAAAGTCCCATACATATCAATCTATGACTTCGCTACGTATTAAAGCCTGAAGGCTTCAATAGTAGTGGTTATGTGGATCTCGTACTAAATAAGTCACGTGAGCCTGCCGCTAGGGTAATGAGTATGTAGGTCAATATACTTCTACCTACCTTCTCGGGGATATAAAACATTGGTATAAAATTGTTGAACATACGAGTAAAATAGTTAAACCTAACCCTGAAAATATAAGCCACGGATGTAAGGGTAAAAATTGCAGGTAAGACCAAGAGTAAGTAATTTATAAACTCAAGTACCTATCGAACCTAGCAAGATGCAGGTACCTAAATGTGCCTTTGAATGAATATTTATTTTATCATTGTACCATCTTTTAAATACCTAATCCATTGTAGATTTCGTTGAGATAACTTTTGTCGACTCATTTTTTTTTACTTCAGTTGCATGAAATGCCGTATAAAAAATTGTATGCGCTAAAAATTAACTGGAGTTTTGAAACAGTAATCTGCCGGATACCGATATGCGCAGATATCTGAGGACGGAGAAAGATCTAAGTTTTAGCGAAGTTCTGTTAATTTCAATTCACTGAATGATACAAAATTATATCCCAGTCATATTATTTTTTATTTCTTTAAATAAAATATAGAAAGACCAACGTAATCAGAATCCACGAAATTTTACTCCATATTTCAAAGCGTATCCGAGTCGAATTTATTTCTGCACAAATACCTACATTTTTTAAATCGGGCAAATCCCTTGTGCCAAATAGTTACCAGCTAACTACGTTCTTACGCCCTGTCCTCAGCTACCTACGATCCTCTGGAAGTTTGCATCGAGAACTGCGCCCAATGCAAGAAGATGCTCGGTGCCTGGTTCGAAGGCCCCCTCTGCGCCGAGTCCTGCATCAAATTCAAAGGAAAACTGATCCCCGAATGCGAAGACTTCGCTTCCATTTCACCTTTCCTTAATAAACTTTAAGAACATTGGCCATATACGGTATGAACTGTCACGCGGTTGAAACTTGTTTTGTCATTTTTAGCCATCGTTGTGCTTGTAATACTAATCATTGTGTGCGCTATTAAATAGAGGAATGCCCTTTTTTCAAGCAGGGCATTACTCCTTGGGAGTCCAGAGTGATCATGTTACTTCTAGACAAGCATACCGCCACCGCCACCGAGCACAACATAACTTACCAATAGGTGAAATAATCAAATGTGAGCTTATTGTTACAAAAAAAACCATCAGTGTTGCTGTCTTTGACTTTTTTAAGTAATAACACAAATTAACTAATAGTTGGTAATATCATTGCTGCAATTAATGTGTATGTGTATTTTGCTATTATTATGTAGAAATTTTAATATACAGTATGTATTTGTTGTTCAAAATCATCTTAACATTATATAGAACCTAAATAAGTTTCTTCTCGCGACAGTTCATATAAAACAATCCAACCGACGACATACCAAAGTATTTGATACTCTATTTAAATAGCTTTAAGTGTAGTATCGTTTGTAAGTTTTATACTCGTGTGATATACAGGGATTATTATAAGATTGTATCGAAATAAAACGATAGTGTTAAAATCTGTATTTTATTTATTTCATCAATTCGTTGGGAGTAAATGTGTAAGCTAATAACATATTGAACGCTTCGAGCCTAATATTTGTGGTAACTTTGTCAGTAGTTCTTGATTCGATATTTTAGAGACATTATTAACAGCATACCATGCTAATGTGGGTTCTATTCTCAATTACGGTATTCTATTCTGGGGGAACTCCATTAACAAGGAAGATGCTTTTCGAGCCCAAAAGAAGTGCATCAGAAGTATATGCGGACTTAAAAAAACAGAATCTTGCAAACCATCGTTTATCCGACTAAAGATTCTCACCATGCCTTCTCTATTCATTTACGAAACCGCAATTCTAATCAGGAAAGAAATAAAAAACTATGCAACCCTTAAAAGTGCAAGACACAACACAACTCTCTGTATTAATAAATGTAGGACTTCAAAATTTCGTAATAGTGTCTTTGGCATGAGTACAAAGATTTACAATAAACTGCCAGACACTATTAAAAGATCTGATTCTATTAATGTTTTTAAAAAAAGCCTCCGAGAGTTCTTGGTCCACAAATCATACTACTCAATTAATGAATTTATGAATGATACCAACATTGGGAATTGACATATTACATTAGACAAGTATTTGAATTTTTTTATTTTATTATATTGATTTACTTCTATAATTACAATTGACATATTTATTATTCTCATATTGACGGAAATTAATTGAAACAATTTTGACATTCAACTATGAATTCATGTGTATTGCATAATTGTATTCTTTAGGTTAGTGGGTATAATGATAATTATAAATTAATGGTTTAAATAATGACATCCAAATATTTATATTTTCATTTTAATTTTAAGTCTGTGATTACATCAGATTATTGTACGTCTAACCAGGCATGCTACAGCGACACTAACTTTAATTATGTATATGACAACATCTACTAATACCTGTGACAAACAATAAATACATTTGAATTTGAATTTGAATTTGAATTTGAATTTGAATTTGAGTATGTTGAAATCATAATAATTGAAAATGTATGACATGATGTCTGTCGGAAACAACAACTATATAATAACATGTTATAAGCGTTCGTGTTCCGAGCGAGTAAGAGGTATGGAGCTATATAGAGTGTATGGCTCCATCTTTTTCTTGCAACACGAACGCTTATAGCGCGTCGTGGTAGGCCAGCAGACATAATTTATTATAAATTTGTCTGCATATGTTTGTAAGAAATAACATTTATTTTTGTGAAAATCCGAGAGAAAAATTAACAATTAAATTGGTATCGTTGTCGATTACTCATAAGACTAGTAATCTACTAGTTAACAGTTCTAGTCAGACATAACCTCCCCTTCCTCCCAGGGTTGGGGGGAATCAATGGGGATTTAGCGAACGAAAAAAGAAATCAAGTGAGCAACTACTGAGTAAGTACATTATAATTACTAAAACTTGAAGCTGTGAAATACATCTGATTATAATTCTGTCATATAATTCTGTTAATATTATTGTGTGTGGTGCAGTTCACATTATTCAGTGATATACACACAATATTTTTTATTTTATGTCAATATTATTGAGCGCGTGTGATTTGCCTTCCATTACCAAACATCTTGACCCCAGTGACTTCAACTATCTACTCAAATTCATCAATAGGTATTGTTTCTCTCGCAACTTAGGGTCAAGATATATGCCGAAAACTACACATTGATTTATACTTAATACCAAGGTATATAGCGACAGTGGTTACTATTAGGGTTCTAAGAGTTTTGAGTGCATAGTACAAGATCTTCAAAAATGACTAAACCATAGCGTTCGAGCACAAATGTGTAGTAATATTTCACAAATCGGGCGCAAGGTGATGGTAATCCTAAAACATACAAAGCATATCCGAATCTGCGGGTCAAAATGTCGGATATCAAACGCTTTTATTTCATAATCTGACCCCAAGTAACCAAGAAACCGCCGAAGTAACTCATGGTAAATACATGCCGTCTTTCATTCGAGCTCGAAGTAGTAGTAGCTCTCAGTTTACTAGCTCACGATCGAATTAATGAACAGCTCTCACTGAACACTGTTTTATTTAACACAAACATTAAATTAATTACCAGAAAATTTCATAATCACATTTTTTTTTTCATAAAGTCTATTAATCTTAGTCTAAATTTTATCGCAGATAAAGAAATCATTAAATTTATTAGCTTTACAATATAAAATCTTTGCTTACATACTATTAAAGAACTTATTTCTAATTGATTATGGGTCTTGTTCGGGGAGCTCGCCTTTGGAACGCGAGGTTAATCACGAACACAGAGGCCAGTACCTCGAATCGATCGTGAGAAAAGCAAGCTTTTGAGTTTTCAGAAAACACAGATTTTCTATGACGAAAAATATTTTGTCATAGAAACACAAAATTATCTCTTACATTCATGCATGCTTACTGTATTATGACGCATGATGTTGAAAGTGAACTTATATAAATATTATCAGTTTGATGCGATTGACTGCTTTGATAATGTTTTTTTTTTAAATTATGTTATAGAGAAAATACTTTTGATAACATAACAAAATATTCCTAAACTAATTCTCTTTCTCCTTCGTATGTATCATCATTCATTCTTTTTCGTTTGTCCTTGATTAAGAACACAGAGCAAATACAGAGAGGTATTGTAATTAGATTTCACGCGTCACACCTTTTCGGGGTGAAGGGGTGGTGATATGAGATAGACCCCGCAATAGAAAAACTACACACACTATTTCATCACTGTGATACTCTGTTAATATTATTATTTTATTACGATGTCTTCAACACAAAGTGTCGTTATCTAGCATCGAGTAGGAGATACTGAGGCTAAGAGAGCTGTGCCCAAGACGGACGCTAATACTACTCTTAGCCTAATCCCTTGTCTTCACCAAGGTTTTAAACATATATTTGACATGTTAAACATGTCACAGACTTAGTGTGAATGCAAATGTTTTAAACTTGTATACAACTTGTTGGCGATACATACAACGTGAACGAAAGTGTCCGAGACAGTCTCAATCTCAATACATGTATGGTGAAAACGATGGATAAGGCTTCGCCTGCTGTCATTACCTCGTTAATAATCAAAGTTACTTAAGCCGCCTCCTCTCTGCATTTGCTATGTAAGCGACACCCACAGATATAATTTAACATTATTCCGATGTTTAGGCACCATTTTAAGTCGCGCACACACAAATCTTTATAAAATTAAAATTAAAAAGTATTCCTATGAATAACTAAATCTATGAGACAAGCACAACCCCATTTCCTTCTCGCTAGTACTAGCATTGTAGAACGACAGTCAATTAACTGGGACCTCCATTGGCGGTGCAGACGGCTCCACGACTGCGGGTGGCTGATCTGACACTGCAGCCGCTGTAAGTGCTATAATAGAGAAATAATTACTTGAGTATTCAATTAATTTTGTAATACTAAGAATGTTGATCTTATATAAGACATCTTTCTTTTACTTTACCTGAGAGAAAATGGATGGACTTACACTTTTACTAACCTAACTGCCTATGTGGCGTGGCGGGAGTGAACGCGGCCGCTACGCAGGAGGCGCGGGTTCAATCCCCGCTCAGTGCAAATATTTATTTGCATGAATATTGGTATTTGCATTGGTTTGGTCGTGCCTCGTAGAGCATGTTAAGCTATTACTTAATTATTTTTCATATTTTTTTCTAAATGATCGAAGCAATTTGAGCGTGTTTAGGATCATGGACAATAAAAAAATATGAAACATAATTCAGCAAGCATTTGCATATCCTATTTTTCATGTTTGCATAGATAGTTTGGATAAAACTACATACCTTGTTCAATAATGTCTTGTGAAAGTTCCATTGGCTCTGATGTTGAATCAATTTTTGCACTCTCTATTGGCAACTGAAAATGAAAAGAAATAATAAATAGGCAAGTTAATTTATTATTGAAGAGTATACTTTTGCATAAAGCTAAAAAAATACAAAATTAAAATAATTCCTAGAAATGTGTTGCTAACCCAGATGGAATTGTTTGCATGAGAAATGGTGAGCCTCTCTTCTCAGGAACTTGGGCCTAACGCGAAGATGTGGCGAAGCCTTTGCCGTTATTTGACCTAAGCTTGTTACTATTTTAGTACTCGAAAAGTTTATACTAACCTCTGGTGCAACTCTCGGTATTTTCCCAACTTTATGTCTGACACTGAATGGTGCACACTCCTCGTAATAATTGATGACAAAGTCTGGATAGGCCTCGCCCAAATCATGGCCAGGGACCACATCTACATCCAAACAGCCGCGCCTGAAAATTGGTTAAAAGTGTGTAAAAAAATGTGTAAACTAATTTACACAATTAATCTATTAGCTTATTGCAGTCCAGGCCTGGACAAAGGCCTCTCGCGATGTGCTGCATGCGATGCCCCGCTTTATACAGTCTATCCCAGCTACCTTTTTCAGGATGTTGGTTCATCTAACTGGGGGGCATTCCTGGCTGGCCTGTCTTCTATAGGCCTCCAACTTCAACCAAATTGTTTGAAATTACATTAAAATATCAATCCTAGGAAAAATTATGGGAATCAATTTTTTTACGATTCCCCGTCCATCGGCCTGGCAGCCACCTTACTTACTTAATCTTTAGAATTGAAAAAAATATCCGATATTATATAACATCAGACTGAATTGATTCAGTCTATTTATTTAGGTATTGTTTAATGACTGTTTTATTGACTATTGTTTTATGAATTTAATCATTCTATTTTTAATGATAATTATAATTAATTGTAAATGATAATTTTAATTAATTGATTAATTCAATAAAATGTTTACTGCTGTTCCAATAATTTTATGATCAATTTAAGTCTATTTATTTTGATATTGTTTAATTGATAGATGTTAGATTGACTATTATTTTATGACTTTGATAATTTTACTATTATTGATGATGATAATTTTAATTAATTATAAATGGTTATTTTAAGTAACTGTGTGTAATGCATGTTTATTTTCATGGATACTGTTGCATGCCGCAAGACCAAATACATATACTTAGTGATAATTGTAAGAAACAACTTCGTACCAACACTCTACCTGTATTTGCAATATAAATCAATAAATAAATTGCTGTTACTAACCATTTGACTAAAAAGTACAATTTGCCGTGAAATAGTTGTCCGGCCAGGATCTTTTCAGGCGCCAAACCTCGGGCCAGGCCACGTGGTTTGTCGATTTCTTGCAATGTCTGAAAATAGAACTTTCAAGTGAGGCTGATTTGAAAAATTAGTAATAGCTTCTAGTTTCAGGAATCAGGTTCGATTTATATTGACTTGGTTGTAAAAGACCTACTTGCATAATGTTTAGTTTCCATAATGATCACATAGCAAAAGGGCCAAGATGCCAAGTAGGTCACATACACCCAGAAGTAGTATAAATATATTTTCATTAATTTACTAAACTGACTGCACCAGTTCCTTTAGGCTTCACCTCAGAAGAGCTAGAGATGAGGTGGAATTGACCTAGTGTCAAAAACACACGATGTTCCCTCCCACTAACTCAAGTGGCCAGAGAATCTGGTGTGTTCTAATAAGGTCTTTCTTACTGTAATTTATGTATATCCCAATCATACATTGTTAAAAAGTTAAGATAAGAGAATAAAAGTATTACAATTTTTATCCTGAATTAATTTCTGCAATATTTACCTCTCCCTTTTTCTTCTTATCTGCTCTCCTGCCTCTTTTACGACTTGCTGAACTCTCTTCGAATACCGGATCCGGAGTTGGAACTGCAGACGCTGCGGCGGCAGCTGCCGCAGCAGCGGCTGCAGCAGCGGCAGCAGCTGCAGCAGCAGCTGCAGCGGCGGCGGCTGCTACGGCAGCATCTTCTTCTTCTTTCTCCTTTTTCAGCCTTGCATCTTCATATGCTGATATTAGCTCTGGGCAGTCTAGATTGTCTTCTGGTTCCCAAGTATCATCATCACTGAAATCAAAATGAAGTTATCGGTGAATTAATGCAGTCAAAAATGATACTGACTGTTATGGTTGATTCAGTAACAACTAGTGCTACAAATTCGAACTTCATAGATCAGGTGCAAAGAGGTACAGAGTCCTATCAACATCGTTGAGACCTAAGACAGCCTCGCTTGCAAGTCAGTGCATCTGTTAAACAGCAGACAGGGCTCTGGTGCTGGTTTCCCTCTTAAGGCATGAATCCGAACTCGATAGCATACCACAACTGTAGATGCATGCAGCAGATATGTGTAACTCATTGCGGCTTCTCAATGGCCTCCTTTATCCGTACCTAAGTGTAACATGTAATGTATGTGCTGCATGCGTCAGTAATTGTATGCAGTCGGCTTTGGGATCAAGCCTTTAGGATTGGGTGATTGAAAGGAAGTAGCTTCCAGAAAAGCCAACATACCAAAAAAGAACAAAGACATTGGCTCCAAGAGTAAACTTTGGACACAATATAGTAAATAGATCTAAGATTCTAGAACATTCTAGATTCAGATTCTAGAAACAATAAAATAGCAAACCTGACATATTCTAATATAGTTAGTCTAACTAATTTCAGTTATCAAAGCCACAACCATTTTTTTTAAGATATTATTACCGAAGAGCTGAATTCCATAATTCCATACTGAAACTGATAGAGACATATGGGATTAAGCTCTGGGTACTGCCAGCAACAGGAACATAGAAATCCTTCAGAGGTTTCAAAACAACATATTGAGAACCAATTTAACATGTCATATTTTGTAAGCAACAAATATATTCACATGAACCTCAACATCAACTCCATCAGGCAGGAGATCGCTACATATAGCATGAAATACCAAAAAAGGGTTATCAGTACATGCCATCAAACTGGCAGCACAGCTTGCTGGAACAGGTATTGTAAAATTCATGAAGAGGCACACGGCAAACCAGATTTGGGGTCTATCAAAAAATGGAGCGGCTGCCACTGGGTATTTTGTCCAGTCCCCAACATAAATCCCTGAATAGTATCAGCCATAACAGTAGCTCGTTGTTCTTAAAGAGATCGCTTTATTGTATAAATAAACACAAGAGAGAAAAAGATATATAATATTGCCAATGTTGCCCACAGTTCTGCCAGTATGGCATTCTGATTCCATTCCTGTATCATATGGGAACTTATTCCAGGGATAAAAAGTAGCCTATGTGTTATTGCTAGCCTTAATTTACTCCTCCAGTAAACAGCCGGATCTTTTCAGCCATTGGAGCTTGAATGAGTAAAAAGTAAAGATATAAAGTAGGATACTACAAGACAAGTAGAGTAATCTATATACAATACTACATTAACATTGGTTCGTAACTAATAGCATTTTTTTTTTTAATATCTTTCAAATCTTCCATTAGATCAATGCATAACCGCCTTGCCAATTCATACAGTTGCTAGTTACTATTTTTATGGAACTTCCTAGTATTCTGCCCAAAATTTTGATAGCATAATGGCAGCGTATGAAGATGGCATGGCTATGAAGGTCAAAAAAGGTCTTGAATAAATATAGATAAAAAAGTAATCATAGAAAGAAAAACAGAATGTTAAACAAGAAAAAGTACTCACTGAGAATAACCCTTCCACTTCAAAAGGTATTCGACTTTACCATTCTTGACTCTGCGATCTAAAACCTTCTCAACAGAGAACTCTTCGTGTTTCCCACTTTGCGGCCCTGATGAAGGAGCCATTCCTGAGGGAGCATCTATTGGCTGAGTCGCCTGGGCGGTAGACCGGAAACTCAAGTCTGGTTGAGTTAAAGATTCTATAGATTCATCCATAGCTGTAAATAATGTAAAATAAAGTTTTGTTTTTGTTATTTCATGTCTATTGACAAGGTTGTTTGGCATTGTTTGTCGAAGACCGGCTCGATTGATAAGCGGTTTGAGTGCGTTTGTTTTGTTTGATAATAGAATTAGGGATTTTACATACCGTTAACTTTTGTCGTAGAAAGTCTCTTATAATAACTGCCTTTGTATGATTTGTTTAGTGTATATCGTAAAAGAGCAAAACAAAATAATTATTCCATTTGCTTCGCTTTGAGCTTTGGGCTCTAATCAAAGAGTATATAATGCTCTAATATCCACCACAGAGAAGTGAAATATCCATCCATAGACCAGACTATAGATAGATTGAGATACATAGACTTGACTATACGTTTTTTTTAAAGTGGCTTTGGTGGCGTTTGTGGAAATCCTCCTTAATTTCGCCAATGTTATGTGTCAGAAAGACAAATGACATGGCCAAGCAGTGATATGGACCGGTAATTATTCAGTTTTGTGATGTCCCCTTTCATAAGCAACAGTACATATTACGATCTTTTATTTTCCAAAATTCTGGTGATTTAGCTTCGAACAATACTTTATTAAGAGCATCTGAAGTTTTGAACTGGTTTACCACCGTGAAGTAACTGTTCATTTAGGATTCTATCCTCTCCGGGTGATTTTCCCTTCTTCATCTGCTTGAGTGCATGTTTAATCTCTTATAGGCTAAACTCGGGGAGATCTTCAGTTCTGTGTCTAGAGATGTACTCTTGGATCTCTCGAGACAGTAGGTCTCTCTCTCGAGACAGTAGGTTATAAATATGGCTCTGGAGACTGAGAACTGTAGAGCTCCGAGTACAACTTCTCTACTGTGTCGGTTATTCCTTAACCGGCGAATCTGGTTATTGCCACGTTGTTTCCGAAACACTTTAGGACCTTTGTGTTTTTCTATTTTGTCTATAATCAGTCAGTGTTTTCTTTTCCTTTGGAGCTTTCATATAGCATGTCTTAAACGGCCATTAACATTGTTAATGATAATATCAGCAATAACACAAAGTAATTTCAGTTATTCAGCTAAAATATATTTTAGACTATCATGAAAAAAAGTTGACACACAAACATGACACAATATGATGCAAAAAAACCCAAAAATAATACAATTCAAAATATCATTATTTGAAGGAGGTTTTAACAGTTAATACAGTTTTTTCTGTTCTGTGGTTATTACCCTGTTGGTCTGGTGTTGACAGTATACTCCTCCGTTGTTCAAATAGCAGAAACAAATCACTTGACTCAGATGGCTTTAATTTATTTGCAGGTTTTATTTCCTTGATCATCAACAATTGTAAATTATTCGAACTAAGTATTATAATATTTTTAATACAAAATAAGACGGCTTGAAGGTCTTGTAGCTGTGCCATAAATCTGCAATAAAACTTTGCTATCAGCTGTCAGTGTTGTTGTCAAGCCGCGAAAAGTGTCAGAACTGTCAGATTTTAGGTATTTGTTGTCAAAAAATAAATGCGGTTATATTTTGGTCTGGTCTGTAAAAAATAAACAATAATATTATAACCTAAAGTTATTTTCAATAAAAACCAGTCTCTGCATCATTTAGAGATTTATAACTGCTTACAGCAATGGTCAGCGATAGCCAAAGCCCCTTTTCAGCGAGCACAGCATTTTGTGCTCGATGTGGATCCATTTTACCTCTACTTCAAGAGTTTGGTTCAGTCAAGTGCTACGCCTGTAAAGCAAATTATGACGCTGAGAGTAAGCATTGCATATATTTGTTATATATCTTCTAGTTTAGTAATTTTCAGGATCCTTACATCCTTGAGGCCGAAGCCAACCTCACCTTCTTCCTCGTAGCATTAATCCCAGTCGCATCTTTACCAGTCTAACTGCGAATTTGGCTGAACTTCGAGATTTAAAGGCCAAACATTGGACACTACTGGGAAATTGCTAGGAATTACTCATACAAAATGAAGTTTTCATTTGTACATCAATAATAAAATGTAATATTAGGTTGGTGCAGTTGCCATACTATAATTGAATACTTGAGATTATCGTCGTCGGTTGGGTTGCGAAGCTGTCGCCAAGTGAGTTAGGTACTTATCAATACCAACTACTTGGATACATAGCCTGCGACTTCGCTTTGGCCTCCCAGTGAGGCAGAGGCCTAAGGGGTTGTCAATTCTTATGTTCAACTACTTACTAATAATTTAATTTCCTCCTTGTATTTTTTTTTTATAATAACAGTAATTTTAGCCTAATTGAACTCAGAAAAAATATTTACCCATTTGACTTTGCAGATTTCAGTAACCTAAAATTCAAATACACAATCCATTTCAACCAAGTATCGGTAGTGACCCATGAAAATTTATTGAACATGGACGGTCCTGAGGGACCCGTTGTGGAGAGAAAGTGTCCTAAATGTGGTCATGATAGGATGTCATATGCCACTCTACAGTTGCGATCTGCAGATGAAGGGCAAACGGTGTTTTACACATGTATATCTTGCAAGTAAGTGTTTTATTAAAATTAGGCTTCCTTTAGGTAGACTGTGGTCTCCCAAGATGAAGGCCTACGATGGAATCGGGACAAAATATCTTCATTATGATGATATTGGCTTCGGAATTAAAACCCAGGTCAGAAGTACTGGAAACCAGCAGGCTTGAATGAAAAAAATAATGAGTAGAGGCAGCTCGTGAAGTATGTACTTACTTACTTACTTATACGTACATATTTATGGCTTAGTTTTTTAGTTTTGTAGCAGGTTGATGAAGGATTTTTATGAATTTTTGTGGTCGTCAGCTGTGATTCTGTCACCGCTGCAGCAGCAGCAGCGGTGACCAAAAACGATAAACACATGGTTTGAATGTGATGATACTTCTAAAATCTTTGATCTGGTTCAAAGATTTTAGAAGTATCATCATAAGTTATGCTTAGTCCAAGACACTTGAGGTCAAGCCAACGTCTCCTGCAAGCATGAACACCTGCTGATTGACACATATAATTCTGTAAATTAGAGCTTGCAAGCTATGCTGGCAATTACTGCTTTTATGGCAGTCGCTGCTAATTTTAGCACTATGGCAATTGGCACTGTGTAAATGTCATAGAATAATTATATTTCGTAGTTTTATAAGGTTCTAATTTATTTAAATACATCAAATAAATAGTCATTAATGATTATATTTCATAATTTAATAACACAAGCATTCCTTTTCAGGTACAAGGAGACAGAAAATTCATAAAACCTTTTGTAAATAGAATAGACTGGCTTTCAGTAGAAAGCCATTCGGTTCCTGGCTATTGTAGTATATAATTAATATAATGTAAAATATAAGTGGACAAGTTCAAGAACATAACCATCAGTGATATTGAAGAAAGAGTAAAAACAGACAAACTTCTGTGGACAGTCACGAAATACGATGATTAAGGCCGGGTTGCATTACGACGTCCGTACTTTACGCACTGCTAATATAAAATCCGCGAGAGAGAGAGAGAGATTTAGAGGATTTATACACTTATTCAAGTTTTAAAAAGAGTTATATCCGCATGACGAATTATAACTTTACCAGTCCCTATATATATATATATATATATATATATATATATATATATATATATTTTTTTTTTTTAAACAAACTTCGGCGTTATTTTATAATGGCGTCTTAGTGTTAAATGTGTTGAAATAGTTTTACGCTATTTTCTATCAAAGCAAACATTCTGAATCGTGTTTATGTCTCTACACTTCCCTATACGGTTTAGCCTACTTTATGAATATGATTTTTGTATATGGCGCAATTTGCTACGGGTATAGTAATGATATCTCAAGTAATGGCTTGATGTTCAAAATGATCATTTTATTTTTATTACAATAATAAAAACCCTAATGTGGTGCCCATTAATTTTCATCCAGTTTATGATTTACAAATGGGTACAGCCTGTTATCAAGCTTGTTTCGATCTTTTGAGCATCAGTCGGGTTTTTTATTTTAATAAAGCAATACATTTAAGTTACAACATATGTTTATTTTTGTACTCGCCTTCTAATTTCCTTTATCTTGATGTGAAACAAAAATTGACAACATAGATTCTGGCACCAAAAGTTCACCGATATAGCTTCTTTCACATTTAATGTAGGTACCCAAGAACACTTGGACAACAAATCCCTTCAATTTGAGAGTGGTTCAAAAGATATGAGTTAGTAAAGATACAAGAAACGCGCGAAAAACATAACGTTTGTTTTCAGTCGGGTAAAAACGACTGCAACCCGGCCTTAAGTATTGTGATCCAATAAGGCTTGAAACACAGGCGCGTTACCTACTCGGTCGTTAGATCGGTCGGTAATACACATGCGTTGATAATATATCATTCTGTTTTACTACATTATGCATAACGACGTGGCTATAGAGAGGGAAATGTATACTTTACGCTACTATCTGCTTTTTTTTTCTAATTCTGTCTATGTCAGAGAATTGTCAATGGCGCAAGATTAAATAAATTGCAGACAAGATACCAACAGGTTATACAATATTTCCAGTTGTCATACACATAATGTAACGTCCGTCGTGTACAAAACGTGTAAAAATGTTTCACAATTTTGCCGCAAGGTGGCGCTAATTCAATGTCATACATATTACCGTATCCTTATCATCGGTGAATATGAGAAAAGCTCGCACACTCTGGTTCTTTTACAGAGATCGCCATTGCACACACATTGGTACAGTCGCCTTTGCAAACCAGCTTACACTAGAGAAAAACACATTAGCTGTTGAAGAAATTCAGTCATTTAGTGTTGACTGAAAATTGGCTAAATTGATTGAGAGCTAATTTATTGTTTCGTTTAGGACATTGGCTTAACTTTAATTAGGCCAATTTTCAGCTGAGAGGAAGGGACCGAATTTGTTTCTTTTTTTAAAGAATATTAGCAACTGAAATTACTAATTCCGCCAAATAAGCTCACTTGCTTGTGCTAGGAGTGGGTACACGTAGGTAGTGTAATGGCCAGATTCGAACCCGGGACCTCTCGATCGTAAGGCCGACTCCCTAACCACTAAGCTAGCGACGCTTCAAACCGTGTGTTTATGGTTTTGGTCACCGCTGCTCACCCTGTTGGGGCGAGCAGCGGTGACAGAATCACAGCTGACGACCACAAAAATTCATAAAAATCCTTCCTTAATCCTTATTTATGTGTGAGTCTTCTTGAACATGTTTGATGAAAATCGGTTGACTCGTTTAAAAGTTATGGGGGGTGAAAGTGCGGAAGAACAACAAAATGTCTGCAAAAATATTCAAGTGTTCAAATGAAAGCGCATCACGTGCACATTACAAAATAATATGTTCAATGGAAACCGGTTGAGCTGCGAAAAATCTCTGGGGGTAAAGTGAGGAAAATACCCAGTGTCTGCAAATATATGTGTGTTGGGGAATTTGAGCAACCCAAAACCAAAAAGTTGAAAATAAAGTATGTTGGCTAGCACATTTACTTCCCTGGGTCAGCCGGGGTGCGAGGGATATGTCGCAAGACAACCTCACCTTCGGCCTAGCACCACGACCCACAGACGGCGTGCGGTTTAGTCGGTTCGAGTCCGACATAACCCACCCCTCCGGCTCCGGAGGGGCGGGTATCCGTGGGGATTTCCCGCACGTAAAAAAAAAAAAAAAAAAGTTTAGACAGATTTATAGATTTGACAGATTGTCTACTCTATACAATATTATCTATTCTGTGAATAGAATTGAATAATAACCTCGGTGACGTAGCTATATAGCGATCGATTACTACATCGGAGGTAGTGAGTTCAATTCCCGCTTAGTTCAATTGTATTTGTATTCATGAATGTCTTTTTGCATTGATCTGAGTGTTTTATCGTACATATATATGTAATGTACAGTCGTAAAAGAGATACGGTTGCGCTTTTCATATAAAGTTGTATGTAAAGGTGCAACCCATGATTAGGCATTTATGGTTTCAAAAGGGTAGGTATCTGTAATGATTAGGTTCGGTTGGGTACCTATGATTATTAATTAACAACAATTATTATCAACAATTTAAATTGATGACATATTTCACCAATTTCACATCAATAATGATTCATAATATACAATATTTTAACCATTTTACGTCTTTATACAAAACTGTTAAACATTACAAATATGAAATCAGAAAATGAAACATACAATATGGCCCCTTTTAGACTTGCAGATTTGGTTATGGGTCCCAGAAAAATATGGCAAATAGTGCCCTCGAGGTGTAGTATTTAGATTACAAAAATAATATGACTGTAGCGTTTCTAGGTCATCGTGAACTTGGTGACCAAATTGATTCGGTTCGAATTTTCTTCGAATTATGGAATCCGCCTGTTACACATATTCCTACTGGTATATCCCTTCAGGTAGGGAAGAAAGGATTTTTTTTTTACTCTTAGGGTTTTTTTACGTGCGGGAAATCCCCACGGATACCCCCCCCCCCCCCTTCAGAGCCGGAGGGGGAGGTTATGTCGGACTCGAACCGACTAAACCGCACGCCGTCTGTGGGTCGATGTGCTAGGCTAAAGGTGAGGTTGTCTCGAGACATATCCCTCGCACCTCGGCTGACCCAGGGCCATTCCTCTCGGTCTGGCCCTCCTCGGGACAACTCTTAGGAGGGGTATAGTGATATTTTACTTCCACATATTTCTACTAAGTTATAGTACAAGTAGAAAAACGATGGAATCCTGGCTGATGTGTCGTTTTTTCATAGGGGGTTGGGTTTAGCCGGCAGTTACTCCCGTAAAATCCAAGATAAACCAATCGGAAGGATGAGCAGAAGAGCGGACTCCGGGCTCCAAATAGTACAATCAGCATAGGTAATAAGATAACACCTTTTCATACGACTCTACATGAAAATATATATTGCTTGAAAATGTTTTAAAGCATGCTAACTTTTCCTATAGATTTACATCGAAAGAAGTCAACATTCAAAACGGGGGTTAAACCCGCACCCAGTCCTTTCCAGCGGGAATATTCTGACCCATTGGGTATTTGGGTGACTAGTTAAATTAGTTACTTTTCACTAAACGTCAAAACGGAAACTTTTAAGGAGAATTGTATGAAAAATTTATTTGTGACGTCATAGTTAAATAGTTTAGGTGGATGATTAAATATAAATTAAAACGATAAAATAAGAAAGCAACGCAACTGTTATCACTATTATAAAATTCAAAATCTAATAAGTACAGCTAATTTTTTTTTAATAACAGGTAAATAGCCCAATTGGTCTACTTGAACTATTTGAAATACTCTCTTCGTCTTATGAGCACAGTAAAGAATGGATGCGGGGTCAAGTCACGTCCTGCCACCCTAGACAAGTGGCAATTCTTTGGCCAGCGTATGGTAGAATATAATGACGAATGCATTAGATGCGTTTACACGTAAAGGATTGAAACGAAGGATTTACCACTCGCCAGTCCAAAACGAACTCATCAGTTCGGAGCGAACATGTAATATTAGCGACGCGCCGGGAACGACAGTTCGATCTGGCGGTTGGCGCGTGCGCATCGCATCACAGTTTTATACGCGCTCAAGTAGGTGTAAAAGATATTTTCGCGAAATGTCGGCTTGGGGCGCGGAGGCCATTGTACAGTTCATAAATTTGTATTTGGTATGTATCTATATCTTCGCCTATATTTCTTCTCCCATATACGATGTCTTCTGGTGCTGTCCAAACCGACTACGAACCCAATCAGCGCTACTACCACATGCGATTCCGTTATTAAACAATACAGGAATGTGTGAAGATTTGCCATTCCAAAACTGTGGTCATAATTTAGTCGCAATATATCACCACAGTTCGATCTGCAGTCCCAACCGATAGATCGAACCGGCGGTTTGGAACGCGGTCCCGATGCGCGGTTTAAAACTGTCATTCCAAAACCCTGGTCATAATTTAGTCGCAATATATCACCACAGTTCGATCTGCAGTCCAAACCGACAGATCGAACCAGCGGTTTGGAAGGCGGTCCCGATGCGCGGTTCAAAACTGTACGTGTAAACGGCACTATTGTATTTGACGTATATGACAGTCGCATACATTCGTCATTCTTTTCTACTTTACGCCGGCCAACGAATTGCCACTTCCCTAAGGAATCTGAATGGTAATTTTTTCTGATGTACATCCATAAGTGATTACTCCTACTACTTTTCCTAGGATAAAAAGTAGCGTTTGCTTAAATTCGTATGCTTAATAACCACCCACATATTTTCTTAATACTAATCTTGTCCACACAGTAGGTATATATTTATTCAAGCCGCAGGTGAAACTTACAGTTTCACATTCAGCACGCACTACCGCCGAAGAATCTATGCATTTTTTTTATCAATTAGAAAGAGACAGTCTTATTCCGCTGCGCGGGGAAAAAGAGAAAGGTGATGGGTTTTGATCGAGAACGTCGTGGAGTCGAGATGAGGCGGTAATTAATTTGATCAGTACATTGCTTACGTATGGGTAGTGATGTGGACGTTCGATAAATCGATACTTGTTCGATTTAGTATGTCGATGTGGAAAGAGTCATCGTATGTACAACGGACGTAGTATATTATGTTGCCTATCTTAAAGAACCTTGAGTAATCTGAGAACTGAGTCGCACTCAAGGAACAGGTACCTAAAAATTAAGCTAAAGTCAAAGATAATGAGTACAAGTGACTTCTTAATGTGTTTACTTTGAAAATTTATAGCAGAATATTAGTTTGTATAAACTCCTGGGTAAGTGTCTTTACTTCGCTGGAGTCTTGTAAATTAAATCGGCTATAGGCATCAATGAAACACATTCGTCAATAAATTAATCAAAGTGTTAGAATTGTTATGAACAAAAAGATAAAGCATTGTCAAATAAATTTCTGTACCTTACGTACACTTTACACACGAAGGGTCAATGTGAGTCAAACGGGAAACTTTATCTCCAATGTTAGTGAAATGATAGAGTTGTTGGACGCCCACGGGCACTCTCAAGTTTACGATTGGCGTGTAGCCTGGATGTTATTCAAAGTATCGATATCGATGATACTTTCCACCTGTCACTAAGCGCGGGGGCCGGGCGGCAGGTGCAGGCCAGACGCGGCGGCGCGCCAGTCTCTCGCGGCCATCGCATCGAACACACGTCGCGCGCACGTCCTACCTATACTATTATCGACACGTGCGTGGCGCAACCCTAATTTGTTGTTCTAAATTTGTATTGTGTTGTGTGGACTGTGTAAGGGTGGGATTAGACGCCTGTATTATTCCGGTAAGTTGTTTCAGAAAAGAAAGTTTTATTATACTCGGAAAGTTATTTGGGTTATGTTTTGGTTTCAGTGTGATAATTCAGAAATGCGTTACCAATTGGTATATGAACGTGTTATGAATGTAAGCGATGGTGGAAATCTGCTTTTCGTCTTGCTTTTATGTATGTCCGTGTCTTAAAATTTTGTTCTGTGAAGAAAAAAGCTAATAGTTTCATATGGACTCTTTTATACTTTCATATGAGTCGTGCAAAAATTTGACGGGTAACGCTCATAGATTTGCTAGTATCACAATCAATTAACTCGTCCCAGATTCGTCTCTCGGAGCACTAAACGCGCAAACTCACGTTGTTAAATATTATATACAATAATTTATTAAGACACTCATATTCTGCGACGGAAAGATCCGTTTTGTTAGCGATAAAAGATAAGCTGACAAGGGGAAAACACGGTACGTTAAAGGCGCGTACAAAAGACATCAACGCGCCACGCATGCGCAAGCGGCAATGTCTGTGTCAGTAGTTTCATGTACAGTTTTGTACACAAGCTTAGAACATGGGAACAGTACGGCTTAGTTACTACTCTCTGTGTTAAGAATTAGAGATTATTATATGTGAACTAAAGTACAATTAGCTTGTGAAAGTGATTGCTGCTTTGGTGGTCCTGTTAAGCGAAAACAGATTGATAAGTATAATATTGTTTGTAGGTACTAACTGCCCGGATTTTTCGGGCAGTTCCCGGAAAAATAGTATATATAGCTACCCTATCTTGTCCCGTTACTGTCATTTTATGGGTGTTAGTTGTTATAAGAATCAAATATGTGCTTCTATGTATCCTTCTGGAACTTTATTTTCGGCTGTTCGAGTGGAAATCTTTTCATTAGTGGAATTGTAGGGAGGAGTAGTCCCGTAAGTACACTCGACAAAATCGATAGTATCCCACCTTAACGTACAACTTAATATGTAAAGGTGGGATACTATCAATTTCGTCGACTATACGTAGTGGGCTATGACAGTTGTTATAGAAATGTAAAAATGCATACTATATTTTTATTGGTAGAGTCATGCCTTATTTAACACTATTAGAGTGATTCAATTAGCTTTTCATGGTGTATGAGGATGGGCTCCACCTAGATTTTAGGAGCTGAAGACAACTTCACGTAAATTGGTATATCTGCTAATTGTTGCCGCTCGAAGATCGTATCATATTTTATGAATGTAAAAAAAAATGGTCTGTGCTCAGATGAATTGTTTGACATGATGCCCACAGCTGCATTTTATCATCGCACCGCTTGCCATAGGCACGGAATTCATCCTCAAACATTTTAACCGGAAATGGTACGAGCCGTACTGTATGAAAGGAACTTCATCCCACGCACACTCATCTTGTGGAATGAACTTCCTGCTGTGATTTTCCCAAGTGACTACAATATGGGGTTCTTCAAAAAGGGAATTCGAAGGCAGCACGATTGTGATGCCCCTGGTGTTGCAAACGTCCATAGGCCACGGTAACCGCTTCCCATCACGTGGGCCTTGTGCTTGTCTGCCATCTAAGTGGTATCAAAAAACTCACATTTTGGTAGAATGGTAGAGCCAGGCATCACTTCAGTATCTCGATCGGGGAAGTACCGTCCTCCCAGTGAACATAGACGAATAATTAATTAGTCCGCTAACTTTCCTACAAATATAATTCCTCTTAGGTCTTTCCATCACTTTCTGTAGCTGGTAATTAGTGCGTGATGTTGCTCATAAGTCACGGTAACCGCTTAACATCAGGTGGGCTATGTACCGGGTTACTACCGTTGCTTTTCACTCCGTAAACTTACTCTTCTGTGGTTATTGTACGACAGAATTAACATAGGTGACCCACTAGAGTGCCCAACATGATTCTTGCTAATGATCACGATATATCAAAACTACCAGACCTCGTCCGAACCCATTCAGATTTCTCCTTCTATATCAAAGAGCGATTCAAACTTTTCTTATCATAATCAATTTGAATTCTTCTTTTCTTTCTTTTTCAAAATGGCCTCTGTAGCTAATTGCCGCAATTTTGCCAATGTCAAGTAAAATGTATTATACAATTGTTAATGGCGAGACGCCAATGTCAAGTGTACCAGTGATATATTAGAATTGACTTGAGTTGAGTTATTGATTATATTCACGGCAGAATAGAATTTGGGCCACCCATTCTCTTCCCATGTGGTGTCGTACAAGGCGACTAAGGGATAGGGCTGATTAACTTTAACATCAGACAGATATGTACAGCCCAGACTCAGTCTCATGGCTCGAGTCAACAATAGTGTCCGGAATACGGCAATAGGCTCACCCCCTATTACGTGGGACCGAATACAGATTATTGAAATGTAGGTGTTAATTCACATCTGCCTAACCCTCCAGGGATAAAGGCGTGATATTATATATGTATGACTATATTAGTTGAGATTCTAGACCTACAAGTCTCTTCGCAATAATCTTCAGCATTTCACGAAGTCGGCATAATTTATTGTAGTCAGTTACCTTCGATCGAGTTCCCAGCGACTAACAGGTAGACCATTAAACATTAATCTTTCGACATAAAGTTTATTTCTAATATGATTTAATGCACATTAAATTTGCCTATGAACCCGTAAAGGTATATATTACTCGTTGGTAAATCGCGTATTTGCACACACGGAGTTATTATATTTAAAGGAATTGGTCTTAAACTTCACTTGTAACTAACAAGGGTCGTAAAACACTCATCTCATCAAACAATCATCGCAAAGTCATATATGGCATAAACAATAACGTCACATTACAATATGTTGGAAATTTTAAGGGGAACAAGTTTAGAAGTATTCCCTACAGAAAAGTATGGAAAGAGTAATTATATTGTTGTAGGAAATGTAATGTAATGTATGTGTAATGTGTACTTAACTCCGTCACTTTACTAAATAATATATGTTATGATAATGTGTATTTTTATAAAATACACTTCTAATATACACGCATAAGTATGTTTTGCAGTTAATAAACTTAATAGTGACTGACAGTTACCAATTGTGTTCCGAATTATGTTGAGCATCTTCAATTTAACACATTATTAATAGTTGTATAGCCTAAAACTTCTACTAAGTTACCTAAATACATTTTTAGATTTTTCTTGATTTCCCTTTATGCCTCCTATGTCATTATTTCCGAAAAACACCTCAAATATATTCGTACTAACAAAAACGCCCACTTACTAAAAATATACGGCACCAAACGGTATAATAAGAAAAGATTAATTCTATTTCTGTAGAAATTAAAAATTCAAATTGGGCACAAGTTCTAGAAACCAATTTAAAGTTTGTTATTCGGATTTGAATGTTTCACATTTTCTTAAGCGGGCTTTACGTAGATTCTTATTTTTTTAAATTTGAGATAAGTTAATAATTTAATAACAAGGAAAATAATACAGATATAAACAAATATACAATATATTCACGCCTGTAAATGGCATAGAAATAGATGTCATATATATCATATGTCGTATTTGGGCTCGAAAAGCCCAGTTAATAATAAAAGACCCACGGAAAATATCGAAGTTTTAGACTGGAAAAAACGGACCCCCAGACTCCGAGATGAAAGGTTCGGAAGCGACTGGGATTAACGCTAGGATCTTCATCCTAGCGTTAATCACCAATAATAAAATACGCTATTTGCTTATTGAGTGTTTTATTATTGATTAAATGACTACAATGATTACAGACTTTAAAATTAAACTTTATAATAACTTAAAAAGCATAAACGTTTATGAAGCTGAAATGGAAAAGGTTCTTTGTCAATAAAATTATTTTCTGGGATACCACTGATTAATAATCTTCAGATATCACAATATATGTCTTTTTATTCATTGCTATAGAAACTTCTAGCATACTACTCACATAAAAAGAATATAAAAGGAGGCTTTATACGTTTCCCGGTCATAAAACTACTATTAGCTACTTCATGATTGTACTTATATCTGAATGATGGCTATTAAAATCAACATTGAATATCAAATCATTTAATTTTAAAAGTTACCAGCATCCCTGCGTGGTTTCACTCATGTAAGTTCTTATCCCGAGGGAATATCGGAATTAAAAGCAGCCTTCCTTACTGATGCTGAAAGAATTGTTGAAATCAGCCCAGTAGTTTATTGAGTTAATGGATATAAACAAACAAATTTATAACCGTTTATACTTTATATACAATAATGTGGAGGGGTATTAATACGATCATGGTATACACATCTTAGGAGGGCTAGACCGAGAGGGATGGCCCTGGGTCAGCCGGGGTGCCAGGGATATATCGCATGACAACCTCACCTTCGGCCTAGCACTACGACCCAGAGACGGCGTGCGGTTTAGTCGGTTCGAGTCCCGCATAACGTCCCCCTCCGGCTCCGGAGGGGTGGGGTATCCGTGGGGATTACCCGCACGTAAAAAAAAGGTATACACATCTTTTAACTGTCTGACGTTACGACCAAGATACACCAGTCTTAGTTATAGACTGACTGGCTCAGTGGTAGTGCTTATCATTAAATGCGAAAGTTTAAAAGTTAGCAGTAAAACGAATCTTTCGTATTTATAATAATACTAGCTGTTACCCGCGGTTCCGCCCGCGTGGATGTCGGTTATCGCGACCAAACATAGCCTATGTCCTTTCTTAAAGGCTAATCTACCCCTATACCAAATGTCATCAAAATCGGTTCAGTGGTTTAAGCGTGAAAACGTAACATACAGACAGACAGACATAGTTACTTTCGCATTTATAATATTAGTATGGGTAACTTAAGCCTCGACGTGTCTACTGAATATGTAGTTGGATAATAATATGCCGAGGAGAGATTCAGTCCCTGTTGTGTGGTCTCTCTGTATAACGGTTTGCATTCAGAGCATTGTTTGACATGAAGCCCTCGGCTACTTTTTGCCATCGCACTGGCCGCCATTGCTGTGGACTCACCATGACAAACCAGATTGGTCGCGTATCATGCGCTTTGAAAGTGATTTCGGATGCTCAACTTGTTGCATTACCTTACTTTTTGTAGTTTTCTTAAGATACTACAATATAGAATTCTTCAGTATGTCACTTTTAACAAACAAAACATTTTTTTAGGCTAAGACGACCTCAGGGCTCGTAGCTCGCTTACTCCCTCCACCGTTTGATTAGGTTTAAACGGCTTAAATGGGAGTAAGTACCATCTGACCCCCAGCCCTGAGAGGAAAGCTCGCATCACAGCCTCGTCCGTTTATCAAATATATATATTGGGCCAATGTCCTATATTATAATTCTTTTTCATATGAGTAGCAACAATATATGATACTGTCATTATGCTATGGTCTTATCGTTCAATCTTCGTGGAATCAACTACTATAAAACGCACGAGTGTACAACTCCTTACACAGGCTTTCACAGGTTCGTCTGTGAAAACATTCATGATTAAGTATAAAATTGGTAACCAGTAAATTGTTCAATCAGCAATATAATTAATCGATTAGCTCCGAGACTCTTAATTGAGTTTATTAATGAAAGTTAAAATTACTGATTTGAAACTTTGGGAAACATTTCAAGATGAGTATCTCATATTTAAGACATTTAACGTACCTACATACAGGTTAAACATACCTACATTTAACATGGTACTTACATTTCGTTTTAGGTTATTACAATTACTGTATATCTGATCACAGTACATAATGTTTAACTTAACACAATACGATATATTTTTGGCCTTGTTCCGTACAGTGATATAACTGTAGGAGCGGTCTAATGACATATCTTTTATCATTACATGAAATTGGAGTAACTGTAACTTAATATATAATTAGAGCTGTCTCGTTACTTGAAACATTATGGTTAATGTTAATCTTTCACGCATCTTACTCGTGTTTGCAATCGCAAAATAGCGGAATTCAAGTCACTGAAATTTAATTAAATATTTACTTAGCGTACCTATGACGGTAGATTAAAAACTTTTATGCAATTTATATATATATAGGTAGCAGTATCTTTATACGAATCAATATATTTTCAAACACTCACACTTATATATTGCCGAAGGGATAGGCAGATGTGTATCATTTTGTTAACCGTGTTAGGTTATTTATTAGGCGATATTCAACCTGTTCCTTTTTTATGACGACTAGCAAATAATCACCAAAAAGTAAACGCATCGCCTTCTCTAAATTATTAATGACTTAAAGAGTAGTCCTCTTCATTACCATCTAATTATAGAAACAATTTAAAAAAAAAACAGTACTATCATCAGAGCTCCGAAAGCTTTTCATTTCTTCAGGTCTAAGCTATACTAAAATTATCTCTATCAAAAAGTTTAACCACAGAGAACTCAGTCATATTAATGTAGAACACTATCACCTCTGCAAAATTTTGGCCAAAAGCTATCAAAAGTACAAAAGTCAATCATTGTGTAAATAAAAATGATTAGTAATTATATTACTAATTAGGATCACGGATATAGTTCTCATTTAGGTATTATATCGCACTGTACCCTGGGCCGATGGATTTAGATTTTATTATTAAGCGCATTTCTTCAGAAACAGCGAGCCTAGTATGACATGTATAAGCAATTCTTTCGGGCAACTGTTCAGAGGGAGACAGATGGAGATTTTCTTTCTTTCTTATTTTTTCTTCGGCAGCGTGAGTGTGACGCCCCTGGTGTTGCACACTTCCATAGGCCACACTAACCACTTTCCATCAGGGGGACCATTTGCTTGTATGCTACCTAAAAAAAAAACTACTGTAGTTTCGAGCATGGGTTGACTTTATGTCTTTCAATAGTCTGTAAATATCAGGACCTTTATAAACAGCGTGAGAAAAAAAGGTGGATGAGACGAATTGGATGAGGAAGTAGTAGGATCGGGAATGAACTTTGAGGTTGACCACATAAATGTAGGTACTAATTATGAAAGGAAATTCTGCATTGATGCATTGAATGAATTACAACTTGAGTAACACAGAACGTTTGCATATAAATTATTGTCATATCTTTTGAGTACTTGAAAGTAAGTGCAAATTTTACACATTATGTACGTCCGAGTGTTACATTGTAACTATCATGAAAACAGGTTTCAGTCTCAACAAAGTTGCACGTATGGTGTAGGTACGACTACATATTTCATCTAGTTGAAACTTAACAAAAACGTACCTTTCCTTATTCTATAGGTACAGTGAACTCGTACGCTGACATATGTTAGTGACTTTTGCAAGTAGGTACGATGATTGCATACTAGCAGTTGTTCAGCATCAGTTGAACAATTTATTTGTAAAAAGGGTGATGTTGCAGCACTTTTCAAGGATGGTTTACTCAGTTACCGTGCGATTTTATAAACATTTAAGTTAAGGTTAGAAGTTCTAACAATAGTTTCCTATTTTAATTGATTTGAATACTCAGCATGCAAAATGCTTTAAAATTTCATTCAAATACTACTACTACTACTTCCAACTATTAGGAAATCTGTGATACTACTTTTGTTAGAAGTACAGCTGTATATTATGTTATTCCTGATCCTTCGAGCCGGGCAACTCGTATTCGACTTTTAAAGTTAGGTTATGACAATTCGACTCAATATGATTGACGGCACAATTTTACGTGAATTAAGCTTTGTACGTGTAGTTTCCTACTTCAAAACTGCATCATGAATATTTTTAGAAGGCATAAATTTGTTTTACGCCACTTAGTTATCAGACAAACACTCCACCCACCTGATGGAAATTAATTACCTTTGCCTATGGATGTGTGAACACTACAAGTGCAGAGAGTTTGTGTGCCGTCAGTGTGGAAGACGAAGCAGAACAAGTCTGGTCTTCCCACTGACAGCACAAAAACTCTCCAGTAAGTTAGATACAATTACGCACACAGCATGTTTAATCATTTGCGGTATCCCCCGCGTTGACCTAAGACTCTCTTCCACTTCAAGATACAGTGTAAAATGCTAATTGGTTTGCTAATTCTCGAAAAAGCCGGTTTTAAGGCGGCATATATCAACCATCCGAGCATGAGAAACCTTTACTAACTTAAGTGGCTGTTCTAAGTTATGATAGCGGATTTTTATCTCATAGATATGATCTGTTATAATTGTGACGATTAAACCCAAAAAGAGCTAGCATGTTGGTCTTTTCTTCATTGTTTTCTGTTCATAATAATTTTGTAGACATCAATATTGTTAACCATATACTTTGTACAAACAATGGGAATCTATTACGAATAACAGGAGTCGGTACATTTGGCTACAAGCTTATGAAACGATTCTTCATTTGTACATCTGCGAGATTCGAAGTAAAGAATTAATGTTATCTGATTAATACATTGTTTATGAGTCGTATTGTTTCAATAAATTACCTTTTGTCGGCTATCAACTTACATTCAATCTTTTCGAAAGAGACTGGACGCTCTTTGCGGAAATTCTGGAATTTGCTTTCATTTAAGTATACATAATATGAAGTCATATTAGTCAACGTATGTGTTGTGTCCTCTAGAAGAGTTGAAGATAGATTTATTATTCTATGACTTGCATATAATACGCAGTTTCCTAAAATCCCAGTTTTTTTTAAATTGCTTTCCGGTAATTCTTTTCTTTTCAAAATGTTAAAGTATGGGTTTACTTTAACTTTTTTTTTTTGAATCTATAAATCGATTAGAAAAAGATTACAGAAAAAAAAATTGAAAATAATTGAACAAAATACATGTATTTTTTACCTTACCTATGAACATAATACAGTAGCTATAAACCTTTATCGACATTTTTTGAATCGATAACCCTCTGACTCGAAGGTGGAGTCAGATACTCACATACTTCAATCATTAAATATTCCTCTCGAATCAACTTTCTATCACATCGGTTTTCACATTTCAATATTAGAGTTATTCAAATTATGTATATCATTAACCAGTAAGTGTCAAAACACAATCCAATGTAATTTATATTTGGGAAATCTGACATTATTCATGAGATAAGTAGAATTTATTACAGGTTATTTTGAATGGGCAAATAAGATTATGCGGACGTCAATTAGTGAGAATATGGGAAAAAGGTAATTACCACCATAATGGGTTCGTGTTCATAATTTTCAATGGAAGTGGTTGTTTGCCATTATCTATGAAAGCAAACCAAGTTTTTTTTTTAATTATGAGTCTCTCAAGTCGCAATTAATAGGTTTGAAAGTGGAGTTTAATAGCGTGGTGTATTTAGGCATAGTGCAATTGCTAGACATGATCGAGTTTTCGTTAGATCTTATTCGATATTAGTGCATGTCTAATGCTTTATTATGTATATAGAGTAGTTAAAACAAATAATAGTTTTATATTTTATAAACACAAACTTAACGTTTTTACCACTCTATGAAGGTACCAAAATATCAGTCTACTGTACCTACGATATAGAGAAACAGAAGTTCACAGAACTCAGACTCATACTCTTCAAAAGCCAAGTATTGAATATACTTATACCACGAGCGTAATTGTATAAATATCATTTAACGCGAAAGTTTTCAAAACTGTACTTATTATTTCTTCACACCGCAACAACAACTGGAATCTTTTCAGCTGTTTCACAAATAGAACCGTTAACAATGTTCGCTTGAACGTAATCTTAAAACATTATACTATTAACACATATACCTAGTCATAAGACGAACTCTCACTCGCATGCAAAGGTCGCTACAGTTGGTGTTCGGGTTCCGTATCTATTATATTTTCGTGAGTTTTTAATGCCAAATTCTTTTCTCAATGGCTATTGTCTTGCGAATATCGCTGTAAATGTAAAAGCAATAAATAATCTTCAAGTTATTAAGTGTTTCTACTGTAACGTAGGTAGTTACAGTACTCAATAATGTTTCAACATTCGTGCTATCATAAATTCACTCTTATTTTGATATCGAGCGGTAGAGAGTCTCGGTGATGACCGAGACTTTCTACCGCTCTCAATTTCCGAATAGAACATTAGTTAGTTTGGAATACCTATGGGTTTAAGTCCCATCCTGATTAGTGATTATTGACGTTAACTTAGTATAGTTTAATTAATAAATAGAATAGACTTGAGATCCTCTGATCTTTAAAACATATAATACATATGAAACACAACCGTAACTCCTTTGTCGACTGTACTTCGTAACATAAGACTACCTCATTGTGACGGAACCCTAAATATTGCGGTATGCGCGCTAGCGGAATTCCATAAAATCATGATTAATTTATTAATGTTATACTGCTCATCGTGGCTCTCTCCGTTAAATGGGGCTTACGCTTGGCTGCTCGAACTGCGTATCCTCTTCGGGTGTATTACCGTTTAGTTATAATCGTACGACTCTCAGCTGCTGTGATAACACACGTATAATGGTTTTAGATTGTTACTCTTCTTACTACTAATACTTACGATTACCTACTAATACTTTACTACTTTTCTTATTCTATAGAAGAATTGGGCTTAGGTAAAGTAACATGACGATGCTTAAAGATTCACTTTCTAGTAAATTGAACTGAAAACATAGTTGGATAGATACTCCTTTCGATGGCTCATGTCCAGAGCCATCTGTAGGATTATTTTTTGATTCGAAATCAGGTCTTCTTTAATTGTTTAAAATAAAAAAAAGATTCTTTAGAGAGAACACGGAAAAAGAATATAAAAGACTAGAACTGGAAACAAGAACTTTAGCGTTTCAGTTCCTGTCCATTTTGGTTACTCCACTGTCACCTCAAAGACAGATAAAGGAACATTTTAAATTGGTTTGGGCGAGGTCTGGAAGCTTAATGTTCACAGCATTACCCCTGTAAGGCAAAGATCGTGGGTTCAAACCCTGCCTAGACCGATTCAAACCTTTTCTATTTTAATCAATTTAAAATAATTTGTCACCTTTGATTAATGGCAGATAAAATGTACATGCAAATTCAGAGATTACAATCTTTGTGCAAATTAAATAAATCTTTTTTATCTTCAATATAATCATTTAATTTCTAGGTGAAATACACTGCCAAATGTGAAATACGTTACCTAAACCTGTCCTCGATAGCTGTTCGTAAGAATTAAAATAATATATGACTTCGAATTTGCCCTAAGTAGTGTGGGAATGAGAATTTCAAGTATCCATCATAAGTTCGTTCCTTTTTTAGAGAGGACTGTCGCGGGTTCTAGTCCTCCTGAATAGTGACTTTTTCCTACTTAAATTTATTGGAAAATGCATAGATAGGCATAGAGCCAGCTCAGTAGATCAAAAATAATTAATGTTTAAGTTGATTCATTTCGGACTATACTGAGTAGAGTACATACAAACTCGCAATCGCGATTAAGGGGTTACGAGTATCATTTTTTATGGGACTAATATTACTCGCATTCATTCTACTGTGACATAAAAGGGCCGAGTAATGACACACAAGAAGTTTTCTTTCATACCACTTGGATGGCAGGCAAGCACGGCCCACTTGATGGAAAACGGTCATCCTGGCCTATGGACGTGTGTATTACCAGGGGCGTTTTACTCGCTCTGCCGACATTATAAGAACCTTCTAACGCACTTCTTGAAGAACCATATGTTGTTATCGTTTAGAAAAAGATCCCAAGAAACGATAAAACTGCTTTAGAATCCGCATCAAGGTTAGTAATACTCGTAGCGTTAGTCCAACGTCTAAACAATTAGACTACCTTAACATAGATTCTATTTATACATATTTATAGAAGAGACGCCAGCATTTCACAACAGCAATTCGTTCCACAGACAGTAAGCGCTACCGTTGGTAGTCGGCTCAGCCGAAAGAACGGGACCTCAGAATAATTAGTCTGCATCACACTAAGCAGATACAACATGTTGTATAACTAATGTGACTATATATTTTTGAAGTCAAAACGGGACAATGGCTAAGCGATATCGATTTAATGCAGCCAGTAATGATTATACGTGAGAACGAAGTACCTGGTAGTTTCAATTGTTTATAATTGTTCACTTTTCATATCTACATCAGCTTTAGGACTGAAACAAAATATTTGGTTAATATTAAAGTAACGATTTTGAACCCAAAAATATATATTAGGGGTTAAAGTATGAAATTGCCGATTTGTACTGACAAATTGAAATTCGTTTTTTTTTTTAATTTAACGTATTTATTTAATCAAAATAATTACCATTATTATCTATACATTGCTGCCATCTAGTAGGAAGGTCATTTATGCCTTTGCGATAGAACTCTGGTGATCTAGATTCGACAAACTGTGTGAAAGCATTTTGTACTGCCTCCTGAGAAGAAAACTTCTTATCACATAGAAAATTGTCCAAATCACGAAAAAAATGGTAGTCTGTTGGAGCAAGGTCTGGCGAATACGGAGGGTGACGGATAGTTTCTAATTGCAGTTCCTGTAGAGTTAAAACGGTTTCTCGTGCTGTATGAGGTCTCGCGTTATCATGGAACAATAATGGTGAAGATCGATTCATGTGTCGGGGCTGTTCCACTGCTAGTTTTGCTATCATTGTTCGGAGTTCGGCACAGTAGACATCTGCCGTTATTGCTTGACCAGATCGTAGAAAGCTGTAGTGAATAACACCATGCTGAGACCACCAAACAGTTACCATTACCTTTTTATTGGTAAGCTTTGCTTTAGGACACTGTTGTGGCGTTTCACCTGGGGTCAGCCATTGCATTTTTCGCTTACGGTTATCGTAAAGAATCCACTTTTCATCACATGTCACAATTCGATCCAATATTCCTTCATTTCTGTATCGATTCAACAAGGCAACACAAGTTTCAACACGCATTTCTTTCTGCAGATCAGTCAAATCATGAGGTACCCATTTTTCACATTTTTTGATTTTATTGATTTGACGCAAATGAGTCAATATTGTTGGTAAGGTAACGTTAAACCATGCAGCTAATTCCTGGGTAGTTTGGCTCGGATCGGCTTCCACCATGTCTTTCAATTCATTGTTATTCACCTGTGTGGACGGCCTTCCTCGTGGTTCGTTCTTCAAATCAAAGTTTCCATCACGAAAGCGTTTAAACCAAAATCGCACGGTGCGTTCATTAGCAGTCCCCTCTCCAAACGCGACATTGATATTGCGAGTTGTTTCTGCCGCGTTAGTTCCGCGTCGGAACTCGTATTCAAAAATCACTCGAATTTTCGAAGTATCCATCTTTCTTGTCTAAGCTGAATAAAAAAAACAACTGAAAGTCGATAATCGAATGTTGCCCATTTTTAAATGAAGAACTACATAGGTACCATGTGGAAAAAGTTTCACTCAAAAATCTCAAACCATGAAGGTTCTATGTCAATTCGCAGTACCTATTACAATGAAACGGCAATTTCATACTTTAACCCCTATTATTTTGTTTTTGGAATTCTTATATTATATGTTCAATGGATGTAAAAATAGGTGAAAGGATTTCGATGCGTTTTTTTTCAATAGAAAGTAAAAAAAAACGGCAATTTCGAAGTTTCTATTAAAATCCAATTTTAATAGAAACTTAGAAATTGCCGTATTTTTACTGCAATTGGTTACATAGAACCAAACATATGACTAACAGCCGCAATAGCGAACATCATCGCCGGTCGAGGTGACGACATCACCTAAGTAATTAAGGATAAGAAGAAGAGAAGAAGTGAAAAATGCGTGCAATAAGAGTATTGCACGCCTTTTATGCTTATTTTAAGATTATTGATAGGACAATATCGCGTCCCTTAACTGTTTCTGGGATATCGAGGCAGTGAACTGATAAAAGGGAAGGTCGTGTTATAAATCGGACGTATGGTCATGACTAAATGATTTATTACACACGCCTCTATAAGAGAAATGGGCTTTTGATTTCATGTAAATGTTCTGATAGTAAAATCGTTAGATCAATTTACTTATCTTATTGATTATGCAAATAGTTCTTTGAGAATGATTCCGATGGTGCATAAAACTTGATTAGTTTTATACCAATTGATAGGTACAAATTACTATTCGTAATACTTTGGTTACGTACATTTTTTATACTGATAAGGGATAGTGTCAAGAATGAAGGCTGTCATAGACGCTAACAATCATTATCACCTTAGAGCGTTTGCACATTCATCCGATATCCGATATTAGTGTCGGACGTCGATAGCCGACATCCGATAGCCGACATCAAGTGCTGTTTTACATTTATCCGATAAAATCGGCCGGATAATATATGGATAGCGTCCGACACCGATATCGGATAAATGTGAAAACGCTCTTAGGGTGTACGTATAACATTATATATGGTATCGGTAGCTTAGTGGTTAAGGGTTCGGCCTTACGATCGAGAGTTCCCGGGTTCGAATCCTGGCTATTACACTACTGCACTGACGTGAACCTACTCCTAGCACAAGCGATTTAGCTTAGTTGGAGGCGTTAGAGGGAATATTAGAAATTTCGACTTTCGCCCTTTCTTCTTCTTTGATTTGACTTATAATGACTTATCGGAGACGATTACCATCTGACTCCCCGAGCCCCGAAAGCGAAGCCGCACGTCTTTCAATCAGTAGGTGTATCGAGTCTTGTATAAAGCTAGATAAAGCTTGAATTATTGAAAACGAAATATTATGAATATTGAACGCAATAGAATTGCAAATGCATAAAATATAAGTGTCAATTAAGTAAATGAAAGTGAACGCAAGGCCACCGGTACTCTCACAATCTTATTTCCTTTTATATTACAAGGAAGGATTTCATCGATAACATTAATTGCGATCAAGTTGAAAACAACTGCATTATCACTTTCATTAAGTAAGTCATGTGAAGTCTTTTCAGTTTGTAGGATTTACCTTTCTTTTTGTTTCTGTGGACCTTCAGCAAGTAGCACCTCACCAGCGTTAGAAGTGAAGTGACTAGGTCTAGATCGAACCGGATAAAAGCGCTCGGTATTCCGTCGACATGATTTATTTACCATATTCTCCAGGTATATCCTACGAAGGGCTCCTCAGGCACCCTGGTAGATTTTGACCACCAAATATAAAATAGGCAGCATTCAAAGCCTTTTTTTTTTTATAAATAGGACACGTCAATTTGTCTTTACCTCGCCTGATGGTAAGCTGAAGGTAAAGTCTCAAGAAAGAGGGCCACCATTATATACACGTGCCATGTTAACAATGGTGGCACTCAGCTTGACGGCCTCATCAGATGCTTTTTCACGCCCCGCTTAAAGGACCCGGGACTGTAGGAAGAGGGAAACACGTGAGCTGGCAAGGAATTCCAGGTTTTAATGGTGCGACAAAGGAAAGAGTCACCGAACCGCTTGGTTCTTGAAGGAATGTTCTGCACCGTATAGGGGTGACATCTAAGTCCTGCACGTGTCGTCCTGTATAGGAAGGGGGAGGGTGGGACTAATTGGAATAGCTCTTCAGAACATTCACCATGGTAGAGACGGTAAAAAACTGCCAAGGAAGCAACATCTCTACGCATCTGCAGAGACTCGAGGGTACTCGTGACCTCAGGGTTTCCGATAATGCGGACCGCACGTCGCTGCAACCTGTCGAGAGCATCTAATAAGTACTTTGCGGATCCATCCCAGAGATGTGAGCAGTACTCCACGCAGGAACGAATTTGTGTCTTGTAAAGAAGACACCGTTGCTCCGGCGTGAAAAACCGTCTCACTCTGTTCAGGACTCCGAGTTTACGCGAGGCTGCTTTGATGATACTCTCGATGTAGTTTTTGCTGTTCAGTTCGCAGCCATCCATACCGAGGATATTGAGGTTGTCCTGCAGTGGCAGTGGCGTGCTCTGAAGAGTGGGAAGGGGAAGGAAAGAAGATACCTTTGCTGTAAACGCACATGCCTGCGTCTTCTTGGCATTGAACTCGACCATGTTCTCAGAGCCCCATTGGGAAATGTGATTCAGGATCCGGTCAAGCTCAGTGACAAGAAGCTGCCTTTTTTCCGCGATATGCGTCTGCTTATCCGCAGGACGTCCATGATAACTCCCGTGTAGGGTGCTATCATCCGCATAGCTTTCTTTCATTCAGGTTTTCATGGATCGTGTTGAGGCCCGAAACGAAAACTTAAAGCAGAGTCTCGTACTCGTGAGGTAGACTTGGACCCCATACACTAAATTTAATAAACATTAATAAATGAAAGCAAGAAATCTGATCATAATCGCGATGAACGATCGAACTGATGTCATAAACTATGAGATTTACATATTTTCCCTTGTTTAGATTCAGTCATGTGTGTTAATTACCGTACGATCTTAGATAGAAATCAATTCAATAGAATGTATGTAAATATTTATTTATTTTAGACTAGCTGACTCGCCTCGGCTTCGCCCGTAGCACCCCTAAGCCATTATGCGTCATTCAATTGTTTTTCCTTCCCGGAACTATTCCACTATCACTTGAACTTTGTGATATGGTGTTAAAGTTCAAATTGACTTTTAAGTATTAATATGAATCCTCTGTAGTGGAGTGTTGTTTTTAGACATTATTAGGCAATTTTTAATTTTTTCTCTCCGTAAGAACCATTCTCATTCTGCAAGGAATATTCTAAAAAAGAATTAGCGGAATCGGTTCAGCTATTCTCGAGATTTGCGCTTAGCAACACATTCAGCGATTCATTTTTATATTATAGATTATTTTAATAATAGCTTCTAGGTTTAAATGTAATTATATTTTGAATATACAGGGTAAATTAGAATGAATTTAAAAATATTTGCAAAAAAATATCTGTAGATTTTCTACAACGACGGAATAATCTTTCTTGTTCATTGTTTTTAAATAGTTAACAATAGATACATGATAGATACCGCAAATATCCGTAAGTCAATATACCCTGCTGTTTGCAGCTCTGCAGTGTTGTATCTTAAGGTAAATATAACCAATGAAATTAATTGTGGTGAAATCTAACATAATTGGATTACAACGTATAACTTAATAAAATTCATTGGTTTTAACTTCATAGAATCTGGCTTCAATATCAGTAAAACAAATGAGATTTTACAGCTAGATGCTACTTTATTTAATGAGTTACTTGCTTGCAGTAACACATTTAATCCTTACTTGCTTGCTAGCTAGTAACACATTCAATCCTTAGAAATCAAGAGCCATATTATTTAATGAATTCACTGCGAAAGTTTTAAACTTAACACCAATAACAAACTATCCAATTTGTAAAATTATCTCAAGTGGAACTCCCATGTAGGAGTTCAATTGCATATTGACACAAATAAAACATTTCTTCACATAAGTAGCAGACGCTAATAAGACGAGTCATAACGAAGTAATCTCAGACCAAATAATCATTTCTAATTTTGTTGAATTTGTCGCAGAAACGTGTCGCATCACAATCTCGACCATATGTGACACACGTAAGCGGCTCACAGCAAATGTACCGTACGATTTCGTAACTTGAGAACGCGTAGACGCGGCGTGGGTCAAATATGTCACCTGTTTTATGGTGCGAAAATATTTAATAAATAAATTTACAGTAGGCACCATTCTAAGCGTCTGGTGTTATTTGCATAGATCTTGCACTTGTGAGTAAATTCTCTGTTCAAATGTGTAAAACGAAGTATTCCTTGGAATTTTATACGCGTATTAATATCTTATTAAGCGTCTCTCGCTGCGTACTAATTTATACTTTTATTGAAACACATTTATTATTCCCTTATATAGCATTCTAATAACACGATGGGTTTAGGAGTTTATGGAGGGACAGCAATGAGAGGAATGCATAAAGAAATCGATGTAATATTCAGGCATTTTATTATAATGAAAGAAGAATTTAATTGAATCGATTAAAAAATTTATTAATAATTGAAGTATATGGAATTTTGAAAGCAGACTGGTGATATGTGGGTGTTAATTCACCTTTGCCTAACTCTCCGGGGATAAAGGCGTGATTATATGTATGTATGTATGTATGTAGAATCGCACAGTCTCCTAATAACTGATCAGTTGACTTTCAATTACTAAGTATGCAACTTGACACTTTCTTAGTGTCTACAAGTTAACTGACTGTTTTAATATTAACTGAAAGAGACTGATGTTTTTAAATTTAGTACTGAGACCCTTTGAAAATGCCGTGAGGTGAAAGCGTTCAGGTTTAATAAATAAATATTGTGGTACAGTACAATTCACTTAATTGATTGATTTATAATACGTAATTACAATAGAAAAAAAATATATTTCAATACAATATACGTCTTATTAATCGCATGCTTTTATAGTGCCATCTAATTAATTCGAAAGCTAGACATCTGCAAAAAATGACAATCGTTTTTCCGTGAGAACTGAATATAAAGTCAATCAAGTGTATTATACTGTCTCATCATTAGCGACTTGATAATCCATGTCCATTAGAAAATAATTTTCCGTGCACATTTTTATTCATTTCAAAAAATTTTGGCATGTTATCTATAACTATCATTATCCATATAGATCTTGACGTATTCTTTTTAGGGGTGAAATTTTTCAGGGGTATAATGAATACCTCTAGTTACTTATTTACAGCATTGTATTATTGGGAACTTGTCCATGTTGAAAAAGCTTTCGCTAATAATATAAGCTTATGGTCACTTGCATGCATACTTAACCTCGCGCATTTTTACTATTGGTTGGAAGAGAAAATATCTTTCACTTGCTATGATCCTTCGCTTTTACTACTACTTTCGTAATTGTTTTCTTATTGGCCTTTCCCTAAAAACTCCTCGTTCGGATAACTATACATACCTAGACCTAGCTCCACTTTGCACCTTACATTCTACACATAATACCGTCGTTTTTCTCTGGGACCTTTTTCTATATAAAAAAGATTTTTATTTGTTGCTCTTAATTTACTAATACTAACATATACCAAATTGTTTAATTTTCATCATCATCATCATCCACATATAGACCTGTATAATGATACATAATAAGTAAATGATTTGCCACGTGCCGCGTCTACCGCATCGCAAGTCCGTCTGTCGAGCGAAGCAAGACATTTGAAATTAAAAAATATAACGGCAGAGTGGGTTTATAAACAATTGTTCCGATTTTCCTCGGACATTAATGCAACATCGCTCTCATTATCAAATGGAGAGCTCTTTATGAGTACGGCTTGTGAGATTACGCAGTTAGATAGCAATAAAGTTTCCTGTTTTTAGAGGTTTAAATTCTATTTACGTTATATATGATAAGGTGAACTGTATTCAGAAGTTCCTGAACATCACATAATTTTAGATCGTAGACTGATTAATATATATTGTAATTTTTGTAAGTTTAATTATCATTACTTTATTAGCATTAAAATAATTTTGAAGTGGATTAATTTTGAATTTAGAGTATGTTAAGAATATTAATATAAAAAATATATTAATATAAACATTTTCATTGAGGCTAATTAATTTGTTAAATATACCAAACAAAATTTGATCTCAAGTCACAACTAGAATTTAGCATTTACCCTACTCGTATTTACAGTAGTATGTACAGCGGCACAATACAATAAGCCAAGGCACATTCTGCATTTAACTGAAGTAGGAATTGTCGTGTTATACCAACAGAATCCACGAGAAACACGCCCATAATTTGGGGACACATGAATAATGTATGTTTCGTCCATATAACTGTAAAATGACAATACCATTGGACCTCTTGCTTCCACATGATTGATCGAAAGAGATGTGAAATATATATGATGGCTGTTCTACTAGTGCGTCGTGACTTTGAAGGTTTTGATGCTGTTATACTCGTGGTTCAATATTTGATGAGCATGTTAAGGGAATTTTAACGTCTACGGCGGCGCCGTTTGATGTCAGGAGGCTGTTTCTATGATTGAAAAGAAAGTAGGAGAGTATTTGATTTAGATATACTGTTATGGTGAAGCAATTGAGATGATTGCTGTGACCAGAAGTTAGCTATTTTTAGTACAAAGGGTCAGAATTGTCAGTCGATGACAATAAAAATTTGAGTACCTACTTGTTTAAATATATTTGATTCCTGTCGGCCGCTTTCACCTATTCGCTAAAATGTGATTGATATTTGGTGACGTGTTTTAAGAATTGTAATATGATCTTTATCTAATTGCTTACAATCAGGCGTGGTGAAGTCAAATATGTCCGTACAAAAACGAAGATGGCGAATGGAAGGTAAAGACGCCCCTTAGCCAGATAGACTGAAATAGGTACCTGGGAATTGGCGCAGATGGGTAGAGACCAATGTTCAGCAGTAGATTGCGGTGGGCGAATTGATTGATTTAATAATTACGATGAAATAACGATTTTTCTATAATATGCATTCGAAAACTAGTATCCACTCAACAAACATAGGTAGTATAGCCACGCCTTTAAATGTACAAATGGGCCAATGTATAGTCGACAAAGGGCATAAGTGTATATGAGCAGATGACAGAGGACGTAACTAAGTTAGTTATTCATTTACTAAATGGCAATCCAAACCTCAAAACGTTTTGGAAAAAGTATTACACTACTAGTATATAGTAACTAAATTAAGTAAATTCGTGCACGATTCATTAAATGCTACAGCAAATCATTAATATTTGTAATGTCTTAACTGAGTCTCATTGTTATCGGGCCTAAACCATTCAATGGTAACTAGCAATATCATTATTTCATCAATATGTTATTGTCATATCATATCTTCGACAAGTAAGGGCCACACTATGACAGTAGCGGGTCAATGAGCGAAGCGGAAATTGATATTTCTGAAAATCAAGTCAGCAATAAAGAACGTTAGGAGAAGTAGAGGAAATTTTATCAACATCTAAAAACTTTTTAATGGTTTCACATGGACGTGATGTCTGCGATTTATATTTTAATCATTTTTATGGGCTGTGTGTAATTTATATGTTAAATGTTTTCATTATGCTAATAATTGTGCTATTAAACATTAGCGTTCTTTCATTTTTGTATTCAGCATTTAGTCCTATGCGCTGTTGTATACGTATTTTTGTAAAATAAAAATCAGTTTTATCTTCAATTAAGTGTGAAGTTGCTCGATCTTATGAATGATAACGAAGTAATAAAATACGAAAATAGACTGACCTTTAACATTTTAATTTAGCACTTTAGATGTCTGAGAAAAAAAAAAGTGCAAATTAGCAACATTCTAGCGGTATTTTAGTAAAACGATTCAAATGAGTTAAGAGTAAAAGGTGAAAACGCATAAGAATTGGCTTTTATAACGTGTCGTTATCTATATATTTAATCTTATTTTGTTAGCTGTAAATTTCAATTCCACAATTTCAATTCATGTCATTGATGCGAATCAGATTGATCAATTTTCACATATACTATTAACTTTGTTTTTGTTGTCTTTGGATTTGCATCTTGTATATAATTTCACATCAAACGTGTACTCAGATCTTATATTTTCTGAACATTCTATATGTCTGATAAATATTTTTAAAGATTATTTCACCAACCAAAAGACTAAAGCAATAAATCGCTCTCGCTATTCATGGAACTGAAACCTTACAATATGGACTATGGCGTGTTTAAATTACTAAATTAATCACAATTAACCATCGTTGGAATCGTTAATATTTTAATTAAATTTTTGTTTTTCTAATAACAACTGCATAAATCAACTGCGTCATAACCGGTCAGCATAATATATTTGTCTCTAGATTTAAAAGAAAAGAAGTCATAAGTAAACAAATGAAGAAAAATGGTTTTCCCTAGTCCCAGCTCGATCATCAATCGACAGCTATGCATAATGGTGGCACTTAACATGGCTTTGTATTCGCTATTGGATGTTTGTTATATTTGGTAAAAAATTTGATGTCACACAAATAAAAAAATACAGGCAAAAAGCCACAAACATTTGACTACAGAGATTATATTCCTTTCTGCCATTCTGGTATTGACCATATTTGATAAATAGGCATTTAAGGCTAATACTTTATCAAATATACCATCCAGATATGGTAATAGATTGCCATAATTGTCAAATACGCAAATACGAATAGCCAAGTGCCATTCCATGCTACTATAATGTGAATATTTATTAAGAGGAAAATATAGATGGATGGATGGAAGTTTGTAACTTTTCACGTAAAAACGGCCGAACAGATCGGGCTGAAATCCGATGGTAAAATGCCTAATGGAAAACAAGGGCACATTAGTAATCATATTAAGAATCCGAACAATTCTATTTAATCTAAGTCACTATCATATTACAGTGTACAGTATTGTACTTCGATTTCTAGTTACCCAAGAGCCATATAAGTTTTTTCTGTCGAAAAGTATTTTTGTGTCATTTAAGTCTGATGTTTTAATACAGAGAGCTTTTTCTAAATCTACAGTGCTGTTACAGTGGAAAGTCGATATGAAACTTCCCTCAAAAGTTAGTGAATAGTCACAAATTTACACACACAGTTCTTACATTGTCATAAATTAATAAATAACATTATGTAATCACCGTGTGAGCTTGACGGCCTCATCAGATGCTTTTTCACGTCCCGCTCAAAGTACCCGGGACTGTAGGACTATGTAGGAGAATACACTCTAAAAAATAAATAAATATATTAGCCGCAATAAAATGTCTATAGTCACTTTGAAATTTATAACCAGAACCATTGTCTAATTATTTATAGAATGAATAGGAGTGAATAGTCAGTAATTGAAAATGGCATAACTTTTTTTTAACGTAACATAATAACATATCAGCTTATCTATTACAAAGCATTACTTCTTAAATAGACAGACTCAATGTCATACACGTTGCTACCATTATTAGCCCGAGGCACTAATATACATGTCCAACATAAGTAGACACTTCATTTCACTTATTAAAAGTAATATTTAGAGATCAGTAAAACTGGTTATTATCGTTGATTGTGCCTCTAAGCTCTTGTAACGAATCTCCGCATTCAAGTCATTATCCGATTTTGATCTTTTTAAATAAGTTTTAGGGTATATAATAGAAAGCGGTGAGTAACACCCAGGTGTTTGATGAGAAAAAAGTACAATGAGATATGATGATTAAACATTTTTTCGTGAGTTTTGTGAACAAAATTTTACTGGTTATGAGTAGGACGGAAGGGTGATATACAAGCAGGTGTTTTATGTGTATATGTATAACTTATGTTATACATATTCACGTAGGTTGTATTCTGTGTTAGTGACACGCAAACTATATTTCTCTCTACATTTATTTTTACTTTTTCAAGAGCCACATCTTACTACCAAAGGAAAAAAAAACTTGCAAATGACACAATGAATGGCAACAGATGTTGAATGTCCTGGACACTACCTAATCCGTTTAACTAATAAGTATATTAATAAATATATTAAGTAAAATCTGGTTGTAATCAAAAAGCCGTCTCCGACATGCTTTATAATAAAAAGCTAAAAAAAGAAAGCAAAGGATTACAGAAACTACGAGTATGTAAGTAGGTATGGTATATACCTACCTACATCTGCACTCCTAATATGTCAGAATTCCTAATAGGTCCGAACTCCTAGCACCTACTAGAATGACGAACAACCAGTTAAGTTTGAGAGAGCTCCTTAATTAATTTAAATGAAAATCGAAGAAAGAAACATCTAAACTGTTAGACAAAATACATTTTTTTTATATCTAAGGCTGTAGTTTAACTTTTAGCTTAGACCACACAACCTACTTCATAATGCCTATAAAAACTGCATAGTTTATTTAAATATAACCATTATACTAAAGTGCTCTCCAAATTAATGCAATCAAGTGAATACGATGCGCCAATATAATTGATCTACATAAATTAACAAACCAACCTTTATTACTCTAAATACACCTCTGACTACTATCCGTTTAATCAAACACACCTACATTGCGGCGCCAGTATTTGTAATAATGGACGTAATGGTAAATTAAACGGCAATGTACGTCTAACAAATAAATTGATGTGAACTTCGTGAGATACGGTACGTTTATTGATATTGTACTTAATAAATTTTTTATTATAATTTAAATATATATGAGAAAGATTCGTGATATACGAATTAGTTATAAATATGTAGCTGGTAACACTTTTAAATGAACTTAGTGGTTGGTTGTTGCCCGCGGCTCTGCCTGTGTCGGTCTCGATTAGCGTGACCAAACAGCTTATATTCCTTTTCAAGCTCTAATCTAGTAGCGTTCAACATGCTGTCTTCAAAAATGACGATTTTTTATATATAATTTCATCCCCTTTTTGACCCCCTTTAATCCCTTTTTTATTAAAGGTAGTCTAATACCCTTTTTAAAGTCTAGTCTATCTAACAAATTTCATCAAATTACATTATGGTACCATCTTTTATTCAATTAGGAAGGCCCCTTAAATATGTACCACATAATGTTCGCACAGAAAACCTAGTTCACGCGTCAAATGTCCCTCTATGTATAGTTCAGTGTCTTATAAAGAAACCTCTACACTTTACAAATGGGTCGTTTAATTCAATCTTTGTTCTTAGACATCTTTTGAACATGCGCTCGTTGAAGGGAATGGGACACTGATCAATGCATGAATGCCATCTATGTTGTATAAGCACTAATAAACATTTACAGTCAGCAGCATTAATAGTATATTAAATATATCGATACGATGTCATTCGTTTCTATTACTACTATTTACAGGTATTCGTCTTTGATGTGGATAATCATGTTATTTATATTTCTGATAAAATTGAAAATTTCTATAAGGCTATTTCTCCATGTTATTGGAATCTGTACCTAGCGTTTCATACCGGTTGCGTCAATATCTTCCACTTTTGATACCTTTTTTGTTCTCTTCTCCTTCACCTCCATATTATTGGAATCTGTACCTAGCGTTTCATACCGGTCGCATCAATATCTTCCACTTTTGATACCTTTTTTGTTCTCTTCTCCTTCACCTCCATTTCGGCAGTCGTTGTAATAACTTTTTAGATCATTTATGACTATTTTACTTACTGCACCCTGAAAGCTGTCAAATTGTTGATTTCGCGGTAAGTGCGTACACTGCCTAAGAACGGTACGTCAAAGTCTATTGTTTCCAAATGTTGTTTAGGAATTTATACGTTAATAGTATGAGTAATTACGTTCGTTTCTCTTTCCAACTGTATTATATTAAATTTTTATGGCCCTTTCGTTTGATCTTTAAATTGTATTCATATGGTATGTAGGTATGCGAATTAGGTTCGCATAATATGTTTTTTTTGTGTGAAATTTGATATTGTTGTTTTTGGTGCTCTAAGTTTTTACGTTTAACCGGTCCTACACATTCATTGTTATTGTACTTGCGGTATCTTTACTATCCATCTTATTATTATTATCTTCAATCATCACCATTTATTCAAGCTTGCTTGCATACTTTTGCCAAACTCCATTACACTAAATAAACATCCTGTACACTAAATAAACTAGCTACTTGGCTTATTAACATTAGAGGAGTTAGGGCTGTTGTACATTCCATGTTTGCTTGTAACAAATAAACTCAAATAGGCTATTTGGTATTTCAAATTATTTCCCATAAAGTAAACTACATTATACATTAGGAACAAATGCCTAATTTTTGTCTCACCATTGCTGGGAGTTCAGAACTTACGCGCGTAAAATTATGAACAGGGTTACGTGAACAGTGGATCTTTCGGAGTCGCGGGCAACAGATAGACTAAAATAAAATAGTACTAAGGAAATGACCGCATGTGGTCATTATAGTACTTATGATAATCAGTGTTTACTTTACATGTACATTTAATGGATAGTTCACAATGCAATGAGTAGAGAGTTCAGCGGTGTTTACAATATTCGACTGCCCGTACAAATTATTGACATTAGGAATATACTCAACATTACCTCGTCCAACGTAAATACCTGTCATTGCTAAACCACATCGTTTAGAACAATGACTTGCTAGTACCACAGAACACTGCTAGCACAGTGTGCCAGCGGGGAAAATAGAAAACTGTCGCCTTGTTTGACATAGAAAATAGGTTTGTGGTGCCATTTATGTCATTTTTGTATTTCAACTAGCCTAGAAATTTAACCACACACCTTCCTTAGTGAGTTCCTCTTTACAGTTGAGCATAGACTTATAAATGTGAAATGTGTAATAAATGTTGAAAAAAAAACACTCAAGAATCACGAAATATTTGGAATTATTTACATTAAGCCGAAAGATTTGCCTACTTTTGAGTACCCCGTGAACATGGCTGCTTAAAAAACGAAATATTGGGCTTAATGTATAAAACACCAAATAAATCAGGATACAATAAGTTAGAAAGTGGTTTTATTAGATTGCAATTCATTGAGACATTTGTCTCGTCAACAACATTATCAAGAATAAAGGTTAAGGGAGTGTTTTCACACAGAAATGGAGAGTAGTTAACATACTAAACGGCCTCCCACCTACCTAACTAACAACGATTAGTTATTAGCTACTAAAAATATATATGGAAAACCAAGAGCCGCTGTATCCATAGGTACGTCTTACCATTATTTACTATCAGGTACGTCTGAACGAAGATAACTAACACTTAATTATGATAACGTGTTGAAAATACGCCAGCCTATAGTATTTATTTGCTACACGATAAAGTCTATAATAGCGGAATTTAAGTTGCCGGTCAGTGGGTAGCATATGAATATATTTCACGCTAACATATCGAGGTCTGGCGATATATACCGTTTATTACTGTATACCTACTACTGAATATCTCTGTTAATATTATAAAAGTGTTACAGTACAAGAGTAATTTTCTCAAAATAGTTAGTGCGCGGAAAATGTTTCTGTATCACTTTAAGCAGCTCTAATTGTTATTAGACCAATCATAATTCAGTACATGAATTAGATTAATTAGAGGCTTGTCAGAACCAATTAGGGTTCTGTTAGAATAATATTTTTTCTGTTTATTTATTCACTTGAGACGAGTTATTTATTACTGGCATGAATATTAAATATAAATGCCTTTACAGTTGTTTTTATCTGCAAACATAGCATAAACACACAGGCTAGTGGCAAGTGGTTGACTAGACTAGTGGGAATACTGTGATGCTATGACAAACGGGTTACACTGCGATCTTTCCCTTACAGGGGGAATGCTCTGACCACTGAGCCACCGAGCTACGCCTGAAGCTATCCAAATTTCAAAGCACGGTGGCGCATTCTCCTGAAAGGGAAAGATCGCGGGTTTGAGTCCCGCCTGAGCGATTCACTTTTTCCTATCTTAATCGATTTGAAAAGTTAGCATACTAATTGCTCCAAAATTTCATTCAATTGTTTGGGCGGTGTCATCAAAAAAATGTTCAAAATGCTTGCAACATCATTCATTGTTTCCGATAGTTCGTACCAGTGTCGGTGGATGGCTCTTCACCGTCGCCTCAAGACGGTCGTATTGTATAGGAGAATTTGAATTGCTTCAGGCGTAGCTCGGTGGCTCAGTGGTCAGAGCATTCCCCCTGTAAGGTAAAGATCGCGGGTTCGAGTCCCGCCTAAGCGATTCACTTTTTCCTATCTTAATTGATTTGCAAAGTTAGCATACAAGCAGCAGTATGTAGTAATCTTCTTGTATGTAGTAATCTTAAATATTCCTAATTACCTCATATCTTATGAATCACTATAGATACACATTTCAATGATTGACATCACAAGTGAAAGTAATTCTTCTCCCAAAAATTTTACATAAAATGTGGACAAAAGCTATTTAGCACCAAAAGGCATGTTCACTGAAATTTGTCGAGTAGGGTAACAAAATGAAAGAAATTAGAAGAAGATTAGAAAAATATAAATATGTCATAACTATAACAAGTTTGATACCGCGTGCTATCAAACTTGTTTCGATCTTTTCAACATCAGACGGGTTTGTTGGTTTTAATAATTTATTTTATTAATCTGATCTATCTAAATCCAATTTTAATACTGGTGGTCTAATCAGCATTAATTTTCGTTACAATTGAACAGTCACTTCAAAACTGTATTAATTACAAAAACATGTTCTCTTTATCTGTAATGAGCAATAGCATTATGATCAAAACTGTACAAGTGTAGTTTAACGTACTAAAATAGAATTCAATTGAGTCATTCCAAGGCCTCATATTCATAGCTACTCCGTACAAGCAAGCAACTGACAGTGTGAGATACTAAGCAGTCGTTCGCCAGTGGTGTGCTGCACATATACGAGCTTTCTTGTTAACTGCTGACGTATAGATGAGGTAGTGACTCCTAAGTGTTACATACATTAATCTAAAATAACACTTTAATTAAACTTATTCGCATCAGATTAAGTCTTCCATTACATTTATCTCATTCCATGCAATTTTCAGAAGCCATTTGTTAATGTGAGTGTTAGAGCCGTTATGTATAATAGATCTTGATGAGTGCAAGGTGATGCGAACCCTTATATAATAAAAAATAAACTAAAATGTAGTGATTTTAATTTAACTACCGGGGGTAGTGTACTGCTACTAAGACCTTTAAATTTTTTTTCTTTTCTGTATGTGGCTGGTGATCTATATACCCTTGCTGGTATCAATTGCCCTCTGTGGGTGTGAACAGAAATGGAGAGGAATAAGAGGAGAATGAGAAAAGGAAAACGAATGGAGATAAGATCTCTGCCAAGTTTTAAGTCAATTAAATATAGATTCAACAACGATTTATATTTGTAACTACATCTACTCACATCAAATAATGTTACAAACACTACCGTCACTGGCAATGGTTTTACAACTTTTACTGAGAAAAATGGCTACTCAGTCAGCTGTGTAAGTGGCACTGGGCCAGTAAATAGTCATTTATTTTATCAGTGTACCATTATTGAGCACGTCTAGTGAATGTGTTCTTAAGTAGTTAGTACATAACATCTTTGATGGAGGCCTACTGCGTACTCTACGGTGGGTCGGAAAATGGATCAACTTACGGTAGATTTTTTCAACATTGAGCATTTTTTTCAAATCAATTAAATGATTGCGTTGTGATTATGTTGATTGATTGTATACCTTGTTAAACTATATTGTTCATGTACCTTCTTTTTGTATATCAAAAATCTATGCATACATAGATGGGTAATACAACAATAATAGCAGGCAATAAATCTAATTCCTTTCTGAGTCAAGCTGGAGACAAAAAAATAAATTAAGCATATGTTGTAATCGTTCTTGCCATCAAATACACTCATATACGCCAAAATTACTTTTGTTAAAAGCTTAATTAAAAGTAAATTGTGATTTGACTTCGAACCGAAGTAATCTGCTCTCTTAATCACTGCTCCCACGCGAATCTCCGCGTAACGCACACTGTTTAGACATTTATTATAGATGCGTTTCATAGGACCGGTAAATAGTGAAAGACACGCACAATAATTTCGTTTTTAGGCTGTACTAGCTATGCTGACGTATGTTAAGGTTTTTAAATTACTTAACAGTGTTATGTACAGTAGTATAAACCATAGATTCATCATCCTGTGAGCCGTTTGTTAAAAAGTTGGAATCGACTTTCCTGTCTAACTCAAAGCGGTCGAACTTCGATGTATTCAACACCCATAAGCAATTTCGAAGTTCTGTAGTAAAACCAGTTATAGGATTTTCACGGCTAGGGGCGAGCCGGCAGAGATGTTTGTTTGTTTAGGTACCTCATGAGATCAATCACCATTACTGTCTGATGAAACTATCAATCCTTTGCTAAACTCCGTTAGGTACTATTTATATTCTTCTCACCCAATTTTATATTGTCATTCTGAACATTTTTAGAACGATTTAAAGAATGCAGACATTTTACTCTGCAAAAAAATTGGTTTATTTTTAACACGGTTTTTGACCTACGTATGTTTGTACATTCGTAGAAACGTAACGGAAACGCTCCTACCAATATCTAGTGGTTAGAGTCCAGAGGTGCTATGGAGAGGTCAAGGGTTCTAACCTCAGCTTTAACACTACCAACATGAATCCGCTCCAAACGCAAGCAATTACTCTTAGTTAAAGCTGTTAACAAGAATACTAGTGATCGGTTAGAATCGGTACGAAAATTCTCATAAAATGAAGATGTTGGTGTCGCTATATAGAAATTGTTTAAATCACAAAATTGGAATTTAAAAAAGTAAGTCACAGGCACCCTGCCTCATATAGTATTGTGAGCGTCGAATGTCGCGTCACCTTTGGTACCGTTACTATCAACACAGCCCATACGAGCTCATTTCGTCTCAGAGCATAGCTCTCTGTGTAAAAACGCTACGCTTTATGACTATCTTACAGAATTCATTTTGAAAAAAAAAAAATCAAACGAAATAAATGTAGATCCTTCTTTTCTATTAAATTTTTGTACAATAAATGCTATTTTTTTTATAAGCATCGTAATCTTTTTTCATCAATCAATTTAATAAAATTTGAAATAATTTGCCAAACAAAGCTTTAAGAAAGAATATTCGACAAATATTTGACATCATCAGATTCATCAGTCATTCAGATCAGTGCGATGCAGAGGCCAAGAGGAAGGCGTTACATTTTCAGTCTGATCTGGTCAGAAAAACGGTAATTCAAGCACAGAATCTTTAAATTAAGCATATTATATGAAGCCAACAATATACTTGGCGAAACGTGGTCTTAAAATACGCCTCTATCTTCACTATCGGCGACATAAGATGTCAAGTACCTATATGTATACCTAAGTGCTAATACAAAGAGGTTATACACATGTTACTTACTATATATGCTGCACTTACTCACTGTAACTTACAGGCCTATTTCTCCAAATGCATTCCATTGGAAGGCCTACTAGCAAGGCCACTTACAAAGTAAAATTTCTGTTCACGAGCCGTTATCTACGTAAACTGCCTTCAAAAATGCCTGAATGGTTCATTGTTGTTCATTTACAACAAGTTTAACGTGTTTAACACTGTACATGCGGATTTTCTCAAGCAACAGGCTACTCTTTAGTGTAAATGCATGCAAATCAATTGTTCTCGAAACAATTGATTTGCTGACCGTACGCGTTCTCTTCAAGTTCAATGTGTCGTGCCGGTTAGTGATAATTTTATTACCAAAGTTTTTGTGTGAAAGACGCCATAGGTGGATTTTAATAAATAAGTTAGGAACACACTAGCCTCTTTCATTTTTTTAAATTAAATGTCTATAGGTTTCCAGCGGTGTTACATGGTTATGCTCTACTTCGTTTTGACGATATTTTTGATAGCGACTCTCTTAACTATGTAATAAAATGCAAAGTTGATTTTCTGCATTGAGCGCGATTTCAACTTTACCAAAAGAAAGGGAAGAACACAAAAGGCATCGGGCACTACATTGATTACTAAGATTGCATAACCATAACAGTGATCTGTATAACCATGTAGATTACTGCATTTCAGAACTTATATTTGTTTTAACATCTTGCAATTTGTTTCTAGTTTACAATAAGAATAAATTATACTTTGCTCCATTTGATTCTATTAAAAACATATCTCCTAACCGTGTTATGTAAGGATTAATCTAAGATAAAAAGTTTATTAACCGCATCAAAGTTTGCATTCTTTATTGCTAAGCTTCTAGCGTGGAGCATGTAGCGAGTATGTGACAATTTACTACCCACCTAACATAAAACAAAACAGAAAACATTAACTTTGTAATTACAATCTGTTTACAGTGATTAAGCACCGCGAAATAAAGATTAGTCGATAAACAGATTTTTACAAAATGATGGCGTGTCATAACCTCACATTTACAAAACATGATTCCCTCACGAAGTTGGTCAATCGATAAATCGTTATCAATATAATATCTTTGTTTACCTTATATCGATTTCCTGGGAATTAGAAAGTTGAATCAAATAATCGAAAAGTGACCATTGTATTGTACGGTACTAGCCATACCGCTATTCTTGTAAAACTGTGATTTTCATTTGTTGAACTAAGTTATTTCATTGTGTAATAATGCGATGACTAAATTAGGGCGTTGTAGAAGTCTCTTTCTCTCTTTAATTAAACATTCCTGATCAAATAAACGATCCATTTCTGAACAAAAGAACACTCACCCATTCTTTTCTTTCAATAAGACATCGAATGAAATCGTGCATCTTTGAATTTGTTAATTTATAATCATTTAATCAAAGTTAACAAAAAATAAACAAAGTTAACACTGAAGCTAGTGAATGCGGCCATGAATTTTTAAGAATCTTCTATTACAGTGCTGTGGGAACGTTAACATTTTTAAGATATTCAAGAAGCTCCATTATACGGTATGCATAGCAACATATTAAAATATTGAGTTGCCGTTTGTCTGTCACAGGACTGAAAACAAAATGACCTAATAGGAAAGAACGTTCTCTATCTTCAGACTGTTCATTCAGAAAAGGAGTGAAAAATTCATAAAATCCGTCATCAGTGGATTAGTTTATTAATGAATTCATTCGACACTTTGTTGCACTTTGTGTTCGAATGTATCACTTCGAGTGAAGATTGCTAAATGAAAGCCAGAAATGAACTATCTGATATCACCTCTATGTGCAAGAAATGAATGTCTTCTTATAGTTCACTTTCTTTTGTTTCAGGTAAACCTGTCAAAACGTGATCTAGTGCAGTGTTAGATATTTCATATTATGTTCAGTGACACTGGTGCCGTCACGAGGGACAGGTGACAATTGTGTTGTGTACATGCTAGTGTGTTCTATATGATGACTGTTTGGAGAGCGAAGAACACCAGTCGTCGGAAATACGGGAGTTGGTATGTATTTTGTGGTTACTTGAAACTTGAAATAACGTTTTTTTTTCTGTCTATTCTAGTTGTAAACCGACTCAATTTTTTTACCGGGAGTGGTTGTCAGTGTTTATATGAACACTTGCAATCATAGTATCTCTAAGTATTCTGTGCTTGCAACTTTGGCAGCTTCAGTCCCGTATGGTGCTGACTATACTTTCTCTAAAGAGCTTTGATGACCCTTTTTTTTAACGTGAGGGAAAATCCTTCATGGATGCTATGCCGGACTCCTACCAACTAAAAAACCCTCACGTACCGCCTTATAGCCTGCGGTTGGTAGCCCCGGGTAAGCCCTCGGAAGGATGTCCCAGGACAGCTTTGATGACCCTACTCACCAGGACAGTACATGCAAGCATATTATCATATGGTTTAATACTGTCTTTTGCCTTCCAAAAGATATTAAATCCAGTCGTGCTACTGCCTGAAAGGTATAAATTCCTTTTTTTGCTTTGTTCCCGTTGTGTCACACCATTTTGTGTAACACTGTTACCCATTGGTAAAAAAATTACCGATTAGTAACACTGTTACTCAATGCCACATTTTTTTTCCCTTTGAGTGACAGTGTTACTCAACAGAACGCTGTGTTCCTTTTTTTCCCTTTGAGTAACACACCCCGACTCAGTGCAATCCGACTCGGATAGGTTAGGTTAGAAGACTAAGGCGGGAGCGAAGCGAAGCGCTGCTCCCGCCTTAGTCTTCGTGGTTATTTTTTTTTAAACCACCCAGAAGTAGGAACCCCGCGGAGCGGGGCTCCGTCGAGCTTAGTTAGTAGACGCCATAATATATGAGGTTTAGTGAAAAATCGAACTAAATGGGAACACAGCGTTCTGTTGAGTAACACTGTCACTCAAAGGGAAAAAAAATGTGGCATTGAGTAACAGTGTTACTAATCGGTAATTTTTTTACCAATGGGTTACAGTGTTACACAAAATAGTGTGACACAACGGGAACAAAGGTTTTTTTATTACGTTCTTTCTTATCACGGGTCTATAATTGAAAAAAATGTAAGTCATTATGACCTACCTCTACTTACGAACAAATTTCGGTCTGTTTCTTAGTATCTAGTATTTATAGTATCCGTTACTCTGAAATAAAGTTCTCCTAAGGTTACGGTTGATTAACCGTTTCTGGCCAATAATAGACCTAACTCTAACTGACCTGACCTGCGTAACCGGTTTATTTAGGTTACAGAATAAAATAATTAGCGGTGTCGTCCAAAACGAATATGATATGCGAAATCTGTAAAATAATTAATCGGTATAATGTGTTAAACTGGTTTCGAGCTATGCTTTTAGTTAATCAAATCAATAAGATATAAAAAATAGAGGAATAGACTTAGTCTAGACACTTTCCTGTGTTTTGCGTAATTCTTTGGATATCTAATTAAGAGAATGAGCATTAACGCGATCATGGTATAGCTTCTTACATACTTTTGATTGCCTGACGTTTCGACCAGGTTATACCGGCCGTGGTCAAAGGCTGAATAGCTCAGCGGTGCACGCCCGCCGTCTTCGAATCCGCGAGGTAGTAGGTTCTTCGTCTACCTGCACATTTTCAATATTTTCTTTTTGCCATGTACCGTCAAATACCACACTAAGAGTGTCCCTATTCTGTAAGCAAACTGTCCGGTGTCTATCCAATTGCGCAGAAAATCGAGGTTGCATGATTTTTAACACCGGTGAGCTAGTCAGCCTGTGATCACGCCCGGTGTAACTTGGTCGAAACGTCAGGCAATCAAAGGTATGTAAGTACCTATACCATGATCGCGTTAATTCTCGTTCTCTTAATTAAATATCATAGAACTCGAGAGTTTAAAAGTAAATGATTGCATATCATCCTAGTTGCATGTAAAGCTTGTATTCTGAAGCCCAAGGTCCTCTCTCTTATTGCTTCGGTTAGTTTGACTTATATTAACTTATACGCTGGAGTGACTGCTGTCTGAACTCCTAACCCCGAGAGGAAACCTGTATCAGGGCCTTATCCCTTAGTGAACAGGTGTACCGGCTAGCAGTAGTTGACTTAGGCCTCCTTGAAAATCTTTATGAATATAGGTCACCGGACAGAGCAGAAATTGTGGCAATAGATTGTATACACTGCAGTCAAGGGTAGTTTTTCTAAACAATTATTAGTAATCGATTACTTATATTCCCTCTAACTCCTCCAGGTAAGCTAAACTGCTGGTGTTAGTAGTGGGTTCACGTCGGTAGTGAAATAGCCAGGATTTGAATCCGTGACATCGCGATCGTAAGACTGATACTTAACCACTAAGTTAACGATGTTTTTTTTGTTTGCTTGCAGTGGTTTATCTTGTGGGCTATAGGTATTTAACTGAGTTACATTGTTGATTTTGAAGGCAGTGCGTCATCTGTTCATAATTTTTTAGAAGGTTATTTTTTTTTAAAGAGAAATTGTACTATACACGAGGTAAATGTTTCAAGTTATAAAAGCCACCGTAATACACTAAATTACTAGGTAATAGCACTTCGTGGCTATTTAATCTTATGAAGGGAACTCAGTAAAAGAGTAAATTTAGCTCAGGAAGTGTCTTCTTATTGACTTCAGTTACTTATTTATTACAGTAATTTTATAATAACTCATCTTTAGCTCAAGTAATTTATAGTTTGAAAATAAAATCATGGTTAAATCTGTAGGATAATGAAAGTTAACAGCCAGAAGGTTAATTTTCCCAATAAATTATAGTCAAAATTCAGTTGCAAGTTGTTCTCGGTCTTCCAAAAATGTCGTAAAAGCTATGAATAATGTGGTTCCCGTTAATTGAATTGTGATTGTGAGTTGAAAAATGTGCAAATCGGTGTTCTAATAAAATTTTGTAATTATTATTGTAATATGAACGAAACGGAATTGGTACTTTTAAAAAAAAATATCATCTACCATCATAATGAAATTTACACATTAAAAAAATAAAACGTACTATAATCTTTACGCACAGTTTTAAAATAATAATTTAAATATACACTATAATATAGCTCTTCTATGGTCACCTGTCTTCTTCATCCTAGTTTTAATCCCAGTCGCATCCGAAGCTTCTAACTTGGAGTTGGGGCTCCGCTTTACCAGTCCAACTGCGGATTTGTCTGAATTGCGATATTTTCCGTGAAGCGACTACCATCTGACCTCCATAACCTGAAGGCGATATCAAAGCATTACAGTTAGATTAGTTGCTGGACTTTTTAGGACTCCAACTACCAGTAACGACTGCCATAGATGTTCGTATTGCAACCGGGACCGACGGCTTCGAAGCACGACCAGACCAATCCAAATACCCATATTCAAGCATACAAATATTTGTATTGAGCGGGGATTGAACCCGCGACTCCTGGGTGGCGGCCGCTTTCACTACCGCTATCCTACAAGCGACAAGGCTGTCGCTTCTATGGCCACCTGTATAATAATACGTATTTTTCCATTACATACAACCATGTATATACATATATACAACTTCAGCTAGATCAAATAGGTTTCTATGCAGTTCGTCTTTTATAATATGTGGACGCGCATGCGCGATCGGCAAATGGATTTTGGCACTTAACGGTTCTGTAATTTTATGCAAAGTATATTAATTGTTTAATGATATTTGATAAATTTGTCTATGAAACTGCACATAATTTGGTTTTAAACACTCGTGTAATACTATAAAAACTCACCTACGGCTCGTTTTTTAACTCACACTCGTATTAGGAACACTTATTGTGCGACCCTTATTATTAGTTACATAAACTACTTTACGCCAAGTTTGACATATTTATGCTATCATCATGAGACTGAAGTTAAATTATACTCAATTATACACTAGTGAAATACAGTCTAAGTAAACCATGAGGACCAGGTTTATTCAAATAAATTAGGTACACCCAGAAGAAGAAGAAGTCAGAAAAATGATGACCACAAAAGTGGTCAAAATAATCTCTATAGGTACCAAATTTCAATTTTTGTATTAAATTTAGTATGTTTAAATGACAGTGTTAACATTGTTTTGAGGTTTTGACCGTATATTTGATTAATTCCATCGACCGGCGTGTTTACACATATAAATATAAACACTACTAACTTACATAATAACTGATTGCTTAGATGGTTTGATCACTCTGGATGCTTACAACAATGTGAAATTTTGGTTTTCAGATCATTTTAAGCACTTTGCTAGTCAACTGATCTTTAATACTGACTGTACATTACTGATACTTACTTCTCATTACATACCGTGAAATTAACTGTTACTTATAAAATTTCTCAGTCGTAAATCTATTGGCAGTTTTATAGAACCCCCTTGGTTTTATTTACGTTTAGTTACGTTTAAAAAACATTAATGATTAGGTATAAGTACACACTTACGGACTGAATTTAGACAGTACAATACTTCGGAATCTGTCGAAGTAGTGGTCATTCGAAGATGTGTCTTGTCTAAGTATTGTCTGTCGAATAATCGTCTGTCGAAGTAGTGGTAATTCGAAGGTGTGTGTTGTCTAATAATTGTCTGTCGAAGCAATGACTTGTCGATCTATGTGTTTCCGAAGTTCGCTACATGTCGAAGTATTTTACTGTCTAAATTCAGTCCGTAAATCTAAGTACCTACATAGTTGTGTGCCCTTATCCGTTTATGTACTTTTAGTACAATTTTGTGAACATACTCATGGCTATAGCTAACCGATGATTAATTTAAAGAAAAACATATATAATCACACCTTTGTCCCTTTAGGGTAGGCAGAGATTGAACAGAGCAACCATCAGGTTAGGCCCTCTCAGTGTCTCTTGGAGACGTAATAGGGCGATAGATATGTGTGAAGGTGATACCTCTTTTGGCTAGCTGGATCAAATATGTTAAAAAGCGAGGTAATACTAATGAAAAGGGTTATGAAATAATTTTATTTTGTTTCATAATAATGTAGAAAAAATGTGCCAGAATCAACCAGTAGGTATGTTTGTTATTGCTTCATTCTATAACGGCTTATCGAATTTGAATGGTAAAAAAAGGTAATTATTGCGGAAATACGCTATTTCTTACCGTAATTTTGAAACCGTATCCTAATATTATATTTTGGAATAGGTGCAAGTTTTTCTAGTATTCAACCTTGGAAGACCTTGTAAGAACATCTTACTATCAATTCTGAGAGTAGGATATATGCACAACAAAAACGGTTTTGACGGAGAGGTAGATTGATTTATTATACACCACGATTGGCGATGAATAAGCGAGTTCGTTGCGTGAGAAGCGGTATTCACTATAATTACTTTCAAATGATACTTTCCGTTTACCGCGGTGAATATAGAGCAACACGATTAATCACGTCTCAGGCAATATAATGAACTTTCCTGCGATATGGGTATAAGGATTTTTGCGAGGCTCATGGCAAAGTGGTAATTGAGTAGGTTAACATATTGCAAAGTTAAGTAAAACTAATTTTAGGATGGATGGCCATTCTTAACACACTGAGGCCCCACTGTTCCTAGGAGAACAATAAACAAAAAATACCTTTCATTTATATACCTAACATAATCTATAAGACCAATAATAGACAAAATATTGTATAAATCAAGCAATAGATTATTGCGTATTATTGCTGAAAATAGGCTTCTCTCAATGTGTGACATAGCACCCGATCCTCCGCCTGGCGCAATAACTCTATCCCGACTACCATTTTCAGACATCCGTCTATCTTTATTCATTACAAGTTAGAGTTTCATAGCATCATAAACATAAATAGGTCAAACAATATACTTGCCATTACCGTTCGGTACCAGCAGCATACCAAACAGTGGTCAACTAATACGGTATTCAGTACAGCAACATCAGATAAATTCAGAGCCTTGTAAAATTAAAACACAGGTGATAATAAATATCTTCAATACGTCGGCACGCGTTTGCGGTCAGCCTTAACGGGGTGGTGCGGTTAGGCCGATCACACACATGGATACTCCCCGCGGCGACGCAATTTACCGCAGGTTGTGTTCTGTAGTATAGAATACAGTTTTATATTAAAATAAAGTTATATTTTATTAAAGTACCTTATTATCATCTTCGTTATGGTATAACCTCTCATTTTAAGATGGCTTATTTTAATTACTGTAATACATACTATTATCTTTTGTAATCTAATGTTGGTGACTGAATGAATACTGTCTGACCTACTGCCTCAAATATGAAAACCAGCGTAAGAGCTTCTTCCAATCCTCGTCAGTTTGCTGGTATAGTGTTTCTGGCATTCAGAATCAAATATCGAAATTTGTTCTACGGTATAGACACAACGAGTATTTATCGAGTAGTTATTCACATTTACAGATAGACATTAATACTTCAAAATTTGACCCTTAGTCCTCATAACACATATTTAATTTTTAATAAGAGTAAATTCAACAATCGAATTCAAATATCGATATTGTTTTTTATTGTCCTATTTATAAAAAAAAAAAAAAAAAAAAAAAAAAAAAAAGCGTTGTGAGAAACAAGTTACAATACCGTTATCAAAGATGCCATTGACATTTAAATGTCTCCCATATATATGTCAATCTTCTATACCTATTTAGTAGAACCACTAGGACTGTTTTACGACTCATATTATAACGAAGCGTCGATAGTTTTATGGAATCAGCCTAACGATCGAGATATCGAAGGTTCGAATTCTGAACATTAAAATACCAACCCTCACTTAATACAAATATTTTGGATGTTATCCTTTCGAGGGCTTACCCGGGGTGCCCGGCAATGGATGTTTTAGTCGGTCCGATTCCGACACGCCCACCCCATCGTCGGCACTGATGGGGTGAAGCTCGTGGGGGTTTCCACACGTTAAAAAAAAAAAACTATTATTGTTTGCAAAAAAAAACAACTTAAAGTTTTCATCTAGTCCTTAAATAAAACAGTAATTATAATCTTGTAATCATCTATCGTTCAAGAATTTTATACCATCATCCTAAAAGGGTATTAAACAAGTTGCAAACATGGTAGTACATGTCTTATTGTGTGAAGAAAACCTTAAATTGCGTCGTCGGACAAGTAAATTTGATTGATGAAAACGTCCTACATTTTGGCTGACCACACTTAATAATTCAAGGAAGAGGCGGTGAAAAGTGCATGGCCGAACATCGTATTGGGTTCCGTTGGCTCAATAATTAAAAATTTCATTAAACCAATACACGGTTTATATCCTGATATCTCGAAAATTAAATATTCCACTAAAACTGGAATACACATTCTTTCTTTGAGATACAGGATAAAATACTTCTAATTTTGACGCTCGGGTTGTGGTTACCGGTGTTGGTGGGAGACACCCCACTTTCCATTCTGTACGTCAGTATTATCAAGCTGAGCCGAGTGCCACCATTGTTAACATGGCACATGTATATATAATGGTGGCCCTCTTTCCTGAGACTTTCCCTTCTGCTTATCATCAGGCGAGGTAAAATCAAATTGACGTGTCCTATATAAAAAAAAGAAATTATCTATTCTGTGGTAAAGGTCACAATTTCTTCTTTGTCAATAAGAGTCCGGTTTGAAAATTGTGTAAGAAGCTATATGCTTTAAGTTTATGTTATCAATTACTGTGTGGATATCAATTGAGAAGTTAGTTATAACAATTTCTTTTTCGTTTGAGACCGTTATGAGTTCGTTCTACTCGTTAAGTTTTTCTATTCAATCTATACCAATAGAACCAATTACAGATTATGTCTCATTGTTACTACACAAACGCTGCAACGATTTTGTTGGCTTTCTCAGAGGTTTTAAACAACTATACGATATTGGAATTCTCATCGAGGTAGCTTTTAATGAATCAGATTGTTTTTTGTGTAGGTTTACGTTTAGCTCATTATAAAATTTTTGAATGTATCCGGAATCAGCAAGAACAGAATTTCACAGTCAATAAGTATCATTATTACAAGCTTTTATTTAACTTGCAATGTATGTTTGTTCGGGTGGAATCTTACAACTCAATTTTAAGGCACTTGCCCTCAACCGATTGAGCTGAAATTTGGTATGCACGTTCAGTTCGGATGACAATGCAAGAAAAAAAGATTGTTTTTAAAAAGGTTTTTTAATAGTTTATTTTATGTAATATCGTGATCCGGTGTTAGTATAAGTACGAATCGCGTTTGCACATCAGTAATGTTGATATAATTTATATCGGGTTGCGATGATCGCTGTTCGGCGATAGATAGCGGACATTATAAGGTTTAAGCTTGTTTTATCGATTAAGATAGGAAAAATAGGAAACGACTCAGGAGGGACTTGAACCCGTGACAGTCCCTTACAGGGAGAATGCTCTGACCACTGAGCTACCAAGTCATGCCTTGAGCGCCTCAAATTCTATTATATATTACCATTTGGGGCGACGCAACGGTGGAAAAAAAAATCAATAGACTTCTTTTACTTTACAATAATAATTGCGAGAGAGATTACTACGAACTTTACAGTCACGGTGGACAGAATTTGATGATCCTTCTCCACGTTTATAGTCCAGTATTACCTACAATTAAAATTCAAGCTATGAATATTATACTGCCGATTAACGATAGTGTTTACCATATAAGGACCGGGGCTAGTAGGAGGTTTTATTGTGATGTTTACCTCGGGAATCGAACGTATAAAAGGCCTTGTGGGCTAACAAGTAAGAGGGACAGTTAAAAGTTCATAAAATGTTCAGTGGGAAACTAGCTGTTCTGGTTGCAGGCTTAGTATAAGTATTTTCTACTGAGGTTGACTGTGTTAATAGACTAGTTAATACGATATTTAAAAAGGGTGCTTTAGTGTTTCGGCGTACGCCTTTTTTGTCCCAAATACGATGAATAATATCGAACTTTGAAAAAAAAAATGTTTTTTATTCAGTAATTCATCCCATTGATTTATTTTCTTCATTAATCAACAGAAATGTTATGATGAAACAAATCTAGTGATATTTTAGCAAAATTATCCAAGTAATTGAATGAAATTTTTAAGCATTTAGCATGCTTACTATTCAAAACGATTAAGATAGGATTTTTTTTAGATTGGTTCAGGCTGGATTCGATCCTGCGATGCATCTCCCACAAGGCGAAGGCTTGGACCACTAAGATAGTAAGTGAAAAAAAAGAGATATAAGGTTCCTATATGGGTTGGGGATAATAAGTTAATTAACATGTTTTTACACTCACAATAGGCCAATTTAAGGTGTTGTTCCATCCACATTTCTCCATATGTATTTTTGGATGCAACAATTTACCTATTGAACCCTAACCCCGGCGGTCGTTCACAAGCGCCCCACAACCGCAATAAGGTTGGCTCTCTGGCCTAAATTCTGCCCGATAAAATAATAATTTATACAAAAACCTGCACCGTCCATACATCGAGAACACGGCACTTATTAACACGGTGGGTTATAATAAAAACCCCGTGAAGAATTATCGCTGAATGTGTTATAATGCGTTTTATATGCAGTTATGCGTGTGGCCCTTGTGATATTGCAATTTAGTAAATTAAATAATTTCTGGGTTTGTAATCAAAAAATAATTTATCATTCGCTGCGGAATAAACAGTTGATTTAAATTAAAGTTAAATTTACAGTGAAAAATACAACAGTACTTTAATGAAAATGACCAAAAAATTACAAATATAAAATTCAAAACAAAAATGAAAAGTTTTCAATTAACTGCACTGTATTATGGTATTTGCCGTTGACTTCCACAACTTGTGGTGTGGGTGAATCTTTGGGGAATCTGCTGACTAATGTTGAGCAACTGACGAGCCACGGACATAGGTTGTCCTCACGGAGTTGGTGGATTATCTTGGTTATCTCGGCTTTTATGACTGCCGCGCTTCCATAAAAGCCGAGATAAACCACATCAGGAGGAAATATTGCAAAGCAAATTCCAGGATCAAAGTTACAAGCTTGAGAGATGATAGTTGACTTCCAAAATGAATATCTGATGTTCTACCAAACTACCGACTAACATTTTAAATATCGGGAAGTCGATGATTTCATACATAAATCGTGGAATTGCAAATGGAATGCCACATTCCTTGTGGAACTTCTTTCACCAGTAACTATACGATTTCTGTGAGTAATATTATTTATATGATATAAATATTTATATTTTCTATATGGAGTTTATTACCTACGTTCTCTTTATCAATTCCGTTTTATGCCACTGGATGTGACAGTGACACAAAAATAAAGATTTTTCCGTTTTGTATCATCACTGGCAGATCCAGTTACATAAGCCGGAATATATCATTATTTTACGAATAAATTACTAGATTACATAGGCCCTGTTAAAATTCTATCTTAACGCCTTTCAGATGACCCTTCCAGACCAGAGTAATCTGGTAAGGTGGGGGAAGGCCACAGAAAAACAATGTTATACGTGTGGTGAGGCAATAGCGACGGCTAGGCACATATTAGTAGGATGTAGGGTGCTTCTCGATAGAGGCCAATACTGACGCCGCCACGATAAGGTGCTTTTCATCATACGCGAAGCAATGAGTCGGGCAGTAGCTAGAGCCCAAAAAGGATTGACTACTAACAGACGTCATATCAACTTTGTGTCTGAAGGTTCATCCATAAAATCCAGGAACAAACCTTATTCAATCTTAGATACTGCCCCAGATTGGACTCTCCTAATCGACACGTATGAAAAGCACTATAAAATTCCGGAGGATGTTGGGGTTTCGTCATCTAGACCGGACATATTTCTATACTCGAAAACGACTAAATATGTGGTCCTTGTGGAACTTACTGTACCGTGGGAAACAAATATACCGAAGGACCACACACTTAAGAAAAATAAATACTACGATCTCACAAACGAATTAATCAAAAACGGTTACGTGGTTAATTTGTATGCAGTAGAAGTGGGAGCTAGAGGTATACCAGCTAAATCTCTCTATAACCTACTTAAAGATCTAGGCCTATCGAGAGCTACAATAAGCTCATTACTAGGACGAATGTCTAAAGCGGCACTAGTAGGTTCGTATCAAATTTGGTTAGGCAGGGAGGGGAACTTGGGTAGTGAAGGTGAGTGTTGATGTACATCAACAAAAGGGGCCCCTTTTAAACCTACACTTGGGTCGCAAGTCCCAGGCACTGTCCCGAGTTCCCAACTCAGCAACGCGATGGACCCGGCACCCGCACGGAGAACCCATGGATTGCTAAGAATATCGTCTCTCATGGGTTTTGAATTAGAGGTAACATTGTTACTACAAAGTAAAAAAAAGCCATAAGTGACACCACAATTTATTGTTTTATTTATGACTTTTCAGTTCCTTTTATTAATCAATCAATTAATTAGGCCACTGTAGTCCACAGCTGGACATAGGCCTCTCCCAATGTGCGCCATTTCGTACGATCCTCCGCTTGCCGCATTCAGTCCGTTCCAGGCACCTTTTAATCATCAATCAGTTATAGAGTTGTTTCGAAATTTGGGCGCGCAGAATTTGCTAATTTACTTAAAATATATTTGTGAATTTTCTTAAGCTATTAGTACCCCAATATCGGCTATCGGCTTAGTAACAATTATCTTAAAGCACGGCTTAAGGAGTCCTATAGATGAACATAGGCTGCTTCTCATTCACAATTACGACGGCATCCGCAATAACACATTGATATAGATTTGTGTTTGTGATAAAATTAATAATAAGGCATAAAATAGTTACGACATGAGAATGTCCATCAATGTGTTGAAAAACAAAATTCTGAAGGAGTATTTACAAAATATTATCACTACTCTAAAAAATTAAGATCTTATCATCGAACGAAATTGATGATAGGAGAGATAGTCGAACTCTTATCCTTATAGACATTTTTGATTATGTTTATTTTTCGTGTCCATAAAGATATATAAACATTATCATAATATATGCTAAACAAATCTATTCATTAAATCATTGGAAAGCGAACAGGATGAAGCCGATATGTAAGTAGAGAGAGCCAATAGGCCAATGATACACGTCAAATATTTGTACGCCAACACTCAAACCGTTAATCCATTGCATGTTGGCAATAGAGTATTTGCTTACCAACTATTTTACGTGTGTTTGCCGAGAGTATACTGATATTTGATATAACCATCACTTACTGGTAACTAGAAACTATTATAATGTCACGCGTGCAAATGGTAGGACACACGCTGTAGTTGTTTCTCTAACCGTACACTACACCACAGAATAGATAATAGTACTAGCGTAAATACACATCAATGTAATGTACAGTCAACTACAAAAGTAGCTTAACAAGTTCTAATTTATTGATCACTGTGGCTGCTAATCCTCTCATAATTTAATAAAATTAAATATTAAAAATATTTACTAAGTGTTCCATAAAACGTGTAAAATTAATGTATATTTTCCAACTCTAAAAAAGATTTGTAAATATGTTAGTGTTAATCAACTTATGTGGTTAACTGTACCATACGAGAGAATGTTTACTGATAAATATTATTATTACTTGCACCACTAGTGGCTAGTGTAATTATAAGTAAAAAGTGCTAGGATGTTGAAAGTGTGCCAGGAGTAGAAAATGTTAAGTGCACGGATAAAGAAATCTGTGCTCTATTCTAAGTTACTATGAGTTAGATATAGTTCTATGTGATATATGAGAATATGTAACCTAAAGTAATTTATGTTTTAATGAGAGATAATTATTAATAAAGATCGTGTATTATATAAGTAGGTATTATTTAAACGCCAAATTGATTGGATAATGAATATTTTTAAGTCAAGCTCATCTTTGAGTGAGGTAAATATCGTAATTAGTATATAATCATCATTTTTCATCATCATTTCAGCCGAAAGACGTCCACTGCTGGACAAAGGCCTCCCCCAAGGATTTCCACAGTGACCGGTCCTGCGCCTTCCGCATCCATGCCCTTCCCGCGACCTTCACCAGGTCGTCGGTCCACCGTGTGGGAGGCCTGCCTACACTGCGTCTTCCGGCGCGTGGTCGCCACTCGAGAACTCTCTTGCCCCAACGGCCATCTGTTCTACGAGCTATGTGCCCCGCCCACTGCCACTTAAGTTTGGCGATTCTGTGTGCTATGTCATTTACTTTAGTTCTCCTGCGGATCTCCTCATTTCTGATTCGATCACGCAGGGAAACTCCGAGCATAGCACGCTCCATCGCCCTTTGGGTGACCTTGAGCCTTCTTATGAGGCCCATAGTAAGGGACCAAGTCTCACTTCCGTAGGTCATCGCTGGCAACACACACTGATCGTAGACTTTCGTCTTGAGACACTGCGGTATTTTGGACGAGAAGATATTACGAAGCTTCCCGAACGCTGCCCAGCCGAGTTGGATTCGACGATTGACCTCTTTCTCAAAGTTGGACCTGCCTAACTGGACTGTCTGTCCCAGGTAAACATATTCGTCGACAACTTCGAGTGTAGAGTCTCCAACCTTTAAAGAAGAAGTGGGTGCGATATGGACATTTGACATAATTTTCGTCTTGTCCATGTTCATTTTGAGGCCCACTTGTTGGGAGGCTCTACTGAGGTCTTCGAGCATTGTGCCTAGGTCTTCCAAGGTCTCAGCCATGACTACGATATCGTCAGCGAATCGAAGGTGAGTGATGTACTCGCCGTTGATATTGATGCCGAGTCTTCTCCAGTCCAGGAGCTTGAAAACATCTTCCAGGCCGGCGGTGAACAGTTTCGGAGATATAACGTCTCCCTGTCTCACCCCTCGCTGCAACTGGATAGGTTTTGAGCTTTGATCCTGGAGGCGGACTGACATGGTGGCGTTTTCGTACAAACACTTCAGCGCTTCGATATATCGATAGTCAATTTGGCACCGTTGGAGAGACTGTAGCACAGCCCAGGTCTCGATCGAATCAAAGGCTTTCTCATAGTCCACAAACGCCAAGCAGAGTGGCTGATTATACTCCTCAGTCTTCTGTATAATCTGTCGCAGCGTATGTATATGGTCTATGGTGCTAAAGCCTTTTCGGAAACCGGCTTGTTCGGGAGGCTGGAAGACGTCGAACCTGCGAGCGAGACGATTCGTAATGACTCTCGAAAACAACTTGTAGACATGGTTCAGAAGCGAGATGGGTCTATAATTCGTCAACAAGGTTTTATCACCTTTTTTGGAGAAGAGTACCACCACACTTCTGTGCCATGCCTTAGGCGTTCGTCCCTCGAGTATGACGGAATCAAATAGCTTCTGAAGAGCTTTAAGTATCGGTGTTCCACCAGCTTTTAGAAGCTCAGCCGTGATCCCATCATCACCCGGTGCCTTATTGTTCTTTAGCTGTTTGAGAGCCATTCTAATCTTGTACAGGCTGACGTCCGGGATATCCTCGGTATAGTGTCGGGTCAATCTGGCTCTTGGGTCTTTGGCCAGATTATTAACAGATTGCCGTACACTCGTGTATAATTGTCCGTAGAACTTCTCGACCTCTTCCAACAGCTCCGGCTTTGACGAAATAATTCTGCCATCCTCCGCTTTCAGCTTATTCAGTTGGCTTTGACCAACAGACAGATCCCTTGCGAAAACCTTTGAGCCTTTGTTGCTCTCAATCGCCTCCTTAATACGAGTCGTATTAAATTGGCGTAGGTCGCGAGTCAAGGACTTGGAGATCTGTCTGTTTAAACTCCGATACTGAGTAGCATCTTCAGAGGACTGCAGAACCAAATTTCGTCTTTGTTCCATGAGCTTGTTGGTGAGGTCCGAAATCTTTTTGGTTCCTTTTGAACGACGGGCTTTGAAGATCTTAGACCCAGTCGTTTGGACAATTTCCACAAATCTGTCATTGTAATCATCCACATTTTCGCAATCTCCCAGGCATTCGAAGCGATTCTGCAACTCGAGCTGAAAGTGCTCAGGGTTCTGGAACTGGATAGGTGCTGGTCGGAGCGTAGACTTCATCAGTCGACATCTTTCGAGCTTTGTTCTAAGATTCAATGTGCCTCTTACCATCCGGTGATCGCTTCCTGTTTTTACTGAATTGATCACGGAGACATCATTGAATATGTGCCTCTTTGTCGACAAGATGAAATCAATCTCATTTTTTGTGACACCGTTAGGGTGTAGCCATGTCCACTTACGCTGTTCCGGCTTTCTGAAGAAGGAGTTCATCATAAAAAGGCCCTCCTTCTCCATGAAGCCGGCCAGCAGATGGCCACGTGCATTCCTCTTTCCATATCCAAATTGCCCCACTCTCAGCTCATTGTCGCTTCGTTTGCCCAGTTTCGCGTTAAAGTCCCCCATCACAACGGTATAGTGTGTTCGGGAGCTATGCATGGCTTTAGAGATATCCTCATACATAGTCTCCACCTCGTCGTCGGGGTGTTTCGAGGTCGGTGCGTGTACCTGTATGACCTTCAGCGAATACCGTTTGGTGATTCTGAGTATAAGGTACGCTACCCTCGTCGAAACGCTCTCGATCTGGACCACGTTGTTGACAAGGGACCTGTGGACGATAAACCCGACACCACCCTGGGACAGTATGTCGCCCTCCCGGAAATAGAGCAGGTTACCGGATTTGAGGATCATGGTGTCCTGCCCCTCTCTCCGGACTTCACACAATCCTACGATATCCCACCGTAACCTGCTCAATTCTTCCTCGAGTTCAGCGAGCTTCTCGTCGGTTCGCAGTGTGAGCGTGTTGTACGTTGCCAGGGCCAAAGGTCGTCGGGGTTGGTAGCCTGGCATCTGCCGGGGATTCTTCGCACCCCTTGCCCCGCCGTTACCATGGCCGCTACCATAGCCAGGAATAGCGGGGCCGCCGGGGACTAGGGGCCGTTTCTTATGTTTCCTCATCATGGGGGGTTATGCCGTAATCGCCACGCTTGGCAGGCGGGTTGGCGATCGCAGTTTGGTGGCTAGTACGCGGAAAGATGCTGCTGCCCATCCTCCGGTATTTGAATCCCTTAGTCGCCTCTTACGACACCCACGGGAGGAGATGGGGTGGTGCTATTCTAGGGCCACACCACAGGCATAGTATATAAAACTCATAAATTTTATGATATATACGATAGTGATATATATTAAATATATATATATTACATTAGTGATATATATTATATTAGTGATATATATATATTAGTGATATATACTCATAAATTTTATATATATATCATATATAATAAAACTCATAAATTTTAAAGTTATTTGACCAGCAGATCCAGTGCCAATTATTTATAATATGATCTTTAATGCATGATTTTTTTATTTAGGATTAAATCATTCGTACCATTTTTGTCAACAGTTACAGCCACCATTCGCTTGTATACCTAGCCGAAGTTTAAATTCTTTATGAATATTATTTTTATGCTTTTGTATTCATAAATTCTGTTCCAATGTAGTATATTTTAAAAGTATTTTAAAATATACTGCGTTTTATCAAAAGGTTTACGAATACAATAAAATTTTGGAATAAATACTTACGATTATAATTGCTAAAATCATTTGCTTGTTTTACAAATTTTAATAACTTTAGCAATAGTTAAGGTTATTTTTTTTATATTAGGTTTGAATTGAATTGAATTATGGCACGATCGAACAGGCAATTGAGTAGAAGTAGTGTAGCCTAAAAGACTTTTAGTATACACAAGGTTCTATCATAAACTTCACGGTCAGTCAGATATTCATTCATAATGAACGTCCATCAATGGAAAATAAATATGGACTTGACAAAAGATCATTATGATAATCAGATAGGTGGAAGGTGAAAATAAACTGCCGTAGCCTAAAGAACTTAATGGTCGTAGGAATTTTAGCTAATTGAGGCCAGCCCGGTATTCTGAATACAATTTGCGATTTCACTTCATTTGAATGTCACCCGTCTGAGATTTGGACTATAGAATATATTGTAAGGCTTTCCTCAGTTAATGTCGATGTGATGAGAGCTAAAGTAGACTTAGAACATGTTAATACATACCTTTTTAATATTCGTAGGTTGTTAAAGATTTAACTAAGAACTAGATCCGCCAAAAAAAGAGAACTGTTCAGTTTGACACTTGATATATTTAGGTACAAATTAAGTAGAAAACTAGGTTATTTTTACCCAAACTGTTGTTGTTTTAGAATTTCACTAAACACGAGGTGGGTTTGGGTAAATAGTGCCTAAGGTATAAAATTATACTTTACTTAACTCTAATTGGAAAATCACTTTTTTAACATCTATCTGTGTCAGCCAACTAGCTAAATAAGCGGTTCAATAAACTACCTAGGCTGGTAACTAAATGACGCCGTTCAATTAACGGCCTGACTCATATTTAGCTGTAACGTTTATTACTACATTTAATAAACTGGCTGGCTAGTGCTTAGGCCATTCGTAAGACGGGGCACCACCCTGAAATAAGATAGAAAACATACATACATATATATACCCACACGCCTCAAAATCACCGATGGGGTAAATAGAGGTGTATTCACAGAAAATTAGTGATAGGTTTATTGAGATAGCTGCGCAATCTGACTTTTTTTTATTATTAAATGGCGAGACAAATAATAAAAATTTATCGTTCCAAGCCATTTGCCTTGCAGTTTAATCAACTGGCTGAACATCATTCAGCCCGCTAATTGAGCAGCGCCGTTTGGTAAAGAGCCTAGGCAGTTAATTAAACGGCTGATTAAACCAGTTGGCTGCAACATAATCCATTACTAACAAGTACTTATTTCTTACCAAAATATTTTTTCTACAGGTTCAACAGATTTTTATCTAACTTTAATGAATGTAGGTACATATTAATTTTATTCTATTGCTTGCTACAAATAAATCAGTAGGTATCTTTTTTTCTTATAAGTACTTACGTACCTACTACACATATTTTTTTTTAAACTTTGTAATATTTTAAGCACTTACTTCCTAATTATGTTAGCAGATAATTGTACTTGATTAATTTGAGTAACTATTAATTACATTTATGCGAATGGTTTTTAGAATAAAATATTATCATTTTAATACGAACTTGAAAGGTTACACACCCATGCTTACCTACATCAGAAGTTTGCCTCAATTTAATTCTATTCGTAATCAATTTATGTACTTATTTTTTATGGTAAGGTTTGATGCGAATATGTTATTTTAACTTGGCTTTATATTGAGTACCTATTCTCACAGAAAACCTTTAAGATGTGCCTGCCCTATATTTAGACCTATACAGGAGGCAGAAGAAGAAGACAATGAAAGTGTAACTACAGTAAGTACTCATTGATACTGTGTGGTTATGCGTAGCCCTAAAATTTTCAATCTCTGTAGCTGATTGTACGTAACTAAATGCGCTATTCAATGGAGAATAAGAGATCTTTCTATGATGTCTAACTGGCGACGGAATTGATACTCGAAACCACACATTCAATTTATATCGAACTAGCTGTTGCCCGCGGCTCCGCCCGCGTGGATGTCGGTTATCGCTTAGTGCTATTGAGCATTAAATTCGCCACTCTACTCAACTTTGACCTCGACTATGTACTCACCTCTGTTCTCGACTTTTTACTCGCCTTTATATTCGACCTCTCGCCTCTCTACTTGCCCGTCCATTCGATTCTCTACTTGACTCTCCCCACTCGCCTATCTACTCGCACCTCTACTCAACTCTCTATTCGATCTCTACTCGCCACTACATTCATCTTTCCACTCGCCTCCCTATTGGCCTCTCTACTCAACCCTTTTCTTCTTTACACGCCTATCCACTCGTCCCTATAACAATCTCTACTCGCCTGTCCACTCGCTTCTATATTTGATTCGCTACTCGACTATGGCCGTTCCGAAGTTCTAATTCACCTTTGTACCAAATTTCATGAGGACATCTTAAAAGAATTTCTTACTATTTATGCCATATTCATCCCCTTTTTTGTGCCAATGAAAAATAAGAAACTTTAATCCCATAACCCTATTCCCCTTCTATTCCTTTTTTCGCGATAAGGGGTAGCCTATGTCCATTTCCAACGTCTAATCCATCTCTATACCAATTTCATCAAGATATCTTCAAATTTATCAAACTTACATGCCCTTGCCCTATTCCACCCCTTCAACTCTCTTTTTCGCAATAAAAGGTAGCCTATATCCATTTTCGAGCTCTAATCCATCTCTGTACCAAATTTCACCAGGATATCATCAAAAATGACAAACTTTCATACTAACTATCCAGTCCTTATCCCTCCCCCACCCTTTTACTACATTATTCGCGATAAAAGGTAGCATAATGTCCGTTACCAAGCTCTAATTAATCCCTGTACCAAATTTCATCAGGATATCTTCAAAACTGTCAAACTTTCATACCTTATTACCCCCCACCTCCCTTATGCCTCCATTTTCACGTCAATAGATAGCCTATGTTCGTTCCCAAGCTTCAATCCATCTCTGTACCAAATATATCATCAGGATGTCTTCAAAATTGGCAAACTTTCATCCCCTATTGCCCCCCCCCCCTTTATCCTCGTCTTTCGCGACAAAAGGTAGCCTATGTTCGTTCCCAAGCTTTAATCTATATCTGTACCAAATTTCATCAGGATATCTTCAAAAAGACAAACTTCCATCAAATAGCCATATCCCCCCCCCCCCTTCTACCCCTTTTTGCGATAAAAGGTAGCCTATGTCCGTTTCCAAGCTCTGAACTATCTCTATACTAAATTTCATCAGGAAATCTTCAAAAATGACAAACTTTCATCCCAAGGCCCTATTCCCCCCCTTCTAACCCCCTTTTTGCGATAAAAGGTAGTCTATGTCCGTTCCCCAGATCTAAACTATCTCTGTACCAAATTTCATCAGGGAATCTTCTAAAACGGTAAACTTTTATCCCAAGGCCCTGGTCCCCCCCTTCTTTCCCCCTTTTCGCGATAAAAGGTAGCTTATGTCCGTTCCCAAGCTCTAAACTATCTCTGTACCAAATTTCATCAAGAAATCTTCAAAAATAACAAACTTTCATACCAAGGCCCTAGTCCACCCCCCTTCTACCCCCCTTTTCGCGATAAAGGGCAGCCTATATCCATTTCCAAGCTCTAAACTATCTCTGTACCAAATTTCATCAAGAAATCTTCAAAAATGACTAACTTTCATCCCAAGGCCCTAGCCCCCCCCCCCCCTTCTACGCCCCTTTTCGGGATAAAAGGTAGCCTAGGTCCGTTCCCAAGCTCTAATCTAACTCTGTACCAAATTTCATTAAAATATCTTCAGAAATGACAAACTTTCATAAAAACTTTCATCCCCTATTTCCCCCCCTTAAACCCCCTTTCTCGTGATAAAAGGTAGCCTATGTCCGTTCTCGAGCTCTAATATACCTCTGTACCAAATTTCATCAAGATCGGTTCAGTGGTTTAGGCGTGAAAGCGTAACATACAGACAGACAGACAGACAGGCAGACAGGCAGACAGACAGACAGACAGACAGACAGACAGACAGACAGACAGACAGACAGAGTTACTTTCGCATTTATAATAGGGAGTTACCTGTAGATTTGAGATTTTTTCAATTTGACTTTTAGAAGAATAGTTATTGTATCAATCAAAGTTTAGTTAGTGGTAATTTAGCCAGTACGCTTCAATATATTTAATTATTTGGTAAAATTGTTACAACTAGCCCCTCGCTCCCCTACTTCACGTTATTTGTTCTGGGTATGGTGAGATATAACGAACTAATAGTTAGGAGGGAACTCACAATCGTCTTGTACCTATTCAGGGTATTTAAGCGGGAATGCGGACGTATTAGGGCAAATCAGCCTATGCGTCTCGGATAGGTGTACGTGTTTGCGGAGGAGGGGACCTATTCTTCGGGGACCGCGTGGTCCCCCCTCCCGAGGAGGGCCAGACTGAGAGGGATGGCCCTGGGTCAGCCGGAATGCGAGGGATATGTCGCATGACAACCTCACCTTCGGCTTAGCACTACGGCCCACAGATAGCGTGCGGTTTAGTTGGTACAAGTCTGACATATCCTCCGTCTCCGGCTCAGCTCCCGCACGTAAAAAAATTACCTATTCTGTTGCACGCTGAGTGGATTCACAATGATAGCGTTAAACATATTTTTTATTATAATAGTTAGGTACATTAACACTATCGTATTGGGAACAACCTGTGAAGATAGACTTTTCAGAAATAAAATAAATAAATAAACAAAGTATTTAATGTGTCCAATAAATTTCTACAGGATCGTAAATTGAACGAATCTCGAAGAATTAACAAAATTTATTATCAGATAAATGGAAATAGAAGATAATATATTATTGTTTCTCGTTGGACATTTAATTATTGAAGTTTTTTTTATGTAGAACACGTCAATTACACTTTACCTCGCCTGATGGTGAGCTGAAGGCAAAGTCTCAGGAAAGAGGGCCACCATTATATACACGTGCCATGTTAACATGAAACACGTGAGCTGGCAAGGAATTCCTGGTCTTAATGGTGAAGGAATGTTGCACCGTATGCGGGTGACATTTAAGTCCTGCACGTGTTGTCCTGTATAGGAAAGGAGAGGGGACGTGGGACTAATTTGAATAGCTCTTCAGAACATTCACCATGGTAGAGACGGTAAAATACTGCCAAGAAAGCAACTACTCTACGCATCTGCAGAGGCTCGAGGGTACTCATGACCTCAGGATTTCCGATAATGCGGACCGCACATCGCTGCAATAATAAACTTGGTTTTTATATTTTTTTTTTACAAAAGTAAGTCTATATTTTACGGTAAATTTATTAGTAACTAATTTATACTTACTACTTCATGGACAAGTGTTTACACGGATGAGGACAGATCGTAAAATTTGACTACCATGTTAAATGCGATTATTTGAATGCAAACGAGCACGAAATTTGACACCAGTAGTTACGGACAGTATCAGTAAGTAAGCAAGAACGTTGACATACAAGAGAAAGTACAGTGTATTGCAAATAAACCTGCATCTAATGCGATAATATTTACAAGGTCGAATAGAAGCATCTTATTCATAATGCATAGATTTAATTAGCACAATCAAAAACACCGCGTGTTGCTTAAATTTGAGAAGAATTATACAATTTAGCATTATATATGTAAGTGTTAATAGACATTTAGAATGAACCGTAACGAACTTGGTCACATACCCGGCTACTAAGTGATAAACCCTCGTAAAATAACCTTATTTGGTAACAATTAATGTGCAGGCAAGGTATACGATAGGTCTTAAAATAGTGGGTGTAAAATCACTTCTAACACTTGTGTTTCATTTATTTGAAGTGTTTGACAAGAACACTACATGGAGTAACAGCAAATGGAGACCGCTAAACCTTGAGAATACTTTAATACTTCGCGGCTTGTTTCCATTTATTTAAATACAGCGATCGGAGCTTCGAAACAAATTGAAAATAGTTCGAGAGTCGAATGCTAGAACATTATTATTTAACATCTATCAAAGAGGAACGATTCTAAACGACTTTATTTAATGTTCTCAGCGCAGTTATACTCCTTTTCGCTAACAATATCACTTAGAAGCGACATTGAACCATTATACTCGATATTATTTTCCACGGTTAGACTTTTATAGTTAATTAACAAACATGTTTTATGTCTGTGGCAACAACAAAGTTTATTTTATCTCTTAAGTATTTTAAGATATCTTGTGGCTTACATCTTTATATCATACATTATGAGATTGGTATAAAACCTATTAGACAGCTTTTGAATATTTTACGTTGTGTGACACCCACACAGCCGGAGTCACAAGAGGTCAATAGGTAGTTTGTGACCTCGTTATAATAGGTAATGTGATGGAATTTTTACAAATTGTTTAAAACGAATACGAATATTTAGAGATTTATAGAAATTTGAATTTAGAGACTTAAAACTGTAATATATGTCTGAAATGCAGAATAGGTATAGCTCAGCGGTAGTAATGGCTAAGCATGCTTAATTGCAAAACTTGCAATTAAGAGGTCGTGAGTTCAAATCGGGTCGGCTGAGTATACTACAGGTTATAATCAATTTTAACACATGAAATTTGGATTAACCAAAGAGGTTGACGAGAATACTAGCAATGTTTGTGCCCTTTCACCTGTAGTACTGACAAGTTGTATAGGGCAACGGAAAACACCGTGGCCACATTCAAGTTTTAGATCAACGAAATTTAAGAATTATCTAGCTAACCTCGATGAAGAAGAAATGGATAGCAGTATTATTTCTTATATAATACTAATAATAAAATTATATGAAGCTAATTAAACACGAAAAAAACGGTGTTCCGGTTTTCAATGCCCACTGTTAAATATAATAATTCTGTGACGATAACGTAATTATAATTATTGACGTACGATAGTACGTCAATAAAACTTCGCCTCGCCTGATGGTAAACTACAGATAGTCTAAGAATATATCTAATTGATAGTGTTAAATTATTGTAGTGTAGTGTACTTGGTAACTAAATGTAGAAAACATTGACGCTGTTAGCTGAAAATGTTCGTTACGTAGTTTCAAACTCGTTTAGAAATAAGATGAGACTACACAAAAGCTCAATACTAGATTAAATAAATATATTCACGGCCAGAGGTTGCACACATTTTTATGCATGAATATGTATATTTGTGTTCGTTTATGTGTAAATAACAGATACCGGTTTCACCAAATGAAGAGCAGACTTTGGAAAAAAGAATTTAATGAAACAATCACATACCTACTTTTTTAAATGAAAAATTACTTCAAACAATATATCACTGATGCCGGTACCAGTAAACGTTTGGACGGCACGATGCTCTCAGGAACTCAGGAAGTAATCTGAGATCGACATTGACCGCGATAGTTTTCGCTACGAGAAAGCAAATTATGCTATCGCCGGCTATCAACCTGCATGGCAAGTTTATACACTTTATTTATTCATATATTTTCACTTATGTAAATCATGTAATCCTGTGAACTATGCGGCGGCGTCTGGTTAGAAACTACCTAGCATTGGATTATTGTATTTGTTTTGGATAGACATAACGGTTTTATAATTACAGACAGCCCGTTTTAGGATTTTTGTCTATATTTATAATTCAATATTTTAACAAAAATTAGATATTTTATTGTAGAATAGAAAAATATTAAAAATATCAGAATTTATTTACCTAAACTATATATAGTTTAGGTAAATGTAAATGTAAAAAAATTAGTGTGTTATGTTCTTAGAAAAATTGTTTCGAAAATAGAGTTATAATTCCTTTTTCGAAACTGGTTTCAGACATGATTGTGAAGTCGGCTGAAAGGGGTTGTGTCCTGTTGTAAGATGTCATCTATATATTAATACGGATATTCTCCGCAATACAAATCCCTGGTGACACGGTTGCTGAATACAATTTTTAGTATAAGACATTGAGAATCCGCGTGAACCTTTATAGCTGAACCTGAAAATATTTTTATTGTGATTTAATTGAACGTTAAAAAAGGCAAATTGTACAAATGTTCAGTATTAGAGACTTTCAAATACATGTTTGATCGAATTTTTCACCAATATAGCATCGGACTTACATTCGTCTTCATTTCTACCCCAACTCATTTTGGAAAAGATGGGTGACCATTTGCATACATAATAGTATATAAAGATTGATGAAGTAGAAGTGACGTCATTATATCCGGTATCTGAGCCTCATTAGTCACGAATAAAACAACACCATATAACAGTTTTGAGACAATAATTTTGAAGAGGCAGATTGTTGAGTTTGGTATGTAGTGAGAAAGTAGTAGACGTGATTCACTATCCACTTTCCATTGCCTTTATTTCAAGATCTTGTGTGCGTCATTAAATTGTTTTAAAGTTATAATTAAAGTAAAATAAATTACTAAATTGTACCTAACTGAGAAAGGATGAAAAATGTTTAGTCACAGACAAAATGCTATATTAATTAATAAAGATTTTATACGTTTAGACTTTCACGATGTATTCAATTAATAACTAACATTTGTTTATTGACTCCGCCCATATTGAGACGTTATGCATTAATATATGTACCTACAAAATGAAATAAACTGCTTTGCGAGGTTATTTATTTTCTTTTTAAACAAGTTCAAAAACAGGAGGATGGTCTCAATTCACTGGAGTACTTTTTATAGGTATAATGTTTAACCTCAATGCTAATCTACCTGCTAATCTAACACCCGGTTCGTACTTATTATCTAAGTAGGTAGATTTAATTGAATTCGTTTATTAAAATGTGTTTTCTCCTTTTTCAGGTCCAAAATGGCATCAGATGTTGCATCACATATAAGGAAAACGTCACTTATATGGCTAGTTCTAGCCTTAACGAATGTAAGTTGTGTTATTTTGTATTAAACTATGTGATATATAACTTCCATCCACATGAAATAAGTGCAACACTTATTGCTTTAAAAAGAGAAATAGATTAGTAGATGAAAACTTAACAATTTACGGACCACTCCAGTTGAGCTAGTTGCTTAGAAGGGGGTTCACTTGAGTAGTGTTATGTCCGTCTTTTGAACCCCCTCTCCTCTCTCCCCCAACCTAATCCGTCCGTAAATGTCTAAATAGGGGCTTACTATTGTCATGTGCATCGTACTGTTACCTTAATCACTACGGGTGGAGACGCCCGTTACCCTAGCAGAAGCAGGCCACGGCGGCGGCGCGCATCGTAAGACGATGCGCGCCTCCCCACACCGGGGTTGAGTCGGGGACCTCGTTGTCCCCCCCTCCCGAGGAGGGCCAGACCGAGAGGAATGGCCCTGGGTCAGCCGGGGAGCGAGGGATATGTCGCATGACAACCTCACCTTCGGCCTAGCACTACGACCCAGAGACGGCGTGCGATTTAGTCGGTTCAAGTCCGACATAACCTCCCCCTCCGGCTCCGGAGGGGTGGGTATCCGTGGGGATTTCCCGCACTACAAACTACAACTATAGGCCTACCAGTAGTTCCGACTTCTTTACGCACAGAAATTTAGTCAAGGGTCATGGTTATCACAACAAAAGGTACCTTGATTTTGGAGTACCTATGGTGACCTTCCTACTCCATCTTTAAAACAGCTCCATGGTACCGTATTTGGCATTGCCATCCAGATGGAAAGTGTTTACAAAATGTCATCTAAATCGGTTGACAATATCTGCTTCAATATCAAGTTGCAATATTTGACCCGAACAAACATAGTTACACACATACATGAAATATATTGCTAGTTAGTAAAAAGCTTGTATAAAAGATTCCGAAGAATTGAGAACATTCCTCGTTTTTGAAGTCGGTTAAAAAGGTTTTTGTCAACACACCCCTTCAGGATTAGAGAGCGCGAACTATGTGAGTTTGCGCTTGCCAACCCTGCTGCTCGCTTCCCCTGTCATAGTACACCCGTGCAAGTACAGAGTCGACCGACTACTGTGCCACTAGGCTACAGCCAATAGTGGTGGTAGACATTTGATGGCACAAATTTGTCACAAATTTCAACCGGGTGGGTACCAATGTGCTCTATTGCGAAAAACCCTCCATAGTAATCCAATCTCGGTTGGATTGCGTTCAGGGGTCAGCAAGTGCATAGCCAGGCAGGGGGGATTGTGGTCGCAGCACTAGTGGGACCGGTGGGTGTCACGCGGTGCTGCAACGACAATCCTCTTTTGATGAGGCCGTCAAGCTGAGTTGTTGTCATTGTTAACATGGTACGTGTATGTAATGGCATCAGGCGATCACCTCGCCTGATGCCAATTGACGAATGAAATTGACGTGTCCTATATAAATATTAAAAAAAAACGAAATTTATCACTTATCCTGTCACTAAGTAAAGTATATGTATCTCTTCTGTTTACTATGTGTACCTCTTTTTGCGTTCATAAGCACACAATAACCCGGTTGTGTCAAGGCATTCGGTTGTTTAAATTTGCAACCCATACCTTCGCCAATGCGATACAGAATGATTATAGTGGGACGTGAAGTGATGATTCAGTATCTTAGTGATAACGGAGTCAGCCTTACGATCAAGAGTTCGTTGCGATCTCGGGTTTGAATCCTGATCATCACACAACCGGCGTAAGCAAATTTGCTCACCCGGAGGGGTTAGGAGGGATAATAGATAGTAATTTCGGCTATCAATATACATTTAAGTATCTATATAATAAAAAAATATCTATATATTGTTACGAGCGTGGGGATCGGTTTAAATAGAAAATGCGAGGACAACCGTTGAAGGCAGGCTTTATTCAGCTTCACTTCAATTACAGCAAAGCGCGTAGAAATTCGAAAACTCTTCCTTACACAATACACAGTCACTTGTATAATCGCACTGTATAGCTTCACACACTTTATCGCTTTGTTCGCTTCGAATACTAGTCTTAGACTAACTTGAGCAGGCGGCTGTTAGCTCGCCTTTTATATAAGGCGCGGCCGAGTAGCGAAAGATCGAGAAAAGACAGGTACGTTCTGAAAAAGACAGGAAGTTTCTGGGAGGTTCTATTAGGTCTTGTGTCTCTTTCTATTCGTTCCATTCCTTCTAGAACAGAGACGTCAAAGCATGCTGTCTCTTTCTAGCCTGACGTCTCGTTCTATTCATTCCATTCATTCTAGAACAGTGACGTCAAGGCATGCTCTCTTTCTATAGTGCCGTCTCGCTCACTCCTATGGAAATTAGGCCATATATTGAAGTGGCCAAGCGCCGGGCGTAGCACTACCCCCTTCTTAGACATGCTCGTCCCGAGCATTATTAGATCCGTAGTATCTCGCCAGTCGGTCAACATGTACAACCTTCAAGGGGCTTCGCTGGTTGCGTTGTATCCGGTATGTAACGTCATTGATCCTGGTGACAACTTTATACGGCCCTTCCCAGGTTGGAGACAACTTCGGAGATTTGCCTTTGCGACGCATCGGATTGTGTAGCCATACCAACGAGCCTTCGTCGAACCCGGCTTGATGAGAGTTGCGGTCGTATCGGGTTTTCATTCTGTCGCTTGCCTGGAGCCCAGATTCACGGACGTGGGTGTGAACGTCATTTAGTCTATCGCGCAATGCACTAGCATATTCCGTGATTTCTTGCGGTGAATCTGGAGGACGTCCAGTCAGTAGATCAGCCGGTAGTCTCAGTTCTCTGCCAAAGTTTGCACACGCAGGCGTCACCGTTGTGTTTTCATGTATCGCTGTTCTATAAGACAACAAGAACAAAGGAATATGACTATCCCAGTCCTTCTGGTGGCTCTCAACAACCTTAGCCAAATGCCTTTCCAAGGTTTGGTTAAATCTTTCAACCATTCCGTCAGACTGCGGATGATATGGGGTGGTCCTGGTTTTATGAATACCCATTATCCTACAGGTTTCTTGAAATACCTGTGATTCAAAATTCCTTCCCTGGTCACTGTGTATTTCCAGAGGAACTCCATATCGGCAAAACACTTCCGTGACTAGTCTTTCCGCGACTGTAGTTGCTTCCTGGTTAGGTATGGCAAAAGCCTCCGGCCATTTAGTAAAGTAGTCCATTACTACTAGGATGTATTTGTTTCCAGACTCCGATGCAGGAAATGGCCCTGCAACATCTAATGCAATCCTTTCCCAAGGCGCTCCAATATTGTATAGCTTCAATGCTCCCCTGCTCCTTGTATGCGGCCCTTTTACCGATGCGCAGCATGTACATTTCCTACACCAATCTTCAACATCCTCACGGCAATGGATCCAATAGAATCGTTGACGAATCTTCATCAAGGTCTTCTTCACACCAAGATGGCCGCCTGAAGTTCCGTCATGAAATGATCTCAAAACCTCATTAATTTTAATCTTTGGGACAACCAACTGCAGATGTGAGTCTTTCCCGTTTGCAGACTCCCATTTTCTACACAGGACTCCATTGTGTATCACGAGGCTTTCCCATTGTGCCCAGTAGCTCTTCGTAGCTGCACTCATTTGGGAGACATCACTCCATTTCGGCTTAGGTGTTCCTGCCCTTATCCATTCGAGAATAGGCTTGATGTCTCGATCCTCTTGCTGTGCTTGCTGCATGGCTTCGCTACTCCACTCATCGCTGACAGTATCAGTCCTTATTATTCTAATCGCTACACTGTCTTTAGCTTCTTGCCTGACACAATGGTTACATTCCACCGGACAAGGTCTTCGAGAGAGCGCATCTGCATTTCCATGCGCTTTCCCACTCCGATGTTCGATGACGAAGTCGTATTCCTGGAGCTGTTCAATCCATCTTGCCACTTGTCCTTCTGGATTTTTAAATTGTAGCAACCATTTTAAAGCAGCATGATCAGTCCTCAGATGAAACTTGCGGCCCAGCAGAAACTTACTGAAATGCTGCAATGTCTTAACCACGGCCAGTAATTCTCTTCGTGTAACACAGTAATTTCTCTCTGGTTTAGACAAAGACTTACTAAAGTAAGCAATCACGGCCTCCTTGTCTCCTTTTCTCTGGGACAGGACTCCTCCTATCCCAGTATTGCTGGCATCTGTGTCGACGACGAACTCATTTTCTGCATCTGGAAAACCCAAGATTGGTGTTTCACAGAGTCTTTGCTTAAGGTCTTTGAAAGCGGCTTCACATTGTTCATCCCAGCTAAATTTCCGTTTTTCTTCCGTTAACCGATGCAAAGGCTTCGCGATATCGGAGAAGCTTTTCACGAACCGCCGGTAGTATGAACACAGACCTAAAAAGGCACGAACGTCGGTCTTATCTTTTGGTGTCGGCCAATCTTTCACGGCACTTATCTTCTCAGGGTCTGTTTGTATCCCATCCTTCGAAATAACATGCCCCAAATAATTCACTTGTCGTTTAAAAAGTGAACACTTCTTTGGACTGAGTTTTAAGTTGGCACCCTGTAGTTTAGTCAAAACTTGCTCTAATTTGCTGAGGTGATCGTCGAAGTCTTTTCCAATGATGATTATGTCATCCAAATATACCAGACAGGCTTCTCCCAGCAGTCCAGCAAGTATTTGTTCCATCAATCTCTCAAATGTGGCCGGAGCATTACATAATCCAAATGGCATGACGTCGAACTGCCAGAGACCTTTTCCAGTAGAAAACGCAGTTTTCTCCTTATCTAGTTGACTGATTTGAACTTGCCAATACCCACTCTTGAGGTCCAATGTTGAGAACCACTGCATGCCACTTAAGGTGTCCAAAGTGTCATCTATCCTTGGCAACGGATAACTATCTTTTTTCGTAACATCATTCAGTCGGCGATAATCGACGCAGAATCTGGTGGTCCCATCCTTTTTCTTTACAAGGACTACCGGAGAACACCATGGACTGACCGAGGGTTCAATGATACGGTCCTTCTTCATCTCTTCAATCATTTCCTCCACCTCCTTTTCTCGAGCAATCGGTACACGTCGTGGTCGTTGACGGATTGGCGTTACCTCACCAGTATCGATTTTATGCTGTACTACTCCAGTTCTGCCAATGTCACCACCATGCATAGAAAAGACGTTTTTATAACGTAGTAGCATGTTCCGCGCCTTCAGCATCTCTACCTTACTGAGGTCATTGCGACAATCTTCTAGTAGTTTCAGCACTGTTGATTCTCTGTCACTTGTAGCATCGCTTTTGGTCGAACCCTGGCAACTACGTATCCACGAGATCTCCTCACAAGTGCCAAGCAGTGTCCCTTTGTTTAAGACGCACTCGTTGTCGCTCATATTTAAAATTCTTATAACGGCTGTGGTTGGTGTTGTTACCACAGTACGAGCTGGTATCCAGGGACTACTGCCGTCTACTTTTTCCACCAATGCACAGCGATGAGAATTGATGCCATATTGAGGTAGTCTTATTGGCACTAGGGTCTGTGATTTAGGCTGGAGTACAGTTCGTTTTGCACAGAACACTTTTCCACATGCGCCACCTTCCATGGGAATTTCGTCGAACCCAATTTTCAGAACGCCACAATCCACGTCGATTTTACAGCGATATTTTCTCATAAAATCCAACCCAATGATGCAGTCATCTAAGATATCAGCGACGATGACTTTATGCCAATAGGTCTTATCACCAACTTCCAACGCCACTTCTTGCTCTCCTCGGACGGAAATGCGCTGGCCGGTAGCTGTCTGCAGATGGAGATGCTTAAGTTGATGTAGATGATCTCTAGGTACATTTTTCACCAGCCGAGAGCTAATCACGGTCCGACTTGCTCCAGTATCAATGGTGAGGTGGCACGGTGATCCATCAATACCTCCTTCGATGACCAGACTATTTCCATCATTGGCTTGAGAGATCAGAATTGGGACTTTTACACTACCAGCCAGCACCCGTCCCGCAGTCCTGGCGTTTACTCGTTTCCCTGTTGCTCCGGCGCATCTGGATGTCGCGCCGTTTGTTCTTGGCCATTACCTTGTTGAGTCCGTTTCGGGCAGCTAGACCGAATATGTCCTTGCTCTTTGCAGAAATAACACCTGGGTGTGAATTCCCGACGGTACACACGTTGCTCATTTGTTGAGATCTCACGCAATCTATGTGCTCGAGGGTCATGTCGTACAGCTTCCACTTCAAGGGCGTGAGCAACAGCATCTTTAAGGGTTGCATGGTGACCCAGACGGACGGCAGCTCTCACCTCCAAGTCTCTGATCCCGTCAATAAAAGCTTGCACCAAAATGCTGTCAACAAATGACGAAGAAGCTCCTTGGTAAGCTTTTCTCACGAGCTTTTCTATTTCCAAAGCCCACTGCTGCAGAGACTCATTAAGACGCTGGTTTCTGTCCTTCAATTGGGCACGGTAGACATGTTCCAAGTGACTATCACCGTAACGTGATTCCAACGCTTCAAGAAGGCGGTCGTAAGTCACTTCACCTCCAAGCGCCTCTAAAACACTGAGTGCTTGGTCTCGTAATCCCAATGTTAATGCTGTTTTGGCTTGCTCCTTATCCCAACCGTTCGCCTTTGCCACAGACTCGAACTGCAGTTTGTATGCAGTCCACGAGGAGGTCCCGTCAAATGGCGGTACTTTGAACTTTCCGACAGTCTGTGCAGATGGAATGGTTACAGAGCCAGCTGTTCCGCAAGCTATTTTCGTCTCCAATTTTTTTACGTTTTGAGCCACAGACTGCAGCCGTTCCTCATAACTCTCAAATTTCTCATCGATGCTTCCTAATTTCTCCTCGTGGCTTTCTATTTTGTCTTGCACTGAATGAATTTCTCTTTGCCATTCTGCTTTAGACTCTTTCAAGAAGGCAAATAGATCTTCTTGTTGTTCCCGTAGCTGAACCTTTAGTTGTAAGGCCTGCTCCTCCTGGTGACGGGCCTGCTCTGCCTGGCGACGGATCAGCTCCTCCTGTTGTTGCTGGAGCTGTGCCTTCAATTGCAGAGTCTGCTCTTCCTGATGACGGGCTTGCTCCTTCAATAAGGTCATAATCGCGCTCAGGTTAATTTCCGATGATGATCTTGAAGCACCCGTCGACGTACTTGGAGTACCCGCAGCCTCTTCCGCGGCCTGGCTTCTGGTTTTAACTCCCTCCCTGTCGTCTCTCGGCGTTATCGGCATTTTCTATCCCGCTTCTGACACCAGTTGTTACGAGCGTGGGGATCGGTTTAAATAGAAAATGCGAGGACAACCGTTGAAGGCAGGCTTTATTCAGCTTCACTTCAATTACAGCAAAGCGCGTAGAAATTCGAAAACTCTTCCTTACACAATACACAGTCACTTGTATAATCGCACTGTATAGCTTCACACACTTTATCGCTTTGTTCGCTTCGAATACTAGTCTTAGACTAACTTGAGCAGGCGGCTGTTAGCTCGCCTTTTATATAAGGCGCGGCCGAGTAGCGAAAGATCGAGAAAAGACAGGTACGTTCTGAAAAAGACAGGAAGTTTCTGGGAGGTTCTATTAGGTCTTGTGTCTCTTTCTATTCGTTCCATTCCTTCTAGAACAGAGACGTCAAAGCATGCTGTCTCTTTCTAGCCTGACGTCTCGTTCTATTCATTCCATTCATTCTAGAACAGTGACGTCAAGGCATGCTCTCTTTCTATAGTGCCGTCTCGCTCACTCCTATGGAAATTAGGCCATATATTGAAGTGGCCAAGCGCCGGGCGTAGCAATATAAAAGACGTTCATGTATGACTTAATCATTCAAGCCTAGGGAAAATTGACAAAACTTTCTAGTAATTAGTATATTTATACTTCCTTTTTCTTTATTCTTGACAAAAAGACTAGGTAAGGTGGCCTTCCAATATTTTAATTATTATTTTATCGAACGCTTGCAGCAGTATTCGTTCCTTGCGAGGTCCACTCCGCTTTCAATAGACGCTCTTGAGAGTTGCATTTCGTATTTGTCTCCCATAAATAGCAATTAACAGCGATACGGGGTATTGAACTGCGTTACTCACGACAGGAATAGTGTTTGCGGTCACGTTTTAGGCATTTAGTCTTATTTTGTAGTGGAACGTCCCTATGAGGACTAGTCTTTATTATTTAATTTTTTTGGCTCGCAGATTTTAGAGGAATAAAGTTCATACTCTGGTTTTGAACCCATGGGAACATCAATAGCATAAAGCAGGCGATTTGATGCTGGTTTTGAGGTTACATAATCATAACACCGAATTACAAAGTCTCGAAGTTGAAAATCCCGAATATACGAAATACCGAAGTACGATTTAACGAAGTTCAAAATCACGAAGATTAGATTTTGATAAGTTATCGATGTTTTAGTTTAATTATATACCTAGTTGCTTTTTACAATGCAGGCAGTTTTTCATATAGTTTCTCATGGAGCTCCTATATCTTCATGTATTATCTTATCACAAGTAACCTAACACGAAGTGTATGACGAAGGTGTCCACATACCCTTCTCACCTTATACGTATCGATATTGAGGCGAAGTATCGACCCTGGGTAATCCGACTGGGATACATTAGGTTAGAAGGTTAAGGCGCAGCGAAGAGGAGCGGGGCTCCCGCATTAGCCTTCGTTGTTATTTTTCCAAACAAAACTTTAAAAACATACACATTCGGGATTTTGAACTTCGATCTTTCGTATGTCAGTATTATGAAATTCGAAATGCTAGAGTCGCACTATCAGAATTTTGTTCTTCGAGATTTTGTACTTCGGGATTTTGTACGTTAGGTATTTTGTACTTTCGGTATTTTGAACATTCGGTCAAACGAACATTCGGGATTTTGAACTTCGATCTTTCGTATATCGGTATTATGAAATATTATGAGCTTCGGGATTATGATACGTAAGCGTTTTTGATGTCTGACACTTGACTCTCGAAACTTATTACACCTACAGTCATTAATAGTCATTATATAATGTATAGGTAATGCACACTTTCAGAATTTCATTAAAAAGTGCAATACCTTTTTTAGACCCTCTAGAGTGACACGTAATTTTTGCTAAAGAAATCTTGAAGAAATTTTATACAGAGGTTGTACCTATACTTAGTGATGTTTATTGTTTGCCCTCCCAATATGGACGATTTGATAACATTTGTTGCACTTTTACCAAGTGATATACCATTTAGGTATCTACTATACAGTAATGAACCAATGTATTATCGATTTGTCGAAACTTTGTTCATGTTTTGAAGCTTATGACGGAATATATTCAAGCCGACTACAAAAACAAACCACCCAGAAATATAGTTACTAAATAAACATTTACTTTCATTATTATAAACTAAACTTATCTCACTTATCGCATCTAAAGTTATTGTCATGCTGCATACTAAATTTACTTTTAATCACATCATGACGATTAAAACTGTTTGGGGCTTTGGGACTTCCGACTTAATGTTTGGTTCCCTAAAAGCTTCCGTAAAACATAAGTAAAGTAGTGTAGGCCGGCCTAACACTTTTTATTACAAAGCTTTTTTAATGACTACCTAAATTAATAATAATGAATGACATATAAATACCTAGGTTGCTTCGCTTGTTTCGCATCTGCAAACATGCGCCGTACCTACTTGGTTACGTATTAACCTTTTAGCAATGTACATGTACAACTAAGACTGCTTTTTATTCATCTAGCTTTTGCCCACGACTCCACACGCGACCTAACATAGCCTATGTCCTTTCTCAATTTTTAATATAGCCCTATACCAAATTTCATCAAAATCGGTTTAGTGGTTTAGGCGTGAAACGTAACACACAGATAGAAAAATAGAGTAACTTTCGGATTTATAATATTAGTATGAATAGGCGCATGTTTGACTTCTATATCACCTGTTAGTAAGTGAGCATGATTACCTGGAAGTAACCTATTCACTCTTGACTTACTTAAATATTTTTTTGCTATTTGTGTAAAAATGCAAGAATCGCGCCAATCCCGATTACATCCGAGGCCTTCACATTTAGAGTCCGGGGTCCACCTATATAAATAATAATTTATCTTAAGTAAAAATGAAATGCATTCAGCGGTCATGATTGGATCGTGTATGACCAGCCTAAATTGTAATTGAAATCCGTCTACACATTTGGATAAAGAGCCTAAGATCTCGTAATGACATTATGTTTTCCTGTATAGACATGAGTTTTAGAAAATGAAGCCTTATAATTTGATATCATTCTCATAGTATAGAAATAGAGGTGTTTTAGTGGGCGAACCTAGGAAACTAATAATATATAAATAGTAAAATAGAAAGTCGTCAATGTGTTTATGAACGGGCAGAATTTAAGAACGGCACTCAGCTGAATCTCGCTTTATCTGAGGATAGATTGTATGGACAATCGGCCAAACATCCTATCAAATATGTCAATCTTTGTATAAATTTTTCAGGCCTAGTCTGACAGTCGATTTGACAGATTGTCTATACAATCTGTACTCAGATAAAAAGAGATTCAAAACTGAGTAGATACCATTTTAGAACACGGGCCTAAAAATTCCTCATTCCTACAATAGAACCCGTTATGGCAACCTGTTGGAAGAGAATTGTAAATCTAAACTTATGGCGCGGCAAAGAAAAAAGGGGTTTGTTGTTTCTCAAACAGTGCTATAGTCTATAAGTCTTCAGGCTTTCACGGCCGGCGTTGCATGTAGAATATACTGCTTCCGGGCTGGTTGGCCGTGGTCCATGTGAAACTTGCGTTCCAAGTTCCAAGTTTCACATGGACCACGGCCAACCAGCCCGGAAGCAGTATATTCTACAGTGCTATAGTCTGACGATTCATACTCAGACTCGTTATACTGTGGTAATAGTATCATAATCAATCTTATGAGGCATGTTTTTAACAGGCCGATATTACACTGATTCATAGAAACAATTAGTGGGAATAAAGTACCGTAATAAAAGCAAGATTGGAACAAATTCATAAAAACTATGTTGAAATTATACATTGATTCTAATTGATTGATTTTTATAAGCAAGTGAATGTAATTGTTTCTAGATTGGTTTATATGCGTTTAATTTGAAATTGTGACGTGTATAAGGGCGCGTGTAGACTGTATTAGGTGCAGGGACCAATCGCTTTTGTTGCACATCCTTAAAGCGTTTTCACACTCATCCGATATCCAATATCCGATATCGGTGTCGGACGCTGATAGCCGACCTCCGATAGCCGATAAAATCGGCCCGATGCGGTCATTTGCTCGAAAGCACAGACTAGTTAGGGATATTAGGGATGAAAAAAAAAGAAAAAGCAATGCAAGCAATTTTTGACCTTATTGATATCACATAGTATTGAGTTTTTTTTCTTATAGATAGATAGATTACTCTTTATTGTCACCAACATTAAATCACAAGAGACAGTATAATTATATTCGTGATCAGCGTCGTCAATTAACGCGAAAAGACACGTAATTCATTAAAGTCTAAAATTGCTTGCAGTCGCTGTTTTAGTCTCTTTGTGATCCGATATCGGGGTCACACAGTGGTATTGGCTCCGATAACCGATATCGGGCCGGATAATGTGAAAGACAGATATATATAGCATATATTTGACTTCCTCCGAAATCGGATGTCGGATATCGGATGAGTGTGTAAACGCTCTTATTATCTCTGTTAATATCACACGCGAGTGGTTCCCTGCACCGGATCACCAAATTGATTGAGATTGTGTCTGCCTCACTGTTCATACGCATCCTATTTGGTTTCCTACGGTACGATATCTATCTATTTATGATGGACGTATATTCTTACTAACGATGTGCTCTAACAAGCTTTAATATCGTTTATTAGATTAAATTAAATGAGATGATAGTCGTATCGATAGCTACTTGGTCAATATAATTAAAAGATGTTGTTCAAAGAAAAGTGCGGTTAACTTCGAATTTCCTCGTTGGCACCATGAACTGTTCTTTTAGCTCCGAATGTTGATATTATACTTGTCTTTTCCGTATGTCAAGACTCACGACACTATCAGATCATTGATTATATTTTAAGCAAAAATAAGGTACCTAATGTTTTTGTCTGAACTGGTCATTCCATCTAATTGACGTGAAAACTAATGCAAATTAATTCTATAAAAACAAAAAAAACTACTTTCGTAAACAAACTACGTAATAGATTTCGTTAGAGCAAACTACTTTCGAATAATTTCCAATATTATGTTAAAAATATTTAAATGGCGTGCGGAAGGATAAACTACACATTTTAAAAGTGGTGGGAACTTAATTGCCACCAATTTCTTTTTTTTCTTATTTCAAAGTCTGAAGGTCATTGATATCTATTATTTTACACACCATTCATTTAAGTTTACATTATAATTTAAATAAAAAAACTTAAATCTATATAAATTTAATAAAAAATGTCTTAATAGTTAATTTACCACAACCACAAGCTTGACCTAGAGTTTCATTGAGTAAGCAGAAACGAAACGCCGTCCTTGGCGAGGTCAGCACTATAAGCTAGCTATGTACAATACACAATGTCTACCTATGAAGCTCGCCAACTTACAGCTTTCACATTTGGTCGGTTAGCTTTCTGCAGTGTCCGCTCCATTTGACGTGGTGTCAGCGCATGCGCGTCCGGTGGCACACATAGCGCGCATATCGCACGCCAACTAGACCAAGTTAGTAAAAACACACGGATAGAGGTAGTAAGTACTGTTCGCAGAAGTAAAAATACAGTTCAATTAATCTTCTATTGGTATGTTTGTTTGCGTAAAAATGTAAACAATTCAGTTCAAATGGCAGAGCTTGTTGAGTAAAGTATAAGGATGTTTAGGGTCCCAGCAGAGTGGAGGTCTCGCTACAACCTCTGGGGAGCCCAAATTAACCTCAGTCCTGCTCATTGTACAGAAGAGAATCTGGCCAGGTATTCCTTTTGGCGTTAGAAAGTCCGACCGCAATCTTTCTCATAATAACTTTGACCTAAACCAAAAGGAGGAGAAGGAAAAGTCAAACCCAGGTTGTCAGGTAATAGCCTCGGATGTAACTGAAAGATCACTGAGATATTCTTTTTTAACATTATCCATTATTTAAATCCGTAATGTGGTTCAGAAGATATGAGTTAATAAAGAATATAACTAGATTAATTGTTATTAAAACTAAAAGAACTAAAACTAATTAATGCAATGTTTGATGAAACATGTTCAATATTTATTTTACTTGTGTTAGTACTTTGTGATTTTTTTTCTAACGTTACCGTTTAACGGTTCAGTAGTAACATGTAACAGTATAATTTGACACATATTTAAAGCCTATTAAAATTCGCTTTTTATGAATAAATACATGTACTTGTATATTAAAATAAAGAGAAAATAATAAATAATATTCTAAGACATTTTCCGCAGCGCTATCTAGACTCAATATACACAGACTTACTTGTATTATGGGATTTAGATTGCTAATAACTTTACTGATAAATGGACATTTTTGTGAATACTATACTTATCTACATAGAAACTAATAAAAATAACATATAATACCAACATAGAAACACCCACACCAATGCATTCAAATATTTGCATTGACTGCATATTTGCAATTCACAACCTGTGACTTAACAGATGCATACTCTATGACTACTACGCCATAGAGGTTGTCGACAACATTAATGACTACTCAGAGAAGACATCCATAGAAGAATATCAATTTGTATCAGGTGCTGCTTGCTGAGAGCTATTGCTACGTTCGAAGTTTGATTTGCGACACCGCGTGGTGGTCAGAGAATGGTCAGAGCGCACAAGTTTCACAAGAAAATGGCTATTAATTAATATTTGTGAATTGATTCAATTTATTTCTTTTTTATTGGTCTCAAATAATATTAAATACTTCTGACAAACTTACTAAATATTTTACGGGTGGTACCTAGATTATCATAAAATTTTATGACATGCGTTTTAGTACCTATACTGTAAAATATTTTGTTAATAATTCCTGTATCATGAATTTTGTAATTGGCGTACAATGAAGTATATAATAAGTAAACAAAAAAGAAAAAAAAGATATGGGACTGGGACTGTACTAATCTCAATGACTGTTGCTGCAAGACGTGGCCGCACCAGCGAAGGCGACTCTCTTGCATTTTATCTGTGATGTCTGCTGGCTGCTCATATGAGTTTCTGATGCTGTCCGACAAAACGTCAAATTTGGTATTGGTCGTTTGTCGGACAGCATCAGATACTGCTGAACAAGTAAGGACTAAAGTACGGATCCTTGTTAATATTGTCCGTATTGTAAAAATTGTCCTTGAAATAAAAGGAGTTATTTTATCGTTAGACATTGATGTGCAGGTCTACTTATTTTTAAAGTGAAAACTTCTTTAGTGGCGTTGGATGGGTAAAAAGTTAAATTCACGTCAGGAACACTTGGCCTTTGAACCGTAACCGACAACTGACGTCATACAACATTAGCAACAGATTTGATTATTTTGGTAGGTACGCTATGAAGCTTCGTAGCTTAGCGGTAAGCGCTTCAACTGTAAGTCCTTATGGTTTCAGTTAGTACTGGGTTCGAACCTGGGCTTTCTGACACTTTTTGTGATTATTTTTTCTTTTTGTAATTATTTTTTCTTTTTGTAATTCATTAATTTCTTCTGACAGAAAATTAGTCATAGGTTCTATGATTGGTGCTATATTATAGGTGTGGTATGGTATGGTATGTTCTTTTTATCTTTTTCTCTGTATATACCGAAGAAAGAAAGAAAGAAAAAGTTTTCACTTCTGCCGGCACTCCCGGAGTGCAACCCGTCTATTTTTTCTTTTTTATATTCTGCTTAATATTTGGTTACACTTGTTACTGACATGTATTCTTAATAAGACAACTCGAGTAGAGGTATATTGTTTGCACTAAGAAACATAGGGTTCAGTATTTATTCCTCTTTTCCTCATGAACTGCTGAATCTTGGATTTTATGGAAGAGACTGCCATCTGTGCCCCCAACCACGAAAGGAAAGCGTGGAGTCACAACCTCGTCAACCAGTCAACAAAAAAAAAATCTCTTCATATGTTGTGATTAATTTGTATTACACAGACAAGAAATAAAATCCTAATGAGAACACCTCATGCATAATATTACAATTGAATAAATGTGTAGTTTAAAATCTGATTAACTTATGAATATAAAGATGTAATGAGATCACTTTTTGCATTTTTTCGTTCTTAGTTAATGGAACTAACAATAGTTCTCGTTACGCCACGTGGATTGGTGCGAATGTCAATTATAATTAGGATGTTTAATAAGGTGAATATTTTTTTTGCTGGCCACTGTAGAGATAAGGGAATTAAGGATGGAGATATACGTAGATACTTTTTACAGGAGTACATGGTGGGTCAAAATCAAAAAATATTCTAAAGATTTAAATACTTTTACGTATTTAAGTATAGTCGACAAACGAGATACGGTAGAACTTTTTCATATAAAGTTGTATGTAAAGTTCCTTATACCTTATCTCATTTGTGGATTGTACATTGCTAAGAAATGTATTTATTTAACTGTCACATCGCGATTGATGTGATTCATGGCGTAAAAATTCACTTTCAATTTTCAAAAGAAAGGTATGAGTAAGTAGTAAATACATACTTTTAGATGTGGGTGAAAGAAAACAATCGTTACGAAAACGTATCTGTGAGTTTTTCTCAAGGTTTTTAGGAAGGAGTTTTTAAATTGATATAAAGTTTTCTTGATTAACCTTTTTGTAGTGTTGAGGGTTTAAATAATTCTAACACCCTTGCAGATTGCCTAGGTATCCTAAGAACACTTAAATCATTAGTAAAGTTGTGACCAGACTAGTTAGAGATTGACGGATGAGCCTCTGGCGCAGGCTTGGGGTCACGCATGAAAATAAGCCATAACTTGGTGGAACTCAGGCTTCGGAGTATAGATAAGCCTTAAATGCAACCAGGACCAACGTATGTAATTAAAATGATTATTATAGAAAGCTACCAAGCAAGAGGTACAAACTTAATTTCTTTTGCAAAGCTTTCCCTATTTTTTGTATTTTTTTAAAGAATTTTAGCAACCGAAACACAAATAACCGAAAAAAAAACATAGGTTATAACATCAAAAATGCAATGTTAGCTCAAAATATAGCTAGACGCTAGATGCAAATCTATTATTATATTTAAAAGGCGGGTTGTCATTGATAATTTAAAACCACACAAGTAGCTTTACAACATATGTAAGTAAAATAACAGCAAATGTTCAAAGTAATTAATAAGAAATGAGATGATGAATCAGATAAGAAAGTGAATTAATAACCGAACACATTTGAAGTGACGTAGTTCGCCGGTTAAGATGCGTACTCGCAGATATGTAACTCAATGTCGACGAGTGTATAATTACCGAAGCTATGGCTACGAGTATGAATGAAGTTTGAATGGTTTTGATGCTTAATGGTGGTGCAGAAATTATTTTAATTAATGTATTTTTATATTGACATTAATCAAACTGTTGGTTCTTATTTTTGTAAGAGATTCAGTTTGAAATATTGCATTAGATATTTTCATTAATTTTGTTTTGATGGTTTTAAATTTTTGTTTACAGCTTTCTATTTATATACTTACTTCAAAATATTGTATCTATAGCTTAGATACTTTTACTTACAAATTCCTGGGCTAGTAACTATTTATAAATTTTTATATAACGTATATAGGTACTTCTTTTTCTTTTATGATATTAAATCCGAAAGAACTTTAAAATTTCATTAAATTTAATATATTTCATGTTCTTTAAATACCATTGCAACTAAGATAATAATAACCTTAAAAAAAAATTAATACTTTATTTTGAATGAGGTTCTTATAATTAGAGCTTAAGGGTACCGAAGTAAGTCCTGCTAAAAAAAATCACTCCACATTCCTAACCAGCCCTAAATTGTCACATCAAAAGTCCATTTCTAAACATCTTGCCAACATGTAGGTACCTAATGGTTCGAGAAAGCCGTGTGAACTCCACACGTGACCCATTGTACACCGCGGCACGTACACCACCAATCATAGCAATTATTTACTAGCCAACTAGTTAAGAATACCAGTAGTCTCCTACCAGTTAATGATGGTAAATTACTTACTGTTTATTATCAGTGCCCCGAATACGAATAACATTCCAATTTGGAATGTAAGCGTATCGCAGAAATGGAGCATTGCGATTGGTTCAAAGTAGGCAGGCGGCCAATCGCATTGCTCCGTTCTCAAGTTACGTTTACGTTACGAATTGAATATTAATCGTAGTCGGGGCACAGATAACTAAAACATTATCAATCGGATTTAAATATTGCGAGAATGTTCATATAAATACTACTATCTAAATGAGTTTTAAGGTACGCACTGGTTAATGTAGTTTTAAGGTTCCGTATTCAAAGGGCAAAAATGAACCTTATTGCTGAGACTCCGCAGTCTCTCACCAGGCCATATCTCATGAACAGTGACAGTTAGACTAATGACATTTTCTTGATGTATTTCTGTTGCCTCTGTAACAACAAATATTAAAAACAGAAAAAAACTTAGTGGGCACGAAACCAGGGCAGTTTGTAAATAAAATAATAGCAGGTTAAGAAGCTGCTTAAATTACTGTCAAGAAAAAAAAATGTGAATCGATAGGGATCATCTTAACCAAATCAGTAAAAGTCTTTGAATGATTTTAATAATCCTGCAAAGATGGATAAAGACCATATCTTGGTACAACAACATCTTGAACAACTTTACAGAAAAATTTGAAAGTAAGATCTGTTTATAAATTTCATTGTTTTAAATCTACGATTAGAAATGCGATACTAAATATAATCCAATTTTTAATTACTTAACCATATTTGCGTAGATATCCCAGCAGGTCAAAGATTTCACTATAGTCACTAGTTTACAGGTTCATAAAGCAACAGGACGTGCAATTGCAGTCTACCTATGAATAAAAGATTAGAGACCTATGTACAATAAGAGAAGCAACACGTGATCTGAATGACGGAAGTGTAACGGACTCAAGTTTACCTAGGTATCCATGGATTCTGATGAATATGCAGATCTTACGATAGGTATGACGCCTTGTCTTGGAATGTTAGCGGTTGGTATACTTCGACAATGAATCTTGTCACATAGGTTTATCTATCGAAAGTAATATGAATCCGGTTTGAGAAGACGTTCTTGAGATTCAAGCTGAGCATATAAACATGTAAACACGTGAGGTGAAATTGATGCGAATTTACATTCTGGGATACTAGGAATAACTTTGTGATCCAAGTTAACTTGTTCTTGTACAATATCAATTTACTTTCAGTAATAAACTTATACCTTTCCGTTTAGAAAACTCGAACTTAAATAACTTACTTACTGCGAACACTACAATAACTTAATACAGTGTTGGGTACGTGGAATTCCTTCCGAAATATATCAGGTTTACATTGCCTTTAAATCTCTTGTCAATGAACTAGTATAGTGACAGTGAACTATCATATATCTATCACTTCTATGAATGACATAAAAATACATATAGTTATTTTTTGAAATTTTATTCGGTTCGATTACCGGGTGAAGCAAGAGAATTAAAAAAAAATATGGCCGTTTTATTTATTTAAAAAAATAAAGGAATGTTTCCTTTTAGTGAAATTCGTTATCTCCAGTATTTAGAATACTTCCTCTCCAGGTAAGGTTAAAATCTTCCACCCCGTATAACTAAGTCTAGTTGTGATACTGTCTCTGATTCTTTGAGAAGTCAATCCAAATAATATGCAAATTTTGAGACTGTATCATGTTAGCGGGTTTCTACGTACAATCGCTCCATATATTTAGTGATTCTATAGATATTACCTCGCGTTTTGGCGACCATCGCGTGTTTCAGTAAATGCATTCGATAAAGTCACAGTGACTGGCATTTTGTATATGTATCCATTGAGCGACGCGACGTTAGGTTTTTAGGAAACATCTCAATTGCCAATTACTGCTGCTAGAAGTAATATGTTTTTTTTTTTAATTTTTTTATACATAGGACACGTCAATTTGACTTTACCTCGCCTGATGGTAAGCTGAAGGTAAAGTCTCAAGAAAGAGGGTCACCATTATATACACGTGCCATGTTAACAATGGTGGCACTCAGCTTGACGGCCTCATCAGATGCTTTTTCACGCCCCGCTTAAAGGACCCGGGACTGTAGGAAGAGGTAAACACGTGAGCTGGCAAGGAATTCCAGGTCTTAATGGTGCGACAAAGGAAAGAGTCACCGAACCGCTTGGTTCATGAAGGAATGTTCTGCACCGTATAGGGGTGACATCTAAGTCCTGCACGTGTCGTCCTGTATAGGAAGGGGGAGGGTGGGACTGGATTGGAATAGCTCTTCAGAACATTCACCATGGTAGAGACGGTAAAAAACTGCCAAAGAAGCAACATCTCTACGCATCTGCAGAGACTCGAGGGTACTCGTGACCTCAGGATTTCCGATAATGCGGATCGCACGTCGCTGCAACCTGTCGAGAGCATCTAATAAGTACTTTGCGGATCCATCCCAGAGATGTGAGCAGTACTCCACGCAGGAACGAATTTGTGTCTTGTAAAGAAGATACCGTTGCTCCGGCGTGAAAAACCGTCTCACTCTGTTCAGGACTCCGAGTTTACGCGAGGCTGCTTTGATGATACTCTCGATGTAGTTTTTGTTGTTCAGTTTGCAGCGAACATCCATACCTAGGATATTGAGGTTGTCCTGCAGTGGCAGTGGCGTGCTCTGAAGAGTGGGAAGGGGAAGGAAAGAAGATACCTTTGCTATAAACGCACATGCCTGCGTCTTCTTGGCATTGAACTCGACCAAGTTCTCAGAGCCCCATTGGGAAATGTGATTCAGGATCCGGTCAAGCTCAGTGACAAGAAGCTGCCTTTTTTCCGCGATATGCGTCTGCTTATCCGCAGGACGTCCATGATAACTCTCGTGTAGGGTGCTATCATCCGCATAGCAATGAATGCTGCCGGTCGACAGCATGTCATTGATATGCAGAAGAAAGAGAGTTGGCGATAGGACAGATCCCTGCGGTACGCCGGCATTTACCTGCAAGAACTCCGAGGCTCGTCCATCACAAAGGACGCGAATACGGCGCTCCTGCAAGAAGCCGGCAACCCAGTCGCACAGTCTAGGAGGCAGACCAAAGGCTGGTAACTTGGAAAGAAGCGACTTGTGCCAAACTCTATCGAAAGCTTTGGCGATGTCAAGGCTAATTGCCAATGACTCGCCGTGCTTGTCCATAGCCTCACCCCAAATATGGTTAACATACGCCAGAAGATCACCCGCTGACCGTTTCGGCCTGAAGCCATATTGCCGGTCATTAATTAGGGAGTGATCTTCAAGGTGACGCATGAGCTGTTTGTTTATAATGTGCTCGAACACCTTGCACAGCACTGAGGTGACGGCTATGGGTCGATAGTTGTTTGGGTCTGAGCGATCCCCCTTCTTGGGGATCGGCTGTACATTCGCCTCTTTCCAAGCCGAAGGCACTGTACCAGAGCTGTAGGACAGCCGGTACAGCCGCGCAAGCATTGGAGACAACTCCGCTGCACATTTTTGCAGAACCACCGCTGGAATACCGTCCGGACCACTGGCTTTCCGGACATCGAGTGACTGCAACACCGCTCGGATATCGCGTTGCCTGATACGAATATCAGGCATTGCATGGTCACTGACGGGCAGTGTCGGCGGCTCCATACCACAATCATCGACTCGGGAGTTGGCCGCAAAGAGATTAACCAGCAAATTTGCTTTCTCTTGCGGCTCATGGGCCAGGGATCCATCGGAATTGCGCAGCGGGGGCAGCGAAGGCTGGCAGAAGTTGGCTTGCACGGCTTTGGCCAGTCGCCAGTAGCCACGGCTGCCCGTGGGATGCTCTACTAGCTCCTGACCAAGCCGCGCTATGCGCTGGGCATCCGCTCTGACATAAGCCCTCTTGCAGGCCTTTGTGGCTCTGTTGTACGCCGCCTTGAAGTGGCCCACGTTGGGATCGCACGTAGCGCGCGCCCTGATCCAAGCGCGGTACGCAGACTGTTTATGATTAACAGCCTCCGCGCACTCGCGCCCGAACCAGGGGCGTGCCCTGCGGACACCGGCGACATCAGTGGAGGGGATATAATATTCCATGCCCAGACTGATCTCACCGGCGACAGCAGTTGCGGCCTCAGATGGGTTCTTACCTTCAAAGCAGCGTTCAACCCACGGGATGGACGCAAAATAATCACGCAGCCCATCCCAGTCCGCTGACGAGTAGTGCCAGAGACGCCGCTTCCCCTGCACGGGACGTGGGGGCGCTAAAATGGGCACCTCGGAACGGACCAGACAATGGTCGGATTCACCTAAAGCGGCGCTCACCGAAACACTGTACTGGTCCGGGCGACTCGTCAGCAGAAGGTCTAGCAGAGAGGGCTCATGGTCCGACCTTTTTGGTATCCTAGTGACCTCGTGTACCAATTGGGTCAGGCCATGCGCCAGAGCAAATGCATGGGCGGCTCTTCCCGCGTGGGTTGTTTTGGCGGAGCCCAACCAGATCTCGTGGTGGGCGTTAAAATCCCCCAAAAACACCAGTTCAGCGTTCGGAAACCGCTCCTGCGCATCATCTGCCGCCTGACTCAGGTATTCAAAGAGTCGAGTTGTCTCGGCATCTCCTGTATGGGAGCGGTAGAGGCACACATAGATCTGACTCGTAGAGCCATGGTCTATGTGTACCCAAAGGGTGGGTCCTCTAGGCAGCGTAAACGGCGACAACAAACATCCGCCCTAACAAACACGCACACCCCGGCTTTCGCGCGGAAATTCTCCTCAAGGACACAGCCGGGGTAGAGTAAGTAGGTCGTGTCATCAGGGCGGCGTATTTGTGTCTCCGTAAGAAACAGCATTGCTGGTTTCGCCGTCTCCAGGTGTTGGTGGACGGCGTTGAGGTTTGTATGGAGCCCACAGATGTTCGTGGACTCCACCTCAAATAGCGAGCTCGAGGGAGAGTTTCTTGCCGCTGTGTAGACCAATCTACTGTTATTATGCGCTGCCATGAGGATGAAGAGGAGGGAAAGCGTGAAAAAGAGGCGATTGTTGTCGCAGCACAGCGTGACAAAACGTTAGGTTTTTAGGAAACATCTCAATTGCCAATTACTGCTGCTAGAAGTAATATGTTTTTTTTTTAATTTTTTTATACATAGGACACGTCAATTTGACTTTACCTCGCCTGATGGTAAGCTGAAGGTAAAGTCTCAAGAAAGAGGGTCACCATTATATACACGTGCCATGTTAACAATGGTGGCACTCAGCTTGACGGCCTCATCAGATGCTTTTTCACGCCCCGCTTAAAGGACCCGGGACTGTAGGAAGAGGTAAACACGTGAGCTGGCAAGGAATTCCAGGTCTTAATGGTGCGACAAAGGAAAGAGTCACCGAACCGCTTGGTTCATGAAGGAATGTTCTGCACCGTATAGGGGTGACATCTAAGTCCTGCACGTGTCGTCCTGTATAGGAAGGGGGAGGGTGGGACTGGATTGGAATAGCTCTTCAGAACATTCACCATGGTAGAGACGGTAAAAAACTGCCAAAGAAGCAACATCTCTACGCATCTGCAGAGACTCGAGGGTACTCGTGACCTCAGGATTTCCGATAATGCGGATCGCACGTCGCTGCAACCTGTCGAGAGCATCTAATAAGTACTTTGCGGATCCATCCCAGAGATGTGAGCAGTACTCCACGCAGGAACGAATTTGTGTCTTGTAAAGAAGATACCGTTGCTCCGGCGTGAAAAACCGTCTCACTCTGTTCAGGACTCCGAGTTTACGCGAGGCTGCTTTGATGATACTCTCGATGTAGTTTTTGTTGTTCAGTTTGCAGCGAACATCCATACCTAGGATATTGAGGTTGTCCTGCAGTGGCAGTGGCGTGCTCTGAAGAGTGGGAAGGGGAAGGAAAGAAGATACCTTTGCTATAAACGCACATGCCTGCGTCTTCTTGGCATTGAACTCGACCAAGTTCTCAGAGCCCCATTGGGAAATGTGATTCAGGATCCGGTCAAGCTCAGTGACAAGAAGCTGCCTTTTTTCCGCGATATGCGTCTGCTTATCCGCAGGACGTCCATGATAACTCTCGTGTAGGGTGCTATCATCCGCATAGCAATGAATGCTGCCGGTCGACAGCATGTCATTGATATGCAGAAGAAAGAGAGTTGGCGATAGGACAGATCCCTGCGGTACGCCGGCATTTACCTGCAAGAACTCCGAGGCTCGTCCATCACAAAGGACGCGAATACGGCGCTCCTGCAAGAAGCCGGCAACCCAGTCGCACAGTCTAGGAGGCAGACCAAAGGCTGGTAACTTGGAAAGAAGCGACTTGTGCCAAACTCTATCGAAAGCTTTGGCGATGTCAAGGCTAATTGCCAATGACTCGCCGTGCTTGTCCATAGCCTCACCCCAAATATGGTTAACATACGCCAGAAGATCACCCGCTGACCGTTTCGGCCTGAAGCCATATTGCCGGTCATTAATTAGGGAGTGATCTTCAAGGTGACGCATGAGCTGTTTGTTTATAATGTGCTCGAACACCTTGCACAGCACTGAGGTGACGGCTATGGGTCGATAGTTGTTTGGGTCTGAGCGATCCCCCTTCTTGGGGATCGGCTGTACATTCGCCTCTTTCCAAGCCGAAGGCACTGTACCAGAGCTGTAGGACAGCCGGTACAGCCGCGCAAGCATTGGAGACAACTCCGCTGCACATTTTTGCAGAACCACCGCTGGAATACCGTCCGGACCACTGGCTTTCCGGACATCGAGTGACTGCAACACCGCTCGGATATCGCGTTGCCTGATACGAATATCAGGCATTGCATGGTCACTGACGGGCAGTGTCGGCGGCTCCATACCACAATCATCGACTCGGGAGTTGGTCGCAAAGAGATTAACCAGCAAATTTGCTTTCTCTTGCGGCTCATGGGCCAGGGATCCATCGGAATTGCGCAGCGGGGGCAGCGAAGGCTGGCAGAAGTTGGCTTGCACGGCTTTGGCCAGTCGCCAGTAGCCACGGCTGCCCGTGGGATGCTCTACTAGCTCCTGACCAAGCCGCGCTATGCGCTGGGCATCCGCTCTGACATAAGCCCTCTTGCAGGCCTTTGTGGCTCTGTTGTACGCCGCCTTGAAGTGGCCCACGTTGGGATCGCACGTAGCGCGCGCCCTGATCCAAGCGCGGTACGCAGACTGTTTATGATTAACAGCCTCCGCGCACTCGCGCCCGAACCAGGGGCGTGCCCTGCGGACACCGGCGACATCAGTGGAGGGGATATAATATTCCATGCCCAGACTGATCTCACCGGCGACAGCAGTTGCGGCCTCAGATGGGTTCTTACCTTCAAAGCAGCGTTCAACCCACGGGATGGACGCAAAATAATCACGCAGCCCATCCCAGTCCGCTGACGAGTAGTGCCAGAGACGCCGCTTCCCCTGCACGGGACGTGGGGGCGCTAAAATGGGCACCTCGGAACGGACCAGACAATGGTCGGATTCACCTAAAGCGGCGCTCACCGAAACACTGTACTGGTCCGGGCGACTCGTCAGCAGAAGGTCTAGCAGAGAGGGCTCATGGTCCGACCTTTTTGGTATCCTAGTGACCTCGTGTACCAATTGGGTCAGGCCATGCGCCAGAGCAAATGCATGGGCGGCTCTTCCCGCGTGGGTTGTTTTGGCGGAGCCCAACCAGATCTCGTGGTGGGCGTTAAAATCCCCCAAAAACACCAGTTCAGCGTTCGGAAACCGCTCCTGCGCATCATCTGCCGCCTGACTCAGGTATTCAAAGAGTCGAGTTGTCTCGGCATCTCCTGTATGGGAGCGGTAGAGGCACACATAGATCTGACTCGTAGAGCCATGGTCTATGTGTACCCAAAGGGTGGGTCCTCTAGGCAGCGTAAACGGCGACAACAAACATCCGCCCTAACAAACACGCACACCCCGGCTTTCGCGCGGAAATTCTCCTCAAGGACACAGCCGGGGTAGAGTAAGTAGGTCGTGTCATCAGGGCGGCGTATTTGTGTCTCCGTAAGAAACAGCATTGCTGGTTTCGCCGTCTCCAGGTGTTGGTGGACGGCGTTGAGGTTTGTATGGAGCCCACAGATGTTCGTGGACTCCACCTCAAATAGCGAGCTCGAGGGAGAGTTTCTTGCCGCTGTGTAGACCAATCTACTGTTATTATGCGCTGCCATGAGGATGAAGAGGAGGGAAAGCGTGAAAAAGAGGCGATTGTTGTCGCAGCACAGCGTGACAAAGCGTGGGATATTGGTTTGTCATATATTGTATTGGTTGGTCAAGCCCCTAAAGTTGCAAACTTGTTTATTATTTATTGCATCTATTATGTTTTGTATATGTTGTAAACCATTGCCTTAACAATGTATCAATTTAACAACATCTGTAAGTTTAAAATGATCGTAAAAATATTTTTACAATATTGACTACAGAGATACAATCTATTATAAGATCGGATCTACCTTTGCTTAAAGTTATCAGCTGTATCGGGTGAATATTTAATGTATTTTGATTGTATTATTTTCAAATTGTAATTTAAACCAGTTTAGAACTTACGAACTTTTTTGATTGCGGACGTTTTTCCTCCATGTTGGGATACTGTACGATCAAGATAATAGCGATATAATTTATATGCGCTCATTAAATCCATTTGGGGTTAAGATGATGCATTAAGTATTACTATTTAGGTATGTATATATAGCAATAATACCAAGTCGTGACAGCCGCGTTTTTACGCTGGATCGCGATGGCCAGCGTCTACACCAGGAACGATCCGGAGCGGGAGTCACCAGAGTGGCCTCCATGATCCTCTGCCCAATCGCCTTTACAAGGCTTTTGGTCTCTCTGCCCCAGTTCCCCGGAATCTCCACCACTACTGGCACGAAGTAATAATGTGGCTCCAACTCAGCGTACTCGAGCCTCTTCCTCGAGCTTGCGTCATTCGCGGCGGCCCGACGGGAAGTGGACGGTGCGACTAAGGTGGCTGGCGGCTACAGTGCTGACGTAAGTTGCGTCCCATAGCAAACACTTGCCGTTCTTCCAGGGCACCAAAGTCAGCCCGTCCGGTCTCTTAGCATCCGATGTGATCAGACCCGGAGGCTCAAGTGCACAGGGTACGTTCGCCGATACAAGAGTCACGCGGACGATATCGTTCAGAGCGTGGTGTCGCGGAAACCTGCCAGTACACCGCCGACAACTCAAAGCGTAAACACTCTTTGAGTAGTCAGCGGTTTTCATTTTAGGAAAAAAATACTTTCTGTATGATAGAACTTTCGGTGAATGAGCCAATATTTAGACCTTCGTAAAACAATGTAACTTTTTTCTGCTACAAAAGTAAACCGAGTAAATAGATAAAAGCCTCCACTAAGTGTAATTGGTGACGTGTTCTCTCCTTCAAGATGTTATCAGTGTATGTAGTGGTTTTCACACCTGGCTCGCATCCAGTTCATATTCCTTTTATAGCTATCCGCGTTGTTATCTTTGCAGTTAATGACATACACTTTAATTAAAATAATAAACAAGATTTACTAACATCAGTTTATCTTTAAGAGTGCCGCTATGATCATGTAATGTTACGGATGCAAGTACACAATTCTTATTTATAAATAATATTGTTTTCTTATTAGAAATTATACATACATAAATTTTGCTCACGCCTATTCCCTTCCAGGGTAGGCAGTGACATAAGCCCGTAATTTGTTTCTATCTCCACACAATAAATTCAAATTGCTTTGGATAAAATACAGTGTTGTCCAGTGTTGCTTTTTCAACCAGATGACCTTTGGAAGATAAAGGAGAAAGTAGAGCGAAAGGGCAAAGTCAAGTGTGCAGTCACCCCACAGAAGTCACTTACCACATTCCAAGCCACCGATCACTTTAAGTCGAAAGCAGTAGGCAGATAAAATAGATATTAAACACTCGTATTTACGACAACTGAAAGCAACTGTGGAAACAAAAGGAAAGAAGGACACAACATTTTGTGGCTATTTAAAAGCTTAACCTTTTCCCTATTTCATACCTTCCATTTTTTCTGCATACTGGTAAATTAAAATTGTTTTGTAGTTTTTTGTGTTCAATATCAAGAACTTATCTCTTTTCTTAGCAGGTATATTCTTCAAAGTGAAAGCCTATGGGATAATGTTAACGTACAAACGTGTTCCTTTTCCCATTAAGTCCTATTATGAGCCAACAAACGTGAATATAAATTTTCTAACACACTTTCTTAAGACAACTTCGTAATAAATGTAATGCTCCTATAATTTTTCATTCCGAGTACATTCCGCTTTGCGCGGTGTCATTTAATTTTATGTGGTCGTATAAACCATATTTTTAAACAACCTATAGCAATTAGTAGCTCTGTTGGGACCATACTGAATCACACCACATGACCATTCAAGCCTCATGTTAATTGTCGGAAGGAAATTTGTCATACGTCGGTTAAGAAAATGTATGTTAATTTTTTAATATTTATGGCCTTTGGAACGTATATTAATTTTACTGGCTACTAACATAATAGTTATTTTCTATGTTTATTTTATTTTTCTAGCAGTAGTAATAAGCACTGCCATATTGATTGATTGTAATACGTGAATTGAAAGTGCAAATAGTTGACCCAGTCCAGTGGGATAGTTGATCCGAGTTTGAATACTATATTTTTGGAACGTAAGTGGCGTTCCTTGCTAAATATGTAATATTTAAACCTTAGTGGTATAAATACCATGTAGGTAATTAGAAACTACGTATTTTAAAAAAAAATAGTACAAGTCAATTTGACTTCACCTCGCCTGATTGTAGGCCGAAGGCAAAGTCTCATGAAAGAGGCCCACCATAAGATACACGTGCCATGTTAACAACGGTGGCACTCAGCTTAAAGGTCTCATCAGATCCAGTTCTCGCCCCGCTTAAAGGTCCTTGGACTGTAGGAAGAAGGAAACACGTGAGCTGGCAAAGAATTCCAGGTGCTAGAAAAGAAAGAGTCACCGAACCGCTTCGACTGTAAGTCCTAATGGTTTCAGATTTTTCGTTCGATGGTTCGAACCTGGGCTTCTGACACTTTTTGTGATTATTATTTCTTTTTGTAATGTATTAATTTCTTCTGACAGAAAATTAACAGAAAATTTGTGATAGGTTCTATGATTGGCGCTATATTGTAGGTATGGTATAGTATGTTCTTTTTATGTTTTTCTCTGTATATAACGAAGAAAATAAGAAAGAAAAAGTTTTCACTTCTGCCGGCACTCCCGGAGTGCAACCCATCTTTTTTTCTGTATTTTACACTATTCAGCTTCCACATTCGATTTGAGATTGGTATTTTAATTATTATTTGTATGCAATAAAATTACTTATAACAATTGACTTGTCATATCGAAAAGGTTCTTGACACAGGAAGTTATTATTTATCTTCATGTTACGAATTAGGTGGTTTAGTTAGCGTGTTGCTGATAAGTAGATATGTATGATATTTTGTTGGCAACATAGCCTTTTACTACCTAATTTAATAAAGTAAGACATAGTTAATTAGATTTGAATTCACTTGGGTCGTTTATTATCATACAATCATTAAAAAAGACGATTTTTCAAAGAAATATATTCACGTTCCAAAATCTGTCACCTGTCATCGAAACTCGCTTTAGAGCCTCATGAGACTTTAGGTTTTTACACATGAGGTCCAAGTCTTTGATTTGCTCTAATCCAAGGCTTTGATGATTGATATTGTTTATTTAATTAATACAAATTTGATATCTCTGTATGAGTATTTTCGGCTGAAAATGGCGCTAAAGATGTGTGCACATGTTATCATAAATCTACACGCAATTGGACACGTATATATTAGAGTCAGAGATGTTTAATATACATAGATTTTAGTCTACATATTAAGGTACTGTCGCGCCTCTTTGCCTATAAGAGAGTATCCTCTTACTTTCTTTCTCAACATTTGCCAGTAACACCCACGCCGCCCAGTAGATAGCACTCGTATTTTATAAGTACAACTTATGAAATGATTAACATTGTTTACACTGCAATCGAACAGTACTATCTTAATTAATTTATGATAATACTTAACTAGTATGCCAAGAGCTTGTAGCACTGGGTTCAAATATGTTTGAGGCTTAATTCCTCAGCTTTTTCTTTGTTATGTCAATATATATCTTCAATATAATAGAAGTATCCGAAACTGTGAAGGCTTTCAAAAGTTATGATTTAATGAAGAAACTCATTTACATTAATAAATTCTCAAAACAATGCACTCCATTTTTAGGTAGTCGGTAAATCTGCTAATTGTAACACTGGCACTATTTCATAATTAATAATGATCACGATAAACTATGTTCCTTTATTCAATGACCAGTATTTGTATAAAATTGACGTGTGTTCCAGCATTATTATCTCTACGGAAAAGAATGTTCGAAACAAAGCGAAGAATAACTCAATGGCCAAAAATGATAGGGCTTCGAGTAACAACTTCTTTTCGACCATCATTGTATTATTGGACAAATGCCGACGATCAATGAATGGGACAACCTATAATGAATAAGAACGTACCAGTTGGTAGGTATAGTTCGCAAGTTAAGTTAAGATGTCTCTATATAACACGAATTTATTGTTAGTTTATAGGTACTAACAATCGTAATGCAAAATTTGAATCTAAGGAATTGCCTTTTACCCTCAACAGAAGGAATCGACGTTTAAAAGCCTGAACCACGGCATGTCACACTATACTATACCTGCCTTCCTCAGATATAATTGGAGATCTCTCAATTTTTATCTTAATTTTATTTTATAATAAAAAGGATGAGCTATCCCTGACTTCCTTAGATATAATTGGAGACCTCTCAATTTTTGATCTTTATTTTATTTTATAATAAGAAGGATGACATCTTCTTTCCATAGAAGATAAACTTCATAGAAGGTAAACTTAGGCCGCCAATCGTAGGTCGGAGGTGAGGACAAGAGTGATGAGAACCAAACAAGAAAAGTCGAGAAGTTATAAGATGGATCCTTTAGATACAAATAAGGAAAAGAATCCTAATAAAAGACCTTAATTAATTAATAAAGATGTTCCTCAAGGAAGCTTTAATACTCAGTGTATACTTTCTTTGCTAACCTTACACTTTTATACCACAGTCCAATTTATAGGCCATTATGAAACCAATGCGCCTATAAGACAATTCGACAGATGTTCGGGCACGTACCACGGCCTCGAACGTGTAATTTATAAACTTATAATAAAGTACGACGGCGATTCATAAATAGAATAAATGAAAAAAACAGTACGATAATCACCAAATGATAGGCTTCAAACGTGCGTTTATGTGATACTTAGAAAGAAATTCGGTCAAGTGCATGTTACTTCGCAAAAAAATGTTCCGTAACTTTTCTGTACCTACTTTTTAAACGACAAACGAGTTACAATCGTCCATGCATGACGTCATAAGGCAGGTCAGAGTACTTGACTTTTATGTTCTTGTTCCATTTGTATTCATGCTTGAAAATTTCCGGTGAAATTATATAATGTACTCGTATGATAATAAGCGTTAATCTCATACTCGTTTCTAGATTCTCCGAATGAATGTAAAATCATAAAACTGAAGTATTTAGAAGACCAAGTTTTCGAAGGCAAGATGGATCTACCTGGAAAATAAACCCTTTCAAAAGCGAAATAATATTAAAAACCGGTCTAGACGGCTTCAAAAATTCGGGAATATACATAAAAGATATTTGATCGAACTGAGAACATGCCTTCTTTTTGAAGTCGGTAAAAAGACATACGAGTAATATAGCCTAAAGTTATTAACTCAATGTTTATTAAACTTTAAGACGTTCGAAAATGAAAGCCCATAGGTGTAGTTTGTTCACCGAAGTGAATACTTCAAATCTCAGTATGCTCAGTGCTGAGTAGTAAGTAATTGTAATCAATAAAGCATCATTCTCTTAATAGAAACAGTAAATTGTTAATTATATAAGTCTACAGGCTTTCACGGCCGGTGTTGCAAATTGTTAATTATTAGACATAGACACCCTTACTGAGTTTATTAACGCGTTAAGTATAGTCGTAAGTTACGAGTTTGACACATGATTTCGATTATATTACCAGTAATATTACCTAGATTATTGCGTACTAAATATACTTAGCCGAAGGTGAGGTTGTCATGCGACATATCCCTCGCACCCGGGCTGACCCAGGGCCATCCTCGGAAGGGGGGACCAAGAGGTCGCCGACTCGCCCCCGGTATGGAGGGGGGGCGCACCGTCCTAAGATGCTTCTGCTAAGGTGACGGGTGGTCAGGCCCGTGCTCATGGGGGGCGGGGGTCAGTCTGCGCCCTACGACGCCCGAGCCACCTGCGAACGCGGGCAGCGATGTCCGCGAGTCTGTCTCGCTCATCGCGCCGCGCCCGCTCTGCTGTCTCTTTCACGAGCATGACCTGCTCGCAGAAGGAGGCGCTGGCCGCCCACGATTCCCCGCAGCGGACCATCGCCACGAGCAGGGTGGAGAGCGTGAGTATTCTCACCCCTGGGCCGACACAACCTCCCGCCTCGGCCGCCGGACACTCGGTGAGCGTGTGCAGCCCCGATTAGATGTTTATACGAAAAAGGCTCAACCACTATGCTCCAAAATCACTTTTGCTCCATGTTAATAAGAAATAGTAGATTAGTGTTATTGAAGTATACTAATCCACATAAACTAAACAGTAGAAAATATGTTTTGAAGTAGAAAGTTTTATAGTCATGTACTTCATACACACACCGGCAGAATTAGCGGAACACAAAATTATGGTCTGGTGAGGGATATGTTTAGGAGCTCGCGCGGAGTTAGTGGTAGTCGACGGCGGAAATCTGACTGCTGATCGGTATGATCAGGGAGATTTTAAAGGAAAATATTGTGCCATTTGCCCCATTTATTGGTAACGACCTCATTTTAATGCAGGATAATGCTCGGGCTCACAGTGATCGCTCAGTACAGGCATACCTAAACCATGTTTATGTTACGGTGATGGAGTGGCCAGCACGGTCCCCGGATATGAATCAGATTGAACACGATTGAACACGTTTGGGACTTGCTAAAGAGGAGTGTCAAATCAAGAAGGCCACCTCCTAACAATCTGGGCGAGCTGCGAAACACATTAGTTGAAGAATGGCAGAGGTTGCCCCAAGAAATCATTGACAACATATTCGCAGCACGCCCAGACGGATGGAAACCTTTATCAGGGCACGAGGGGGAAACACTCATTATTAAACATGTACTTATTGTTTCATGTTTCATTATTATTTGTTAAAAATAAAGCTAACTATTTAATACACATAATTAACAAACAGCTCATGCGTCGCCTTGAAGATCACTCCCTAATTAATGACCGGCAATATGGCTTCAGGCCGAAACGGTCAGCGGGTGATCTTCTGGCGTATGTTAACCATATTTGGGATGAGGCTATGGACAAGCACGGCGAGTCATTGGCAATTAGCCTTGACATCGCCAAAGCTTTCGATAGAGTTTGGCACAAGTCGCTTCTTTCCAAGTTACCAGCCTTAGGTCTGCCTCCTAGACTGTGCGACTGGGTTGCCGGCTTCTTGCAGGAGCGCCGTATTCGCGTCCTTTGTGATGGACGAGCCTCGGAGTTCTTGCTGGTAAATGCCGGCGTACCGCAGGGGTCTGTCCTATCGCCAACTCTCTTTCTTCTGCATATCAATGACATGCTATCGACCGGCAGTATTCATTGCTATGCGGATGATAGCACCTTGCACGGGAGTTATCATGGACGTCCTGCGGATAAGCAGACGCATATCGCGGAAAAAAGGCAGCTTCTTGTCACCGAGCTTGACCGGATCCTGAACCACATTTCCCAATGGGGCTCTGAGAACTTGGTCGAGTTCAATGCCAAGAAGACGCAGGCATGTGCGTTTACAGCAAAGGTATCTTCTTTCCTTCCCCTTCCCACTCTTCAGTGCACGCCACTGCCACTGCAGGACAACCTCAATATCCTCGGTATGGATGTTCGCTGCAAACTGAACAACAAAAACTACATCGAGAGTATCATCAAAGCAGCCTCGCGTAAACTCGGAGTCCTGAACAGAGTGAGACGGTTTTTCACGCCGGAGCAACGGTGTCTTCTTTACAAGACACAAATTCGTTCCTGCGTGGAGTACTGCTCACATCTCTGGGATGGATCCGCAAAGTACTTATTAGATGCTCTCGACAGGTTGCAGCGACGTGCGGTCCGCATTATCGGAAATCCTGAGGTCACGAGTACCCTCGAGTCTCTGCAGATGCGTAGAGATGTTGCTTCCTTGGCAGTTTTTTACCGTCTCTACCATGGTGAATGTTCTGAAGAGCTATTCCAATTAGTCCCACCCCCCCCCCCCTTCCTATACAGGACGACACGTGCAGGACTTAGATGTCACCCCTATACGGTGCAGAACATTCCTTCAAGAACCAAGCGGTTCGGTGACTCTTTCCTTTGTCGCACCATTAAGACCTGGAATTCCTTGCCAGCTCACGTGTTTCCCTCCTCCTACAGTCCCGGGTCCTTTAAGCGGGGCGTGAAAAACCATCTGATGAGGCCGTCAAGCTTAGTGCCACCATTGTTAACATGGCACGTGTATATAATGGTGGCCTTCTTTCTTTTGACTTTACCTTCAGCTTACCATTAGGCGAGGTAAACTCAAATTGACGTGTCCTATTTATAAAAAAAAAAAATACTCTCATTTTTTTGTGTTCCGCTAATTCTGCCGATGTGTGTATTATAAAAAAGTGTATACACGACATCTAATATTGATTATAAATACTATATGCTAGCTTTGTGTTTATTTGCATAGTGCTACGTCTATAATAAGATATTTACAGCCTCCGTGGCGTAGCGGTAGTGAACGCGGCCGCTACGCAGGAGGCGCGGGTTCGATTCCCGCTCAGTGCAAATATTTGTATGCATGAATATGTATATTTGCATTGGTCTGGGTGTTTCTATGTATAATATGTATATATTTACAAAAAAAAAAAGAACGTATCTAAGTATGTTTATCCGCATTCTAGATTCCATAACACAAGCTAGTTAAGCTATGCTTACCATGGGTCTAGATAGCGTTGTGTGAAATGTTGTGGAATATTTATTTTATTTTATTTTATTTTATTTATAAAAGTAGACTTGTAAAAATATAGTTAAAAGCATTTCACGGTATTTACCAACATTAAGACTTACGCTATTTACTCGTAAGTCAAGCTTTCCGATATAGTGTCGGAGTCATAGTTTCGGAGTAAACGATAAGATACCACACACTGCAGTTTGGGCTCGCGACGTTTAAATGTACAACAGTAATATAATTACCCATCTTGTATTCAATTAACTTGGTGAGAAAATGACATGTCTATTCGTGGGCCAACCCGTCATTATCGTTATAAAACGGATGTAGTTCACCACTGGATGTGGCACGACGATAATCTACAAGATATATCGATACCTTAACTTTAACTGAGTAGCATAAGTTTGTATTATTCAATAATAAATCGTTGTAATGTACCCAACATTATTATTAGTAGTAATAGTAGTAATAAATTTATTTCTTAAATGTGTTTACATACAAATAAACATCATTATGTTTGAGGTCGGATCAAGATCTTTTGGACCCATCTAGGATAAAGTAGTTTTGTTTTTGGAGTTTTTTACTTAACTACGCTCTTCTACGCTCCTGTAGTCTCCTCCTTCTTACTTGGTCGTTTGAGCGAAGCGTGAAAAAGTATCTGATGAACTGCTTATACTGTTGATTGATGGCACTTGGTGGAACTTGCTACACATCTTCAATGAAATCACTTGTACTGTTCCACATTATTTATTGATTTCCTGACCGGTTTCGCCTTACGGCATTATCAAAGGTTGATGCATGTTTTTAGATTGACATCTGATACCCTAAAAACATGCATCAACTTTTGATAATGCCGTAAGGCGAAACCGGTCAGGAAATCAATAAATAATGTGGAACAGTACAAGTGATTTCATTGAAGATGTATCTGATGAACATTGCTAAATCTTTATTGATGACTCTCTTTCCTGAAACTTTGCCTTCAGCTTATCACCAGGAGTGGTGAAATCATTTTGACGATGAAATGAAAATTAGATTTGATGTCATATTGATGTACTCTGCATAGAATTTCCTTCACAATGCAGATTACCTATTAATACTATACGTTCCATTATCTTTAACTCATCGTCGGCTACCACCTGGCACGGTCCGCACGGTGCCATTGAACTGCCTAGTGAGTAGTAGTGCGACTGACGACATTGTGCCAAAAAACTTGATGTACCCACATATACAACATGATGAATAACTCGTTCTTAATATCGCTATGAACTTTTAAATCGAGATAATTATGCGTGTTTGGGTTATGTGGACGCAGACGATCTTCATAAATTATTACGATATAACGTATTTTAGGCTTGCTATTTTATTTTGTTGTTGCTATGTGGACTAGTCTTTCTGAGATATAGTTCGATAGAAGGGCGATTCGTTAGCTGTACCATTCTACTTTCACGCTTATATATTGATAATTTACGTCTAAGGTCCATTCGTTTGTAAGTGTTAAGAGACCTTAGCATGACTTCAACCAAACTTATCTGTATACGGATACACCAGCTGATTAAAGAACGATACTTTTCTTTAGGGGATATTATGAACTAGAACCCCAGACAGTAGTCGCTCACATAAAAGCATATTAGCCGAATTACTAAGAGGAGAAGATCTAACGTATCGTGGGCTCTGAAGTGAAAGCCTCGGACACAACCGGGAACGGAACGATGCTAAGAAAATAATTGAGAGGTTAATACTCTACACACAAACAATACTCTACACACACACACACACAACACACACACACACACACACACACACACACACACACACACACACACACACACACACACACACACACACACACACACATAAGCACGCCTTTATTCCCGGAGGGTTAGGCAGAGGTGAATTTACACCTACATTCCACCAATCTACATTCGGTCCCACGTAATAGGGGGTGAGCCTATTGCCGTATTCCGGGCACTATTCTTGAGTCTGGGCTGTACATATCTGTCTGATGTTAAAGTTAATCAGCCCTATCCCTTAGTCGCCTTGTACGACACCACATGGGAAGAGAAGAAGTGGCCCAAATTCTACTATGCCGGGAACCATGCGGCTTAATACTCTATAACTAAAAAAATCAACTAAAATCCTCTACACTCTCATAAATATAACATCGGCAGTTTGAGACACACCTAATACCTACTCAACCTCGCCTATTATATAAAAGCTAACTTTAAATTTAGAACTGCATGACATCACTCGTATATCTACACAGGTGGTCGTAGGCAAACGAAAAGGTGTAAACTTGTAGTCTTTTTGCACACACGCAATTCTCCCCGCTTCGCCGTTGTTACCATGCCAATGGGCGTTTTATTTCCGTTTATTATTAATCATTACATGCTAGAGATAACGTGAGTCTCCTAAAACTGGTTTTCAGTGTGATGAAATAGGTAAGCTAGATTAAGCTCAAAAAGTTTGGAAACTGACATAAATTCTATTTTGCAAATCTAATTAAAGATATACAAAATGAAGAAAATTTTTATATAGGGCAATATGACTTGTACCGGGAGCGAAGGAGACTTGCGGCCCGCGCTGTTCGCCAACTGAGGAGATAGGGATGAGGAGTGGAGCCACTTGTCACCCTAGCAGAAGCAGGCCACGGGCCTCCCCATACCGGGGACGAGTTGGGGAATCCATGGTCCCCCCACCCGAGGAGAGCCAGATCGAGAGAGATGGCTGCGTGCAAAGGATATCCACTAGCCACCTCACCTTCGGCCTTGCACTGCGATCCACAGACGCGTTTAGTCGGTTCGAGTCCGATATAACCTCCCCCTCCGGCCCCGGGGGTATCGGCGGGGATTTTGCGCACGTAAAGGCACCCCCATGGTGATCATCATCTCATCCACTGAGGCATCGCTCAGGTGGGATAATTGATTAGAATAGTTTTCATTCAAACTGAAGGCAGTTTTGAAAGAGGGTCACCATTGCGTCTTTCCTGAGACTGCGTTCAGAACCATGGTGACCTTAAGCCTTGGCTTTATTCTGTTTTAGTCTATGACACTATGGGGTCTTATCGAGATCTTCGAGGCCACCTAACCTGCCAGTACACCTACCAATGAACGGACGAGGCTTTATCGCTCGCAGGCTTTCCTCTTGAGGTTGGGCAGTGCGACAATAAATAAATCCATTTAGATAGGTGGAGCAATTCCGGTTACTCCTCCTTTCCTTTTGATTGGTACTTGAATGACGATGACTCATTTTTAAAACAAACTCAGCAATCGATCGCGGACCGTGATCGGTTCGATCGCGGGTTCAAACCCCGCCTAGACCGATTCAATTTTTTCTCCTTTATTCGATTTAAACATTTAACATGAAAAATGCCTAAAAATTTAATTCAAACAATATGGGCGGAGTAGTCAAAAATCTATGTTTAAAAATGATTGAAAAATCATTCATTAGTTCGTACGAACGTCGGTAGGCGCTCCATTGTCGCCCCAAGAACGGATATAGAAGGATAAATTTGAATTGGTTAGGGCGAGATCTGGTAGCTTAATGGTCAAAGCATTGCCCTTGTAAGGCAAAGATCGCGGGTTCAAACCCCGCCTAAACCGATTCAATTTTTTCTCCTTTATTCGATTTAAAAATTCACCAGTATCTATGTTTTAAGTTATTATGTCAATTTTGTTAATCTCTGTCAATTGTCAATCGGTAGATATGGTGGATGGATGAATCTTTTCGGCATTCTTCTTCCTCGACGAATCGACGGCACTTTTACTCGAAAATTAGGTACCTATGTTTTCCCAGTGTATTGCCTGGAATTAAAAATTTAGTAGAAATCGCTTTTCTAAAACAGTATCTCAAATAAATTTTCTTTTTATACTACATAACTACAAATCCCTTTAACGATTTGCTCAATCTCAGATGTGCTTTTTTCTGAACAGTGATTTACTTATAAATACATATAAACACTCAGAAGAATGTCTAAAGCCTCTCATGACACAAATAGTTTGAGCGCTGTTCATTCATAATGATGTCATGCATATGCTCTCTACGATATGAAACTACCACAAAGCGACATAAAATCGTAAGATTTAAATACATAATGTATAATCAGTATGCATAAACATGAACGTAAGGTCATCGTGATTTAATGTATATAGCCGTAAACGAATATTATTCAACAATCTCGTTTCCGGAAGAAATTCAAATTCTCCGCATACCTGACTTTAGGTCTCTGCAAATATTATGCATTTAAACTTTATTTACGATAACTCTAACAAATAAATCTTCATTCTTTAAGCCTCTACAGACTGTCTACTAAATATCTCTTTCAGAACTTTATTTATTTTGTAGCGGATCTTTTGAATACGAATGTTAAATGGTATTTATGTTGGTGTATAGTTTATTAATTTAATAAGTTGTTGTTTTTGCAACTATATCTTGATAAATTAAATTAGGCAAACCGCGAACAGAAAACCACAAATATTTTAGGAGCTCAACTACCTAAGTATCGAAATTATGAAGAAACAATGCAACTGTTGTTCAATTTTATTCAGTAAAACCATTCCTATAATACGAATAAGAGAATAATCGACATCTAAAGCTATTATCAATAAGTGCTAAATATAAGCGCAGTTAATTCAACTTCAATACCTACCTAGCGTAAGCACATTTTACTTAACGCATTTCATTGGGTAAATTCTATGATTTTCACTGATCAAACACAGTTTAAGTATGTACCTCGTTAATCATTAAGTATTTCATCAAAGTGTTTCATTCATCAACAAATACTTACATTAAAACTTCGTTATCCATAGCTGCTTAATCACGTGCACTTAACAAAGACAAGAAAAAACGGTAGCGAACAGATTTGGAATTCTTTCGACCCAACCCAAGTCAGATGTGAATGACGCAGCCTTCGTATGCTAATAACCTATGAGTAATATTAACGTGAATGAAATGGTGAAAGTGGGTTTGGGTTCGATTAGGAACTTTTTTAGAAATGCCGACGACAATTATCGTATTTGTGTGTCCGAAGTAACCTTCTCCTATACGCGTAGGTTACTAATATAGTTTGCATGTACCGACATGCAAAGTGTATTAGTAACGTGCGTGTATACGATAAACATATATACTGCATACCGATGTAGTATATTTTTATTACTTACTTAGAATATCACATAACTATTGCCCACTGCTCCATCCGTGTCGAATGCTCACCTTAGTGTCCTACAGGCATCTAGCGGGACTATAAACGATAAATCCAACTGATTAATTCACAGCGATAAAATGATAAACGCAATCATTACTTTATCCACCTTTGAACTTCGTACTTAATGTGAGCAGCATATGCAAACATATTCCACAATACAATATGTCTTTAAGATGTACAAGACATATCCAAAGTTGCAAAATCACGATAGAATTCGTTAAAATTACTTTTATTTGTCAACACAAAATACAATTACATTTAAAACTAGAAGCTATTATTACAATAATCTAAAATGAATAAATGTTTACATAAACAATGCGTCGTGGAATTCCTCCGCATCATCACCGACTGGTAACGTTCCCAGAAGGCTGGCAGCATTGCCACGTTGGATGGCAATGCTTATCCTTCGTGCAAGATAAGAACCAGCCTTCTGGTCACGCGTGGCATCAGCCGCTTTGCCAATTCTTTATAAAGAAAACGGGCACTTGGAACCCATGTCCCCAACGTTCAACCCCAAACGGCTCTAAAACATAATCACCAGTTAAATTACATTACTTGCGCCGTTTGAGGTTTTCCGCAGATGCAGCAGCAGCGCCGGCACAGCCTGCTGTGCTGGAAAGACGTTAAAATAAGTTTTATTTCTATTACTATTCATGCTTACATTGCGGTAAACGGAGGGAATGAAATTAAAATATAAATTTGCTCTCGAGATGACAATGACGAATGATGATAGGCCACTGGAAGTAGTTACGGCTGTAGTCGATAACCCTTCGTGAGGAATTCACGCGCCTTGGCGGAATCGTTATTAGTGTGTTGGTTTTAATAATTTCATAGCGTGTAAGTTGTTCAAAATATCTGACATTATATTTATTCAACAAACAAATTAGGTTTCGAAATTTAACTCATAGATTAAATAGGTGTTAGTTTAGGATTGCAAGTGAAGTGGTTCAGTATCGTATTTCTTTTAAAGTTATATGTAGAAAAGCTGTTGTTCACTAGTGACATCCAACCTTAAAATCAGGTCAACTAAACTGACTTCACGAAAAATTTGACGCTGCTTGAAGCACATTAAACGCGTTAATAATAAAATGATTAGAGATGTAATGTGTAAAGAATAAAAAGAACAGTATCGTGTGCCTGGAGGTTATAGGTATGCGTGAGCGTATATGTTAAAAATCTTCTTTTTTACAAACATACGCATGTTTCGTAGTTCTCCTCCATTATTTTCGCAACATGTGTATGTTTCGAAAATTATAATTTTCTTAATCACACCACAAGCTTTTGTTAATAATAAACGTGTCATCAGTTGTTTAAGATTTTTTTAATTTACTTTTTTTATATCTTACCGGGATTGAATAAATTCACATTTCAAATACGCAATCTACAGAAAGCATTAATGTTGAATGATATGGAATGTTAAATTTGACTATTAGCCTATAAGTTATGTTATGTCATTCATTATATTATGATGCAAAAATACCTGAACACGTTTATTAATCTTATTGGATCTCATTAAGAATAATATAATTGCTCGGGTATTTTAATGAAATGCTGTTAAGGATATTATTCACGGCTTTATCGACTTTATTCAATGGTATGATAGATTGGAGATATATTTTTGTGGTTATTTATTTGGTACCTTAATAGTTTTGAATTCATCATGAAAGCCATAAGCCTTTTGAAATGTTCATTTAATCTCTATAGTACATAATTATGATAATAAAATGTTTAATTGATCGCTCGATTGCATTACACTTGCTTATTTAACCATTATTAATTACATTGTTATCTAAGTAATTTACGTAGTCCTCGTAGCGAGAATAAAAAAACATAAATTGCCAAAAATCCAACCAGTTTCGCTCGGGATTTATTTCTTTTATGCTCGAGATGATCTAAGGAATCTTAAAATGCTTTATATCTACACCTAAATCCGTTCATGTATTATAAATTATTAAAGCAGGGGAATAACAAAACTTACATACATGGTCAGCTTACACCTTGTTCTCTTTTAGTTAGGCTAATACGGCTTTAATGAGAGCAACTGCCATCTGGCTTCCAGAACCCGGCAAGAAAAAGTTTGCGCCGGAGCCTCATCCACCAATCAACAGGTAGTGCCCATTATCTATACATGAACCCCGAAAACATTGTCTAAGTAGATAAAATGTAAGGAGGAAGTAGAATATTGCACGATCAAACTAATACTCATGCATATTATAAACACAGAAAAGACAATAACAATCTAGAAAGCGTATCCTGAAATACAGTGTTCATGATCTAAATCCCCAGTTTTCCAGTAACAAAACTAACGAGCAGTTTCACTAAAAGAAACGCACATGTGTGTAATGGTACACATCTGTTACTAGTAAATGACTGTCGATAGCACCTGCTGATTACTGTATATTTTCTATACAAGCGCTATTACTGTAATGCTGTGCACGCTTTTTAGTGATGGGAAACACCGACTTGGTGATTATCGATTTAGATTCGTGTTCTGGTATTTTTAGTCTCGTATTTTTGAATTGTGATCAGTTTCTATGTTGTCAAACTATCGGTTCTATAAAGGTAACGACAAATTTATTTAAATTACGTATTAATTAAATCACGCAGTCAAATAGTGACTCAAATGTGGGACTTTAAACTATTAGTAAGATATAAACATTGTTCGAGTGAGGTTATTAGTTTGAGGCAGGAATTTGAAAAGTATTTTGATTAACTCTGGTCAAGTTAGTCAGTTGATGTCATTAACATCGATTTAATTAACGGTGTCAGAAGTCGCCCCATGAATAGACATGAGGCGATCGAACGTTTACAAAATACACTAATAATGTGAATCCAGTCTTATCTCAAAGTATTTTGCTGTGGAGTCTTTCTATCTTTATATCTTTATGTAGACAAAGGTATTTGAGCCATACCTGCCTTGTCTTCTTTCAGGTGTTCAATAAATAACAATGGTTTAAAGTAAATAAGGCAATATAATCATCGTTATTAAACTATTTTTGTATATTTTACTAAGTAGCAATTTATTTTAGAAACATGTATTTGAAACTAACAAAAATTTTAACATACAAATAGTACAGCATACCTATCAGTGAAATAATAAATAGCATTTCACTAAAAAGTACCTATTTTTCTTGTTCTTCCTTATAGGTAGACGTCAAGTAAAGATCATCTCTAAAAGAAGTTTAAATTTGATGAGATCGGTAATAATACTTCAGAAACTTAATCACAAACAAAACCTGTTTAAATAAATCGATCGAATCTGTATAAATAAATCGATGACCACTGAGCCACCGGCCCGGTGGCTCAGTGGTCAGAGCATTCCCCCTGTAAGGGAAAGATCGTGGGTTCGAGTCCCACCTGGGCATTCACTTTTTCCTATCTTTAATCGATTTGAAAAGTTAGCATAGTAAATGCTTCAAAATTTCATTCAACTGTTTAAATAAAAACGATAAAACGAACTAGATAAAAAAAAGTTGTATTTTGTCATTTTGTCAACTGTCATAACCCCATCACTAGCAAACGTTCATATGTGTACCAATCGCGTGCGCGGCTAACAACTAAACATTAGAGAATAATAGAAAAACAAATTGAATTAACAAGATTTTCTCCAACCGCATAGAAATTATGTTGACCGCAGCGCACATTGTTATTATGGTAATTTTGAATCGCTTGACGCGTTCCTATTCGCTTATTAAGAAGGGTGATTATTGTTTTTTTTTTTCGATTTAGATTCGGTTCGAGTTTTGGGTCGGATGTTACAAATTATTATTATTTTTTGATGGCAGATAGGAATGTTTGGATTACGTGGTAGGTGCGTAGTTATGAGATGTACTCGTAATGGTGTATAACAGGCATGTAGGTTACAATGTCGAATTGAATTCCTTGACAATAAGTTGAAATAAAATATCGGTTAGAATTTTAATATATGGTAATAATGAAATTGATCTACTCGGCGAACTCTTAATAAATATTATGCTCTTAAATTTGGGATTGATCCTCATAAGCATGTCATGTGGGTCTGGCAACTAATTCTCACACATAAATATATTATTTATTTAAGCAGTAAATTGATTGAATTTTAATATTACCCAATTAAGCTAGAGGCTTGACTAACGAATTATGCACGCACCTACGTAGTACCCTCGCAGACTTTTAAAAATACTGAAGATATATTTTATAAACACGCCTGGCTTTGGAAATTGAATCCACGACCACCCAAATATTAAACGTAAAATTATTTCACGCAACCAAACAAGCAGTTACAATCATTACATAGTTACGATACTAAATCAAATTTTATTAAGTCATTCCACTACAAAACAGTGTAGTTTATGTGTACTTGCCTTTATTAGTTTATAATTATTTTTTTTCTAAATTAAATACAACAATATTCTATACCCACTTAATCATAACCACGATTTTGAAGTGTCATATACACATCAAAGCGACGTAAGTAGTATTGAAAAGCACTACTATATTCAAATAAACATGTGTATTTTAGTAACACTCTTTTAAGTGTCAACAGCGTCGGCCTTGGTAGGTACTTCGTTTTATCGTAATGAACGCGGCCGCCACGCAGGAGGTGCGGGTTCGATCCCCGCTCAGTGCAAAAATATGTGTGGATGAATATGTATATTTGCATTGGTTTGGGTGTTTTTATGCATAATATGTATGTATTTACAAAAGAAAAACGTATCTACGTATGTTTATCCACAATTTAGATGCCATAACACAAGCTAGTTAAGCTATGCTTACTATGGATCTAGATAGCGTTGTGTGAAATGTTGTAGATTAATTATCATTATTTATTTAATCTTTCTCTATTCACAGCTCCTAATGAAATTGTCTTTGTACGCTACTAAAGTTCATTAAAAGCTGACCATTAAACGACGTAATATATCCTCATCTCTTGCTATAAAGGAAAGCTAACGGCCTACTTAAAACATGTTATTACGATTCGTATCGATACAATATATTTAATGGAGAAAACTGTCAAGCAATTATGGACCCTTTTGTTCCTCAAAATGGGATGTAGGTAGGCACTTGTATAAAAATCTTGTATGATTGACTGTTAATTGAACCTCAAATAAAGGAGCTAATACAAGTGGCGAGATAAGAAGAGGACAATTACTGTAGTTTTTAATAATTAAAATTTTAAATAAATTAAATTAAATAACTATTTTCTTTTTAAAAGTAGTAAAAAGAATTTGGCGTCGGTAAGCCTCACTACAAGGTTATTTTTCACTTTATAATGTAATCAGCATGGACACGTCCTTATACGGCTTAAAAGCTTATCGTGCAATAACCGTACTAGGTGATGTCAATTATAATTTAAAGTAATAACTCCACAAATAATAAAATACTAAAAAAGACACCCTTTTAATAGTCTCCCCTTTTTTAAACGTACGACAGCATCCTTAGACTACACCTCACCGAAATTAATAAAGAGGTCGGATAGTCTTCCCTTATTTTTAATAGATTTAATTTAATTTTCTAGTGTCGTACAGAACTATTCTGTACTCAGCTTTACAAACGTATTGAGGATAACCTGAAGGTGTTATTAACTGCCCGTATGAGTCGGCTATCCTATTATTTCCTCTAACTCGTATAATGTATTGGAAGAGATATTTCATCTAATGCTTAACGTCTTCGGCCATTTGAGGCCAAAGGAAATACTTTGTGTTGAATATATTCAGCGTAGAAGGTACTTATATATTTGTGGCGGAGATGTGGAACTTTTTAACAAGCTCCCTAACAAAATTAGGAATTTACCAGTGAATAAATTTAAAAAATGTAATTGAGATTAAACTGTGCAAAGAAGGCTATTATTAAATCCAAGAATATTTAGATGACAAGCAAGCTTGGAAATGAGCTGTTCGCTCAACTATGCTACTCAAGCAAACTATTGTATTTAGACTAAGTAGTCTAAGCAAATGGTTTAAAATAGACCAAAAAAATGCCCGCTGAGTTTCTTGCCGGAGTCAAGGAAATCTGCGGGCATTTTTTAGGAAAAATTGTATAGACAATCTGCCAGGCAACCTGTCAAATTTGTTACCATCATTCCAAAGATAAATTGAGGTTCAACTGAGTGGCATTCTACAATATAGGCCTAAGTACACTATAATTTACATAATACTATGCACGGGCTTTTGCAAATTTTCGTAAGATAAAATCTAAATCTAATGAGTGCAAATTTAAAACTTATAATTTTTTTTATATCACACTACACAGCGCTATCTAGTTAAAAAGTAAGCAAAGCCTTACTAGCTTGTAACATGGCTAGAATGCGGATAGAATTACTTCGATATATTTTATTTTGTAAATAATAAGGCGTTACATATGAAATTGCCGTTTTATTGAAGAAATTGTAGGAAACTCAATTTGCAGTACTAACGTTTTTGCATTTTTTTAGGAATGAAAAATCCAAATTTTATGAATTTTTTGGTCTATTAATGAGACAACATTAAGCTAACAGCAACTTTTATTACATTTTTAAAAAGTGACAGCTGCATAAAAGTAATACGAAATTTATCATCAAAATGGATAGCATTTGGGAAGTACTGTTTTTGAAGATCGATTTACTTATGAAAATTTAATACAGAGTTGTAAAATCTTGAAACCAACTTTCAAACAAAGTATAAATAATGGAAACAGCTATTAAATTACAGGAATAACGAAGTCATGAATGTGTTAGAAAATTTCCGCAATTTCATATATAACGACCTAATAAATAAATAATGTACCTACTTAAAATCACTCAGACTAATGTATAACTGCGACGACGGGCACGAGCACTCTATTTGTAAAAATCATTGGAAAAAGAAAACCGAATTCAATATCCGAGATATTGTCCACACAGCCGATTGTTTCGTACCACTTTCTTCACACGCGTCAGCGCAATAAAATGTTGGTTTTTTCATATTATCTGGTTATTGGGTGTTTGAGGCCATTTGTGGAACACACGTGCAATCACAACCATATCATAAAGTACGCCTGTGTAATTCATATATAGGTGTTTAAATATACAGATCTTAGAATACGTACTAAAAGTATAATTATTTTTATCTACTTCGGTTCCGTTATATTCGGATTTTCAACTTAACAGCGGTTTGAATATAGTATGCATATTGATATCCTGTTTCAATAGAAATCCTTACTGCAATACTGTATTAATATGAATCCATATTGAAATAAGGTTGCAATATACGAATCGTCATAAATTCTAAATAATATAAGCAAAGACATTTTCACATATAGCCATCTGTAGAATTTACTTCGAAATCAAGTCAAATTCAATAAACTTTTTAAAAATGGAACACAATAGCATTCGATTCTTTTGATTTAAAATCAAAACAATCGTTTGCTATATGGCTGTTTCTGCTTGAATTCCTTTGCGATATAAATGTATTTAAGAATACACTATAATATATTATCTTTATCTGTGTTTTATTTGCAACCTCGTCAATAAAACCTTGTATATATGCAACTGCACATAATTGGTCTTTTAATACTCGTGCCCATCTATTTCGATATTCGCTTCGCTCATACCGAAAAATGGCACTCGTGTCAAAAGACCCTCCATAACGTGACAGTTGCAAAACTACTATTTACTTTAGACTGAAGGTTGTTTTAAAAATCTTATAGTTATTGCTTTGACTAAATTTTAAACCGACAAAAATGATTGTAAGATCATTAATACGGAGGCGCATTGTCAGGCATGGAATGTCTGCCGAGAAGAAGTACCTACTTATTTTCTTTGTCGCTCGGCAAAGACGTCTAATTATTTGCCCGCACATCTGTTTCCCGGGCTCTTCAAGTCGAGCGTGAAAAACTTTTGTTAAGGCCATTAAGATCCCTACAATCACGGCCTTTACCACTTTAGGTTTCTCAGCATCTGAAATTGTGGTCCTTATCACAAGGACTTCATCCTAGCTTCTTGTCATCCAGCAGAGTGTATTCAATTTACGGGCTCTCTATTTAAAAAAAAATCAAGTATAGACAGTTACGCAATAGTTACAGTAGTCCCTAAAAGAGCCTGCGCATTGTCACCTTAAATATTTATTTATTTTAGGTTATTTTCATAACAGTTTCTAGTTTAAATTTCATTTAGTAGTTTGTTAACTTAATTTATCAAATGAAATGTTATCCTTTAAGTTACATACTGCAAAAGTTATGTAGGATAGTTTGGATCTCCTGCGGCTTTCCTCGTCATGTCATGTCTCTCTAGACCTTTTACTTTCAAAAAATCTAAATTGTAGGTACACTACTAACGAATGCAGTTGCTTAATATTTATGTGATAATGTATCATTACTTTCACTTTTACGAAAACATTATCAGTAATAAATGCGTCGCAATCTAATCCGTTAATATAATTAACATTTACTATTAAAGAAATTCTTACAAACTGATGGCCATTAATTATAAATAAAAATCAATTGCACTTAAATAGTGTCGATTATATTCTAAAAAATTGTGTTCTGTAACAATTAATCCTCTTAAATCAACAATTTCTCTTAGATCGACTCTCTTCTGAGAACTACCTTTCATATGCATAAATTCATTGGCTGTCAAGATAGTGGTATAATTACAAGATATTATTGAATCATTGCTATTAAGAAGCAGCTACGAAAGCTTTCGATGTTTGAAGTCAAAATGTAAATTATAATTTGCTCAAAAATTACACTACCTTTTTCTTATTCGTCAGTTTTAGTATGTAGCCGTCTTGTTTTGCGAATTTCTTGTTGACGCGTGGGAACGAAATGTGCTTGCACCGCGGTTCCTGGAACGTGCGCTCGCGATTCATCAAATCGTTTTTGCACACAGATCACTGAATGAACCTGTGTAGACGCTCCTTTTAGATTATGTGTGTAGCTGTATAATAAAAATACAGAATAATATTAGGTTGGTGTAAAAATCGATGAGTAGGTTATTAATAAAATAATTTATTAATTCATTTTAAATCGACATTTGACGTCGTGCTTGAAAGAATAGTAGATACCAAATAGAAAAACAAATAAGCTCAAGAATACGACTTCATTGAATAATGGATAGCAAACATAAGTGAGAGAGGTTAAATAGAGCGTGCCAGATTTTTTGCGAATCATTTTCGTGTAAGGCAAGTAATATGTGCTGCGTCACAAGAATAATTATTTAAATTGGACGAAGTGACGACTCAGGACAAATTCACGGCGATGAGTATTCAATAATGGGGACCAGACTTTATCAACGTTTAGAAATTTTATTCTAAAAGTAAAAGTCAATGAAGAGGTGAGCGTTATTTTACATACCAATGATCTGTGGCTAAGATTGGACGCTCATTTCATAATATTGAGTATCACTTTTATATATAAAAGCGTCGGCGATGAATATAGATAAGGTCTCTAATAGCGCCAAAACAACAGATGGACGTTTTAGCTTTCCATATCGTTATATGTAATTGCGTGTGGTCTCATATAAGTGTAAGCGGTCATTTTACGTATATGTGATTAGCGTCTCTACGATGACGCGCTTATATCCAATCGTGTTCCGGGTCGGCTCGGATAGAAAGGGATGGAGCTATGGATGTATGATGTAGTTATAACTCCATCTCTTTGCGTAGTGTTTATAATAGGTACGTCGTGGTAGGCCCAATGTTTACTAATAAACTGCAATAAGGTAAAAAAAATCAGTCACTGGGGTCCATCTACTGCAGTTATCAGGCTTTAAAAAATGATATGACTTATAAAACCTTCAAGTAAGGGCAGTGACTTTTATGCGTACCATTGGATTGGCTGAATGGAACAAAAAATTGCTATCAATTTTTCAACCCACATTCCACTTTCCATTTTGATGTCAGTTTATAGGATTCTGTGTTGTAGGCACAAATCTCCCCCTGCCAAGAACAGGTCAACGTGTGTGATTTACATTTAACTCTTTGAAATATGTCATGATGTGCTCAGAATACCAATTTTCCAATTTTGGTGTTAACATATCGTTCAAGATTTATTCTTTGACCGTTTATTATGAATGAGCACAGTTCTCCTTCGAAGAAATCTCTCCTTACCAATCTACGTCTCGTCGGAATTTACAGGAAATAGTTGCTATTGCTATTCATAATTTGTATCTTTAAACAATTATCGACTTTATAACAAGAACTGAAAGGTTTATACTTCGATTGATAGTTGTGATTGTTTGATTCTAGGGAACAAAATTGTTATTCGCTTTTGCATAATGCTCTTAATTGATGTTGATGTAAAATGTAATGTTATTGTTTCATTTTATCTCGTGATCAATGATTGTACATACCAGGTATTTGTATTTTAATTATGAGAGATTGTTGTAAAAGATTGCACATTAAGATACTGGTGTGAAAGAGGTGGGAGTTAATTTTTTACATTAGTTTATACGGTAATAATCGTAAATAACTTGATTAAGTTTATAATATATATTACAACACATCTTTGCATTTATGTTCCTAAGAACTTTTAGAGAATTATCTCGAATTCGGAATCGAAGCTAATTCATTATCTACTATATAAAAATAAGTCGGGTTTTCCTTCCTGACGCTATAACTCCAGAACGCACGAACCGATTTCCACGGTTTTGCATTCGTTGGAAAGGTCTCGGGCTCCGTGAGGTTTATAGCAAAGAAAATTCAGGAAAACCGACATCCACGCGGGCGGAGCCGCGGGCAACAGCTAGTTTTTTATATAAAACTATGTAAACACACGAATCGTATTTTAAAATGGTTGTTAAATAGAAATTAATACATAATAATTTTCAACTGTGTTTAGTAATAGAAAAGTATTATATTTTATTATTATTTACGATATGACACAACAAATTTCTCAATTTCAAAGATGATGATTTGGAAAGAAGTACCTGCTTACTATGTATTTTGGTGTATAGATTGTAATCAACGTTTCTATTGCGGAATAAAGGAAACCATTCAAACACTTCCACTAGTTGCGTTGACTATTAGCTTAAGCATTATCTATTTTGTGCGTAGGCTTTATTCGTTTCCTTAGCAATAAAACGTAGTCTGAGATAATGTTAACAAGAATTTAGACCTCAACCTCATGAAACTCTGTACTTATAATGTCAGTTAAATTAGGTTGGATTTTATCAGTGAAGATAACTGCGATCAAGACGGATTAAACTGTGTTTTAAATTCTATTCAATGAATTTCATTAACTAGAAAGTGACAACCAATTTTCTTTTCTTAGGTAAAAACTATTCGATGCTAATCGACTTCCAGATCATATTTATCATACCTCAAAGCCGAAATTGGAATACTATTTAATAATTTTGGTTTTTTGTATTGTGGGAATTGCTAGGGATTCCCAAGAACATCGATGAAATTCTAAGTGAAAAATTTGATTTCTTAATGCGTAATGCATCAAGAAATCAAATTCTAACCTCAAAGGAACCACGCGTGCTACTTAGATTAAATAGGTTAATAAATAGGTTGGAAGAGCGAATCAATCGATAGTAAACATAATACGTAAATTCATGAACCTAAACAAAATGTACGAGAAAATTATTAATTTTTTTATACCACTGTGGTGGCAGACAAGCACACGAACCACTTGATGGAAAGTGGTTACCGTGGCCTCGTGTGCAACAAACACCAAGGTGGTCCCACTCGTGCTACCGAACCTGTAAACACAGAGTTTCTGTATCGTCAGTGTAGAAGACAAAGCAGGAATAGCCTTTGGTCGTCCCACTGTCAGCACAAAAATTTCCAGTGAGCTCTAGCTACCATACTCACCGTTGGGAAGATAATACGAGGAAATTAGACCACGGTATTCAGTCGGTCTGCTCAATCGGACGTAAATACCGTCGTGTGTCCAACATAATTATACGTTCTTCCGCATTAAACCTTTCATTTTGTTGACAGACGCGGGTGGGAGCAGGCGAGCTATGGCCCATGGAAAGGCCAGACGGCATGCCAGTCATACAGTCATTAGAAGTCATGTGCGGGAAGGACCACATGGATGTACACCTCACTTTCTCACATCCCTTCGAGGGCATCGTCTCTTCCAAAGGTATGTCGAATATGGTGCATGGCTATTAAAAAAGTTTTTATTCGTATCCTTATAAAGGGTGCTACGGCTATTTAAGGTAGTTGTTAGAAAGTACAGTGAGTGTATGGGGGATATAATAATAATAGTAACCGATTTTTAGTATTGCCCTAAACCGCTCCAGCTAAGCTAAATTGCGTGTGTAAGGAAGAGTGGGCTCACGTCGGTAGTGTAATGGCCAGGATTCGAACTCAGGACTTCTAGAACATAGAATCGACTCTTTAATCACTAAACTACCAATATTTGACTAGGTCTACTTTTTATTATTATTCATCCGACATCCAAGACTTCTCTTCTCTCACGTCACTCAGTGTATGTACGTATGTCCTGGCTGGTACTGGAGATTAGTTTGACAGAAAAAGGAATATTCATTTTGGGGCAATGAATATATATATATATATATATATTATAAATAACACGAAGCAAGTTGGACAACAGACGGTGGCCATTTTTAGGGTTCCGTACCCAAAGGGTATAAACGCGTAATAAATTAATAATCTGATCTAATCAATAACCTATCCTCTTAAAAACATTCAATGACTCTTTGATGTTTCAATTTGTTTCATTTGCTCTATTTCGTTTTAATGCTGCCATTACGCTTAATAACTTGAATAGTTAGTAAAATCATCAAACTTACATACATATAATAGATCCAATCACCAAATATTTATAGCTACTCTTGCATGAGATAAGCCGACATCACTAAACCACGTTTAATAGACTGTAATATAAGTGAGTTCTTAATTTTAAGTATCCACAAAATTTTGTCAACACCGCCGCCTGCGTTGAATGAAGTTTTTAAGATTCTTATCAATAGCCCTTACATTTTCATGTTAAAAGGTAGCCTGGTTTAGTTTCGCCCCATAACCTATTGGTTTCTTGTTTACGGCGTGAAAGAAGACGTAAATGAGAAATGCTTGCTTTTTCATATTAATAATATTGGATCTATAAGATCTCTATGTTAAGTCAAGTAAAACAAGGTACAAAAGCAGTTTTAAAGACATTTTTTTGACAATCGCAAAACAGTTTTAAACTTCATAGTATTACGATAGATAAAATATTTTCTTTCACCCTTTGCCACGGTTTACTGGTTAAACATATAGTTTCTAGTAAATGTATATATAATTAATCAAAATGACTAGCATCTCGTTTAAAACTTCTTTGGCTAAGTTAAATTGCTTATGTTAGGTATCGGTTCAAGTTGGTAGTGTACCTAATGTCAGAGTTCGAGCCCGTGACCTTTCGATCGTAAAGCCATTAGCCTTAACCCTTAGCCACTAGGTTACCACTTCAATAGCTATGCCGCTTGTATGGCATGTGTTGTGGGGAATTGTCCTACTCAAACAATTAAATAATACCAATAATGAGTTGTTGCCATGGGAGAAGAAAATTTACCATTACATTTAAAAAATATAATGATAGACCTTTCCTCGTAGCATACTATTCAGTTCAAAGTTTCTACAAAATGTGCTTAAATTATGGAAAGATCTACAAGCTATGGTTTTTTCAAGTTACATTAAACCATTTGTGAGTTCTTAAAAAATTGTTTTACATGGTTTCTTAAAAGCAGATGATTTCCCTGGTCTTGCAAACTTTTGTATGATATGGTAACCTCATTAGTCATTACATCTCACAAACCTGTACCATCTTAGTGGTACAAAGCTCACATTATACATTATTTAGTACAGAGTCCATAACATAGTGACAACCACGTACTAAGAGGAAAATGTTAGAAACTAGCGAGTATTCAGACCTGCACTAATTGTCGTAAGTAATTGCTAAGGTTTCACTCACAATTATGACGGATACATACTTAGTGAATTATTAATAACGCACGCTCCAGTTGTTGAGCTTTTAGTTGTGGTTTACTGTTATATACACTACTTAAAACAGTTTTGCTTAATTAAATTTGTGAATATACACTCTTTCATTTAATTGATATTCAGACGATGTACGATGAAGTTCAAAAGAAGTAGGTCTGATTTTTTTTATAACCTGTGTCCAGGAAGACATTCTCAGAAACCTGCATTTAGTAAAGTGGCAGGGCATTCGACACCGCTACGTCGGAGGTCGTGAGTTCAATGCCCAGTTAGTGCGAATACTTGTATGCATTAATATGCCTATTTACACTGATCTGAGTGATATCTTTAGACTATGGTAGTACTATAATATTGAATGAAATTTTTGAAGCATTTACTATGCGAACTTTTCAAATCGATTAAGATAGGAAAAAATGAAGTAAGGGATAGATCGTGGGTTCGAGTCCCACCTGAGCATTCATTTTTACTATAATATTGTGGTCTAATTTTGAAACGAAGTGTGACAAGCCTTTACACTTACTCGATATGTAGCCTTTATTAGTACTATGAGTCTAAATACCTTTTATTAAGGAGAAACGAATCCTGACATATCGGAAACAGATGTGGTTCCACATTCCATACCTGCATCCAATGTGCTCTGTTGGGTTAGAAGTTAGTCGGCTTATAACCGTATTATTGTTAATAATTAAGAATATTAGCCATACTATTGTATGATTATGTTGCTATATTAATGAAATTAGACAAGATTTATTCTAACAAAATCTACTAACGTAGGTGATACTGAATCAATACATCAATACAATTTTTCCAGTCATCCAGCTATATCATCTTTCACACAGTCCATCCATCTTCTATTGGGTCTTCCTCTCCCTTTGTAGTCATCCACTTTCATATTTAATGCCTTTCTTACAACCCTAGTAGTCCTGAAATATTGTTTTAAAAGTGGTAGGTGTGTTTTATGATAAGATGAAATTCTGTGTTAGTAACTAGAATCTGTTGAGTGGCAGACAGCAGTAAAAATTCTTTGTTCGTGTGTTTCTTCTCTTTTTCTACAAACTTTTTTTCTAACTCACTTTTCCGGACATACCTAGACATCTGTAAACAGATCTAAAGACTAAGTAGAACTCTAGACATGGCTACAATTTTAACTGTTATTTTTATGACATCTTATGTGGCTAGATTAAAGTAGCGGAACCTTTTGCGGTCCGTACCGTGCTATACGGCATTCCTCCGCGTACTAATCTTGGTATCCTCCCATTATTTTTAAAGTCAGCATTTGTGCGGACTATAAAGTCCTCTAAGGAATGCTTTAGAGCCTAGAGAGCATTCCAGGACTTTATAGAGATCTATTTTCCTGAGGTACAAATTGCATTGAATAAAAAAATGGTGATGACCTCTGTTAGGATTTTTGTATATTCGAAATACAAAAATCCTTAATACTTTTACATGACAGAGAGATGTGAAGGGAAATAAATTAATTTCCAACGAATTAGAACCATTAATCGGGCTTATCTTAATTTTCGATGATGTTTGAGTTACGTATCTATTTTAGGTTTATTTGAATTTAGATACCGCTTTATAAATACTGCGGAGGTTGCTATTTTCCTATTAAAATTTTCGTCTTATTTCATTAAGCTGTTATTTAGGGCTTTCAACTACTATCACAATATATGATATCATAGGGTTAATTATTATCATCTATGATTTATAACCTCCGCTATATAAAAAAGGCTTCCTATAGATGTTTATGACAAACCAGCCCATCACTAATACAATTTATGTCGCTTCCAAACTCATAAATAATATCTAACTAGACAGCTATGCGGTAACATTAAATTTAATTACTAACTCGATTTATTTGCATTTTTTTGTTATATGTTTATGAAACCTGATATAAGTTGATAGATTGTTCTGTGGTTATTTCAAAAATAATATATGTGGTAAGTAGTTAGCTGTAGGGTATAAGGGACCCTATAACAATATAATATTGGTCTTCGTAGCGAAGCCAGCCTTGAAAACTGGTAATCATAAAGTGTCAATACGGACCAATATCCTTGCAAATTAGTGTCCCTTAGGCTAGTCATTGCTTCATGCTGACTGACGGATCTAGCTTAATAAACATCCGGCCCAAGCTTCTGTCTTGGTATTGGGTGGTCAGACAACAGAAGTCCTGCAATAGCCAAGTTGAAGATTGGACCCTGGGCTTTTACGTAGCTTAGTGGTTAAGTAGTCGACCTAGCGATCAAGATGTCCCGGGTTCGAATCCTGGCCATTACACTACCGACGTGAACCCACTCCTAGCATAAGCAATTTAGCTTAGTTGGAGGGGTTAGAGGGAATATTAGTGATTTCGGTCGCTAATACACTTTTTTAAAAAAAGTTTTGGATGCATCCGAATACAACGCTGTGAACTTGAATAAATTAGCTTAGCAGAAGGGGATAGCGGGAATTAATTAAGTATTATAATTTGGTCAGTGGTGATTCAAAGGGGCCTGAAAATGAGGTCAAACGGGTTTTATTAAGGCCTGAACTTGGTTATTGTAGGGTAGCTGTGTTGTCCTAAATACGTGATGATATTTTTCGTGGATCTTTATTATATGCTTTAAAATTTATTCATAGGTATACATGTTTTCTCAGACCACCATAAATCCAAAGCGAAGTATAGTACCTCTTAATAGGTTTTCCTTTAGTAATTACTCTATTTACCTTACTAAACATATTGTAATGAGTGTAGCGGTTTTGTATACAGACTGTACAATTAGTAAGGTCTACAAATTAATTGTTGTACTTTCAGTATCTAATTTTCTCCATGTTAGTTTTGCTTATCATCTTACTGTAGATACAGATTGAAAACGCAAATTATACTGAATAAATTGTTTATGCACTTGTATGCTTAACTTTAACTTTAAACTTAAAAGACAACATTCAGAACGTGATTGACTAGTCTCTTTTTAAGGGGAACACTCTGACCAACACAATCACACTTTACTAGGTCTGCCAGGACGGAAACTGACATTGTTATGAAAGAAAACTACGAATTCTTATGAACTCACAGAAACAATGAATGATGCGATCATTGATTTATAAAAATGATAATGTTTTTAGACTAATGAATTGTTACTGGCAGTTGTCTCTGTTGAATCTAGGGGCATAGACAACTGTGAGTTTTCACCAAACGACAATCAAACTCACGATCTATGACGTAGCATGCCTCGACTCGTCCCCGGTGTGGGGTGGCGCGCATCGCGTGCCGTCGTGGCCTGCTTCTGCTAGGGTGACGGGCGGCTCCACCCGTCACTCTCATATTCATACACAGTGATTATGTTATCAAAACAATCATCCATATATTATTATGATCTACGTGCATGTCATAGTGATCTGAAATGGCTTCTTTAACCCATCTAACAATGCTTGCAATACATTCGCAGGTCAGCACGGTGACCCGAGATGTGTGTACGTGCCTCCTTCAACAGGACAGACGTACTTTTCGTTTCGGATCGCGTATGCCAAGTGTGGGACCAAACCAGGTATGTACTAAAACATCTATTTAATTTATATTTATCTGGGTTTTTTTTTATTGTCGGAATGTACCAACCTTGCTCTAAAAGAGAGTCACTGTGCGGGCTGACTAGAAGACATAGAAAACTATTTAAAAAAAAGACGGGTTGCACTCCGGGAGTGCCGGCAGAAGTGTAAACTTTTTCTTTCTTTCTTTTTTCGTTATATACAGAGAAAGAGATAAAAAGAACTATAATATATATATACCAAACCTAAATATAGCATACCATTCCTATAATATAGCGCCAAACATAGAACCTTAAACTAATTTTCTGCTAATTTACGGTCAGAAGAAATTAATAAATTACCAAAAGAAAAAATAATCACAAAAAGTAATAAATTACAAAAAGAAAAAATAATCACAAAAAGTACTTTTTATACTGTGGAAGACTTTTTAAATAAATATGCATGTCGTTCGTACTACTGCAGAAATGCGCTGTAGCCGCCGCTGCACGCTGTGCTCTTATTGTGACTGCATTATTAGATTTTAAGTAGTTATTGCTATGTATAATTATGTGTTTGCATGCCAACATTATGGCGAAATGTGCTTGGACTAGATATAGTTACTATATTTTATGTTACCATCTCTCATTGTACCACATTACATGCAAACGAATAAATGAATTTGAATTTGAATTTAATAAATTACAAAAAGAAAAAAAAAACACAAAAAGTGTCAGAAGCCCAGGTTCGAACCCGGTACTATCTGAAACCATAAGGACTTACAGTCGAAGCGCTTACCGCTCAGCTACGAAGCCTCTTAGCGTACCTAGCAAAATAAACACTCTGTAGCTAGGAATGTTGTATGACGTCATGTCGTCCTACAAAGTCGTCGGTTACGGGTCAAAGGTCACGTGATCCTGACGCGAGTTTAACACGTGATCCTGACGCGAGTTTAATACTTTTTACGCATCCAACGCTGCTAAAGAGTTTTCACTTCAAAAATGTCTGCAATCCGACATGTTCCTTTTCTGTTACAAGGCCTTGTACAAGCATATCAAATATTCTTTTTCAAATCTTGACTAATATTTAGAAATATGTCATTCTCTGAACATTTTTATCAAAGCATTTGAAGTCGGCTTTCCAGTGTAATTGTAATGCGGTTGAATTACGAAATTTTCCGTGAAGCGACTGCCATCTGACGTCCAGAACTAATTGGTAATATTAAAGCTCTGTAGATAATCTAGTCGAACTTTTGAGGGATCCAATAACCCGTAAAGATTGCCAGATAACTGTTCGTATGGCAAACGGGACCAACGACATAACGTGCTCTCCGTGGAAATATGTATCCAGAGAGAATATAGTAGGTTCATATTTACTAAATTAACAAATTGCATTACAATAAAAAATGTGAAATCATATTTCGATATCAGTCAAGCTCATGAGAATCAATCTAGCTAAAGACATCATGTATAAGATGTGTTTACTTCAAGATTGGTAGTTACATCTTGCTTACCGATACAATTTGTTAACAGTCATTCTAATTACTGGCGATTAAAAAGAATGACCGTGATTTGTTATTGCTAGATTCTTTCCTCATAGACTTTTATACTCTTGCAAATTCGGCTGTTGATATTAATGTAGAAACATTGATCTTGACGTGTATGAGGTTTACTTATTGACCTGAATGTGTAATATTTAACGATAACTATACTATTTTTATTGTTTTATTACATTACATACCTACTACTTATTTGTCTCTACTGCAAATCTATTGCTGTAGGTACAAAAATCAGTAATCTATCTATATTTTTTAATAATTTTCGTATATTCAGAGATACTTGCGCAATAAAGACGAATTTGAAGATGAACACATGAAAATCAGTTAAGTCATTTAGTAGTTACAAAAGAAACATTCAAATTTTGTATTACCATAATCATGAAAAATATTAATATTTTGGTAATAAAATACCTAACATTCCACTTCGAAACCAATATCTGTACACATCATATTTTTAAATACCTAAACATATTTTACTTAAGTGCTAAAGAATTAATTACGAGAGCAACTCTTCAAATGTATGTTAAAATCAACATAGTACAATTAAATCGTGTCTCGCTTGGACAAGAGTAAATGGACCATGAGCGCTGGTGTGAAATCAATAAATATATCCAATGACTAGGGATGCGAATGTGTGCAAAAACTTCAACTGTACTCAAATAATAAATCGATATTTTGGTTTACGTTTCCTGATTCACTATGAACATCTTAAAAGCGCTAAGGAGGTATATGTTCTACAATTTTTTTTTGTGACTAGGTATATCACATACAAAATTAATCATATTTGAGTCTATGTGCTAACTGTGGCTGCTTGATATATGGCATCAACACTAACATATTATTTGAAGAATACATATCGAGTTCTATACCTGTATAGTACCTGTCTAGATTATTTTCGATTTTTTTCAAGAACGTTACAGTCAGTCATCCTAGACCATTTATTTATGCAACAACCTAACGTTCGGTTCCTGTGGTTTCATAACCCTATTAATTGGCCCTGTGTTAACTGTAGTAATAAAGTGCAAATTATACAGCGAAAGGGCCTAGTATGACACCTGATATGGGTGGTATACCATACCACTCACGTTCAACTAATTTAAGCCAGATTGATGTTAACTTTATATGTATATGTTATCTTACTGATTACAATTAATGAGTAGTAGTTATATCTAATAGTGATGAGTCGTTATAACTCTTAATTAAACAGTTATTGATGTATGCTATAATGAACAGTTTCCTTTTTAGGAAGGCAAGCTGAAGAGCATAAGCAATTAAATATGCTCAGCTCTTAACTGTCAACTGTTGTTTACATTCAAGTGCCATCATTTAATTCAGGAGAAACCAGAGAAGATAGAAAGGTTAAATAGGCGATGTAGGTGCGCCTCACGTATATACAGATAAAAGAGCATTTGAATTCTAATTTACCACAAGTGCCTTTGTCGACCAAATGGTATAAGTATAGGTTCTCATTTTCAAAATAAAGCTGTATGAAAAGATGTATTTATATACTTTGGGCCACCCCTTCTCTTCCCATGTGGTGTCGTACAAGGCGACTAAGGTTTAGGGCTGTTGAACTTTATCATTAGACAGATATGTACAGCTCAGACTCAGCTTCAGATGCATGGCTCGAGTCAACAATAGTGCCCGGAATACGGCAATAGGCTCACCCCCTATTACGTGGGACCGAATACAGATTGGTGAAATGTGGATGTTAATTCACCTCTGCCTAACCCTCCGGGGATAAAGGCGTGATTTATGTTTGTATGTATATTTATATATTTTTTGTCAATTGTATAAGAAGTATTTAGTTGTAGATGTCAGATAGTCGCTGCGCGATAAATATCGATGTTGAACGGTTTCGCAGTTATATTTAAATCAACCCCAACGGACATGGGAAAAAAGTTTGCTTACGGGTACTTGAATGTGATATTTTCCCACTCGAGCCAGTTTAGTCAAGCTATTATTAATCGCAAAAAGTTTATTATGATTCGAATCATTCTCGAAACCTTTTACTGACTGAAGCAATGGTTGCCTTGCATCAGAATGAATGTTTTTCAAAGACACGTTCTTTTATCAGCCATCGCTCGGTACGAAGTCCGAAATGGCTTGCGTCTGATTAAGAAACATAAAAGAATGAATGTGTGAATGGAAAATGTTAACATTTACATAGGAATGCGTGAATGGTCATCGTTAATGCTTTCAGGTTTTAGTGATATCGTAAAAGAAAAGAGACCTTTTCTTTTATTTGTGACCAAATCAATCATTTTCTTTAAATAGGTAGCTATGTGGTTTTAACTGAGCATAAATTAGTTGGGATATTCAGAGATATTTTTTTCATTAATGCATATCCATACTAATTAATATTATAAATGGGAAAGTTTGTGTGTGTGTGTCTGTTTGTCCGCCTTTCACACTTAAACCACTCAACCGATTTCGATGAAATTTGGTATAGGGGTAGATTAGATCTCGAGAAAGGACTTAAGCTATGTTTGTTCGCGATAACCGACAACCTCGCGGGCGGAGCCACGGGCAAAAGCTGGTATTGAATAAGTCAACAATACTAACGTGCTCTCCGAGGCACGACCAGACCAATGCAAATACCCAGATTCATGCATATAAATATTTGCACAGAGCGGGAATCGAACCCGCGCCTCCTGTGTAGCGGCCGCGTTCACTACCGCTACGCCACGGAGGCTGTCGTGCTGTCTATAATAACAAATCTACATTTTATTAAAGCTATTGTACCCCATTTAACCTACAATGTGTGTTTATCAGTAGCTTGTTACATTCATACATGATAACTATCATATAATAAGTGCCGATGACATATTGATTGATGAACTAATGCCTCTCTTAATGCATCAATTGAATTGCAGTAATGGGAAGTAATTACCATACTATATGCGTGAATGATGTTAAACTATTTATCATTTACGGCTTGAATGACAGCAGTCTAGCGATAGAATACCTTTATGAAATACACTGATTACGGCGCTGACGTTGAAACAGATAGAAGCATTGACTGTGGGAGCCAAACGTATTAAAGTTGATCTTCTGTTGTACTGCCATTTAATAGTTTCAGATGGTAAAGTTATGATTTCCGGCATAAATAGACTTCTTAGATGGGGAATTGCTACCCTCATGCCAATGAATTTACAGTGTACCTATATTTCATTTCGTTTCATGAAGGCTTTCTGCGCTAAGTATAAGCATTGCCATACAATTTGCTGCGAGTCTTCTGGGCACATTATCACAAGAGGATGCTTGATTATGACCTTTAGTTCTCATTTTATGTTAGTTAATATCATCTTTTAAGTAAAAAAAAAGATTTTATTTGTTGACAAGAAAAAACCAGAAGCAATATTGGGTGTTGAGATAAAAATACTACAAATAAATAATAATACCACAGTATGGGTCATAGACGTTCATTTAACTGTAGTAATACATTGAAAACTTTGGTAAAGCGTCGATAGCTTAATAGTTAATGACTCAGCCTTACGATCGAAAGGTCCTGCGCTCGTATCCTGGCCATTATACTACCGACGACGTGAACCCACTCCTAACACAATTGGTTATCCCTTAACCTCGGAATTAAAATTAAACTAACATTTTATTAAAAGTTGGTACCTAACATTTTTATCATAAATGTATTTTTTGAATCATCGAATGTAATGTCGTTGAATATCTTAGTACTTTTAAATAAATTGAATGAACATAATAAGTACTGTAGATAACATTAAGCCTCATAGTGTCTAAAACAGACCCTAACCACATTAACCACCTATCTAAACTCACTTGTTTAATGTTATTTAACACCTTACGCACAGATTATAAATCGCATAGGTTTTCCATTATGCTTATTTATTTATATTGTCTGTTACATTATATGCATACAAATTGTTTATAATCTATACACATAAATAAAATTGGAGTGTCTGTTTGTAATATTGAAATAACCGTTTTTTACTACATGCATATGAATATTCATATGCATGTAGTAAAAAACAATATAACAAAAACACCAATATAACATTTTTTACAATCTTTGTCTGTCTGTTTTTTCCGCCTAATCTTTGAAATGGCTGGACCAATTTAAACGGAATTTTATTGGCAGGTAGCTGAAGGAATAAGGAGTCACCCAGGCTACTTTTATTTCAGAAAAATAGCGTCCCCTTAATATTAAGCGATTATTGACATCCACGCAGGCGGAGCCGCTGGCAACAGCTAGTAATAAATAAATTAAAATATCCGTAACTCTTCAAAAGACAGTAGTGGTGGTTATTCTTTCAAAAGTAACATAAGTCCAGCTTGTCACGTAGTTTGGCTCCACATTACCATGTATCGTAAACTCGAGCGCGTAATACATTTACATTCTCAGTAACTATCGGTAATTCGTAACAATTTCGCAATAAATCGTCAGCATTCAAGTTTTACTGCACGTCAATCCCAGTTCAACAAAGTCCGAGAGTTTTTCTCGTACGATTCCTAGTCGTGTCCACTATGGCTAGTATGGAGTAACGGACGGCGCATGCATCCCGCTCCTTCTGCGAATATCGCTCGCGCATTGTTTCTCGGAATTGCCACCCGCTCAACCGCATATCAAAGCAACATAAAGCCCAGTTTCCCCCGCAAGCTCGACACGGAGACGCCATCCCTCAATCGACTACTTTAAAGTGTATTTCCTTGCAGCTTTAAGTAGTAATTTCGACTTTAGCGCCCCGAGCGAAAAGTATTCTAAGTGACAATGTAAAAACGATTTTATTCTGTATGACATAGAGTCTGAATGTCTCAGTCGGACGTAAACTCGGAAGATTAATGTACTAATGGGTAGCTATACTGAAAGGGAGTTAGTTAAAAGTCTTTAGGGGTCGCTTTTGCTTGTGCGTTGTCGACCTGAGACCTCTAGCTCGATCCGCGTTCTTCGGACGGCTTCCACTTTTTGCGTGGGTATATCCGCTTAGGTACAGCCCTAGCAATAATAAGAATTGAAGACATAATCCTTTTCAGTTTTAAATGGAAATAGTTTTAATAGCTATGAAGCGTAAAACTTGCGCAAATGTATTTTATACTAGACAGCTGTTGCCCTCGGCTATCGCATAGTGTTTTAAACTTTTTGAAAATCCGATATTGCTTATGTTACTCTACTACTGGTAAAAGATTTTTTTAATTCAGTCTAGTTGTTTCTGGGCCTATGCATTACAAACAAACTTACAAATCTTTCCTCTTTATAAAATTATTATAGATATAATTTCTATCTAGTATCATATGGTAATGAACAGCATCCGTGGCGTAGCGGTAGTGAACGCGGCCGCTGCGCAGGAGGCACGGGTTCGATTCCCATTCAATGCAAATATGTCTAGGTATGCATGAATATGGGTATTTGCATTGGTCTGGTCGTGCCTCGGAGTCGGTCTCGATTGCTATGCAAACATCTATGGCAGTCGTTACGGGTAGTAAGAGCCCTCAAAAATCCAATAACTGGTTTAACTGCAATGCTTTGATATCGCCTTTGGGTTGTGGAGGTTAGATGGCAGTCGCTTCACGGAGTATGTCGAAGTTCAGCCATATCCGCAGTTACACAGGTAAAAGCGGACCCCAATCTCTAAGTTGAAAGTCGTATGTGACTGGGATTAACGCTAGGACGAAGAAGATCATATGGTACTAATATTTGCAATATTTACATATCCTTTTCAATTAAACTAGTTATAGGTACAGTAGCCTTCAGAAATGACTGAACCGTTAGTGTTACAAGCAATATTTAAACTGAAATAAATCAATAAATAAAGTGATGTATCTATATTTTAAAATTTATATTTATTATTTTATGTGATGTTTAGGGGGTGGTCATCACTTTGAATTCTGCTTAACATTAGCTTAACTCATTATTAACTAATGGCTACTGTAGTTGGAGCTTTACCTCTTACTGCACTTACCATCAGTTGCATATATTTAGATATCGTCTGGAACCATTTATTATTTCGAGTTTTAACCCCCATGGTTCAGCAATTTATCGCAGTAAAATCATACCTCTAAAATTCTGGTAAAAAGTCTAGTAGCTTAGTAGTCAAAGCATTGCCCCTGTAAGGCAAAGATCGCGGGTTCAAACCACGCCTAGACTGATTCAATATTCTTCCTATCCTAATCAATTTACATGCAAAAGCATGCAAAATGCTTGAAAATTTCATACAAATTAAAATACATTTCTTTACTACCTTTCAAAGTCTCAGACTTCTGCATTTAGTAATAAATTTGTGCTGTTCATATTAACTATTAATTTCATGGACGTCGGAGTTTATCCTGAGAGCTGCCAATTATGCTTGTAACTCTTCATAATCACAATACGAGATATGGTGATCAAACGCGTTAAACAGGTATATTTACTGGTACTAAAAACGACTAGTGGTAGTTAAAAGTAGCTTCAACGATTGTTTTGCTGTCTGTATACCACTAACATACATGTACTAAACGGCTATAAATTAAATAGCCCTTGTGTTTACGTCCATGAGTTGCTGAAATGAAAAAAAATTTTGAAGTGAAAACTTCTTTAACGGCGTTGGATGGGTGTAAAATGTTAAGGAAGCGTCAGGATTAGTTGACCTTTGAACCGTAACCGACGACTGACGTCATACAAGATTAGGTAGACTATCTATTTTGCGTTTTACATTAGATAGCGTCGTAGCTTAAACGGTAAGCACTTCGATTGTAAGTCCTTATAGTTTCAGATAGTATCGCGTTCAAACCACCTGGCCTTCAGGGATTTTTTGTGATTGTTTTTTTTTTTTATTTTAATTTATTACTTTTGGTGATTATTTTTTCTTTTTGTAATTTATTACTTTTTAGGATTATTTTTTCTTTCTGTAATTTATTATTTTTTGGGATTATTTTTTCTTTTCATAATCTATTAATTTCTTCTGACAGAAAATTAGCAGAAAATAAGTGATAGGTTCTATGATTAGCGCTATATTATAGGTATGGTATGGTATGTTCTTTTTATCTTTTTCTATGTATATAACGAAGAAAGAAAGAAAGAAAATGTTTTCACTTCTGCCGGCACTCCCAGAGTGCAACCCGTCTTTTTTTTATTATTATTTAGGGTCGTTTCATACAGCAAGCGGTCCAGACCGCGGTGTGAATTGCCCCAAAGCTCTTTCTGAATGGGTTGTTTTCTTTATTGAGCATCTATTGGCATGGGTTGATTCAGACCACATTGTTATACAACACGGTTTCCAGTGATCGATTGCTACTTATTAGCCTTGGTCACGGAGAAACTAATATTGGTCATCGCATATGTCTTGAAGTATTCTTGTGGTACCTACTCGAAATTTGTTTGTCTACCAGAGACCAACGAATGCCGAAAGAACATTGGCTACCAGATTTTTTTCCTAGATTTGCCCCTATTTTGCACTAATTCTCTTGGGTTTTGGATTATTGGCATTTATGCAGAATTTATCGTAACTTTATACAACGCAATATTTCTCATTTTCCAGACCTCCACGGCCAGTTCTATGAGAATACGGTTGTGGTACAATATGACAAGGACCTCTTAGAGGTATGGGACGAAGCCAAGAGGTTGCGCTGTGAATGGTTCAACGACTATGAGAAGACTGCCTCAAAACCACCAATGGTGATTGCTGATTTGGATGTTGTGCAATTGGATTTTAGAGGTGAGAACCACTATTTATGGTCTATGTGTGACTTTTTTATACATGTTAAGATTTATTAATAGTATAATTTAACTATGCTATTGTATCACAAATAATTCATTGACTAATTTATAACGGTATGCAACTCGATATGAAAAAATAAACAAAATAATGTTTGTGTGCTAACATAACCATTTAATTTCGTTCGGTTTATATAGGTATGAATTACACAGAAAAGGTATAAGGTGTAGAGCATTTTCACACTCATCCGATATCATGATTGATTGAGATGACATGATTTTCTACAGACAGTTGTTGACAGGAACGCATTTGCGTCAATTATAGTTATAGTAAAACCAACATTCCCGTGAACTGAAGGAGGCCGCCACTTTCCTTTCAAAAACGTCAAATTGTGCTGAATCGTCTTTGATTTGGAATAAAACAGTATGCATTTGACAGTGACAACCGTAGTTCCTATTTTGACCATTTCACAGAATCGTTGGTTGAAGTGTACAAGCCTTTGCATAATTCACACCTTATATATTCTTGGCTATATGAAGGTATTTATTATTAAATTAGTTTTTTTGAAAGGTCATTCTTATTTGAACTGTTGTATTTTATTGTAGGAGACAACGTGGATTGCTGGATGGAGATTCAAGCGGGAAAGGGCCCGTGGGCAGCGCCGGTGTCGGGCATCGTCCCTTTAGGGTCAACTCTCACACTCGTAGTTGCCATCAACGATTACCGAGGTAAGATATCGATTTTATACCCATTTTAAACTCCAGAAATCTCAGTCAGTGTACCACTGACTGAGATTTCTGGAGTTTTAGTTCTAACTCTACTAAAATAAACCACCAATTTTGTTCTGAATATCTAGCATGATAAGGAAAAGGATTTTTAAGAAAAAATAAATATTTGTAACAGAAATTACTAACTAAGCTAATTGCTTGTCAACAAGTCAAGACTACCCGCATCTAGCAGACCTCAATAGGAAATAGGCGTGGCTATACGTATGTAGCTTCTGTATTATAACATACATATATCTCTATGTAGAAATACCACTAAGAGATGTGCCAGCCAGCCAAGTTAGCAGTAGTTATAGGTAAGTAAGTTAATAGAATTCACCGTAACACATGAAACACTGTTACTTGAGCTTATAACTACTCTAATTATATATACAGACCTTTCAAAATGGCCTATTGTCTACCCTGCAAGTTCAAAATTTAAGTTGTTTATGTGAAGGTAGATTACCTATTCATATTAACTTTTTTATACTTTCGTAAGTTCACGTGAAAGTTACAGATTGAAATGTAAATATTATTTTAGTAGTAAAATATATAGAACTAAAATCAAATAATCAAAAAATCAAATCGCAATAGAATCCGTTAAAACAGTTCTTTTTTGTTGTTATTTTGTTGCCATATGAATATTTTACGTTAATTTTATGCGTGGGATCCAATTTTGGTTCGAATTTTAAATTTTCTACAAATAATGCTAACTAATTAAATTGTTAAGGAACAAATTTATTGCTATGTTTGGTGTTCGCATCAGGTTTGATGTCCGGATGTGTTAATTTATGTATAGGATTGTTAATTATTGATTGATTTTATAGTAATAAAAGGCTAAAAAAGGCCATGGATCGTAAATTGAATATTTTTTGATCGTATAGAATTTTATGAGAATAGAAACTTTAGGGCTTGGTAGATAAGAATTTTAAAAAAAGTCCTTTTTGGGTATAATTTTATGACCGTGACTGAGCTCATGAGGTACAGTCAGCTATGAAATTATTTCTTCCAACAGAAGCACACAAAACGGGTCAAGCATGAAACTAATTTGATGATACATGACTACCACAGTGGCATAGCGATAGACGAGTGGCATTTTGACTCCTCAGTCAAAGACTCAGTCAAAAATGTAGCTATGAAAGTTTATTCACATTCTAGAATACATAGCATAGGAAGAAACTAGGTAGAGCTTCTTCTACCTAGTTTGGATGCAGGTGGCAAAGTGTGATTATGTTCTAGAATATTTTAAATATGTTTCACTTTGTTGTAAATTACTAATTAATAGTGATATAAGATATTATGACCTTTTTTTATTTGCGATACGCTGAGAATAATGTGATGCATTAAAGCTTGTCGATCAGGCATCGGGCAAAATACGACGCGGATTGCCCGTTTCACGAAGAAAAATAAAATCAATCTAAGAGCTGCTCCTACACTGAATTAACTATGCAAGACATAGCCAGAGGATAACTTATTAAAGTACTGTTGTACTTGCGTGCAGAAAGCTCTCTTTATAAAGATATCTTTATGTAGATAGCTATCTATTACTGGTACAATGCAATAAAGTGTAAATCAGGCGCTACGGCTTGCATATTAAAACAAATAACCATATTTGTAGGTCACAGGTACTGTTATCAGGTACACTTTATTTCACATATCAATAAGGGCCAATTTCTAATGATTAACTGTTGCTGATTTTAGTTAAAAATCGGTTTTTAAATATAAGTATCAAATACAAAATTGACAGCGCTGCGGTAGTCGGCATTGCAGTTATGATTTAGGTCCTTTAGGCGTTATTAAGTTCCGTCTGTTTCTACCGCAAAATCTGTTCGTAGTTTCTGCTTCCACCGCAAATAAACAGACAAGGAATCAAAAACAAGTTTTGTGTTTAGCATCGTTAATTTAACATAACTCTTAATTTTTTTTTTATATCTCCAATATACAGGCACGACTAATTTACAATTTTCTAATAATATAGATACGTTCATGGACCTATAGAGAAGTATAGGTCAATAGATACGTTCATAAATTCTTTTGACTACGAATATGTAATTACAAAGTAAACTTAAGTTTTGTAACAGAGTTTTTATAAGCTCTTTGACCCTATGCCAAACGAGTTATTCCTTTTTAAACGTCACCCATATTCTTCTACACAAACATTCCATAAAATAAAGTGTACAAAACAAATTTCCTCTACAGTAAAACTCGTAAAATCGCTTGCAGGGTAATGACAGTGTTTACACGCGGTAACGGTACCTGGTAATTGTAAAAAGTGAACTGGACAAATATGTACGATGGAGTTTGCTTAACGGACCGGCGACTATGGGACTTGGGGTCAGAATAACCACATGGATTACTTTTAAAGGCGTTCAGTTTATACTAAAAATGCGACTTCATACATAATATGACGATATAATATATATTGAATAGTGTAGTATAAAATTGTTAAACATATTTTAGATCAAATTAGGTTCAACAAATAAAAATGGAAATCATTTGAATTATTTTAAAATAAGATGGAATTCGTAGAATCCTCATCGATAACTTTTATTGGTTAATGAATTCGTTCAGTTTCTTTTTGATTACCTATTTGAATAATGTATTTAGAGATTAGAATGATTTAAATACACAGTATTGGTAGATTTGTAAGTTTCAGAATCAAGTATTTATTCAGCCAAATCTATTCAAAGGTTATCAAATGACGCTTGATTATCGATATCTGCAGATAAAATATTTGAAAAAATGTGCAAAAATTCAAAAATCACATTTTACACCAGTATCGCTTGTACAACAATATCAATAGGTATTTTACCGTAGGTCTTCGTCTCGTTATCATCACGATTTTTGAATAAAGTTCTTGTAGATTGTATTCCCCCACAACTATATTGTTCCGTCTATTAAAATGGCCGTTACTTGGCAACGATACGGCAGGCAGCGAGTCTATTCAGGAATCAAGATTCAGATAGGTACTTAGTCATCTGCGTATCTAGTGTTTGCCGACTTAACCTGTGGCTTTACCGTTTACTAATAAATAAGTTACTAGGATATATGGGATGCTTTATTTACGTATTTCTATTAAAGAATTAGTACTTTATTGGTACAAAGAGGCAAAGGGGCCAGTGTGATTGGCACCTTTGCACCGGGGTTCTCTATAAGTAGATTTGTATGATTTATTATAATACTAGGTTTTGCCCGCGGCTCCGCCCGCGCGGATGTCGGTTATCGAGACCAAACATAGCCTATGTCCTTTCTCAAGGTCTAATCTACCCCTATACCAAATTTCATCAAAATCGGTTCAGTGGCTTAGGCGTGAAAGCGTAACATACAGACAGACAGACAGACATAGTTACTTTCGCATTTATAATATTAGTATGGATAAGTGACTGTATAGTTGATTAAATGAATAACCTGGAATTTTCAGAGATTAGAGCGTTCAAAGTAACAACTAAACTCTTCACAACAAATCATGTTATTACCTAGTATAAAGATTTACAATAAAAATATAAAAGAACAAAAAATAAGTTAATGCACTTTCTATAGTTTCGTATTTGAACAAGAACAATGGACTAATCAATAGAAATATACATTAAGTATTAATTTATGATTCAACTGAATCAATAACCATCTGCACTCGTGCGATATGAGATATTTATCTTAATGTTATCTGCTTGCTACTAATAGATTTATTTTAGACAAAGAGACGATTAGAACTCTAATCTAAAACTTGATTCAAGGGACCTAGCCATCCTACCTAGCTATCATCATCATCCTTTTAAGTTGTTCCTGGCTACATCCGAGGTTTAAAACTTGGAGTCCGTAGTCCGCGGAGCTTCTCCTTTTGGTTTAAGTAAAAAGAGATAGCAAACATTATTAGCTCAGGGTGTAAGGTTTATTAGCAAGTAAACCTGCGTTTACATTAATTTGAAGTATTCAATATATAAATAATTATGTGATTATAATTTACTTATATAATTTTATTATAATCTATATATATATATTTTTTTTAACTTACGGTAACCTTATAATTACAACAAATTAATATAAACACATTAATTACAACAAATGACAGACGATATTCTTAGCAATCCATGGATTCTCCGTGCGGGTGCCGGGTCCATCGCGTTGCTGAGTTGGGAACTCAGGACAGTGCCTGGGACTTGCGACCCAAGTGTAGGTTTAGAAGGGGCCCCTTTTGTTGATGTACATCAACACTCACCTTCACTACCCAAGTTCCCCTCCCTGCCTAACCAAATTTGATACGAACCTACTAGTGCCGCTTTAGACATTCGTCCTAGTAATGAGCTTATTGTAGCTCTCGATAGGCCTAGATCTTTAAGTAGGTTATAGAGAGATTTAGCTGGTATACCTCTCGCTCCCACTTCTACTGCATACAAATTAACCACGTAACCGTTTTTGATTAATTCGTTTGTGAGATCATAGTATTTATTTTTCTTAAGTGTGTGGTCCTTCGGTATATTTGTTTCCCACGGTACAGTAAGTTCCACAAGGACCACATATTTAGTCGTTTTTGAGTAGAGAAATATGTCCGGTCTAGATGACGAAACCCCAACATCCTCCGGAATTTTATAGTGCTTTTCATACGTGTCGATTAGGAGAGTCCAATCTGGGGCAGTATCTAAGATTGAATAAGGTTTGTTCCTGGATTTTATGGATGAACCTTCAGACACAAAGTTGATATGACGTCTGTTAGTAGTCAATCCTTTTTGGGCTCTAGCTACTGCCAGACTCATTGCTTCGCGTATGATGAAAAGCACTTTATCGTGGCGGCGTGAGTATTGGCCTCTATCAAGAAGCACCCTACATCCTACTAATATGTGCCTAGCCGTCCCTATTGCCTCACCACACGTATAACATTGTTTTTCTGTGGCTTTCCCCCACCTTACCAGATTACTCTGGTCTGGAAGGGTCATCTGAAAGGCGTTAAGATAGAATTTTAACAGGGCCGGCGACCACTCATAGATCAAGGTGCGCCACTTTAAAGCCATCGGTATGCAGAACTCTCCCATTGTCAACCATTCGTTTTGGATTTCCAAATTCATCGCGTACACTCGATATTTATCATTTTCGTCTTGCTTCAGAAAGGACCTAAGTATATCCTGGTCCCTTTTCGGCTCTCGTACTCCCAACCCCACTTTGTTCGACTGGGCTCCTATCATAAATCGTTTATGGAATATAAGTCTAGATTCAAGCTCGGACGCGTTATTATCTTTCGGGAGTGCCCTGACTGTGTCATCTTGGGATTTACCTAAGATGTGGGCTTTGGTAACTCTAAGGTGTTTATAGAGCTCCGATGGTTTGTTTAATTTCATCCCAAAATTATTCTGATCCCTAAATAAAGCAAAGGGATCAGCAGAGTGCGCTAGTCCAAGCCACGATTTAAGTGATTTTATGACAGTTGCATCTATTTTCGCGAGTAAGGTTTTGCCGAAATCGTATACCAGAAAGGGCCAAGTCAGACGTGATGTTAGGTAGTTGTCATATATCCAAGCTTTTTTGATATTATTCAGTTGTAGCTGATCTATCTTATTTAGGTCGTTTATAAACATATTGACAACTTCATCTAAGGATGGTGTGCGTCCTTGATGGTCTATCTTTCTCCCAAGAAATTTAAATGGGACCGATTCAGCGACTATGGAAACTGGTTTACCCCCTATGAAGAGTCCCGGGTCGTAGGAGGTAAATTTGGTGTCCCGTCTACCCAGACACAGACAGTGACACTTACTGGGCTTCGTTCTCAGTCCATTTGTCCACGAACAGAACTCATCGATTTCCTTTAATAGTTCCTGACATTGTTTTGGATTACGCGTCAGTATTGCGAGGTCGTCAGCAAAAGCTAAGATGGACTCAGTGTATTTGTTATTTACTTTAAACCGATAACCCCATTTCTTTTCGTGACGTATTAACTTGGTGATTAAGATATTAATTACTATGTTAAATGCTATTGGTGACAGGCAGCATCCCTGAAACAGCCCAACATTATACCGTTGTGGTTCTGTGTGGTCTTTTTGGAAGCTTATAGCAAATTTTAGTTGTGAGTAATACGACGCGATTATCTCTATTACCACGGGTGGAAAGTTATACCATTGCAACGCGTATATCATAAGGTAATGTGGAATTGAGCCAAATGCGTTTTCTAGGTCTATCCAACATACCATATACACAAACACATAATATAGCCGTATTTCGGTATATATTGAGCCTATTGCCGTATTTCGGGCAGTTGACTCGAGCCATGCATCTAAGGTTGAGTCTGGGATTAATATATTTATGGGAAGAGGATGAAGGAGAAGAGATGGGAAGACATGGGGTGGCCCAAAAGCAACTTTGCCGGGAACCACGCCAATATTCTGTTTCATTATTAAATATAAATTAATTACACACTATTTGTAATTTTCGAATTTCAAATTATTGCAGAGTCTTTTCAAAAAGGCAGTGTGAATACAGACTTTTTTTCCTGAACATCCCCCAATTCTGCTAGTCATAAAATATTTCCAAGAGAAATTTACGCCATTCTAAATACATCTAACTTAACAATAACTTAGTTCCTATGTGATAAATATTGCAACTTTGTCGGTTTATAAACAATGTCACTAGACAACAAAATAAAATATTTAGCGTTCATGGAAAACATAAGGTGTGAGAATGCCATCGGAACCGTGTCCAACCTTTTAAAGAACTTTGTATTTCTAGTTTATTACTCACTTTTTGTATTTCTGTTGCAATGTAACTTATATACAATATTCTGCTCTCTGTTCTTCAGAACTGTAAAACTCTTGAAATTTGTATCTAAAAATAATGAATGAATAAATGAATTGACACAAGTGCAGTTAGTTGTGCTGTTAGTCCCAATTAAAAATTCATTTAAAGGTAAAACCTTTTAGGTAAAAACTTTTCTTGTCCAAGAGAAAAGTTTTTGTATTATATGGGAATTATAAATATGTACAGTTAAGAAATACAAACGACTAACAGGTCCATGTGTACTTGAGTTATCAAAACGACTAGGGCCTTCTTTCCCCTTGGGCCTCAACTAAACGAATCGATACTTATGCTGCTGGACGTTCTGTCGCACAAATATATTGTAACCTAGTGCCTTATTCCTTCCTGAGGCATTTGGTATGTTTATTGCTGTAGCCTGTGGATGTACAAGATTCACAAGTTTCGGTGTTTATTTGGAGTTGTCTACGAAAAAGCCCGTAGTACATACAAACTGTAAACGTATTTTTAACTTGTCTTTACTGTAAATGTTTGGTGTACAGAGTTATCTATCTATCTGACTAAAATGCAGCTCCATCAATAAATTTGAACAAACAAGTAGGCACTTGTAAGATGTGGTCATTCGTTGGGCGCGTGCGGTAGTTATGATTACTTTCTGCAGGGTGTATCTGTTGACTCGTCGGAGTGTTTACCTATCCTTTACGTTGAAAGATAATTATTTGTACCCGCTGTTTAGCTTTCACTTAGTTACAATAATATTTGTTTTGAGTGTGTTCATGTAAATCAAGATGCGTCTTTTTACATTACTTATCTGGTAGATACACATGCAGACCTAGTGATATTGGTGTCTGTAAAAACTCGCGTGTCAATCATACGTTTTTGATTCTACCTCTCAAAAAGAGCTAACCAGTAAATATAGGTACGCTGTTGAAGTCTGATTTGTTTTTAGAAGTCGGTATGTCCAGACATTTCTTTTTTACAACTCTGTACAATTTCGAATGGCTGGCTCTAAATTTTTCGAGAGATGCCGCTATAAGCACGACTGTTTGATATTTTACTGATTGGTTTTCTAAGTTCTTTTAATTAGGCAGTTAGTGGCACTATGTTTCAGATATAAAAGTAACTATTACTAATTGTTACATACAATGCTTCTATGGAGAAGCCATAGAGCTGTCCTTTCGACTTTATTACTCTGTTTTGCGCGAAAAGACCACCATCAATGTTAAATGTCTATTAAACATTAAATTCCTAGTGTACAATAAAGTGTATGTTATTTTATTGTCGGCATTTATATTTGGATAACTTTTTCCATTACGTACGTTACTAATAGCTCTATATTTACATTTAACTACGCTCAGTTTTATTTTTGTTTAGTATTCATGAATTAATTTTACCATCCAACTAATCATAAGTATATTCCATAGCATTCTCAAGTGGTACAATTATCAATTTGAACGGAGCTCAGGCATATTACTTCAGATATCAATAACAGAGAATTAACACCTAACTTCGTTAACTATAATACAGATTGAATCTATTAGTTTACACCTCCGGATACATCAATTAGATATAAACCAACAATCTATCTTACCCCTTATAAACCGTCCAAAGCAATTTTGTATGGAATTTTACCACGACGGCTTCCATTTGCAGAGCCGACAGGAATCGGGTTATAGGGTCCCTCGCCACTGCACCACATCTATAATCTCGTCATACTTTTGTTTAAAATTAAATATGCCACTTTCTTGACAAAGCTGGTGTATAGTTAAAGAAATAAAGAGTAAACTGTAAAGGTTGATGAATGTAAGAGAGGCAAGGAAACTTTATATGTATGGATCGTATGAAGTGGCAGGTAGGTAATGAATCGTAGTAGATAGGTCGGCCTCTGTGAGAATCCGGTGGGCGGTGTGCCAAATACGAACTACAACACAGCAATTCATTTTTTATGTCTCGATTGTATACTTTTAGTACCTTTTCTTTAAATATTCGTTAAGCTTTTTACTTTCTTTTGAACTTTAATGTGTTATTGTATTTTCATCTATAAAATCATATTTATTATGTTGTTTTGGTATTTCCAGGTGAATTCGACATGCGTGTGAAATCTTGTGCTGCCTCAGATGGCTCCGGGCATATCATTCAACTGTCAGATGAATATGGATGCGTTCTGAGACCCAAGATGATATCAAGGTACATTACTAAAAGATTTATGGAATCCCAATCCATGCTAGAGTCCTCAACATCTTTCAATGGCACCACATGACAGCCTCTGCGGCGTGGCGCTAGTGAACGCGGCCGTTGCGCAGGAGGCGCGGGTTCGATCCCTGCTCAATGCAAATATTTGTATGCATGAATATGTATATTTGCATTGGTCTGGGTATTTCTAAGTATAATATGTATGTATTTAAAAAAAAGTATCAATGTATGTTTATCCGCATTCTAGATTCCATAACACAAGCTGGTTAAGCTATGCTTACCATAGGTCTAGATAGCGTTGTGTGAAATGTTGTTGAATATTTTGGAATAAACACACCTTGTAAATATGTTCATTTAGTGTTAAAATAAGTTAGCAGTGTAGTAACTTAATAGCGACAGTTTTGAGAGCCACCGTTAAAAGACATTAATCTTGCATTTTAGTACCTTAAGAAATTAGTAATCTGAAGGCTTATCATGAAATCTTAGAAATAAATAATAAAGTTTAAATGCATCCTGGAATCATTTAACTGCATCATATCAGCAGAAATTATTAAAAGATAAAGTAGGAAGCAACATTTAAATGGTTTCTTATTGATAGGTTTTTCTATGAAGCAATTTCCTTCATTTACTTAGTCCATTACCTTTTTATAGCCTTTAGTTATGTTTATTGCTCCGTTTTCACAGTAGAAACGATTTTATTTGTAATTTTGCAGAATAGATGGAATAGCGTTAATTAATTCAGATACTTATAGCTCCTACTACTTGTCTAGAATGGTGGAAGTTATATCTGTAGATACTAAATATAGTTCAAACAAATGCCTTTCTAAGGCCCGTATTCTAGAATAGTACTCAGTTCTAAATCTAGATTTATCTGAGGACAGGTGGATTTGGATTCATGAATATGGGCCTAAATGTTTGATGTACTTTTGAAAATTTATGTATTCTGTATTGCGCCCGCAATCTCTTCAGAGAGATTGCGAAGCGTATGGTCGACGCTTCTCGTGACCAGACGGCTGGCCTCTTTTTAGGTCAGAGATTAAGCATTGCCATACAACGTGGCAATGCTGCCAGTCTTCTGGGAACAGGCATGCGATGCGGATGAATTCCACGACGCATTTTAACATTTAGTTTTTATTTTATTTCATTTAGTATTGTGTATATATAGTAGGTAACTTTATTAATTTAATTTAATTTTTGCCAATACATCTATAATAATATGTAAAAATTCAAAATAAAACTTTTTCTGTATTTAATAGCAGCATCTATTATGATCGATCTATAGACAACCCATAGAAATTTCTTCATAACAGTTATTTTTTTCTACATTTTCACACATTTTATCTATTCCAGGTTCTTAAAAGCAAAAGCTGCAGACGAACGAGCCTCAGTCATCACCTACGCGTTCTTCCATGCCTTCAAGTTCCCTGATGCCTTGAGTGTACACATTAGGTGTAAGGTCGAGATTTGCAGGCACGGTTGTCTCGATCATTGCCAGTTGGCAGGAGTAGCTCCGGAAAGACATGGCGCCTTGGATCGAAAGGATGATCGAACGCATCAAGATCATAATGATATTAAGTACGTGTAGGCTATTCGTAAATTAAAATATTATTTTCTATCCTGTCACGCAAACATTAAGGATAACTGGCAATAATCTTAATAAAATTTCTTGCAGTGATTCGTCAGCTGAAGATGGAGGCCTTTCAGACGAGATTCGACTTCCATTAGAAGAGGCTTTCGGTGACGAAGTATCTGGGGAAGCAGTGCCAGCACCAGCACCTTTACCACAAAGAGTTCCAGCTCCTCTACCACAGAGGGCTCCAGCTCCTTTGTCACAAAGACCTCCAGCGTCATTACCACAAAGGCCTCCAGCCTCTTTGCCACAAAGAGCTCCAGCTCCTGTCAACGAGCCCGACCCTGATCGAATGTCTGCTCTCGAAGATCTTGTAGAAGCTCTTGCGAGACCATTTACTGTAATTATTTTTTATATTTTTTGAATAATGATACTTCGTATATAACCAGTTATATTGATTGTTTAATAACTATTGACAAAATAATATCCACTCACAATTAGAGCAACACAAATATTTTAAACTCTTTATAAAAATATCTTTACTTTGTCTAGGAACGTCCTTCAAACTTAGTGGATCGGGATCGTTTTCCACATGGCCCACGCAAGTTAGGGGTTGATGTTAAGGACGAACCATCTAGTGAAGCAATCGTACCAGCTCTACCTGTAGGCCCTGCTGTGGCTGGGCCTAGGTCCCTGCGTAAACGACGAGCTGTTCGCGAAGGCCGCTCTGCTGACGTCGGCGTATCGGGAATATACGAAGTTGTTTCCGAAGCTGACTTAGCTTTTGGGCCGTCTAGGGAGCCAGTTACTGTCTTTAGTGGAAGAATCAGAGAAGAAGTAAGCAAATGAATTACAATTCTAAATTTAATATATTTTATTTTAAAATATTTTTACTTTAATTTTTTTGTAACTTTTTCTGGAGCTCAAACCTATGCAATAATTTTTTTCAGGTCGTGTACGGAATATGTATGGGCGCAGTCAGCTTTGGGGCTCTCTTTGCTTCAGCAGCAGGAGCTGCGGCCGGAGCAGCATTAGCTGCTGCAGTAATGCTACAAAAACTTCGCTCACGAATGGCTGTACAGACGCCTCCGCCCGTGCCACCAGCTCCAGCTGCACATTCTCTTGCAGCATGGATGGCTCTTAGACTTTTAGGTTCACAACCTCACCCACACCACTCTCGTGATGGTTGAACCAGCATTACAATTGAAAATCCTACCGAAGACTGTTCTTAGATGCTAAATATTCATTATCATAGCTGTTCATTCATCGCATCTTCCTTCATTTTTGTATAATATAGAAGAAATAAAAAGTTTCTTGGACTTAGAGTTAGATACCTGATAAAATTTAGAATTTAACCCTTTATTGGTCAGTGCACTTCTAGATATTAGACTTGCAGAACTTTATATTATGCTTATAATTTAATATAGTAATTAAGTAATATTGCTAGATCGCCTTAAAATATGGTGCTAGGTCGTGCTACGGACGAAGTCCTAAGAAACCTGATATTGAGTTTTCACTTTTGTGAATATTATACATTTATACCGATAAGTTTTGTACAGAATTTTTCTACGTTTTTAACTAACTTATTATCATTGTTGTATTCTTTAGTATCTAGAGGATAAGAATAAACGTCAAGTCATGCCATTAGTTTAAGATATAGTTAATTCGAATGTTCACGACATTCATTCGCTTTTGCTCAACTTTTCATTTCATGTTTAACTAAAGCACTTATATTATAAATCACATTGATTTCGTCTATTCCAGAATCAATGCTGTTTTGATTATTAGCTATAGATACTGTAACTTTTGAGGCTTTTAGGCATACTAAATTAGTATGTACCTGCTCAATGTTTATAATTTTATTTATTTTCAAAACTGTTTCAATTTGTTATACTATATGGAACACACTTCAAAGAATAATAATATAAATAAAGTTACTACTCATAATACCTTCATAATAAAGTACATTTCTTTATATACAAATGTATGACATATTTTATTACTAGATCAAGTTGTATAGTTTAATATTAATAATAGTTAAGCCAATAATCTCTTAGTGTTAATTGACCAAGTATTTCATGACGTTATTGAAATCGTTCCATCACTCAAATTCATAGTAATTATAATCAAAAGTTCTCAAAGCTGTTTTTAATGGAACTTATTTATGTTATTGTATATTTAATTATTTTATTAAGAATAGGGACGTTAAAACTGTATCATACAAATGTTGAGACACCAATGAGTTTTAAGTAGTAGATTTTTCATTTTATGAAATGAAATCGCATTTATTTACTGTGCATTTAAATATTTTAAAATTGCTCAATATTATTTGTATCCATCTTTTAATTCGCTATGATAAGTTAGGATTAGTTATGTAGCTAGATTCAGAAATGGTTTGAGAGTTCGACAATCGCTACGAGTGTGTGTTATATAAGTACCGATGCTATTTATCAAGATGCGTTGAGACCAAACGAACACAGACTTACAGCTAGAACAAGAGCATTTTACGAGCATCCTTTCTTAACATTTTAGTGGAAATGAAACCTTGTTTTCAAAGAAAGAACAACCAAAGAATGTTCTGTCGCTGTTTACGCTAATGGTGCGTTTAGACCAAACGAACATAGAGCTAGAACAAGAGCATTCTTTCTTAATATTTAAAACCTTGTTTTCAAAGAAAGAACAACGAAATAATGTTCTGTCACTGTTTACACTAAAAGAATTTGACGGACAGCGGATAGAATGAGCATTTGCTCGTATGGTCTAAACTCACCTTTAAAGGTTACGACATTATTAGGCAACTGGAATAATTCAAAATGCTGAAATAATGAAGAACACAATCATCAAATAACACAAGTGTCGTAACGTTACGCACATATAAATTTGACATGAGTAAACAGATTTGCTATAGTAATCCATGCACATTATGCTAGTTTAAAGATGTTTTTATTATATAAATCGTATTTCAGAAATATTTTTGTACTTACTTTGTGTATTACTCGTACGTCGATCTTTCAATCATTCGAAAATATTACATGCCACCCAAAAATCTTGCATTTAATTTATAAAAAAACTATTATTATATAAGTATAGAGTTTTCGATTGAAAACTGTCTCCCTAAGTGCAATTTTACTTTTTATTAATTAATTAAATGTATTCTATTGTATTCTATATTCGACATAATTTATTTCCTGAGGTTGTGGTTCTTTTGGTGTGGAGTTTTGTGGCGCTATTTCTTTTATAAATAATGTTCTGGGATGTAATTAAGTACTTGTAAACAAAATGTTTTAAGTTTCTTTGTATGGATGCGGTGGCGATGTGTGTAACGCGTAAGCACCTGTTAATTTGTTTAATGGATTAAAAATTATGTTGAAACATAATATTGGCTATTTATTTAGAAAAACTACCTAACAAGAACGAAAAGTTTCAGTTTTTCTCAGGGTACATCGGTTAATAAATTGTCACTAACAGCCTCAGCCTTTTAAGGGAGACATGTTTCTCGAGTTTCTTAAAATAGAAGAAATTACTCTATAATTAGTCAAATAGAAAAGAAATACGACAACGCCATGCTGACCCAAGTTTAATAATTTTCTATAAACATGATAGGCCGTACGATACAAAACTCAAGGTTCAGTGCTATTTTCAAGCTTGATCTTCCTGTTATTTTCAACTCTGTGCTCATTTAAAATCTTTTGATTGGTGTCCATAGAAAAAATAACACCTTTCCACTTACATGAAGGATAAATTCTATCAGTGTTTGTCTTCATATAAGTGGATAGGTGTACTTTTATGAAAACTAACGACTCATCCCTCCCACACGTAAACTACCAATCCCTATAAGTAAACATTAGGATCAACAGCAGTAACCTACGAATACATGATGACAGTCAAGAAATCCTTGGAAAATTGAAGCTGTCTTGAAACCTGCATGGCAACAAAATTATTCTACTGATCGCAAAAAGCTGATCAGATTAACAGGCATACCTACTTGTTATATTACTAGTCGATCACTTATATTATAATAAAATAATCTATATAAAAATATCAAAGCTAATTTGGAGGAACTGGAAAATTGTTATTGTATTTATTTATTTTAATTTAATACATTTTAGGAAAACTTACAGCTAACAATTAGTGGTACAAAGATAGTTAAAATAGAAGATGGCCAATTAAAAGTTTTCACTGCTAGATATTGGTTGAAGGTATGTAGTAGGTGGTAGACAATTTTTACACACACGAAAATTGAAGCCCAGAAAATGTGGTACAAATCAATAGAAAACCAGGACTTCCGACAAAAATAGATCATGGTTAGTTGCAGTCAAAGAAACAGGAACTCAGATCTTTTTTCATTTTGGCGATACTCGTTGCAAACAAGTCAAGATCGACCTTACGACACTCCGAATTAAATGAGCGGCAAGCTCTAACGAGACACGAGTTTTGTCTATACGCAGTCTTAACAGCGGGTACATGTAAAAGGTTTGTTCTTCGCAGGAATGCCGAAGGCGTACGAAAATCAATTTTGCTTAACAATTCAGGAACGTCAATACGACCATTCATCACATCAAATAATAGTGTTATATCTGCAATTTTCCTTCTCTCATAAAGCAGGAGTATATGAAATCTTCTACATCGAGCTATGTAGTCAGGTAGAATCCTTTACATCAGTCTACATTTTGGTCTTCCTTGGTTATTTACTTACTTTTGTATGGTAATGTGATATGATCATCATACAAATTCTAATCCAAATTATTAATTCAAAATAGTATAACAATATTATAACTTTTTGTCGTCAAATTCTGCAACTAAGTTGTCCACCGCTTCCTAGGCCCCAGTGGAGAAGAAACGGCGCAACAATCTCCACTGCGACATTTGTCGACGTCAATTTACAAACACTGATTTCTTAAGACTAAATGTGGACGAATGTATTTTTGTCTCGTGTCAAGATAATTAAAAGTATCTTTATAAGAAAAACATTTCATCATTTTATTGTAGAGTAAATAGGTCAGTGCTAAATCTCAGAAGTATTATGATCAGACGCTAAGCTTTTAATACATAAACCTACCTAAAACTCATCCTCTCAGTATAGAATTAGAGATGAGATGGTATATAAAATCATACAAAAAATATTACAGAAGTGAGCTTAATTCAATTGAGATCTCTCCCAGCAAACCCATGAGTAACCGGAGGTAGGATTAATGTAGGAGAGTGAAGTGTACAAAAATATTTTTCAGGAAATAAAAAAAAACGTAACTAAACAGAATCATCACACTGTTAACAGCTGATACAATTTTTGAAATAAAAGCACTTTTTAACAGATTCTATTAGGATTTGTTTGTTATTATTTACTTTTGGACCGAAGTTTCGGCTAATTTTCAGCAGCAATTTTCGCCGTTTGACTAAGGATGGTAGTTATCGTATAGTTTGAAGTGTAAGTGTAAAAAAATAAATCACGATAGAATACGTTAAAAAGTGGTTTTATTTCAATGAGTGATATTCGCGTAAACTTTAGAAAATATCAAACTGAAACAATGATAAACAACAAAAAGATGCGAGACAGATAAAATGGAACCAATCAATCAATCAATTAGCCTAACACTTTATATCTAGTTTATATGATAACTACACCATAATTTTGTTTTATCACACTACTGTCCATCCCAAGGTTGCCTGGAAGGAATCGCTTAAAGCGATAAGGCCGCCCATTGCACATTCAATGTATACATGCGTCCTAATTGTCTTTACTGTAACTCAAATGGTGTACAATAAAGTATTATCTATCTATCTATCTATAGGCCTCTCCCAATGTTGGGAGGCTTGGAACCACACCGCATTTTATACACATAACATCAATGGTCAGAACCTCGCTCGCTAGATGGCGCTGGGTGTAACGACTCAATTACTCCATGATCCAGCACATGATATAAAGAATATCACTGTACTGTGCGTATTCGTTTATGTCTTAGAATTATAAACATACCCATAAAGCCAGTGACAAAGTCGAAGTCTTGAGCTACTAACGTTATTTTGTTTAATGAAAAATAGTAACCGAAATTATACAACGGGACATAATATATTCTCGACCTAAAATTTGCTCAAAATGTGCTCTATTTGCACAGTAAACATTCACAACATAGATTATGAACAAACAATCCGCCCGTCCAGGTCCAAAATACGTGTCCCGAGGTATACTAGTGGTCAAAAACCCCTTATCCCTAAAGCTAATTGCTTATGTTAGGGTTCTCGCCGGTACGGTAATGTTTTCGAACATGAAAATAAAAATTATAAGTATCTACCTACTTGACCTCGGGCAACTGAAGACCCAAGGCAGCGTGCGGTTTTAGTAGGTTCAAGTCCGCATTGTAAATAAAAAGTACTTACGCACTCAAAACAAGACGGATAGCATCATTTTTGTCAAATTTGTTCTCATCTACATTTTTTCCTAAACATTATGCTTGCGGCTATTTCCTTCCGTTGTAGGCAGGGACAATAGTCCATCATTTACTTCACGAGCACTCTTTATTGTTATTAAACCTTTCATCAAATTCCACTAGTTTGGAGTGCTTCTGACTGTCCTTTTTTCAATACCTTATTTACTCGTTTTTAATTTTCATTCTTAGGTTTATTAATGTATTTATCACAGGTATGTTCAGTTAGAGAAATTGCAGTAACCGCAAAAAAGTTCAACAACTGTACCCCTAGCGTGAATCTATCTACCTATCGCAATTTGTTTCCGCTTCGATAGCTTGGATTTGTGAATAATACGACGTAGCACTGGTAAAACTGCTGGTTTAATATTATAAAATACAAAAGTAAACGTCCGTCGCCGAGTGCGTTGTTCGAATGGCCGATGAATTGACATTGGCATTTGACCGCCGTGCGCCCCGCGCCCCGCGCGGGTGAAGATGGGCGGCAACACAATTGTATCACAAACTTATTGAAAGCGATTGGCCACCTGCCTACTTTGAACCGCTACTTTGCTCCTACTAGTACTGCTAGGGGTACTAGTCTTCCATATTGCTAATGAGTTGTGGAAGTCAGATGGCAGTTGCTTCACGGAAAACATCGAAGGTTAGCCAAATCCGCAGTCAGACTGAAAATAGCGGACCTCGTAAACCGAGTTGAACGCTTTGGATGCGACTGGAATTAACGCTAGAATGAAGGAAATAAATAGTACCGTATTATAAATGCCGGAACGTGCATACCAGAACAACCTTTTGCATCAAGCTTAGCCAGTAGCTCTTAAAATATTATTTTTATCATTTTAGAAACCACTACTTTTACAACTATATTTTCAAACCCCTTAATAACAATTTTTCTCATTTGGAAATCATACCCGAGAAAATAGTACTGCAACTAGAATTGCTACTACTATGCCGCCTCATTATTATTAATTGTTGTTTATACAGTGTTCTTGTTAAATGTTAATTATGGAAACCAAAAGACCGTAAAATATTAAAATAAGAGGACGCAGTAGGGCATTCAACAATGGGAGGTCGGTCACGGGAGCATCTCATTACAATAATACAATTATCATACACCTACCCGCCCACAAAGCACCCATATAGTATCAAAATTAACATAATCATCTCAATCTCTGACCATAACTTACTAAAATATACTATTTATAGAACCTATTAGAAATGTGAAAGTCATAATATTGTTTAACGAGTTGGTTTGTTAGTCAACAAAGGGCTTGACTGATTTGACTAACGAATTTGTTCTTCTGGTACAAATATTTAACTGTTTTAAATATAGAAATTATACGTCTTCTTATACTTTATTGTTTAATTGTGTCCGTTTATGAAATGGTGACCTTCTTTCCTGAGACTTTGCCTTCAGCTTACCATCAGGCGAGGTGAAGTCAAATTGAAGTGTCTCATATAAAAAAGTGGTTTCTGGTATTCTATAAACATCAAGGTGAGTTGATGGATGAATTTGATCGTTTACCTATCTATTCTGTGCTAGTGTTAACTAATCAATCTAGTATTAACTGGTCTAAATAATTTAAAAGGTCAGGCTTATTACAGGGTTGGGTGTCTAGTAAGAATAATCGATTCATACAAGAAATGAATTTATGGTCAATCGATTTATGCGTATTGGTTTCGCCTTACTCTCCTGCTTTTTTATACCACTTAACTAACAGATAAGCACACGGCTCACCTGATGGGAAATGGCTACCGTGGTCCATGGACGGTTGCAATACCATACACACTCGCGTTACTGACCCTGTAAAACCGAATACTACAGCTTGAGCGTGCGCGGAATGAAAGTCCTTTCAAACATGAATTAATTGCTATTCTATGATTTGTAATATTAATCGAATTATATTTAACACCATAATGATGTTAATTTAGGTGTCATGAACTTACATCATCATTCGTCATAAGTGGAATGCTTTTCCCAATTTTCGTATACGTCTTATGGCCAACATTAGTTCGTCAATAACGCATATATAAATATATAAAGCGATGCTTTTGTGGAATATATAGAAAAAACTAACTGTACTTGCGTCTCCGCCTGCGTGGAATTCTGATCTCGTTCATCGCGGATAGTAGCATGATGCCTATGTCACCTGTACTGGTATCTAATAACGTAGCTTTCTAACAGCCTTCGTGGCATAGCGGTGGTGAACGCGGCCGTTACGCAGAAGGCGCGGGTTCGATCCCCGCTTAGTGTAAATATTTGTATTCATGAATATGGGTATTTGCATTGGTCTGGTCGTGCCTCGGAGAGCACGTTAAGCCGTTGGTCCCGGTTGTCATACAAACATCTATGGCATCCGTTCGGGTAGTTGGAGCCCTCAAAAATCCAACAACTGGTCTAGCTGCAATGCTTCGATATCGCCTTTGGGTGTGGAGGTCAGATCGCAGTCGCTTCACGGAAAATATCGAGACTGGTAAAAAGCGGACCCCAGACCCCAAGTTAAAAAGCTTCGGATGCGACTGGGATTACCGCTAGGATGAAGAAGAAAGTAGCTTTCTAATGGCAAAATAATTTTTGAAATCGGTCAATTAGTTTTGAGTTTATTCGTTACATAGGCACAAAAATACAAATCTTTCCTCTTTATAATATAAGTATAGATGGAGGACATATTTGGATTTTCAATTAAAATAAAAAAAAAAATTATATACCACTGAGGTGGCAAACAAGCACACGGCCCACCTGATGGAAAGTGGTTACCGTGGCCTATGGACGTGTGCAACACCAGGGGAGTCACACTCGTGCTGCCGACCCTGTGTACGAAGAGTTTCTGTGCCATCAGTGTAGAAGACAAGTCTCCCACTGACAGCACAAAAACTCTCTAGTGAGCTCTGGCTACCCTACTCACCGCCGGGAACACACCACGAGGTCTGTAGGGCGGAGGTACTTCCTCAGTCGGACTGCTCAACATATGAATTGTATAGTGGCTGCAGGCATCAATAACCAAGTAAAAGACCTTTTTCTACTCCTAGTCCTTATTGTATTTCTCGATTGCAAATTTATAATACCAATTTGTCATTAAATCTAACAATCAAAAAACAACATGCATTTTTATTAAACACTTACTATTCCATTCACAAAGTATTTAATTTGTGTGGTGCACGGCTGACCATAGCCATCCAAAGAAGCAATGCGGCCAGTGTCATGGGCACCTTTGTACCAGGTATAGGCCCAAGCGCATCGTAGGACAAACATATCAGAGGATACTTTACGATTGACATTGATTGTAACATTTGCATTTGTAATTAATGAATATAAAAATTGAATTTATATACAAATTGGATTTATGTGACATTATTGTGAAATAAAAGTCATTAAAAAAAGAATTAGTTGAAATAAAAATAAATAATTGGTAGGTACATATTTACAACCACAAAACTAGATAGAAAGCTAAAGTAGGCAGATGTAATTAAAATGCTGTAGGTGGGCCCTATCGCATGCTTACGTACCGCGCGGCTGTGGGCACTTATTTCACAAATATACAGCCGAGTTACAATACTGTATAGATAGTATTGCCGTGACGGCGGGCCATTGAATTTATCTTAGTAACTATATTATACAAATATTTGCGTACTGTCATGATGTAACCATCCATAGCAGCATGGCGAATACTACTCACACAAAAACTTTAAAGTTTAAACGAGTAGTTAATATGTATCATACCTAGTCATAAGGAATACTCGACTGTGAACATTTTTAAATAAACAAATAAGTAATATAATAGGTACAAATAAAACAAAGCAAAGGTTTATAGTAAAAGTTTAATTTTTCAAATGTTTGTTGCTACAGTATTTTACAATCATAACAGTGGGATATGGTACAAATTGTTTTAAATCGCTATAGAATAAGTTAATTTCCAGTTCAACAATTAATAAACTTTAATAATAACGAAAAGAAAACAATTAAATAAGAAGAAGAGGTACTCAGGTGGTATAATAAATAAATCATACTCGTAATAATGACTAACACTTAACTAAAATAAATAATATTAATACTAATGACAAGTTATTTTAAATTACAACCTAACGGTTCACCTCAATTGATATACCGCATTTATAAATATATTTTCCGTTGCCCCTACTTCAAATGAATATTCAAAAAGAGGTAACAGAAGATTGTACTTATCATATGTTAATACTACAATTTGTGTTTATAATTTAACATTACGGCTTTTTGTAACTAAAGAAAATTCAACATTCAACTTTCTATTTGGAAACATTGAAGCTGTTCATACAAATTGAATAAATTGATCCGCCTTAATACAAAACATAAACTAAACAAAAGGTTTTGAGATAATGCATGTTGCCTATTATGGCAAATCTTAATTTTTTGGTTTTATATTAAGGTATTGCAAATTATAACTTTATATAGGTATAGTATATAGTGATATTACTGATACTTTGTAAATTTTCAAAGAACTTCTTGATCAATTGTCAAAAGAAGGTGTGTATGACCTATGACTTAGTTATAAATGTAAAACAAAACATTATACTGATTTTGCCAGTCGTTTTAGTAAAAAAATCTTAATATGTAGTAAGTTTAAGTAATATGTTTATTAATTAATTATTATTCTGAACATATATTCTACGTATCAAATGACGATTTCCTCAGTGAAATCTCAAGAGAAAATAAAGTTCAAGTCAAAATTGAATGAATCTGTCACACAATGTTTCTTATTAGTGCAAGTACCTAGTTTAGTTCATGTTTTGCAATAAAATCATGATTTTATCAAGATGGTAAACAGAATACTAGACATTGTAATCGTGGTTAAAATCAAGTTTAGTACCAATCGTTTTATGCGTTTTTATTCTATTCTGCAATAAAATAGGAATTAACACGATTTCAACGAAGTATATGGGTTGTTTATTCTAAGTATAAGTTCAATTAATACTAAATAAGGGTCTCCAGATTAACTACATTCATTTGAGCACTCATATAACACGCAAATAAATAATTGGCATGGTCTATATACTTCAGTCTCATCACACTACTATTTACAAATTATATTATATAAACGCTTTGTTACGAGTAGAAGCGGCTCTTTGAAATTACATGCGCGGTCGGTGGGTGCGGTCGAGCTATCGTCGTTACTGCGGCGGTCTTTTTCTTGAGTGTAGATATCGGTCTTAACTTTAAAAATAGAACTGCTGATACGGCACAAGAGCATAATAATGTGGCAAGAAGAGCACCCAGAGTTGCGGCAAAACCGGGTGTAGTCATACAAACAAGGCCTGGAGTAGGTATCACTTTTGGTGCTGCGGTTTCTTCAGATGTATCTAAGTTTAAGTCACCAGCAGACACAACACGAATGACCCTATTCACGCCAACCTCTTTCTCAGGGTTAGTTGCTCTTTTTTGTCGCCTCACTCTCCTTTCATCGCGTCTCGCTTCGATACCAACAGGATATGAGTCGATCTGAGGTGGTCCATATTCAGCGTGTGGTGCAATCACATTAGGAGATCCATCTGAACATTGTTCTGGGCACCTGTATCTACAAATCTGTATAGTACATTGGAAGTGTACTTCCATGGAATCAGGGAACTTGAAGGCTTGGAAGTGGGCATATGATAGGACACTGGCACTGGCTCCGAAATTCTTAATCTTTGTGAATCGGGACATCAGTTTCGGTCTTGTTACACAGCCTCGCCTATCGACTAATTGTATAGGAGCGCGTTGACCGTCATGAGCTACACAATCCCGTACTAACATATCGAACTTCGCATCATCGTCCTTGATCGCCAGAACCATGGTCATGGTTTGTCCAATCTTTACTAAGCCTGACACTTCAGAAGCCCAAGGTCCTTTACCAACTTGAATTTGCATCCAGCAACCGACATTGTCACCAGCAAAATCAGCTCGTACTACATCTAACATATCTACAGGGAATGGTCTGAATGTGACTGCTTTTTCATATTGGTCGTGCCAGGTGCATCGTAATTTTCGGGCTTGATCCCATACTTCTTGCACCTGAGGGTCGTATTGAATTACAATAACATTTTCGAAGTAAGTTCCTGCTGCTGCAACATCTCCTCTGTATCTTGGATCTCCACTGCCAGCAGTTCCACACGCGTGCGCGCCAATTTCAAAAGATGCAGATGATCTACCTAGGTTAGGAGGAAGATGAACGCATTGGTGGTTAGAGTAATGCCCTTTTGAAAACACGATGCCAAAGAATGGCTTGTCGAAGCTCAGGAATACTCTCATGGCATTCTTTTCACATTTTACGTCCAAGGAAACAATTTTGGGCATATCCGGGGCAGGGGCTGGCCAGACATCTCCTGCTCCACTAAAAACTTTATCACTTGCGGCGGTTTGTGAGTCGGCAGGAGGCGCAGGTGGCGGTGGAGGACCTCGGAAACCAGATCCAACATCATTTTTGTGATGATTAGCCGGTGGTCCCAGGGCAAACGGCTTGGTGTGTAGCTGGTGATGATTGGTAATTCTTGGCATACCTGAAATAAAAGAAACGTTACAGTTAGTAATCTAAACATTTGATAAGAGAAAAAACGTTAGGTTTACTATGGTGAAAATTGGATCCTTATAACCATTTATGGAGAGATGCCGATGGCGATAATCCTGGTCGTATTTTTTGATTATATTTACGTAGACATGTTTGATCTTTTTAGCCTCTACATTCGGTACCTTCTGTTACACACCAAGGATGTCCCAAGCTCACAACTCCACAGTTTTAGATGGTGTAAAAAGGTCTACATTCTCACTTTAAAACAGTCGATGTATATGATTGATTACCTCCAATATGAAAAGGAAATATATACATATAGCTTCATGATTTGCTGTAAAAATCTCTCTTACTTAAAGGATGATGTGCCTGATGGTGCGTTGGGTTTTGCCTCCTGTTATGCGGCGGGGGTGCCGGTGGGGGTGGACCGTTGTACGCGTGGCTCGGTGTATCTCTTTCTGAAGACTCCATGGCAAGCTGGTCGGATGAGGACTCGGCGACACTACTAGCATCGGGACTACCGCCTCCGCCTCCACCACCGCTCTCGTTCGAGGTCTGGTCGCTGAGAGTACCACTCTGAAAGAAAAATATTTCCGCCGTTAAATTGACTTTATAAATTAATTGTTAATTTTATAATTGTAAAATTTCTTTAGATATTATCATTTATTTTCATTTTTCTTATTTTCTAAATGCATACTCTCATTCTGCACGTTTGCAGTTTTACATAATATATTGAAGCTCTCACGAAAATTAATGCTCTAAGTAGTATATCCTATACTTAGTATACTACATAGGCCGTGACCTGGGGTATTTATTTTCGTTTAGGTAAGCTTGTCGTTAACAAACCAATTTAATAAAAACATGGGCAGTGTAAGCTACAAATATGTGGCGCTTCTCAAATCTTTTAAGAAATACCGAAACGTTTAACCTGAACATTTTTAATGGTGAATATAACATAATCGCTGTAGTTTTTGTAGCATAAATATCATCATCATTGACATTTAGTCGTTAACCTGATTGCCCCTGAAGCCGAGACGCCCTCGGAGCTGAGGGTCCGCCTTCCGGCTCTTTCTCCTCCACTTCGCACGATCTTGGGCATCCATGGTAGTGAGACCATTTCCACGCATGGCACCCTGCACGACGTCCTACCCCTTCTACCTGGACCAAACGAAGGTCCCACGTAGCCAGGCTGTTGCCGCAAGACGTGGCCACACCAGCGAAGGCAATACGATGTCAGGGCCATGAAGGCTGCCGCGGGTGCGAGAGTTCCTCAAGCGATCCTTACACGTGAGTCCGCCCATCCACCACAGCATCATCTCCGTGACACGCAGCTCCTGCTTGTGTCGCTCCAACAGCGGCCACGCCTCACAGCCGTGTAAATATGATAAAATAATTGTAGTATAAATATAAAGATGCGATAATTTGGTCTGGTTTGTGATAATTCATTTATGAGGTTTTGATTTGAAGCTTTAGAATTTTGCAGAGATAAATTGGGGATAACCGGATATAATTTCAATGTGAAAAAATTATTAGGATTATTAAATCACCAAAACAGGTGCACCTTAGTTACTTGAATATCTGTCATGACCGTAATATGCTTCCATAACCTATAAAACCAAACTTTTACTCTTTCCGGGGTTCTCTATCCGCTACATGTGAAAGTTGTCCCATAATTTGATTCCCGTTTGTCTTCAATCATCACGCCGCTCCGGTTTTCAAATATTTTCCAAACTAACAGGTTTCGGAAATTAGATGAACCGGCTATTCGGTATTTCTTATGTTAATAGTGAGTTTTTAGATTGCTGCTTTGTTAAAGGTGTGGCTTCTAGTTCATTAGGTCTGTAGGTTGTATATTTTATCCACTTGTATACACTTTTTATTTTAACAAAGTCAAGGCTATATAACAGCAGCCGTGGAAACACTCTTATATTTTACATAATTAATTTGAAAAGCATTACTTTTAGTTAATTTTGGCCGAAACATTAAACAAATGTAACACATATAATATAATTAGGTACCTATATACAGTGTATTGTATTTCTCGTTAAGGAAAGTACATAGCGGAGTTTAACACCGAGTTTCACATCTTATGCCCCATTGCCGATAGGTAATATCTGCAACCAATATAAATATAAAAGCAGTGTCCTCAATATTGAAAACTAAACAACAACTATAATGTCTAGTACACCTTTTATCATCGAGTATGTCTGCCAATACAGTATTTTATTGGTCGAACATCAAAAGTTTTATAACTCTCATTTGTTTAGCCTCTGGCTATGAAATTAGAAAGTATCGGTCTCACCGTTTAGATATATTTTTCGATAGAGATTTATATACGAGGGCTTATGGCAAGTGAATCCAGCAATTATATTTGAATGGGATAACACGGGTAAAAAAGATAGATACACATTACATAATTTGAGAGAAAGTTCCTTGGAGATTTTTATCGGATTGAAAATATTAGGTATGTGAGATGTAATTTATTTACTGTGTAGACGATTAAAGTTTTTGTACCAATAAAAAGTATAACTTTTTTAATCCGACATCTTCTGAGGTGGTTTCATAAGCAAGCTGCCAGTAGAGATCAGAGCGATTGATGTGGGTAATTTTTTTAGCTTAATATGTCTATGTTTCGCGAAACAAGGCAATTCTAACTATACGCGTTTAGTGGCTCCTATGCGTATACCATTGTATCGTGATTTGTAGTGGTTCGTGCTTAAAATGTGTTCTTAAAAATAAATTAAAGTTTTGATTTCAATATGGCTACGGAATCAAAATTAACCACAAAATACTAAGAATACTAATATACACATATATCGAATCGAACTTTTTGAAAGTTTTGGTAAGTATTACATAACTTTGAATGCCTGACGTTTCGACCAGGTTACATCGGCCGTGTTCACAGGCTCTACGTCAGGCATTCAAAGGTATGTAAATACCTATACCATGATCGCGTTAATTTCCGTTCTCTTAATTATATATCATGGAATGCGAGAGTTTAAAAGTTAGTTTTGGTAAATAGAAGGAACCAATTGTTATCATTTTATAACTATATAATATTCTGATGCTATCTAAAGAATGTGATTTTGTGTTATGAATGAATTTCACGCAATATAAACATAGGATTAGTACAGTAATATTTAATTTACACTGTACTCTCTGCGTAGGATATATTATTAATTAAAGGATTTTTAACTGCACAACGCGAACGTTACATTCCAAAAAAAACAGCTTTCCAAATCACACATTTCAATATTTAAACAATTTTAATTAATTACTACACCCTTTGTTCATATAACATTCTAAGAAAACAACATAAACAAGTGAAAGGCAAGACTAAATTCACAACGAAACTGATAAATTTATTTATATCAATATCTAATGTGTGTATAAAACATAACAGTATAATAGCACATATGGACGAGGGATGACATTCATGCCAATGGTCTTACTGCCAGCATATTGAAGATCATGCGAAATCCTGCTTATTTCCGATTGCCATCAAGTCACCCTTTTGCATAAACATGCTTCTGACTTTAGTGGCGTCAATAAATACTGAACCACAACTTTTAGGAAGATTGGAACCTATCATTTTTTAGTGGCCTTACGGACGTTATTTTTAATAGTCATCACCATTTTAGAGGGTAAATAAAGGTGTATTAAAACACTTTCATATAACAGACTATATTTTTCAGTAGCATCATGGCTCTTGTCTGTAACATTTTGATGATAAGTATTTGCCTCAGTATTACACCTAATGTTATACAGTACGATATAAACATCGGATATTCTACAAAACTTTAAGTTTAATATGTCCGCAGTAGGTACATAAAAAAGATTGGACCATGAATTGCTGTGGCAATATTACCTTGCGGGATTCATTGAAGTTTACATGTGTTCTTACATATTTAATCAACTTGGGACGGGTACCCTAAGGTAGGCGAAATCTAACAGTGACGCACTATTTAGTTAAAAATATGTTACGAGCATGTAAATTTTTGACTTGATGACCAAATTGCCCCAATTGTATAAAACTCAAAACAAAACAATACTTTTGTCTTTTGTAACTTAAATAAAATTTGTAACTATTCCCCAATTCACATTATTCCAGTCCATTGCGCCATTCCAGTACCGGATTCGCTTCGAACCGGGCATTTAACAAGGTTGCCAGTGGTCTTATATTTATTAGGTTGTTAGTGTACAATAGGTGATAGTAAAAGAAACGGAAATAATATGAACAAAACTAGGTGAGACCCTTTTCTTAAATAAAAAGTTATACTTTATAAGGTTGAAAGAAATCTCAATGGATGTGTAAAGTCTAGGAACTCATTGTGATTAAGGCGTGAGGCGCGGGCGCAGGCGAGGTGAGTGCAGTGTGTCAGCGCGGGCGTTGCTCTCAAACTCATTTTACTTTCATTAGACGTCTTCGTCCGTCTGTCTGGTGAGAACGCCGCCGCTGTAAGTAATCTGATTTATAAAATTACTATGTGTCGCCGGTGACTCCGCTCGCGTGGATGTCGCTTATCTCGACCAAACATAGCCTATGTCCTTTGTTAAGGTCTTAGCTGTCCCTATACCAAATTTCATCAAATACGGTTCAGCGGTGAAGGCTTGAAATCGTAACAGACAGATAGACAGAGCTACTTTCCTGTTAATAATATTAGTATGAATTTCTTGTGTGTGTCTTTGTGATAAATGTCTTTTCTGATAAACCTACTTCACTATTAACCTCAAACAGACTTACAACTAAGGGTCTAGAAAAAATGAACTACAAAAAAGTTACAGTTGAAATACCAAACAAATTGTGACTTGGAGAGCGATAAGACCTTAAATTAAAACATACGAACGTTCCCTACTTCTACATTAGAAACATTCCAGCGTGATTTAAAACCATTACTAAGTAAAAATGTGTGGTGCGAGTGCTATCCTTGGTCGGAAGTAAAATTTATGTGATCCGTACTTAGTTGTTTTGAATTTAGTGTTTGTACCCTTGCAAGACAGGGTTTAACGCAGTGCGAGAGAGACTTTTACATTAATGTATTTCAATTAAGGAACACAACAATGCTGTAGTGAATGGGACTTACGACAAACGTAAGTAGTTGTTAATTTAACGTAAATTTGAATTTAATGATAAAGAAACCCCGAAAATTTAAAAAAAAAAAACAATTTTGTAATAACTTTTTTTGTGATGGATTCTACCATCATCATCATATTATCGTTGTTTCTGGTTGTATTTAAGGCTTACACTTCGGAGCCAAGGGTCCGCTGACTCCTTCTCCACCTTTTGGTTTGGCTTTTACGGTATTTGTGAAAGCGTCTTCCGTCTGCCCTCCTTACTTCTAGAGGAAATCCTGTAGCAGTAGGTACCTTCTCCATCAATCAACAGGTGAACCGGCTAGCAGGTGAGAAAAAAACACCCGTGAGTACCTTACGATATTGACTGCAAAGTCACAAAATGAACCATATACCAAGTTATTAAGAGTGAATCAAACTGTTTTATTGATGTAATAGTAGATATTATTATACTCTGTATGAAATAAAGACACAATTGTGTTTTCTGTAAAGACAAAACAATTTATTAATAAAACCAATTGCAAATACTAGGTTTTTGTTCTATTATCTTAAATCACTTTTATTACTCACCTGTAAAGACAAAAAACAACATTTAAAGCCTTTATTTCAGGTGTACATATTTTTGAAGTGAAAACTTCTTTAGCGGCGTTGGATGGGTAAAAATTGTTAAACTCGCGTCAGGATCACTTGACCTTTGAACCGTAACCGACGACTGACGTCATACAACATTAGCTACAGACTGTCTATTTTGCAAGATACGATAAGTAGCTTCGCAGCTTAGCGGTAAGCGCTTCGACTGTAAGTCCTTATGGTTTCAGATAGTACCGGGGTTGAACCGTGATCTTCTGACCCTTTTTGTGATTATTTTATCTTTTTGTAATTTATTACTTTTTGTGATTATTTTTTCTTTTTGTAATTTTTTAATTTCTTCTGTCAGAAAATTAGTGATAGGTTCTATGATTGGTGCTATATTATAGGTATGGTATGGTATTGTCTGGTATGGTATGTTCCTTTTATCTTTTTCTATGTATATAACGAAGAAAGAAAGAAAAAAAGTTTTAAATTCTGCCGGCACTCCCAGAGTGCAACCCGTCTTTTTTTAACAGTATTATCGTTCTTTTCTTAGGTTATATTTTCCTCACCATTTTAGTTTTCAAGTTTTCTTAGATGTCAAAAGTCACCTCTATAAAAGTCTGTGGTTTACGCGGTAAATTTAAATAATCAAGAAAAAGCGGCCAATAGCGAGTCGGACTCGCCCATGAAGAAAGGTTCTGTAGCAGCAAGTATAATATAAAACTTCTTGTAGTTCGTTGTTACTTTGATCGATGTTTTAATAATAATGTACGGTTTACGATTTATGACGTATTAAAAAAAAAACTACTAACTACATAGATCATGTTCAAACCAATTTTCGGTGGAAGTTTGCATGGTAATGTACATCATTATATTTGTTTTAGTTTTATCATTTTCTTAGTTTAGAAGATACAGGGGGGGGACACATTTTACCACTTTGGAAGTGTCTGTTAGGTATACAAAATTAAAAAAAAAACGTCATCACAATCATCACACGCATGCTTCTATACGATAATCAGACATGTAAACACAGATCATAAATAAACAAAACCGAGCAGGATTTCAAGTTCGGATGTGTGTCGTCGCTGTAGGTCGCAATGTGACCGGCGCGCGCGCACGTCGGGAAAGCAGCTTTTACTCTTTCCACAACACCAGCAACCAACACCTGTCTATTGTCATAAAATCTATCTTAACAACTTATTTTTATTTTAGGTAAATTTTAAACTTTCTATCAGCAATGTCATCGCGGGATTAGGACTTTAGGTGTATGTTTACATGCTTTTGTTCAACTTGTTTGGTTAGTTTGGGGTCAAATGTTGGAGGTTGATTTGAACCTGCTTTTTATGATAAAGAATTAGCTTTTGCCAGTGATCTGCCCGCGTGGATGTCGGTTATCGCGTAGTCGCCGCCAAACATAGTCCCATTTATATTCCCATTTATAATATTAGTATGGATATTAGTAGCCGAAATTACTAATAGTCGTTCTAGCCCTTCTAGCTTGTTACTGACTATGTGATTGAGTTCACACCGATAGTTTACGGGATCTCTCGACTGCGAGGGTTTTTAATTCACATTTGATTTGTTGATTTTGTTTTATATTCTAATAAAAATTATTATCGAAAAAACTACTTTTAAGGGTTCCTATCGTGATTAATTTTGTATTTTCTAACAATACTAAGACAATACTTTAAGTTATTAAGGACAGAACCTTTTCAAGTACTTATACTAGCAAGTCGTGCTAGTATTAGCACTTGAAAAGTTTCCGTCCTCAGTTATAGTTAACACAAAAACCAACCCAGCCGTAACACTTACGACGTTTGTTTGTTTATGATCGGGTTCAGTAGCCTTCTTACTTTCCACAGTAGGGTAAACAGGTAAATAGCGAACATAGACGGAACTGCGACGTCCGTCCGTCAGCGCAGTGGGTCGACGCGTCCTTATTTGGCAGTTTTGCCCGATGGCCGTATTAGATGCTATCTAGGTTTAGCGATATCTCGTTGTGATTTACTGAACTAATTGTAAATATTTGTTTGAAGGCTGACGATTGCTTCTTTGAAGATTAATTTCGCAGGTTCAGTGTCTCGTGAATAACTGCAGAGAATTAATTTTGTTTACACCACTTAGATGTGCAGAGAGGCTTTGTTTAATATATATCTCGATTGGTGGACGATGGACGAATACTTAAAAAGAAAGAAAGAAGAAGATTTTATATTATATTCAAAAATAAATGAAAACAAACATGCAATGCATTATCGAAATTATGTATGAATTTTGTCGTTTTAAAATAATAAATTACATAATATTCCGTTGATTTTACGTACACTTTTTCATAATTATGATAAATAAATTAACATTTTATTTATTACTTTACTTAGATAAGAACCTTAACATAACTTTATACGTATAAAATATTACATACATACATACATACATATAATCACGCCTTTATCCCCGGAAGGTTAGGCAGAGGTGAATTAACACCCACATTTCACCAATCTGTATTCTGTCCCACGTAATAGGGGGTGAGCCTATTGCCGTATTATAGATTGGTTATTTAACTTGGCACTTTTTTTAACTGCTTGCCTCATCACCGGTAAATCTTACTTGCTTGATCATGCTTGTTACTATATGACGACAGTTAGTTGTCATATATTTTATTTGTGTAACACAATAAACAAAAGTATACTACAATAGCACACTTTGATTAATTGTAGGTACAGTCAGCGTCAGAAATATCCTGACTACAAATTTTCAAAATAGTCTTAAAACTCTCGTGTGAAGAACAAATCAAACTGTCTTATTAATTTAAATCGTATGATTGGTCGAGCTAAAAGTTTGTACTAAATATCAAAACAATCAGTCAACAGCGCCTCTAGACAAGTGGCAATTCGTTGTTCGGCATTTGATGGAATAGAACGACGAATGTATAGGATTTGACGTTTATGACATATGTTAACGACTGTCAAATACGTCAAATCCCATACATTTGTCTTTCTATTCCATCAAACGCCGGCCAACGAATTGCCACTTGTCTAGAGGGGCAGGAAGGGGGGAAAACAAGGCATGAGATCATTTGGAGTACTTAGTTCATCAAGATCGATCTGATGCTGACTGTACCTGTTGACCGCGACTTCTCTTGCATAATCGAAATTATTACATTATTGCTGTATCCCAGCATGCAATGGGATATTAAAAGATTGTATGGATGTTTGTTACTTCGATCGAACGCGATCAGTAACAAATGCAATTGGCCGCCTGCCTACTTTGAACCTGCTTGTATGTGAAGCCGGCCAATTGCAATGCTCCGTTCTCTCAATACGTTCACGATACGATTACGATTGTTGTTCGTGCTAGGGTTACAGTACTTTTTCATTTTAAAAAGTAGTAAGAGTATTTGCTCTCCATTTTTATATCGCCTTGCTTGTACTAGTTAAAATGTTGATAGTAATCCAGTTGAATCATTCTACCGTTGTAATTACTTACTTCCAGTACAACATTTAACATTAGTTCATCGAAAATACTAGTACTTGTAATGTGCTACCCACATTTGTAGTATTTTTTTAGAATATGGCTAATCCGTTATATCCGAGTAATACTTAAAAGTGATACTAAATTTAAACCAGAAGTATTAAAATACTGATAACATTTTTAGATCACGTATCTGATACCTACTTCTACCATTAAGCTACAAATCTATTAAGGTTTCCTAGAAGACATAATATATTAACTGGTTTGGTAATTTGTGTATTTACTGAAATTTTGCGTATTAGGACTTTAAGTGCTTTTCGAAAGTTCTCGACCTCGGCAAGTTTCTTTTTATTTATTAAATGTAGGTGAATTATTTTATGAACATGTACCTGAATTAAAATGTAAAATAAATATTTTAGCATATTTTATACATATAGTGCTAGGATATTTTATATCAAGAAGATAGCTATCTAGACTCAAAGTGAGTATAACATAATTAACTTGCAATATGGGTTCTAGAATGAGCTATGAAAAGAGTTTTATTTTTCAATTCAATTCATTTAATTCAAGATTAAATTAATTATTATTGTTATAATAACATCACGTCCAAATTGCATAAACATATTCACAAAGTTACAAAAATAAGTCAACAAGTTACACAAGGAACAATTTTAAAATTGTTGTCATTTACGGTATTTAGTCGACAAAATCGATAGTATCCCACATTTACATACAACTTTATACATTTAAATATTTTGTCGACTGTACGGCAAATCGGTTTAAGTAGATTATTGCATTTTTGTGAAAATAACACGACAAACACTAGATACAGAGATTTCTTCTCGGTAGCTGGTGATGTTCATGACCGGTGTATCGATTAAATTACTTAACTTTCGAGTTAAATAGGTGCTTATTTTAACGGCCTGTATGGTAGTTCTAGTCTATTCGTCGTTTTATTGTATTAAAATAATGTACCGTTATATCTTCATTTTTGTGATTATTATTATTTTGTCACCCACCCTATCTCTTCGCACGTGGTGACTAACGGACAGCAGGGCTGTTTAACATCAGACAAATATATACAGCTCCGACTCAGCCTCAGATTCATGGCTCGAGGTAAGTATAGTGCCCGTAATACGGTAATAGGCTCACCTCCCCCTCCCCCATTACGTGGGACCTAATGCAATGATTGGAGAAATGTATGTGTTAACTCACCCCTGCCTAGCACTCCAGGGATAAAGCTGAGATTATACTGATTTTAATTTAAAATGTACAAGATCATTGTATTTTAGGTTGATCACTGATCATTATTTTTGTATTTTCTATATTGCCTTCAGAATCAATACTTTCAGTAGCGAAAATCTTTTTCCATAGTACAATGAGATTTGTTTTATTTCTCTTCGGTTACTAGAATGCCTTATGATTTCATACTTGAAACGATTTATAACTAATTCTAAAATAAGAGGCGGACTTGCAACTAAGCGCTCTGTTTCACCCAATGCATACAGTATACTGTTTTTGAATTAGACCATTTGAGGTAATTATAACATTTTTGTAGTCTTATGAATGCACAGTGAGCTAGTAAGCATGAAGTTTGTTCACGGCACGTTTAAAGCTAGAAGACGCACAGATTTCCCTTGCGGCTGTGATGTAAATCGCAGCGTATTACGCCTAATGTTTTTATCTTATGTATCATTTACTTTATGTTTGAATAAACTAAGATAATAGCTTCCAATATCAACAGTGAATATTATATTTCATCGTCATTCTGAGAGCAATTTTCCAATTACGTTTAAAGATTACACTTTTCAGCCTGAGATCCGCTTGTTGTTTTTTTACCGTCTGAATTTCTAACCCTGAAAGAAAAGCTTGCGTCAGGACCTCTTTCGTCGTTTAGCTCAGGTGCACCGGCTTGCTTGCATCATGAATCCAATCATAGTAAAATTATTCATATCCTTTATCATACACATGATACATATTTTTGTAATGTAATATAATGAATAGAAAATGAGAACGTAGAGTTTTTAAAGTACTATGTCTAGTATAAAAGTAATCGTATTTAGCGATAAAACCGCCCTTTGTACCGTCATTTTAACCTTATTAATAATAATTAAATTGCAGATTATATTGTACACTTGATCTACCATTTATCTATCTATCTCTACTCCTCTTTTACATCCAAGGGTCAATACCGGTTGCATTTTAGTTCGCACTTTGGAACTTGGAGGACGCTGTTCGGCTTTCCTCAAATTCTTTGAGCATAGTTTCTATAAAAGGTCTAAGCATAAAGTTAACAGACAGACAGATCATCCGAGTTACTTTTGTCATCGAAACTATACCAGCTTTATTGTAATTCCTTTTTCATAATAAAAAAAAGGAACACAAATAAGGAAGGAAGGAATGTAATTACAAACATTAGCAGAGCATTCAGTAATTTTTATTGCAAATTTTAATTCCGTCGATAGTATCTAGTGCATAACGGGTGATTGTTTTAAAAAAGAAATATACCTCTCATGAAGCTTTAAATTATATTACATAACAGTAAGTTATCTGTACTAATATTGTAACGAGGAAAGATTAGTTTTTTTGTTGGTATTAAATGAGTTCTGAAATTTTTTGAAACTACTTTGTAACAAGATTCAACTTGACTGATTAAAAAAAAATATTTTACCAATAGATCAAGCCACATTATTTTTTAGTGATATAGGCTGTATGTATATCATTACGTTACTATCTGAGAGCGGAGCAGAGCGGCCCAATAGACCCAGTAGATTCCCATATATTATTTGAAATCGATTAAATTACTAGCATAAATGTGTTAAAGAGATGTAACGGGAATTCGAAATCCATCATGAGTGAAGCTGAAGGAGCGTCAGCAGAACAGAAGACATAACTGAAACGGGGTCATAATTCCATGCGGGTGGGGCTACAGGCATTTTAAGTGCTCAAACAGTTAACCATTGTAACATCGTTAACAGCATTTAACAAAATAAACGTTTAAATATAACATATCCACCCGCGCATCTCAGATGCGGTCCAATTAAAGTCTAATCATCCTATCAATTTTATACGGTCTATTATCACAAAATATTTTACAAACAAGCATCGATATAAATGCCGTATAATATTTTACGGTAGAGCAAACTATAATGAACTGCCCCTCTAAACAAGTGGCAATTCGCTAGCCGGCGTTTGGTCGAATAGAATGACGAATATACGGGATTTGACGTAAATGACAGTCGATAACGCATGTCAAATACGTCAAATCCTATACATTCGTCAAATGCAATATCATAATGGTCGAGAATCAAATGCAATATCGCATATTGGAAGAGGTTTGGGTCTAGCAATGGAGTGCAATGGGCTGATAGATTGATTGAATTATATTATAGAATTGTTCAAGATTTATGAAAATCACTTGGAAAGTAGTTATTTTTATTTGTTGATAAAAATGGTTCAAGTGGCATCTATGATAGTTGATTGGGGATTTGTAAGAAAGCTGTGATACTTTACAAGACCAGAGTAAACCTCTGACACAAAATAATATCGGTAAACTTAAAAGAAATGAAGGTTTAAATGACAAATAGTCGTTTTCTTAGTAAATTTAAAAATACACAAGATTTCATTAAAATGAAAAATTTTAAGACAACCTTTTTTACTTTAATCCTCACTTTCTCATTAATATTTTTCACACAATAAATTACATTACAAATACAACTTGAACTGAATTTACACAATACATAAAAGTAAAAACAAAAAACATATTCTAAACGAACTAACTAAATGAAATATTAGGTTCGCCCGCGTGGATGTTATCGCTATAATATCGGTTATTGTTATAAATTGTTATTCTGATTATTATTGTGTTGTTTCATTAAAATCCAATCAGTAGTTTTTACGTGAAAGAGTAACAAACATCCATCCATACATTATATCCATCCATACTTACAAACTTTCGCGTTTATAATATTAGTAGGATAGATTTTTGTATTCAAACATGTCCGATAGCATTTATCAATATCACGATTTATGAACAAAATAACATCCCTAAAGTTAAGCTGGTTGGTTGTCCAGTGTTGTGTTTAGTTTTCTTTTTATTATAAAACGGTTTTTCACTCGAGAAACATTGCGTGAAGTAATGTTGCTTGAGTTAGCTAATCTATATATATAAAAATGAATGAAAAATGAAAATTAGCCAAATCCGCAGTTAGACTGGTAAAAGTGGACCCCAGACTCCAAGTTGAAAAGTTTCGGATGCGACTGGGATTATTAAAACTAGGATGAAGAAGAAGAAAAATGAATCCCTATTTCAATTGGTCACGCCATCACGCGTGAAGTGCTGGACCGATTTCACTAATTCTTGTTTTAGATTATTTCTTGCAGTAAGGGGAGGTCCTTACGCAGAAAAAAAATTAAAAAGGGTTAAGCCGTCACGGGTACGGGAACAGATACCACGCAGGCGAAGCCGCGGGCATCAGCTAGTATGATATATTTATTTGACTCTAACTTAGATTTGAATTTGGAGTTTGGGGGTTGTAGAATTTTTATATATTTGAATTTATCTTACATTGTCACGAGTGTTTTTGAATATACCTTGTTATATGGATTCAATAATGCGTATTATCATAGATATACACTTTTTCCATATTATTTATACAAACACTCAGACCAATTTAACTTATAACTCATCACGCTTTGCCAATTTTAGGTCTAGACAGCGTTGTGTTCTTGTATGCGCTGTGTAGGTAAATTAAGCATATGTGTTGTCTGAACTAAACACATTTAGGCCACGTGCTGTGCTGAAGCTGGCCAAGCATCAGCGTAGCTTACAAATATACGAGCTACCTATGTAGTTCGCATTGTAAGCAGCAAGTCTAAGCATTGATGGTTTTCATGTAGTACTGCTTCATTACCATCAACTCAATATCCTTTTATTACAAGGGAGCAGGCTTGGATATGTGCCATATTACCTACATATGGTTTGTATCACAGTTGTTTTGTATTTATTTTTAGTGTGAGTGACATTTAAAGTTCATACATGCAAATATTCACGCCTGTAAATCCCCGCAGGGGAAGGCAGAAGTGTATTAAAACCTACGCTTCGCCAATTATGATTTTCGGTCCTAAGCCCATTGCCGTCAAACGGGCACTTAGTCATGGCCTGTATATTTACTCTAACTTTTAAAATAATGGTACATGGCGAAAAGAAAATATTGAAAATGTGCGGGTAGATGAAGAACCTACTACCTCACGGATTCAAAGACGGCGGGCGTCCACCGCTAAGCCAGTCAGCCTGTGACCACGGCCGGTGCAACCTGGTCAAAAAGTCAGGCAATCAAAGGTATGTAAGTACCTATACCATGATCGCGTTAATCCCTATATATTTACTGTCGGATGAAAAATAGCCCTATCCCTTAGTCGCCTTCTAGACACCCTCAGGAAGAGTTGGGATGAGCTTATTCTACACCACCGGGAACCGACACAGTACGACATTTAAAGTTAAGGAATAATATTTCCGATTAATAAAAGGCGTTCTTTTCTGTCAATACAATCACTCTTTATATGAACACCCAAACGATCTCTTCTTTATTTACTCTTCATAATACACTTACCTTATCGAAATAAAACCCTATACTAACCCGTTTGGCCAGTGTGGAACCAGTAGGCCAAAGCCACCCAGCATTGGGAAAGGCCTATGTCCAGCAGTGGACTGTGATAGGGTAATTGATTGATTGATTGAATATAATTTATTGAAAACTATAATAATAGTTATTAACATGCAATGGACAGAAGAAGGATTGGGCGGTCCTTGTCCTATCAAAACAATTAAAGTGAACGAAGAGGCACTCCTTCATTTAAGTATACAGTAAGTTAATATATGATAGGATGTCCCTTTCTTCGAGCACATTTCTATTGGTTGATAATATTTGGTATTAAGTACGTGACTAGTTTATTATTATAAGAATAGAATAGAATAGAAATGAGTTTATTCAGTACATCATCATACACTGTAACAACAAGCATTTAGCAAACAAAACTTAAATAAGTATCATAAATATGTGCAGACGGATATACCGAAAGGGTCACCAGCTCAGCATGTGCTGGGTATGTAAATACCACAGCGCTTGTATTCTGCTGGCACCCGCTGGCACACGGACGGGGGTATAACTATTATTGGTATGTAATCATCATCAAAACTTTCATTTATTCTACCGTAACGTTTCAATCAGCTATTGGTTCATCACAAAACATAAGCTAGAGTAGAGGAAAATAAATTCTAAAATGGTCGTTAGGTTATCTTCTCTCTTTGTTTTCGCAGCAATACCCAAATGGCTGTCACTTTATAGAGAATAATCGTAGAATCACAAGATGTGTCCGAATGTGGCCTTCCACTGTCTTTTCACTGTTAAGAAAAATGTCATTTCCATCCTGACTTTCACATTCAAAGTTTTCAACTTGAATGCGGAAGGCAGGATGGCTTTCTGGCCTTTCTTCTTCCCTTCACACGATCTTCGGCATCGAGAGTGAACCATTATCTGGTCTTCCTCATCTACTGGGGCCCAGAGGAAGTCTTCTCTTCCCTTGAGTACGAATATTCTGTGGGTAACTTGACTCGTTAATAACATAATGTACTCAACGTTATCTTCTTTTAATCGTCTTCTATCAGTTCTATTTTATTTTTCTATATTATTATTATTATAATATGATTCTTACCATGTGTAATATGAGCAGAACGCCTATTGTAAATCCTCGTCGCAGTCGCATTATGATCTGAAATGACCAAAATTTAAATATTAATTTTCATACACATAGGAAATAAATGTTAAGGTGCCTGCCTATACAAAGCTCACTGGAGAATTTTTGTGCTGTCAGTGGGAAGACCAAAGGCTATTCTTGCTTTGTCTCCTACACTGACGACACAGAAACTCCGTGTTTGAGTCGGTAGCACGAGTGTGATTCCCCTGGTGTAGCTCACGTCCATAGCCCACGGTAGCCACTTTTCTGACATCTCAGTGATATAAAAAAAACAGCCCAGGGGTGAAAGTTTCTGAAGGTTCTTAATAGTTTATTTTTGTTTGGTTAGTTCGCTGCTTACCTACCTGCATTTCTTCACTATCACTACATATCCATACTAATATTATAAATGCGAAAGTAACTCTGTCTGTCTGTATGTTACACTTTCACGCCTAAACCATTGAACCGATTTTGATGAAATTTGGCTTAGGTTTAGATTAGACCTCGAGAAAGGACATAGGCTTTGTTTGGTCGCGATAACCGACATCCACGCGGGCGGAGCCGCGGGCAAAAGCTAGTGTAGTATAAAACAAAGTCGCTTTCTTTGGGGTGTGTAATGTTTGGTATAATAAACAAATGCTCTAATTTTACTTGAAATGACGTTCATATGATGATATTGTCAAGTAACCTGATTTCATATGACCTAATGTTTTATATCATTTAATATTCCTATTATATAATAACATTTAGTACAACGTTCATTTTATATAATTTTCAATACGCATAATATTCTTTTTATATATAAAATTCAGTTAATCTAATGTTCTTTTGACCTATAGCTCGACCTATAATGACGTTCATATGATATAATTTTTATATGCTATAATGTCAAGTAACCTAAATTCGTATGGCCTAATGTTTTATATCATCTTATATTCCGATAATATAATAACATTTAGTATAACGTTCATTTTATATAATTTTCAATGCATATAATATTATTTTTATATAAAATTCAGTTAACCTAATGTTCTTTTGACCTATAGCTCGACCTATAGCTCCTACTTCTGAGTGGTTTATAAAAAAAACCACGAAGACGAAGTCTTCTAACCTAACCCATCCAAGTCGGATTGCTCTGAGTCGGGATATTAACCATAAATATAAAATGTAAAATTTAAATGAATAATATTCTGAATTAATACTATGTCAAATGCGCATTAAAGAAAATGTTCATTATATCATAAGAAATTAGATAAAATGAAATCATATCAACGATTCATTATCTCAAATTGATCGCTATAGTAAACAAAAGTATATTAGAATGAAATTTTGAAGCATTTACTATGCTAACTTTTCAAATCGATTAAGATAGGAAAAAGTGAATGCCCAGTCGGTAGATGCCTCCCACCGTCGCCCTAAGACGGTAGTATAGGAGAATTTGGATAGCTTCAGGTGTGGCCCGGTGGCTCAGTGGTCAGAGCATTCCCCCTGTAAGGGAAAGATCGTGGGTTCGAGTCCTACCTGGGCATTCACTTTTTCCTATCTTAATCGATTTGAAAAGTATATTAACTGAAATAAGGTCAAGTGAACGTTAGATTTTTTGTTATTCTATCAACCTTCATACACCCCTTTCTCAGTCCATATAGGGACAGAGAAAGGGTTTGTATGCTGAAAGCTTTTTTAATAGATAGAGTAATTCAAGAGGAAGGTTTATATGTATAATACACGGGAAGTGATGCCACGCGGGCGGAAAAATATAGGCTGTACGAAGTTCGCCGGGTTAGCTAGTTTATAATAAAGCAAAAAGCAAAGTTTCGCTTTATTGGATTTGGAATATATCCTTAGTGTATATATAATATGTACCCAGATGAAAAAATTGCCCTAAGCTTTACCATGCAGAGATTACCATATCAATATTTTATTTGTATATATGTTGATCGTAAACAAAGTTTAGCTTGACATATAAGAGTTATTATTTGTAATACACATTTGTAATTTACTAGGCATACGTGTAAACTTAAAGCGTGGTAACAGTATGAAACAACCGTATCATTAATATTTAATTTGTGATGTGAGTGTGTTGAATTTTGTGTTTGTGATGTGAGTGTTAATACACCTCTGCCTACACCTTCAGGGATTGATAGGCGTGATTATATATATATATATATATATGTGTGTATTTACGTAATTCATTGAACTGTTGGCACTCATCACCGGGCTCCCATACCTAATTGAACCCACTTTATTAATTGGTACAGTTTCCAACAGTATGTGGGACGGAATCTGGTGCCGTATTGTTGTTTTATACCCACGACTGTGGTGCTTTGAGAATTGTATCATTTCAGTTGGTAGTGGAGATTGTTGAGATGTTCAAGCCGCGGTCGAAGTTCAATTTAACACACTATAACACAGAGTTTATAATTGCATAACTTATGATCTTGACATTTTCTCACACACACTCATTTTTTGAAAGAACAAAAAATTATGTTTTTGTTGTCAGTTCTTGACTGTTACTACAATTTTGTATAGCTTTGTACCTACATAATTCTTGAAAAAGGAACAAAACATAACTGAAGATTCAAACAACTGGGACGCGCCGTACTAAATACTGATTTTGACGTGACAACGTCTTATAAATTGGTTTGCCGGGCGACACTTCAAGAAACTGCGTTACGCTCTGCGTTACGCTCCGCGTTATGCGCTTACAATGAGAGCGAGTGAGAGGCACGCGTCCCGCCTAAGAGCGAGAGAGACAGACATAAAAAGTGAAAGGCACGCGTCCCTTCCACTCGAGCACATTAATGTTTTAAATATAATTCTTTGTATAAATAAATGTTTTAAATTGTTACTATTATTTCATCCTTCTTCCTACTATACGAATGAATATTCACATTAAAATTATTTTACCACTCAAAGTCGTTGTCACGTAAAACTTTCGCCTGTATATTTGTGCACTAAAAGTCAAGGATTATAGGATTCCGCTACGCTTGACAGAAATGTCAGACCGTCCGCATTTGACGAGATTCATGCTGGATCGCAATGTAAAATAATTGACTGTTTATGATTATGCACCCACAGACTGGCACCTTTAAGGTTGATGCGGATATTTGCATATAGTTGTATCACAATCGTGCTTAAAACAATAAACGTTTTGTTGATTGTGAGGTCGAACTTCTCCTAAAGTATAAAATGTACGTGGGGTAAGTCTAGGTCCCTAGTGGGTTCTACAGAAATTCATGTGTATGAAGGTTCAAACTTTCAAATCCTTTGAGATCAAAACCTTATAAATATAATCTTTGTTCCAGTACAAGTTACGCAGTTGTTGGTAGTTTAATCAAGTATACAAGATGAAACCTTATTACCTCTGTACTCGTCAGAGTCGTCAGTTAAGTACCTAGTTTGTTTTTAAAATTAAATTAATTAATGTGCGTCGGTGTCTCTAAATAAAATAAAGACTATATTTTTAAAGACTATATTTACTTTACTTTACTTATTTTGTTTCAAATTTAACAGATTTGTACGAGAATTCATCGATTTCCCATCAGGTACTTAATGTTTAATAAATATATCTACTATGTGTATAGCAGACTAGAATTGGCATGTGGTAGCCGTCATAGACACCACTCACAGTTACAAATTAGAGTTTCTTGTGAATGATTCCATCCATTAATCAGATTTAAGTTTAAATTGATTAGATAGGTATGCATTTCAATCATAGATTGAATTCGAAGTTAACTATAAAATAACGCTTACAAAGGCTGTTATACTAAAATATTGAAGATTTACAAGCACTTCTAGGTTTTCCAGCCGAAGAGAACATTAAAGGTAAATTGAAAAAGTTCTGAGAGTAATTTGGCAATTTCAAAACATGTTATGGACTCGGGCTTCGAGGAAAACAGGAAAATATTTAAGCTTAAAGACCAAAATAAAAGGAAAATTCCAATAATGAACTCTTGAGAAACAAAAGCAATTAAACAAGCACTTTTGCTCGAAGGAAGTTATAATTATAAAATATTGATGTTTAATATTGCTGAAGCAGAAATATTGCTTTTAAGATAATATAATCAGTTTTGGAAATAACAACAGAAGTTGAAACATCTACTATCTTCTCAAAATAAATAAATAAGTATTCTACAACGCTATTTAGACCCATAGTAAGCATAGCTTAACTAGCTTGTGTTATGGAATCTAGAATGCCTATAAACATACTTAGATACTCTTTTTTCGTAATTACATAATATATAGTATACATATAAACACACAGACCAATGCAAATATACAAATTCATGCATATAAATTTTTGCACTGAGCGGGAATCGCACACACGTCCCCTGCGCAGTAGTCAACCGTTTTACCGCTACGCCACAGAGACCGTTAAAAAAATTGCTAAAAGATGATTTCATATTTCTTATATGGTAAACTCCAAAATAGATAAGCTGCCTGGAGTAATCAACACTAGGCAAGTCAATCTTATGAGGGGTAACCGGTCTTTAAAAAAATGAGGTCCGTCGTGCGTCGGGTAGTACGTTAAACTGTAAGCAATAGTGGAGGTCGATATACAAAACGAATATCTGTGGCAAAGGAGATATTAACCTAGCCAATGGGGATGCCGACGCAAAACTAATTGTAGATTGGCAGCAGCATATGACCAAACAACAATAAACATCTGTTCTGTGACAATAACAAACTCATAGCTGTCAGATTTGAAGAGACAAACAATGAAATCTACTTAGATGACAGCTAACATTGGCCATTACGAGGTGCCGACTGTAGGGATAAAAGCGCAGTCGGCATCCCCATTCTAAATGTATGTGGTATTACTATTTTGGAAGAATTGCTAAGTTATAGAATATGTGCCAATTATCGACTTGCCAACGACAGTGATATTTAGCTACTTTAAAAATTTCACAAACTACCATAATTGTGTTCTAGCCAAGTTTCTGCAATTAGTGACATGTTTGCAGTTTTCACAAAGTCGTAAGTGGCTTTATACCGCAAACATAATCACGTTACTATAAAAATGAAATTATATTTAAACAATAAATGTGGCAGAATGAGAGAGAAACCTCGTGCACCGTCATGGTGATTTAACCAGAATTGGGGGTGAGCAGTAAACAGTTATAATAAAATTTCACACTTTTCTTACACGTAAATATCATTTTATGCTGACAGGTGTAAGAGAAAATTTTAATAGTTAAGTTGAATGACGCACTGTTAAGGTTCAATATTATAAATTTCTACATATTATTTTATAAAGAACCACGATTTCTATGTTATACGAACTTTGAGTAACCGAAATGGTTATAAGCATGACGAACAATGGGAATGACTTCATGAGGAAATTAAACACCGTACTTAATATGAAATATTCTAGTTAAGTGTTTCTAACTATTTATTTAAATTGTGAATAAGATAGGCTTTTTTATTACTTGACAATTACTTATGATGAGGGTTTGAAGTTAAACGTACATACAATGGGCAAATGAATAAAGCTTGGCAGGTAAAAGTGATTTATGCAAGACGATTGCCTCTATTATTTTGATTATGTAACGTTATTACTAATATGTTATCCTTATCTACGTCGTCCATTTCTTCCTTAGAATCATTATTAGAATTGGTTACATTGTCCATTGCAGTACCGTACTTAGAGCATTATTCTGCCATACACTTTATAAAACTGCCAGCATCGGTCCGTCCCTTTGCATTTCACTTTCTCCGTCTTGAAAGACCCTTTTTTGCAATCATAAATTAAGGTAAGTCATATCTGTCGTGTGCTTCCTTAATATGTTAGTAATATTCAATTGAAACAGCTTATAACTAACATATAATTTGCCCGAGAAAGTGATAAACCTAGGTAATTCCATATTTTACTCACTTAGGTAAGATTTATTTCTTAGTATTAATGTATGTTTTTACAAGCAATAAATCTGGATAGATTAAGCCCATTAGAACCTGTTAATTCCTTACTTCCTCGGTTTCACTAATATATCATGTTACGGGACTATATGAACAGAACCTCATAAAGTATAAAACCTTTTTAAAATCAAATTAAATAAGAGCTTAGAGATTGAGAGAGGGGACAAAAGTGATATACTCACCAGTAATATATTGTAGCGATAAAAAATGACAACAAACATTAGGTACATCATAATTCTTTCTGAACACAAAAGCTGCATTAACATACGTAATGATGTCTCACTCTAGCTCCATAAATCAAATACGAAAGGATCCTTATCAGCATTTCAATCTACATACTTTCAATCGCTGATGTTTAAGCGTGTACTTTTAAATAATGAACCATCTCCTATTAGAAATTGAGGTTCAAGGGTGAATGGGTCAACCAAGTACTGCAATGGTTCGCGAAAGGAATTTGCTCACTTATTTGCCTTTTGCTGCACTAAAAAGGGAAAGTCTGTATTTTGTATTAAGTTGGCAGTACTGCGGCATGTCGGAATGCAATTTCGTTGCGCCATCTTTCTCTGCACTATCTCGGGCATGTGGAGGAAGGATTCCTTAAGGATTCTCATTTATTTCTTTTAATTCCATGTCGTCTACTTAAATAACGCTATATGTTACGTATGAATATTGTTCTCAAACTAAATTTTCTTATGTGATAAAGCTTTTGTTTTTACTGCTTCATCCCTTAATAACATTCATCATCATTATCTTCGTGCACTCTGTCCGAAGTCTTGTTCTTGATTTGACCTATATTTTTCTTTCTCTGAAACTATAACATTGTTTGTCTGTTGATATTTCAAAGTTGCTGACAGTGCTGAACTATTAAATTGCAAAATAATTGCCTAGACCGTAGAATCTCGAACATCTCATTTAGCACTTTAATAAAAACAAAACCTTGGCCGGCCGTAGTTTAATTGGCGGGAGCCGCGAAAGTAAAGACGTGGGCACACCGCACCACTTTAATCACCAAATTTTGGGCGTTCCTGCTGAACAAGTTGCTTTTCGGTGCAAGTGGGCCGTGGGAGCACCGGGAGAAAGTACCAAAACACATATGCCGGAACTCTTTGTACAAGCTGCTTTAGAGTTTTTGCGGTGCATTTTCGCTTGTAAAATATGCGGTCGCAGTGCGTCCATTGTATAATTACTGGGTGTGGTAGGTCCTCGGCGCAGTTTTATTGCACCTCTGGTCATCACTACGAAACCTTTTGCCGCGGCCCACGTTTATTTGCAGATTAACAATTAATAAACGATTCGTTACTTTTATGGTTACACGGTATTTACGGGTCATTATCACTTTGAAGTGTGCCGATGAAATATAATTTTATATCGTTCGATCGAATTATATTTGTTTCGTGAGCTCTGAATTATGTTTATGTTACGATATGGTGTTTATTTTCTTTTTAATTAATAAATGACACTGAGTGGTTTAAAAACTAATTTAGTCAGATTGTTATGCATGATTTCATATTTACATGGTCATTCAAATTCAAATCACCATCATAATTATCGTTGAGATATCTATCATCATTCAAACCCTTTAAATTACCTACCAGCAGCTTATTGTAACGTCTTAAATTGAAATTTTTAAGCCCGTTTCAAGATTACACGAGTTTAAAACTTCAGCAATTAACAAAACTCAGTTCATAGGAATATTCTGAAATCATCATTATCGTCCTTATAATAATTTCCCAGTTGCGGCCAAAGTTTTTACTATGAAGCCCGAGTTCAGCTGGTTGTTTCTAGCTGGTAATTTGGATTTCATGAAAGCCAGCATCAGAGCCTCGTCCGTCCTCTCGTCTCGTTGTTTAGCTTAGCAGGTGAACCGACTAGGAGGTGGTGTTAATTTCGGTCTCAATAATGTTAAGAACATTACTGAGACCGAAATATAGGTACATGGTAGGTCTCCGGTATTCCGTAGAAGGTAGTCCGAAATATTGTCCGTTAAATTAACTTCTAGACCTAGGACATAATCACAATACATTATGGCAACACTAAATCAAAAAGTGAAAACAAAATTCCATTTCTATAACCTACCTTCGTAATAAGACAACTAACTGAATCGATTTCATAACCGGTTTGTTTTACCAAACTATTTCAATCGGCCTGTGTGAAAATATATCATTAATAGTTCGACTAACCATAAAAAAGCCATTAAATCATACAACGTCCATATAAAAGCGGCCATCTACTTATTAAAACTATTATATGCAATAAGTAATTTATTATTTATAACCGAGCCCAAATATAGTAATAAGTTAATTAATGAAAAAGTATAGAAAATAGTGGATATTGGGGAATACACTCGTATACTTTGGTGTGTAATTCACAAAATACAGAATCCATAATATTCAATAGGTTAGGTGAGCAGGAATTTGACTAGACTATGATTCTTTCTTCTCTAGTGAGTAGGGGCACCTAAGTATCGTTAGAAGCTAGTATTTTATTTTTTAAACCTCATACGTTGTTTCTGAGTTATTATTTGATCACGATTTCAATGGACATGTTGTACGAATATATGCTTCACTCATAATTTACCAATGTTTCAACAATATAACCTGAGAACCTTTAAATTTCGAAAAAATATGAAATAATTACAAAAGAATTCTGAAAGTTAACGAGACTGTTTTGGTATTTCACGCAGATGGGGCAGCGGGCAACAGCTAATAGTATCTATTCAGTATTAATTTATACTTCTCAGGTAAAAGTTAGTCGTTGTGTCCGCATGCACAGCAGAGACAAACTATGTACCAAGGTATTAAAACTCAAATCAAACCATTATGTTGATTCAAATTATATTATTATCCGAACTAATGTGAATTGAATATCAGAACAATAAATCAAATAACAAAAAAGAAAACAGGCATTAAGATCATTTTTGAGTAATTTTCTAGTCAAGATCGATTTGATGCTAAATGTAGAACAGCAAAGTTCACAGAGCATGTACGCGTGCCAAGAGCCATTAGCAAGCAATCTGGCACGGTAATTGTTGTAACGTCAATTGTTATATTAACAATCTCGAAAATTATAGAGTAGGAATTCAATCGTTGGCAGGTGTGAAAATATTTGATTGTAGTACTATGAGAATTTTATGTAGATTCATTTAATTTTTTAATTTCATTCAAGCGTGACCCTCTGTAGCTTTGTCTACGACGTATAATGTAAGCATTCATACATTTATGGACTTTTTCTTGTTGAATGAATTTAGTTATTTTTTAGATTGCTGCTGATACAAACTGTTATACAAGATATATTTAGATCGTTTAAAAACCTAGCGTAGAAATTCTCTTTCTTAGTAGATTGGAAATCCACTATATTGTACACTTGGCTCTGCCTGTATTCCTATCTCTCTAATCTTTGCGGGAAGAAAACTCGAAATTACGTCACTGCAGTATCTAACTATCCTTTTATGTTTATCATAAAAATATGTCATTTAATGTCTATAAATTAATAATAAAACACTGTCTTTGATCTATGACTCATATTAAGGTGAAACCCTTTTGTTGAGACTTTGCCTTCAGCGTACCATCAGACCTGATTTTGTCGTGTTCCCATATTAAAAAAGCAAGAAGGAAATATAAATGGCCTTTAATAAGGTCTACGTTTTAACAATAAAAATTGAAATTGTAAAATATCGACATTTAAGCAATAATTTTCTGAACAAATGATTCATTCATTTTTGTAGACTGTAGACAGGAATGAATGCATCATTTCTGTCGACAATTAAAACATTAGTGCAACATTGGTACGAAAAGTCATTATCCTCTTCTCGGCGCGTCAAGTCATCGCAATCTCAGAGCGCGTGTTGATCTCTAGAGTCTCACGCGCACCCACCGCTTACTTTCACTGCGGACTTGACACGATTAGCTGGGACCCTCGTTCAATTTATTATATGAGAAAATTTAACCTACTCAATAGTTGTACGATATTTCATAATAAGCTGTAAGTTTAGTACTTTATTAAAGCGTGGGATGACAATCGTTTCTTAATATACATATTATTATAGTTTACTATGAAAGTATGTTTTATGCAGTTGATTAAGATTTTTAAAAATAAGTTTCTTAATAAAAATGAAGGGAAATGGTTATGTTAAAAATACAAAAAAAAATTAAATGTATTGAAATTAATTTTATCAAATCCCTTAATTTAAACCTCTCAATGCACAGTACTTTATGGATGTCAAGAAAAATTAAAGTTTAATTTTGTGTTACATGTGAAAGTTTATTAATGATATTTTGGTTTTAATCACTTAAAATCTATTGATATAAATAAATTGAAATAAATGTTAAATGACATACGTATTATGTTACAGTGTGTATGTTTGTGCAATGTTCTTTATATCTCAATATAATAAAACATTGTTATGTCTTATTGACGTCAATTAATCTACTTAACCTACATAGGTTTACCGCCACTTCTTAGACACTAGTGGAGAAGAAGCAACGCAACAAACATCACTGTGGCATTTCCTTCAAGGTTCTTGTGCTAAATGTTTTAGCATAAGCTTGAAATAAATAATATGTATACTTATGACTCTTACGCAACTTTGAGAGGAAAACCTGAGTTAGTCTCGCATGTCACCCAGCAGGTATTCTGGCTTGCGGGTGAGGGTAGCTTGCATCCGAAAACATCTTTTTGGAGCTCCATTAGTTGGTAACAACAACTTAATGAGATTAATACCTCCCAAGCGCCCACTGCTTTGTACTCTAGGAACAACAGCAATGACCTACAAACAGACTTATGACATTCATGTGTTCCCAAAAAGATTAGGCGAAAATTCATGTTCCCAGAAAGATTAGGCGAAAGGTTAACGGGCGGGAATATTCTGAATGAGGAGTGGGAAAACGTATATAGGTATAAGTAATTTCGTAACTTAATCAAATTTTTCATACAGATACTAAATAGCGTTGCACGAATATAGAACTATGAAATCTAACTTCAGGGATAAGTTACGGTTCTGGATCAGCCGGGGTGCGGGGATATGTCGCGAGTCAACCTCACCTCGGCCTAGCACATCGACCAACAGACGGCGTGCGGTTTAGTCGGTTCGATTCCGACATAACCTCCCCCTCCGGCTCCGGAGAGGGGGGGGGGGTATCAGTGGGGATTTCGAATCGAACACGTAAAAAAAAATTGTTACGGTAACAACATGAACAGCGAGCTATCGTTAGATCTGCGAGCGTTGACCTACAGTAGCAAACAAAATTGAAAGTAAATCGTGACAATGTATAAGGAGCATGTCTGTTTGGAACATTGGCATAGAGAGAAGTTCTGATGAAGTAGTACTAAGTACAATATCAGTAGAAATTGCCAAGTTTCCAACTCACGAAAGTATCAATTTACCTAATTATATATTTCAAAGGTACCTACCCATTTTATAATGGTCAATCGCATTATTACCTTTTTCTTACAAGGTAATTTGGGATTTATTATTAATATAATGATTATTTTTATTACGTAAGCCATTTGACGAAAAACTTGTTTCGATGCGATGTGCGATTGTTGTTTCACAAGTGGGGTGACAATGTAAGTATATATTTTAATCGTCGTTAACTTAATTAGCTCTTTTATGATTGATAGGTCATGTATTGGAATCTTAGCATTACAATACTAATGTGACAGAAGCAACTTGGCTAAACTTGAGCGGTTAGCGGGCATTATAAGTCATCTCAGTTACTAGTTTTAAAAAGTAAGAAAACAAAATGTATTGGAACAATTGGGTAATAAAATAAATTATTAAGAATAAGAACCCGACTGATGCTTAAAACATCGATATAAGCTTTATAGCAAGCGGTACCCATCTGAAAATCTCAAACCCGATGAAAATGAATGGGTACTGCCATTCGGGTTTTTTATTTTTAATAATTTATTTTATTTTATACTTTTTAGTTATGAAATATTCCTATATTTTTGTAATTGTCTTTTAATTTCCTTCCTTTCCGATAAATTTGAGTGTTTTTTTTTAACCAAAGTCCGCCATCTTGTTTTTTTTTTGATATACCAGTGTCACTCTCACAGTAAATACGAATCTAACAACACCTCTCAAGCTAAAATCCATCGAGCCCTTCAGGCTGTAGAGCGTGTAAAACAATTATACATACATACATACTTCAACTTCTCCACTGTTATGAACGCACCAAAAAGACTGAAAGCTGTTCCAAGTTGAGTGACAACGTTAATTAGTAGCGCTACATGAAATCCCGTGGCATGAGTCATCCGTAAAAATTGCATTGAAAGTTAATAATTAAAGCAAGTATTCAGTTTAATTTCGTTATTAAGCAAAAATAAAGAAAAATAACATTCGTTTTCATTAAATTAAAATAAAACTATTCAGTTATACATTCCCAATTCGTCTTACGCAAGATGTTAATACAGAATTGAATTCTATATCCATGTTGACAGTTCATTTATTTTCTATATGTAAGTATTGATTGATACTTGAGCAGTAATCATTACAGCTCGCCGCAAGGCTTTGAAATACTTCATTATATATCTTCTAATTAAGTACATCGGTCAATGACCTAAGTTATCAGCAATTACGTTTGAAATCAAGAACTGATTGCGTAATTCCACTTTCATTAAACTATTTTTTTTTTAAATAAAAATGTAGGCAGATCCGTATCGCGGGAATGTATTTACGCGCATTACTTCCGTACGACTGCGCCAAATTTGAAAAGCGTCGGTAGCTTAGTGGTTAAGGAGTCGGCTTTACGACCGAGAGGTCCCGGGTTCGAATCGTGGCCATTACACAACCGACGTGAACCCACTCCTAGCTCAAGCAATTTAGCTTAGATGGAGGGGTCAGAGGGAATATCAGTAATTTCGATAATTTCGGTTGCTAATTAAAAAAAATACTTTAATTTATATTCGATATTATCTAGTAGTAGGTTTGTATAAAAGAAAAGAAAAAAGTAGATCCGAATTTGCCACTGGCAACAGCCCGTGTGTAATACGCAAACTGCAAAAAGGTTTAATGGCTTTTTCATATATGTAACACTCTATTATTATGCTATGGATTGAAGATAGCATAATAGGTTTGAATATATTTTGTTACTTTGTGTAACAAGTTCTCCTTAAATGTTACATTACTTTTGAAAATCTGACGGTACCGCTCAAGCTCACACGAAACAATCCGACGAAAGTTTTGTTTACACTTTCTCCAGAGTCAACACTTCTAGGATCTTAAGACCTATCTCGGATGTTAACCTGTCACGCAGCTCTTGACACTGTTTCGAAGGTGCACCTTCTAAATGAGATAGCTATATATGGTCACTGTTGGTGCGAGAAGGTCAGATACGTGTTACGTTTTCAGCGTTCAATGCCGCAGCCGAATCTGTGCGGTCAATGACTCGCCACAGCATCTCATACTTTTGCTTTCGCTAAGGCTTTTACTGTAAACGTCGTATCATGTAATTTATTAATTGGCATATTAGCTTAATAACTTTTAAAGGTGCGCATATGTTCTCTTAGTAACATTTACTGCAAAATTTATCAATATTTCCATACGTGACTAATATACTTTATGTGTTATTAACCACACTAAGTTTCTTGGTGTTTTACTCTGTAGTAAAAGTTACATTCAGTCGTAACTCGTAAGCATGGAAAATAAATAATGAGTTGGTGTTATTGTTGGTCTTTCTAACAAACAATGTGTGCATTATATTCGCTAAAACAGTTTTGCTAATCGATTCGTTTAAGCTTCTGTGTGCTAATGTGGGCTATATCATTACTGCAGTAGGCCAGTGGAAAACATTTTGTTTCTAATTCCATAACGTTAGTAACAATGCTCATATTCTTACTTACTATACTTCCTCTTGTTACCCGTCTAAGCCTTAATATGATCTTTTAATACAGATTCGTTCTTCTTTCTTCATCACATTAATCTACCGAAATCTTTTTAAAATCAATAAATCGAAGAGTGTTTAAATCTCAATCTTTATAAAACAAAAACATAAACCGTAAACGTAACACTGTGAAAATTTCTTTTTTATATTGGACACGTCAATTTAACTTCACCTCGCCTAATGGTAATTTGAATACAAAGACTCAGGAAAGAGGGTCACCATATACACATTAACAATGGTGGTACTCAGCTTGACGGCCTGATCAGATGGTTTTTCACGCCCCGCTTAAAGGACCCGGAACTGTAGGAAGAAGGAAACATGTGAACTGACAAGGAGTTCCAGGTCTTAATGGTGCGATGAATGGTTATGGGATCCACCATCTGCTCCGCTATTGAAGTTTGGAAAGATTCACCATGAACCTGTTAATTTGGGCGCATACCTATCAATTTTAATGGAAATCGATTAGCATCGCGTGAGATGTAGGCATATTCGTAGAATAAATAAAACAAATACTCTAGACAATACTTTAGTCTGAGTTACCATAAGATTATTCGTTTTGATTTTGACTTAAAACAATTCATTGAACAGTATTACACTATATCACCGACACACCAGTGAAAGTACAACAAAATACTGTCCAAAACACTGAGAAAATTTCTTTTTTTACATACAAACTTACACCCGCTACACATTCAGTTCTTATCAAGCCGAGAAACAATTATTATAATTAAATACAACAATCCCTATTGATGTGATGTTCACATGGCTTCCTAGGAAATGTTGACAGTTAGAGTTAATTACCGTTCACAATGAGGCACCCACACGGCTGGGAACCCGTGGGGCTAGATCGTAAACCCACATCCAAGACACGCTAGCACACATCTGAGGTCGCAGACTGTTAGGCCTTAGAATATGCGGTAAAAAAATGTCGAACACATACCTTTGTACAAGTTGAATTTGCGAGTAAGAAAGACCTGATGAGTTTGATAGAATGGTCTTCTATAGATAAAGCGGATATAGCTTAGTATTTACTCTTCGACTGTCAGCGATGACTGACTATTGTTTTTTTTTTTTGAATATTTAAAGTTAATTTGTCCATTATTGACTTTAAGCTGCGTATGAATTTTTATTTAGATAGAAGACCCCGTACCTATGTAGTATTAGAACAGTTCATCATCATCATCAATACCATCATATTAGCGTTGTCCCGATTGCATCTGAAGATCTGAAGCCAGACTGCGGAGCCTGGGGTCCGCTATCAATAGCGTGAGCCTCTTTCTTTTGCCGTACTATTTTTGAAGTCAAAACTTCTTTAGCTGCGTTGGATGGGTAAAAAGTTTTGAACTCGCGTCAGGATCACTTGACCTTTGAACCGTAACCGACGACCGACGTCATACAACATTAGCTACAGATAGTTTATTTTGTTAGGTATATTAAGTAGCTTCGTGGCTTAGTGGTAAGCGCTTCGACTGTAAGTCCTTATGGTTTCAGATAGTACCGGGTTCGAACTTGGGCTTCTGAGACTTTTTGTGATTATTTTTTCTTTTTGTAATTTATAACTTTTTGTGATTATTTTTACTTTTTGTAATTCATTAATTTCTTCTGACAGAAAATTAGTGATAGGTTCTATGATTGGCGCTATATTATAGGTATGGTATGGTATGGTATGTTCTTTTTATCTTTTTCTCTGTATATAACGAAGAAAGAAAGAAAGAAAAAGTTTTCACTTCTGCCGGCACTCCCGTAGTGCAACCCGTATTTTTTTGTTTTAGTACCTATGTTTGGCTTCTCCGATGGCCCTCTTCGGGTGTAGGTATCACGATATTTCCATTTAGCTACCAGGGTTTGGGGAGGCACGCTCTGCGCTTGTTGCTAGGGTGACAGCCGGCTCCACCCGTTACCGCAGCTTGGGTCCAGAGAGGACGGAGGTCGTACCGGAATCTCAGACGCCCGCGTCACCTCCACTCGTCCGGTACATTCCCATGAAAATCACGTTTATTTTCCTTATTCAATTTAGAGCTGATATCCTCAATGTAAATTAACATCTTGGATTAAATTACTAACCAATAAACCCAGTTTAGCTAAACGGATTTCAATAGCCTGCAAACCTGGTTGTTGTTGTTAATCCTACTAATAATAGGGGTTAAAGTATGAAATTGCCGTTTCATTGTAATAGGTACTTCGAATTGACATAGAACCTTCATGGTTTGAGATTTTTGAGTGAAACTTTTTCCACATGGTACCTATGTAGTTCTTCATTTAAAAATGTGCAACATTCGATTATCGACTTTCAGTTGTTTTTTTTGTTCAGCTTAGACAAGAAAGATGGATACTTCGAAAATTCGAGTGATTTTTGAATACGAGTTCCGACGCGGAACTAACGCGGCAGAAACAGCTCGCAATATCAATGTTGCGTTTGGAGAGGGGACTGCTAATGAACGCACCGTGCGATTTTGGTTTAAACGCTTTCGTGATGGAAACTTTGATTTGAAGAACGAACCACGAGGAAGGCCGTCCACACAGGTGAATAACAATGAATTGAAAGACATGGTGGAAGCCGATCCGAGCCAAACTACCCAGGAATTAGCTGCATGGTTTAACGTTACCTTACCAACAATATTGACTCATTTGCGTCAAATCAATAAAATAAAAAAATGTGAAAAATGGGTACCTCATGATTTGACTGATCTGCAGAAAGAAATGCGTGTTGAAACTTGTGTTGCCTTGTTGAATCGATACAGAAATGAAGGAATATTGGATCGAATTGTGACATGTGATGAAAAGTGGATTCTTTACGATAACCGTAAGCGAAAAATGCAATGGCTGACCCCAGGTGAAACGCCACAACAGTGTCCTAAAGCAAAGCTTACCAATAAAAAGGGATGGTAACTGTTTGGTGGTCTCAGCATGGTGTTATTCACTATAGCTTTCTACGATCTGGTCAAGCAACAACGGCAGATGTCTACTGTGCCGAACTCCGAACAATGATAGCAAAACTAGCAGTGAAACAGCCCCGATTCATGAATCGATCTTCACCATTATTGCTCCATGATAACGCGAGACCTCATGCAGCACGAGAAACCGTTTTAACTCTACAGGAACTGCAATCAGAAACTATCCGTCACCCTCCGTATTCGCCAGACCTTGCTCCAACAGACTACCATTTTTTTTCGTGATTTGGACAATTTTCTATGTGATAAAAAGTTTTCTTCTCAGGAGGCAGTACAAAATGCTTTCACACAGTTTGTCGAATCTAGATCACCAGAGTTCTATCGCAAAGGCATAAATGACCTTCCTACTAGATGGCAGCAATGTATAGATAATAATGGTAATTATTTTGATTAAATAAATACGTTAAATTAAAAAAAAAACGAATTTCAATTTGTCAGTACAAATCGGCAATTTCATACTTTAACCCCTAATATTATAAATGCGAAATTTATGAGTATGGATGGATGGATGTATGTATGGATGTTTGTTGCTCTTTCACGTAAAAACTACTGAATGGATTTAAATGAAACTTTACAATAATATAGCTTATACATCAGAATAACACATAGGTTATATATATACATAATCACGCTACTACTCAAGAGAGCGGAGAAGTGATCATTAATGTCAACCAATCCGACATCCACGCGGGCATAGCCGCGGGCAACAGCTAGTGCTACCTATAACTGAGCAGATTATTGCTTCTGGAGCCGAGGCCTCGGAAGCAATCGGAAATAACGTTAAAATGTTAATGATATATTTCTGAATCCCAATCCCGGTTATCCGTAGCCTGTTATCTGGTCAACACTATAATTTTGTTCATTCCACAAACGTATCCAAATTGTTTTATAATGAAATTTGCTCAGTAGATACCCATAATTTCTTAAAGGCTCATATGCATTCTAGCTAAATAAATAAAGAACAAGAAGATTTTTTTTTCTGTTGAGAGTTATTCTCAGCAGAATAAAAAAATTCACACCACTTTTTGTCACCACGTGGCGTGGTATATTTCAGGTCACATGTGTGGACTCACCTTCACAAACTAATCAAGTCCATCGACGTTTTAATTGATCATTATTCATAGTCGAATGGCAATTTTTTTTAATATATTTATCTACCAATATATTTGTACAGTTATGTGATCAGTGATCAATCACAATTATAAAACTGTTAAATATTTGCATATTTATTTTTATAAACGAGTTTTTTAGGTGTTAGACGAATAAAGGTGAAATCAAAATGACTGTCACGTATTATTTTATACTAGCTTTTGCCATTGGCTCCACCCACGTGGATGTCGGTTATCGCGACCAAACATAGCCTAGGTCCTTTCTCAAGGTCTAATCTACCCCTATACTAAATTTTATCAAAATCGGTTCAGTGGTTTAGCCGTGAAAGAGCAAACAGACACACACATACACTTTCCCACTTATAATATTAGTATGGATACTGTAATTGCCAGAGAAATGTTTCAAATGTGACTCATTATATATTAAAATTTGTTAAATAATAATTAAAAATATAATAAACAGGCAGAGAATCGTACGAAATGGCGCACATTGGGAGAGGCCTATGTCCAGCAGTGGACTGCAGTGGGCTAATTGATTGATTGATTGATTGATAATAAACTTATCAAAATTGATAAGAAAAGGTCACGTATGTGCGTGACCTTTTCTTAGGTGAATTTTCACATCTATCTACACTACTATTATAAAGAGAAAAGATTTGTAAATTTGTAATGAATAAATTAAAAAACCACTGTACCGATTTCAAAAATTATTTCACCATTGGAAAGCTACATTCACCCTGTGTAACATAGGCTATATTGGATTTCCACGGGACCGTTTTTACCACCCGTGCGAAGCCGGGGCGGGTCGCTAGTTATTTAAATCGAGGTCAATACAACATTAAAATCGAAACAGTAAACGCCTGTAGCAGAAAACTAGTGTCTCTCCGACCGCTGAATCAATAGAATAACAGTAAATGTAACTTAATTTATTTTCGCCCAAATTTTCTATAAAATGATGATGCAATTAGTGAAATAATTAGTTACGTTTCGTCACAGTTACAAAACTTACTATCTATAATAATTTGCAAATTAGTACTTTATTTTATCTCTATGATACGTCTCTATGTTTGTTTATCAGAGCGGGCGAAACGAGCCCTAATTCCACAACCTGAGCATTTTTGTAGTACACTTTACTGAAAATGGGCGTGATATTCTATAGAGTTGTGCTTTTTTACGTTGTAATTTAACTTCATACTTAGATGTGTTATCTATAAAAATAAAACCGGTTAAGTATGAGTCGGACTCGCGTGATGATTAATATGGTGGATACGGTACAATAAAAACAACTATAAAAATTTACATTAACAGTTTTGTATTCGTTGGATAACTACGCGAGCCCTCAAAAGCTCAGCTTTTTGCTAGTTTATAAATTATTTAGTGCCAAACCTGCTGATGAAAGGCTAACGGTCTGCCGCTGACGTTGGGCACACAATATCCTAATTCATCACTGTCGTCATTAGCCTATTTATGTTTAACATCTTAGATTATAATCTCAGTCTTTTTCTCTTTAGACAGGTGTCGAAATTTTCATGACAAGACTGTTTAATGCTTTGGATATGTATTAATAATGAAAAAAGTTGACTAAACATAGTTAGCGGCTGTGTGGTTCCCGGCATAGAATAGGACCACTCCATTTCTTCTCGTAGATGTCGTAAGAGGCGACTAAGGGAACAGCAAAGGATGGGCAGCGGCGTCCTTTGTGATACTATATTTATTACTGCTCTCGCCAACCCTGTTTGCCAAGCGTGGCGAGTATGGCAAATCCTACTATGGACATCCATAGGAGAGGCCTTTGATCATTAATGGACTATGTGCGGCTGATACGATGAAACATAGTTAATTAAACTGCTATTATAAAATACGTCAATTATAGAATTTTGATTATAAATGTAATATTTAAATTATTAAAGATTAATTCTGGTGGGATTTTTTGATAATAAACCTACCAGAGCGCGTCCGGACCTAATCAGCTTAATAAGCCTATTCCGATTTCAAAGTAAATGAACATAAAATTTATTAAATATAAAGCATGCATGCGAAATTGACTAACCGTAACAAATTCTTACAAACGTATAATTACTATGTAACGTAAGTACGAAATAAATCATACAATTGACTTTTAGTGAACGGTAAGTAAGAGTAGTCAAAAACGAAAGTAGAATCGATCTAGAATCGACAGTGCCGAAACATCGGACTCGAATCGTGGTCAGTCGGTCGGTAACTTTCACCAGCGACTAATTAGCGATACCGAATATCGATGTTTACAAGACCACCGCAGAGAATGTCGATATCGATATTACGCACTTTATCTATCAACTGATGACATTCCAGTTCATGTTGATGTGAGACTTAATATATAATACGGTGATAATGTGTTAATATCTCTCTTTGACTATATCATTCATTATTGACAGTAATTGAGTTTGACGTTGAAATGATATTAGTTAGGCCCTGATTTATATAACCGTGTTTATGTAGAATAAAATAATTAGTTTCATATAAAGGTGATATTATATTTATTATTAATTTTATTCAGTCAGAAATATTATGACAGTAAGTCTTTTATAATATGATAAAATGAATAAAAATATCGATATAGTGCGTCAAATATTGTTGGAACGTCCCTATCAAAAGCTCGCCGCTAACCGGCGCGTACGCATGCAAGCCCGCCTTTTTAATCAATTGGGCGGGCAGTCCAAAGTTGTATTACGATTTATAATCATTATGTCGTTATGTCCGAAACTCTCTTTTATATTTAATTCAGCTTATTATTCTATTTTAGTAAATAGTATGTAAATATATACATAATAAACATTCAAGATTAAAAAAACTTCCAGTCTGGCTCTGATTATGAAGTTACAAGATAATAAATATTGTTTATGATACACTTAAACATACAATAAAATTACACATTTTCTCAAACTTTCATCATTTTACATTTGAACACCACAAAACAAATTATTAATAAGTTATGTCCACATTAAAAATAGAACGACTTATCATGAACATAATTAACACTGTCTCCTCTTGTAAAAATTAAATATTCCACTTTTTACATAGTCACTGCGAACACAGCAGATTAATTACTTACTTAAACAATGTTCAATCGATAAATCAAAATACCTATTATAAAGTACTAAACTTTAATAGTTATAGAAACAAAAGGTAGTTTTTAACATTAATTAACAGCTCTGTTTTCTCCAATGAGAATTCCCACGCACACCGAGTTTGAACTTACTTAGCTAATTTCAAGTTTCGTGTAAGTAATGATCAAATTGAAGTTAATTATCACTATTTATAAAACTGGCGAAATTTCTAACGTTTATGGATTTATTGTTATTAACTTTCTTGATATGGTTAAAAGATGCAATATGCGTGTGTGTATATTACAAATTGAAATAAAATTAATAACAGATTCTAAGCAAAATATTTTGACACTTTTCTTATGTCTCAATTTATTTTAAGTACCTGCTAAATCAATCGGAATAGACACTGTTCATTTATTCATCTGGAAACAGTGTAAATTATAAAATAAGATGACATAAGTCGCGATAAAATTTGTAAAAAAAAATACCTCCTCACGGTTATAGGTTACAATTACTGCTATTCCAATTTATAAGTATATAAAATAAATAAAATAATTAGTATAAATGAAAACTTGTCGTAATTTAAAATATAAACAGAAACTGTCATTTTAACAATTGACATGAACAAAGGACGCCGAAATGTCAGTGAGCAAATTATAACACTTTCGCTGTCAGTGAGTTTGAACAGACGGAACCTGTTTCGTAAGAGTTCCGGCTCCGCGCGATTGTCCTTTCAGTCACTGATGTAACCATGTTAGTTAACAGAGTCATTTTGTTGAATCTGTCCTCTACTAATAATGTGAACTTCGATGTTCATACCAAGAAGCCGTTCTTTTTATAATTTTCTTAAATATTGACTTACACTATACTGTACCTATGTTGATTGCTGTTTTTTGCATCATATTTTCATGTTAGATTTTTTTGTGTTATGAAGCTATCAATTATTTCAAGTACGATTATAAGGTGAGCTCATATTAGTATATTATATTTGAGCCTAAACCGATTCAAACCTTTCATATTTTAAATCGATTTGAATATATTATGTAGCATGCAAAACGCTTTAAAATTTCATTCAAACCTTATTTACCTAGTAAAACTAAATACTTTTTATGTTTACGAAATTGGTCATATTGAATAATACTTAGTTAGTTTCGTTTTACACACAAAGTATTTTCTATAAGTATTTTTGCTTGACAATAGTGCAAGAAGATCTTAGGTTCTAATCTTGAATCTGGTAAAATGTTATTAAGGCGTTTACCTACTAGAAAACTGTCAGTAACGGTGCTTGGTTGATAACAATAGGCTCGCATTCTACTATACCGAACTGAAAATACAGTTGATGAAATTTTGGTGTAGATTCATCTCTATTTGCACCTCTAAAGACATACAGCGTGAGTTATATAATAATAAAATCTCAATCATAATAAAATCTCATACAAACTATGACCATGTTATTGTTTATCTATTATCCAGAATTAACTCAAAGTAGGTAGATGAAAGGTGGAACTAATATAACATTCAATACCTGTCAAACTTCAATGATTTTGACACACATTCACTTCATACCGACATGGTATCGCTAAAGTTTATCTATTGATACAAGATCGACATAATCTACGGCCCGTGTTCGGACGTTATTCCACTCCAATTAAGACGAGTGACAGCTAAATATATTGACATGGACATTGGTGAAAAAAAACAGAACCTTTTTTGCCGTTTCGTTAAAAAGCGCTCTAGTGTGTTGGACATCTCAATTTGATATGCATTGTGTTTTTGTACCGGTTTGTACTCGTAGGTCTATTGTCGTGAATATCAAACGCGTTTTTTCGTCTATGTACCTTACCTGTTAAAACAGCAGTTTTATTTTATTGCGAAATGTATGTTTAATTTTATCTTTGAATTGCTATTGCTTTTTTAGGCACAGTACATTCGTTCGGTAGAACTATTCCTAAGAGAAAATACCCGTGGATAATACAGAAAAATACTTATTTTTCTAAACTATTCTTCATCCGTCGTTGGGACTATCTCTCGTGGTAATAGAAAGGTCAGACGGCAGTCGCCTTCCTTGAAAGTCACAACAAAACAAATTATGGGAAGAAGGGGAGTATAATTCCAAAATTCATCTTTTGGCTCAAACAAAGTAAGAAAATTCATAAAATCTATGTGACATTGTAGGTATCTGCAAATATCACAAGAATGTAACGGAGATACGAAATAATGTTTTATATATGTAAATCAATTATTAAAAATCGGTCGTTGCCTATAAACACAATCTATTAACACAGATATTATATTAGCTCATGTGTATACAGTTGACCCGAGACAGGCTTGAACTTTCTCTATACTGGTTCCAAACGACTATCTAGCTTTGTAGCCACACACATGTCTTCATTTTACTACATTATTTTAGTTGGACAGCAAAATTATTATTTGGAAGTCCATCTAATAAATAGTTTTCAAATGTAGTTAGTTATCGTTGCCCAGCCTGGGGCTAAGCAACGCTAAATCATTTAATCACCTAAGGTGGGAAATTATGAATATGACGAATGTGATAATGACGAAGAATATGGTTGAAGTGGGTGGTTAATAAGTTCTTGATAGTTTTATGATGGAAGATATTTAAATGTAATATTGTAATTATGCAGTACTACTCTAACAGCTCATTTAAATTTGAAAAATATATGTACTTGATATTGGTTCCTATAATTAGTTTTATCCCATCTAAATTTCCAATATGTCCATGGCAGATTAATTATACCTATGTGTTCCAGATTTGTTACAGGTATAACACTTGAGAAGAGAATCACAAACTGGTAAATAAAAGCTCTTTACTTAATCATGGGTATCAAATGTTAGCCATGCCACTTCCGACGGACCTCAGTAGAAGAACAGACCCAAGAAATGACTGGTTGATATTTTACTGCTTGGAATGCTGAAAACTGGGCGAAATGGAGTGGGAGGAGGGGGGGGCCGATTCGTGGATTCCGGGCTATGAGGTAAATTCCTCGAATATACCTAATTGAACATTACTCTAAGTTGATGACCTATCTACTCTTAAGGCTTCCTCTTCGCCCAAATTCTTACTTAATGAAAGTAAATTATCACGGATTTTAATATCTACAGTATCATAATAAATGTATTAAATAATATCTAGCAAATATCTCCTCGTGAATTATATTCAAAGGCTACGTAAACGACCGTAAAACTATGAATTACATATCTTTTAATTGCCTGTTTTGTAGCCCATCGATACACATCTGTGTAAACCTGCTATACTACTTTCCATTTTACAACCAACAAATATTGTTACAGAAAGATGTTCCCAACATTAAATAGAAATTAATCTGTATAATGTTCCCACGGTTGGGCAAAAACTATGTTACGTTTGTGGTTAGCGTGTAGTCGAAGCTTTTACGTTTCTCCATAATAGGATTTAGCCTTGAATTGGAGTTTTATAAAATGTATAGTAAATTAGTTTTTTTTTTATGTTTTTGTTTGTAGATCAGTTTCTAAAATATTGTGGTATTATACTTGATTTTTGTTTGTTTCATTTTGGATGATGAGCAAATGGTCACTAAGCATGTAATATGCCGAGTCTGGGGAAGTACAGTATTTTAGTTTAGGCAGGTGCATTTCTTAAAGCTTGCATGAGAGCCGTATTCGCTATTCTCTGCCTCTGTATGTCCCATCTTTGATGATACCAGCGGTCATAAACTACGTTGACCGCATCCTATTAACGCAAGATATGCTTGTGTGAAACCATAAAACTTTGTAATAAGCTAATTAAAGAAACTACGGTGAAAGACAAACAAGCAATAAAACTTCATAGAAACTAGCCTTCCACCCGCGGCTCCTCCCGCATGGTATCTACTATTCTATCCAACCGATTGCAATCAAACAAACGTAAGATTTTAAGTCTAAAGTTTAGACTTGTTAAGGTCTTGTTTAGACTCTAAACAAGACCTTTCTATGAGAAAAAATCGCATTAAAATCCGTTCAGTATAATTTTTGCGTCCATCGCGAACGAACATTTCGAATGTACAATTATTTATTAGTAAATAATATAGAAAAATATTTATAATTACACCTATCTACAATGTATCTTCATGTTCGAGTGTCCCTTAATAACAGTGAATGGTATCCAATACCGTCCATTCGATAGAAAATCGAGAAGTTCACGGACTACTAACGAATAAGGCTCGACTAAAGGTTTCTAAGATATATTATGTGAAGATCGAATACTTAAATGTATTATTAATTCCAAGTAAGAGAAAGTTCGGGTTGAATTGAAAGATTATGGGTAGAAATACGAGAATAACCTTGAAGTTTTGTAGTTATCTATTAAATGAATGGTTTTGGTGTCAGAGGTTTGAATTCGGATTTTGACATTTGTACTTAAATAATAATTAGCTATGTGTATAGTATTAGCTTAAGGAATGTTAATTTATGCCAGTATCGGTAAAAACCAAAAATAACCAAATTTCCATAAGAGGAGAAGGAAGGCGAATTCTGCAGATTCTAGGGGGTGGGGAGGGTGGGGAGCAGCTTTGGACTTACCGTTAGATGTTCAATGATGAAGACAAAATACCTCCTATGGAACGGATTAAACACGCGGTAAATATCGATCGATATGTGTGATCCTGCCAATCGTGTTCCATCCATATCATTCAATTAGCCCACTGCAGTCCACTGCTGGACATAGGCCTCCCCCAATGTGCGCCATTTCGTACGATCCTCCGCCTTCCGCATCCAGTCCGTCCCAGCCACCTTTTTCAGGTCATCGGTCCATCTGGCTAGGGGGCGTCCTACCCTTCGTTTGCCTTCTCGCGGTCTCCGCTCTAGGACTCGTCTGCTCCAACGGCCATCGGTCCTTCGACAGACGTGGCCAGCCCATTGCCACTTCAGCTTGCTTATTCTGCGAGCTATGTCGGTAACTTTGGTTCTTTGTCGGATCCCCTCGTTTCGAATTTTATCCTTCAGAGAAACTCCAAGCATAGCTCGCTCCATAGCCCGCTGCGCGACTTTTAGTTAATGGACTAGCCCTACCGTTAGTGTCCACGTTTCGGCACCGTAAGTCATAACAGGTAGGATGCACTGGTCAAAGACCTTTGTTTTCAGGCATTGCGGTAGGGGGATGAGAAGACTCGACGTAGTTTGCGAAATGCTGCCATTCCTATATTGACTGTCTAATCGTGTTCTATAAATTCTCAAGGTAGCTACTTTCACTATATCAAATATTACGACTCTGGTAACCCTTTGTATAGAAAAAATTCATAAAATAATGTCTAAAGGAATCCTCGAATTACAATCATAGTTAATACATAGTTAATGGATAAACTGATGCATAATTCATGATTTTTATTAACACCTGTTCAGAGCTATCTTACGGATAGATATTAATCAATTTGTATCTAAACGGAGAAAGTTCTGACGAACGAAACAAAAACAGATAGGTCGGCAAACGGAGATGAGTTTCACCTATTACTGTACGATTAAACAGCTATTAAATGTTTACCGAGAATACGGCTTCCTGCTACTTAATTAGAACTTTAATATAATTATGTGGCTGTGATGTTTGTTATACCTACAAAGTTTAAAGATTTATTGTGAGATAATATGAGGCAGAGACTTTTGTCGGGACTTTTGACTTGGGTTAAAAGGTAGTTTGAAATTTCTATGAAATAATTTTTCTTAGGTGCTTTTTAGGCGTGACTTAAGCGCATTAAGCTCGCTTTTTCTGTATAATTTACGCCTTATTAACTTTATAGTATTTTAGACTCTAATCAGCGAAAGTTTTGACACTACTTGATTCTTATATTTCGGTGAGACAATACAGAGTTAAGGGCCTATTACACTACTCAATTTTTAGGAACCCTAACCCTAACTAAGGGTGGTGTAATAAGAGTTAGAAAAGTTAGGGTCCCTAACTAGGGCGACCGGTCGGGCCCGGCAGCATTGCTCCCTGACCGCCCTTACGATCGGGTAGTGTAATAATACTTAGGGTAGTTAGGGAACTCAGTCGTCGCGCGGCTAGCGTGGAGAGTGCATTATTATATGAGCTGGTGATTCTACCCACGCTAAAAAAAAACAGACACCCGCCGCCATTTTCATTAGACGCCATGTGTTCTTATAAAGAAAAAGAAGTGTTATTAAACATCATGGAGATGTACAAAGATATGCCGTACCTTTGGAAAAAAGACCACAGAGATACACATGAACAAAGACGTTAGAGGTGAGGGATTCAGAGTTTTGCTGGAAATCTACAAGAATTTTGATGCAAATGCAACAATGAAAACGATAAAGAAAAAACGGCGGCCGCTGAGCAGGAGGCGCGGGTTCGATCCCCGCTCAGTGCAAATATTTGTAGACTGTACACAGAGAGTGAGGGAGCCGGTATTCAGTGCAGTGTAATAAATTGACGTCCTTGCAAGTGGCCACGCCTTCCCTAACTACCGGGCCCTGAACACCGTGTAGTGTAATATGGCCTTTAATTGAATTGACACTAACAGAGATTGCACTGATTTTTTAAAAACAAGTGTGTAACTGTGCAAATAAAGATGTTTGTAAAGGTGCAACCGTTGCTTTTTTTTTATTGTACCAGACTTTAATAGATATAAGTAAGTTTCAACTGTTTAATACATATTTTAGAGATGAAGAGATATTAGCGTATCGAAAACGAAGAGCAGAAAAGACCTATCGCCAACTCTCGCAAAACAATGCAGTAGGTAGCAATGGAACGGAATCTCTTTGACGTTTGACATGTAAACAAGGGATGCTACACACACTGGGACAAGACCCGTCCTACATTGTTCAAGCTCCCTCATATTTATTAATATCATCGGAGGGCCCAGCTTCGCCCTGGAATAAATTCTATACAAACTTTCCATACAACGGTTCATCGCCTATTTTATCCTTTTAGAAATTCGCAAAAGCAGCAATATAGGTATACATTTCTTCAAAATCTATCTGAAAAATATGTAATAATCGTTCTACAGAATTATGTCGTTCAACGATAGCCAATAACCTGCCTAACCTGTAAATCATCCAAAACGATATCTTTTTGCAAGATTTCTATTGCAGTATCAAATTTCGATGCCGTTGTCACATCATGAATTAATGTTTTTAAACGACCGCTTAGGTTACGCTTCACGCTAGTAAAATCGTTGTTAAATTTTAAGAGATATCCATAATAGCATCCGGTTTAGCGACTTTGGCATTCAGTCAATCCAACTATCATTTTCAGGTCGATCGTCTATCTAGCTGGGTGGCTAGAACGAATATATTATCGGAGTGTTATTATAATTAAAGAAGAATAAGAATGAAAAGCTAACCTGCGACATGAACCTAATTGTTATGAATGGGTTCACGTCGTCGGTGGTCTACTGGAAGCAATTTGATCACGCAATCTCTCAATATCAAGTCCAACGTAAAAATCCACAGCGTATAATCAGTTCTCATTATTGTCTTAATAAAATTAAAGGGCGATTCTTAACCTGGTTCCGTTCACTCGACGACTAGTTTATTTTTCACGCACGCTTTCAGTGGCTGACATTTTGAAAACAACTTTCTCGTGCTAAAATATAAGGTAATATTATTTAATAGCCTATTGTTCTGACATGTCAATACTAATGACTACATATGAGATGCGCGCGATTCTTCATTGTGTACTTACTTATGCGATTGCTCGTATAATGGATGATAAACTTCATTTGAGTTCTGATGTCCGTACGCCTCTGATTGTATTAAAATTTATTAAAACTTCGAGACAAATTATGCTGCTGTTCTTGAGCTTGCTATTCAATTGGTAGCCAAAGGAAACGTCGGTAAGTAATTATATAAGGTAAATCAGTGACCAAAGACTTGAGTAGCGTGGCAGTCGAGCTTTCGAGTGCTACGTGGTTAGTCGGGGGTACGAGTGCCGCATATTGCTGAAAATGCTGATATTTGTCTCTAAGAATGTATTTTTACAGAAAAACAAAGTGTAACTACCGGTATGTTTATTCGCATTTTAGATACTATATGTATATCAAATATTAAGTGCTTCAAAATCGACTTCTAGAAAGAATAGTTCGAGAAACCTAAAATAGTGTGTCTGTATTGTTTCTCCTTGCTCAATACTAAATTTGATTACCAACTACTTACATTGAGTTTTCAAAACAAATTGGTTATTTTTTCTATCATGCATAATTGGACTAAAGAGATTCGTCACGAGTACTTAAGGAAATCGATTGCAGTGCTCATTGAACTAGTGCGTCAAAACGATTGCGCTCAAAATTGGCCGTGTCATTGCAATTGTAAGGTTCACGTTTGATTACCTGCATTATGTAGTCTGACATCTATTTTTTGCAATGGCTGATTGAATTGGTTGGATCTTCTATTGCTAATACATACAAACATGCATAAAACATAGCAAAAATTTTGAAAAAATATCTTGTCATTATGGTAAATGCATGTAATATAAACTAAGTCTATTACGGCTACTGAGAATTTCTTTAAAGAGAATTTATTATAAGTTTTCTCCACTTAATAGAACTCCTTAGAATTTAACTTAATGGGTTAACAAAGCGTATTTTTTTTTCGAAATCATTACAAACAAAGCTATACAAGAAAAAGAAGCCAACTCAGTTTGTAACATAAACATAATTTCCTTAAAAATAGCCCTCATTATTTTATTTCAAGGGTAAAATGAGGTAATATCAAAGAGCCGGCAGTGCGCGCACATTTTACTTTGGGTTTAATATAATAATTTAACTTAATTTTAACCTTATATGAGAAGTCGGATAAAAAAACTCGTAATTGAAACAAGTTAGGAAAGGGAAGGGTCCTTATCGGTCCTTAAACCGAAACAGGCAATTATTTGGTTTCAGGACTTTTACACGTGTTTTGAATTGTTTTGAATTCGAGGGTTGAACTTTAGGGTCTCAGGTTTGTGTTGATTCCCTTTCTCCTCCTGATGTCTTGGCTTTTACCGGAGCTTCTTCGTCATTTAGTAGGTGTACGGGCTTGCATATTAAGTTGTTTTGATTTCGAAGATATTTAACTGATACGCATACACTGTAGACTATAATTCTGCATATCTCGTAGATCGTAGCAAATATGTACAATATCCGGCTACTCCAATATCCTAGACTATTCCATCAATTTTCGTTACTTTCTTCATAGACTCAGACATGAATTATAACTATAAAAAAGACATAAGGCGTAAGGTATAATCAAAGTAAAATTAAAACCAGACCATATCTGTACCACGTCTGTTCTACATCCGTTCATCGCCTTATGCCTTTTCTAAATTAATTCACACCTTACTGAAATTTGCAATGAACAGTCTCTCTCTCTAACTGTACAAAGGCTATCTTAGTTGTTACAAAGCCTTACGGGATACGAGATACATTATATCCCGGGACACGTATCTGGACCTAAATCGTGAGTGTGCGGTCTTTGTTTTCAGAAGATTACTAATATTTCCTCTAACCCCTCCAATTAACATAAATTACTTGTGCTAGGAGTGGGTTCACGTCGGTAGTGTAATGGCCAGGATTCGAACCCGGGACCTCCCGATCGTAAGGCTGATCCTTAACCACTAAGCCATGATAATTTTTTACACAGATTTGCATTCAAATTATTAAGCTCTCCAACTATAACAAAGGCTATCCTAGTCGTCTAAAAGGCTTACGTGATACGAGAGACATTATATCTCGGGAAACGTATCTGGGCCTGAATCGCGAGACATAAAATGCCCTGGCGCGCGCGGATTGTTTTGTTATAATCTAGCTCATACATTGCAGTTAGTAGCACCCCGTGCAATCCTCAAAATACATTCAAGAAACTTGTAACACGCGTATAGAGCACATTTTAGGTCCAACATATATACCCCGAACAATACAAACACCTACATACAGCCTGAGACAAACGGAAGCGTTTAGCCAAACGGTTAGTGATTCATTGTCAAGGTCGCGTGCAGATCGCGATCACTAAGCGTCTGCCCGTAGCAGTTTACGCAATGCGCACGCGCCGGAACGGAACGCCGGTATACCGTTTAATTGACTAGTATGATACTATGTACTTTAGAGATTAACATATTTAAGAGTGATCTACTGAAGTGATAATCTCGCTACACTAGATCACTCTTAAATTTGTGTGTAGTAATGTATTTTTTTATATTACTGAATGCATGCGGCGGCATCTGTGGCGTAACGGTTAAGCGTTCAATTGCTAATTTAGAGGTTGCATGTTGTATTACTACTTAGAAATTTTATTGAATGCATGAGTATGTAGGTAGTCGGCCTCCTTGGCGTGGCGGTAGTGAACGCGGCCGCTACGCAGGAGGCGCGGGTTCGATCCCCGCTCAGTGCAAATATTTGTATGCATGAATATGTATATTTGCATTGGTCTGGGTGTTTTTATGTATAATATGTATGTATTTACAACAATAACGTATCTAAGTATGTTTATCCGCATTCTAGATTCCAAACCACAAGCTAGTTAAGCTATGCTTACCATGGGTCTAGATAGCGTTGTGTGAAATGTTGTGGGATATTTATTTTATTTTTTATTTATTTATTTATATTTGCATAGGCCCAGGTGTCTTCTTCTTCATCCTAGCGTATATCCAGTTGCATCCGAAGCTTTCAACGTTAGTCTGGGGTTCGGTTTACCAGTCGTAACTGCGGAATTTGCTGAACTTTGATATTTTCCATGAAGTGACTTCGATCTGACCTCCAGAACTCAAAGGCGATATTGAAGCATTGTAGTTAGACCAGTTGTTGGACTTTTAGGGCTCTAACTACACGTAATCACTGCCATAGATGTTCGTATGGCAACCGGGAAAGACCGTTTAACGTGCTCTCTTAGGCACGACCAGACCAATGCAAATTCCCATATTCATGCAACCAAATATTTGTATTGAGCGGGAATCAAAGCCGCGCCTTCTACGTAGCGGCCGCGTCCAAAACAACTACGTCATAGAAGTCGAGGAGTGTATGAGAATGTGTGAAAAAAAAAAGTTATATGTCCTATTTTAAGTCCTCATGGTGTAGGTAGAGTATAAGAATGAATAATTATAATAAATTAATACATAACATCTTTATCGCGACTAAATAACAAAAAATATGTGTTGAGAACAAAAAAAACTGTACCACTTCCTTCCTATAACTAGCCGTTATTAAAAAGTAAAAAATAAAAATCTGAATTTTAATAATAATATAATCGTTAATAATAATATAAAAATAATAATTAAAATATTATGATTATTACACCGCGCCGTCACCTACATAAAATATAATTAGAAGTTTATACATAAACACACTTTTTATCTACTAAGTAATGTTAGGTACAGTCGTTGACAGAAAAGCCAGGGCGGGCGGCACCTCTCTGACTGGCCCACATCGCCGATCCGCTCTGAATACCCCACAGTTCCGTTCCGGACTTCTACCGTGTGTACAGATAAGTACATAAGCAATAATACTTAATTAGAAGCATGCTTAGTAATTGTAATACTGATTATAACTGGTTACAATAAAGTGAGTCTTTAAAATATTCATACACGTACAGTCAGCGCCAGAACAATCTTGCAAAGCCTCAGAATGATTTTGATACCAAGCTGCTAAGAGCAAATCAAACTGTTTTATTGAAACAAACCATATTACTGTCCGGACTAAAGGTGTTTACCAAATAGCAGAACGATCAGGAAGGGGGACAAACCGAGGCATTAAGATCATTTTGATAACTTTGCTAGTCAAGATCGATCCGATGCTGATTGTACTACAAACGTTCTAATAAGTTATGTATGACTGTACATGAGTGTACATAATAGGCGTCAATTGTGTCGTAATTATGATTAAATGGTTAGCAATAAGCTCACAATACATCATGAATATTTATTGGGTATCGACTGCGATAGTAGAAATAAAAACTGTATCACACTTGTGAAAAAAAATGCAGACTGTATTGATTATGTTAATACTTAATACCATAATTAATGCCATAAATTATAATAATTATACATACCGTAGTTCCTTGAGCACAAACAACGAAACAGGTCAAAAGTCAGGCAATGGTCCAATCACAACACAGTTCGCACATAAAAATAAAACGTTCCACAGATTTGAATTTAAAAAAAAAAGTATGACGACCACGTGCGCGGGCAACGCGTGTTTCGAACGAGCGCGGCTGCGCTCGCGTCTCTCAGAGTGACAAGTGAATACTACGCAGGTGCAAAGCCAACCTCCCTCTAACAAGGTCGCGCCCCCCTCTCTTCACACCCATTTCACCCGGAGAAAGTCTACCTACATACATACCAAATTTTCGAACCGATTGAGCTGACTGAATTAACTTTGTACTTACTGATGATGAATGAAACATGTGTAAGGTCAACGTGTGGGATCGTTCTTTCTCGATACGTCCGATGATCCTATCGGCGTATTCCAGTGTAGCAATACCCATCATGTAATAAATATCAACATTATAAGACTATTCTAATCGTATGTCATATCTATAGAGGTTGCCAGTTGGTTCAGGCCAGGTTCTCTTAGCAACTAATGTAAGTATAGGTATTTCACAGAGGAGGTTAGGTATGGTACACAGTTTTTCTTGTAGAAGTTTTTTGTATTGAATTTTTTATTGGTTCCTGATTTTCGATAGAATAGACTTGTTTCGAATACCTATGTCGACAATTTAAATAGTACCTATCTTGTTTTTACGAAGTGTAGCTTGTGTAAAGTTACCCCAATAGATGGCATACTCAGCATACTTTAGATACTATACGTATTAAAGGGTTCTCAATTGTTACATTTTCATTTAAATGTGATGAAAAACTAAAATTTATTAGCAAAAAAAACATACGTGTAGCCTAAAATACTCTATTGCCAGTGAAATGTGGCTGAACCAGCCCTTTTTGATGTAGGATCTAGCAGGAAAATGTATTTCAGTGGGTGTGTGGAGCCATACTACGCCTAAAGTTAAATGAAGTTTTGAATCATATCAAGGACCCACCTTATCTTCATCTATTAACCAAGCAGTACCCAGGCGAGCAGGTCATGCTTTGAGCAGGTCATGCTCGCGAAGGAGACAGCGGGACGGGCGCGGCGCGATGAGCGAGAAAGACTCGCGGACATCGCTGCACGCGCCCGAAGGCAGCTCGGGCGTCGGAGGGCGCTAACCGACCTCCGCCCCCCATGAGCGCGGGCCTGAGGGTGACGGGTGGAGCCGCCCGTCACCCTAGCAGAAGCAGGCCACGGCGGCGGCGCGCATCGTAGGACGATGCGCGCCTCCCCACACCGGGGTTGAGTCGGGGACGGCGTGGTCCCCACCTCCCGAGGAGGGCCAAACCGAAAGGGATGGCCCTGGGTCAGCCGGGGTGCGAGGGATATGTCGCAAGACAACCTCACCTTCGGCCTAGCACCACGACCCACAGACGGCGTGCGGTTTAGTCGGTTCGAGTCCGACATAACCTACCCCTCCGGCTCCGGAGGGGCGGGTATCCGTGGGGATTTCCCGCACGTAAAAAAAAAAAAAAAAAAAAAAAGCAGTACCCAGGCACATACAGTACAATCGTCCCACTTACTACCGCTACGCTATAGAGACAGTTGAATTTAAGATAAGGCAAAAATATGATAAGATAAATTTCTTTGTCGAAACATGTGTACAGAAGGTGTTTAAAACTTTGCAAGATTATAAAAGATTATATATCTTTTTAATTTAACAAAAAATAAATAGGTACGTTATTTAAGTTACTGAAATTAAACCAACCGCTTAAACCAAAATGGTTTCTATGTGAGTGAGAGTTAGAATTTTTTTTCATACCACTTATTGTATACACGAACATATAAATAAATAAATATTATGAATATGTATATTGCAAACGTTTTAAAAACATTAAACTTGACTAGTGATTCCAATTTCAAGTCTGCCTTACAAACAAAATTTTAAGTCATTGAATACGTAATGTAATATGTTAGCTCTGATATTGCAGCTTTCGTTAGCTATGATAACCGCTTATTCAAGCACAATGCTTGTAATTAAATTAGAGGTGAAAGAAAATCTTTTTATTCGATAGAAAACCGATTCTTAGATTCAATTACGATAACGAGCAAGTCAATGCTCTTTTCTTGTTTATTATTTTATGCCTCGGCATGCGTTGCTATGTATCTTTATTTTCACTTTTTTATGTTAAGTTCTTCACACATATAGAAGTTTCAATGCAATCGTATGAATTACATAAAAATGCATAATAAAATACACTCTGTTTACAGGATTCAAATATTAGACTACTTAAAGGAGTTGATTTAGACAATGGCACTATATTCAAAAATATGGAAAAATGGTACTATCCCAGTGTTACTGAATGTCAACTTATGAAAATTTATAAAATAACGAAGTTTAGCCCAATTCGAAGTTAGACTGGTATAGTGAACTGCAATTAACGCTAGAATGAAGAATGAAGAAGAAAATTTATAAGTACAAATGTAAAAATATATTTTGTCATTTTATAACTTTCTGCGTTCATCTCAACTTTTTAAATGTTCGTCTCTTTTAGGTCAAGTGGATAGACTGTTGCAAGACACTCTATGCAAAATTCTAAACATTAATTTGAGCGACCGAGTGTGGCTTCAGGCGTCCCTCCCAGTTCGCATCGCCCGCCTCCCATCGCCAAAATTGCAGATGTAAGTATGTCGGCGTTTCTATCTTCGGTCTATGGCACTGAAGAATTAGTCAGGAAAATTCTGTCTTCTTCACTGATTAATTCAGATGTGCCAGGTAAGGCCGAAGCTTTAAATGCTTGGAAAATGACCTGCCCAAATTCCGTCATGCCCGCCAACCCATCTTCTCAAAGGCAATGGGATGAGCCGCTCAATATTGGTGTTAAAAAACATTTAATCAGTAGAGCTACCACTGATGCTGAGCGTGCTCGCCTTTTGGCTGTGGAGGAATGGTAATCTGGTGTTTGGCTCCAGGCACTTCCTTCACCCAACACGACCTTCCGCATCGCGACTTGCCTACGTTTGGGGGCACCGTGTGTCTCTCCGCATCGATGTCTATGTGGAGAAGCAGTCGATTGCCTTGGGCACCACGGATTATCTTGTAGCAGGAGCGCAGGTCGCATGTCCCGACATGCCAACATTAACGATGTTATCCGTCGGGCTCTTGTCACCGCCGGCGTGCCAGCTATTCTTGAACCTGTTGGCTTGGCGCGCGTCGATGGTGGGAGACCGGACGGTATGTCGTTGTTACCTTGGAAGATGGGTAGGCCTTTGGTGTGGGACGCAACTTGCGTCGACACCCTGGCGCAATGGACTGCGCATGTGCTGCTGCTGCTGCATCAGTGGAGACTCTCAAATGGCGCAAATATACCAATTTAACTGGTAATTATATTTTTAAGCCGTTTGGAGTCGAAACGTTGGGTCCGTGGGGACCAAGCGCGCGCGCGCTATTCAAAGAAATAGCGAAGCGCCTAATCGACTCTTCCCGTGACCATAGGGCTGGCCTTTACCTCGCTCAAAGAATTAGTATCGCTATTCAGCGTGGTAATGCCGCCAGCCTTTTGGGCATGGTACCAGTAGAGGTCGATGGGGAGAAATTTTTCGATGCCTAAAGTTGCAGTCTCTCCCCCTCTTTTATGTTATTTTTGTATGTATTATATAGCATAATTTTTATTATTTAGTATTAGTCTGTAATATAATTGTAAACTCTTATTTTAAATGAATAAAAATCCTATTTTTAATGAGGTCAATAAAATATTTACAGTTAACTTCAATTGCACTATCAATTAAATTGGCCTACTTGCCCAAAATTAAGTAACTATAAGGCCTCCCCAAAGATAGGAAGATAAGCGAGGTCGCTTCCGTTCCCAGAATGTACCAGGTGAAGGTTTTGTAGGTCAAAACCCTTTTATATATTTTATCAGGTACGTCAACTACTTAGTTTGTCATGTCAATTATTAAAAAAACACATGTCTTGGCGTTCATTTCTTTTCTAATAAGTACCTACAATCAATCAATCACGTCATTTCTGCCGATCCTCGCCTTCCGAATCCAGTCTGTCTTAGCCACCTTTTTCCATGTGGCCAAGGGATGCCCTACACTCTGTTTGCCTTCTCGCGGTCTCCACTCTAGGTCTTGTTTGCTCCAACTTATAAATACCTTATTATAAACCTAATTTAGTACTGAGTATTTTATTAACTGTATTCAAATAAATACATGTTAATTGTTTAACCTAGAATTATGACATAATGAGTTCAATGATGTAACAAAAAACTCTTTGAAAGACACATTGACCCCGATCTTTGACAGCAAATATTATAAACAAAGTCATTGAGACGTGGTTTCGAAGACACACGAACAATAGCGAATGTATTATAATGACCCTATAATTACTATTGTAAAGTGCTGCCAACAAAAAAAATGTTTTATCGGCTGCTCAAAGACTTGTCAGTATCAGATATCTGACAAATAAATTAAGATGTATTGATAAAGTTGATGTGTATTCATACATCTCATACAGTGCTACTTTATCAGAATTGTGATCAGGTTCTTATAAAATGATTGATGAACAATTTTTAAAACCTTTCTTTAAAGAAAATTAGTTTTGATCTATATTATATTGTTACAATTGTAGGGACTCTTACTGGGTATTATATAAAAAAATTGCAGAGCAGGCAAATGTTGTTTTGCCGTTTATAAAAACAGGGAATAGTAGTAGAAGAGTTAAAATTTAGGGCTGCTAAATCATAATAGAAATTATATTTTTTGGTGGGAACAGTCCGCATCAAGTCGATTTTGATGAACAAAGTGCTCAAGATTATCTTAATTCCTTGGTTTTTCCCCTTCCTGTAGACTAATTGTTCTGATATTGGGCACACTACTTTAGTCTGGATAATAAAACAATTTAAACTAAAAAAAAATTGTATTCGCTCTTAATTTCTTGGTTTTAAGATCATTTTGAGACTCTGTAGTCAAGATATTTTTGACACTGACTGTACTCTTTAAACTTAGGGGTTCAAAAAATGATTACCTTCAAATAACAAATATATGATATCAAATATGCACAAAACTTTCGTTTAATTCAAAAACCACGGTTTATATGTTCTTAATTTGTATAGTCAGAATATTTTCACAACGTGCAAAGAATTAAGTCAATTTAACTTATTGAGTTGTAGAAAGACTACACCTTTCTTACCTGTATTATATGAGTATTAAATAACGGGTAGCATAAGCCCACTTGATGGTAAGTGGCAGTAATCATGAACGCTTGTGAGTTCTAAGAGCTCAAAGTTGAAGGGTATAAGTAGCTTTTGGGTCAAAGCGCAAAACATGAAACATGTTATACATATTTTTTGTTATTTAATTTAACTGCACTTATAATCTGCAACATTTCCAACTGCCTTATTATTTGGACTCTTTTTAATAGTTATTATTTCTATCTACTTACCCCAAAATTTATCCATTCTAACGTTAGAGAAATACCTACGGCAAATTACTGAATATATTAAACATCCTAATAATTAATAATAACTGTATAACATCCTAAGTGTGTGCATTTGTTATATTATTAATTTCAATCATCAAAAGAGCTAAGACTGGAATGTAACTTCAAGGGACCTCTCACAAACTATTATGCAAACTGGTACTGCCTCAGTCAATTGAGACCTACCACCAATTAGACACACTTACATTATGTATTTATAAAAAGCCTATAACATAACATAACATGATAATGCAAATGGAGTATCATATTTAATATTTCAAAAGAAACACCCGTGAATACTGAAACTGAATAAATCTACTGAATAACTTATTATTCCTACTTTTAATATTTCTTAAAAGCTCTCCAGTCACTTTTCCAATGTAAAGTCGGGAATATTTTTGAAGTGAAAACTTCTTTAGTGGCGTTGGATGGGTAAAAAGTGTTAAACCGGCGTCAGGATCACGTGTTAAACTCGCGTCAGGATCACGTGACCTACTCGCGTCAGGATCACGTGACCATTGACCCGTAACCGACGACTTTGTAGGACGACAGGACGTCATACAACATTCCTAGCTACAGAGTGTTTATTTTGCTAGGTAGGCTAAGAAGCTTCCTAGCTTAGCAGTAAGCGCTTCGACTGTAAGTCCTTATGGTTTCAGATAGTACCGGGTTCGAACCTGGGCTTCTGACACTTCTTGTGATTATTTTTTCTTTTTGTAATTTATTACTTTTTGTGATTATTTTTTCTTTTTGTAATTTATTAATTTCTTCTGACTGAAAATTAGCAGAAAATTTGTGATAGGTTCTATGATTGGCGCTATATTATAGGTATGGTATGTTATTGTATGGTATGGTATGTTTTTTTTATCTTTTTCTCTGTATATAACGAAGAAAGAAAGAAAGAAAAAGTTTTCACTTCTGCCGGCACTCCCGGAGTGCAACCCGTCTTTTTTTTATAGGACACGTCAATTTGAATTCAACTTGTCTGATGGTAAGCTGAAGGCCAAGTCTCAGTAAAGAGGTCAACATTACATAGACGTACCATGTTAACAATGGTGGCACTAAGCTTGACGGCCTCATCAAAAGAGGATAGTCGTCGCAGCACCGGGTGACACCCATCGGTCCTACTATGCGCTGCTACCACAATCCCCCCTGCCCGGCTATGCACTTGATGACCCCTAAATGCACCAAGATTGGATTACTATGGAGGGTTTTTCGCAATCGTGCACAGTACTCAGCCAGTCGAAATTTGTGACAAATTTGTGCCTTTTTTTTTTTTTTTTTTTGTTACGTGCTGGAAATCCCCACGGATACCCACCCCTCCGGAGCCGGAGGGGGAGGTTATGTCGGACTCGAACCGACTAAACCGCACGCCGTCTCTGGGTCGTAGTGCTAGGCCGAAGGTGAGGTTGTCATGCGACATATCCCTCGCACCCCGGCTGACCCAGGGCCATCCCTCTCGGTCTGGCCCTCCTCGGGAAGGGGGGGACCACGCGGTCCCCGACTCAACCCCGGTGTGGGGAGGCGCGCATCGTCCTACGATGCGCGCCGCCGCCGTGGCCTGCTTCTGCTAGGGTGACGGGCGGCTCCACCCACCACCCTCAGGCCCGCGCTCATGGGGGGCGGAGGTCAGTCTGCGCCCTCCGACGCCCGAGCCGCCTTCGGGCGCGTGCAGCGATGTCAGCGAGCCTTTCTCGCTCATCGCGCCGCGCCCGCTCTGCTGTCTCCTTCGCGAGCATGACCTGCTCGCAGAAGGAGGCGCTGGCCGCCCACGCATCCGCGCAGCGGACCATCGCCGCGAGCAGGGTGCAGAGCGTGAGCACTCTCACCCCCAGGGCCGCCACAAGCTCCCGCCTCGGCGTCTCAAACGCCGGGCACTCGGTGAGCGTGTGCAGCCCCGAGTCCACGCTCGCGTCGCAGTGATGGCACTCGGGCGTTGGCTCTATACCCATCAGATGCAGATACCGCCCGAAGCTACCGTGCCCGGTGATAATCTGCGTCTGACGGTACGAGAGGCTACCGTGTTGCCTCTCTAGCCACTCCCCCATGATGGGCCTTACCGCCGCAATGACGGCGTGCCCTGCGCGTGGTTGCCCAAGTCGTCGCTCCCACTCGGCCACCATGACCTGGTGGAGCCGAGATTTCTCGGCCCGAATATCCTCGGGCTCGGGATCGAATCCCCGCTCCTGCGCCTCCTTTCGGAACTGATATAGTGCCGAAAGGGCCCTCGCTTCCAGGATCCACGGTGGCGATCCGGCCAGGAGACTCGCCGCTTCGAAGGATATCGTGCGGTATCCCCTGATGGCCCTGGAGGCCATCGTGCTCTGCGCCGTACGGAGCAGAGGCAGGAATCTGGCCTCCAGGGTGACAAATTTGTGCCATGTAATTTCTATTTCTATTAATACTCCTAATTTGTATTAAATTTGTATATTTTAATTACTAGGTTAAACAGAGGTTATCATGTTTCCACTTGTTATAATCACGACCTTTCATTTTCTTCCCTTTCCTCTCACTTTCATAATAAAATTGTTTACTTACATACTCGTCGGCCGCGAGTACTCTTGTTGGCCTTTCTTTAAAATACTCTCGATTTGATTGACATAAGCCCACCTAGGTCGACCTTTGCCAGGTTATACATCTGTTCACCGTCATAAATCTGTTTCGTCAATTTTAATTTTTTCATCCGCTCAATATGTTCGAACTCATACTGAAATAATATTTTGAAATATAACTTTAAACGGATTCAATCGCGATTTCTTTGGTCTCCTCGCAACCATGGCGGCAGAAAAGTTGCCGAAATGTAGGGTTAAGTTTAAATAATGAAATAATATCAAATGAAGCGCAATAGAATCCGTTAAACTTGGTTTTATTTTAATGAGTATGTTCCGAGAGTATCATTTGATGAACACGAATTGAGCATTCCATAAAACACCATTAATATTGTAATAAGATTCACCGTTATCCATAAATCACAAAATAATGTTAATTTAAGACATATAAGCTATTAATACACCCATAGTTATTTTGGTAACAATATCACATCATCCGGTAGGAGATGCTATGCAAGAATGTGACACCCGAATCGGACATTTAACCATTAGTTCTTAATTTTGAAGAATTTTATTGATAGATGTAATATGTTTTTCTATTCTGAAGTTATAAGTATTAAAATGACAATGTTATGATTCGAATTAATAGTAACTGTTTTGCATAGTACCAATCGGCCTAAAGTAGTACACACACACAGAGATTTCTCCCTATGTTGCATTTAAACCAATTTGTAAGAACATGAAGAGAAGTAAAGCATGTTTATAGCTACCTCAATAATGTTATAGGTTGTAGAATGGAGTTTCTTGGTATTAGGTTAGTAGTTACAACGAGTTCTGGTCAAGCATATATTTGACCTGTGCTTTACCCTTCCTTTTAAACTAACTAAACTAAATCTAAACTAAAGTAAGGCAATCAAAGGTATGTAAGTACCTATACCATGATCGCGTTAATTCCCGTTCTCTTTATATTATACTTTCTATATCTATATGAAAATAGTTGTATAATGTAGAGATAACACGAAAGATTAAAGCATGGTAACAACTACAGCGAAACACACTGCGCGCTACTCTCTCCGACATCTCTAGGCATAATAAAGCTAAAACCAAGCAATTTATCTCCCTTCTTTATGCTAGCGTTAATCCCAGTCGCAGCCAAAGCTTTCAACTTGGAGACAGTGGTCCGCTTTACCAGTCCAACTGCGGATTTTGCTGAACTTCGAAATTTGCCGTGAAACAACTGCCATCTGACCTTCACAACCTAAAGGCAATATCGAAGCATTGCAGTTAGATAAGTTGTTGAATTTTTGAGGACAGGCAACCGGGACCAATTGCTTTATATGCTGTTGGTACGGTACGAAGGTACGGAGGCTGTTGTCTGAAAATCTAGCAAGTTAGTCCATTGAAATGTTGCGTGCATTTGTCAGAGGATCAATTTTTTTTTTAGATATTAAGGGGATCAGTTTTAAGTTTTATACAAGTTTGTGGAGTTGCAGAAAATTGTTAACATTTTGTGTTGTTTTGTCAAGAAACACCGGACTATTTTTATAAGATAAAACTATTTTTTATAAGTTTAAATTTCATGGATTTCCCTTCTTTTTCGGATTTCAGTCACCGGGTGTGGAAATGATTTTTTATAAATCTTTAAAGGCAGTTTTATTTCTTCATAAAAATAAGTTAGAACATAATAAGTATTTAGGGTACTTTCCCTCCAGGTACGGTCAAAAAGTTCTACCCTGTATTGACTTTTTGTTTTTAGTTCTACAACTGAAGTTACTGGATAAAAGTTGTAGATAAGCTTATTTTAACTGTGTAACCAAATATGTTAACTGTGCGATAGACCCGAAAAATAATTGAACCTCTTTTTCCAGGATGGCCTCCGTTGCACAAGGGTTGCGTCCCCAAAACCTTGTATTTAACTTTAAACTGACCCGGCCTTGATATCTAAAACAGAAAATTGCATCCTCTGACAAATGCATCCCTTTTTTTACGTGCAGGAATTCCCCACGGATACCCACCCCTCCGGAGCCGGAGGTTATGTCGGACTCAAACCGACTAAACCGCACGCCGTCTCTGGGTCGTAGTGCTAGGCCGAAGGTGAGGTTGTCATGCGACGTATCCCTCGCACCCAGGCTGAACCAGGGCCATCCCTCTCGGTCTGGCAATCCTCGGGACAAATGCATCCCCAATGTAACTTTTTAATGGACTATGTAAGTAATATGTAATTGTATTGAGATGTTTATTTTTAAATAAAGACCTATACTTAAACCTATTACAAATGTTCTTGAATCGGCTAGCAAATGTATGTTTTGTATTATTGAGTAAGTTTGTTAACGGATTGTACTGTGATTTAAATTTTAGGTTACCAAGGCATTAAGATCATTTTGAGTACTTTGTTAGTCAAGATCAATCTGATGCTGACTGTACCTCTACCTCATTTTTCCCCCAATTGTATTTTCGGCAATACAATTGAAGACATACAACATTTGCTGATGGAATGTGTCCGGAATAAAGATGAACGCGATTTGCTGCTGAGAGAACTTAATCTAAACAAACTGGATATAGGTCTTTTTCAAACGATTTTAGCAAGATCGAAATCGGAGGAGGCTATGAAGCTATGTCGTTTGGCTTTCGTGGTTCGGCAGTGAATTGATTCAGTTCATATATGTTATAAATTTTTTCAATTCTTTTACTCTATGTAATGTATAAAAGTACGATGGGGTTGGCATATTCTTCAAGGATAAAAAGCCCAAAATAAAAAAAGATTTAAAATAAAAACCTAGTTTTTCGGTTGCTTTTCAGTAGCTTCAATCACGGTGGGACTAAGATGAGCTCATAGTTGAGGTAACTTGTAACATTGAGGTTACTGAATTACAATCTGTATCTAAGAAGACACAAGAGTTACAAGTGCATAACTTGAAACATTGTAGAATATTGCATGCATGGATTGTTAACTTGTAAAGCCACTTTGTGTGCGTAGAGCGGTTGCGTGCTATTGACAGATCACATAATAGCGTTTATGTCTTATGGACAGGACGTTACAATAATGTATATCGGAAGAAAGTAAAAGAAAAAAACCCGGTCTAATCATAATATATCATCTCGAGTCTTCAGATGCCGGTGGTGTAAGGTTGCACCATAAAGCACTTCCTTCACACCCCAGATGACCCAGGGAGATCTGCAAGATTCCAATAATTATTTAAGCGAAGCCTACGAAATCTGCTAACGTACGAATTTTTACGAACTAACAGACAAAAATGTGTAAAGGTAACTAGTCTATTTGGATACCAAATAAATACATATAAATCCCCGTACCGCTCAAATAACTGTGGTGTACCCCAAGGCAGCATATTGGGACCCTTGTTAATTCTACTCTACATAAATGATTTACCTAGTATCACTTCATACAACTGTATATTATATGCAAACGACACCACCATCAGTATTCGATCTACAAATAAGAACCAACGACGACGACTACCAACGAGCAATCAATGAGTCATTAATGGTGCAATATGCAATGTTGCAATATGGTTGATAAGTAACAATCTACACATTAATGCACAAAAAACCAAAATAGTACCTTTTCAAACTTACCATGGTAAACGTTCGCAACTTCAAATAAAGTATGAGAATGAACCTATTGAAGAAGTTGATAATGTTAAATTTTTAGATTTAACAATTATAAAAACTGTAATTGGAGCCTTCCAACACCCGGCTTCCATTTGAAAATTTTCACCCTTCGCCACTGATTTATGGCTCTACTTAAGGCTGATAGAAACCACTAAGTTGTTATGAAAGCCATTGTTCCGCACAACGACGTTCATATCAACGCTACATATTATAATGATTAATAGGTACGTGCTGTAAAGTAACATTATTAAGTTGTATTTTATTAATTTTCACTATACTGTCATTTTTAAAGAAAGCCCCTAGGCATTACTACACATCGACGCATTATGCATTAAAATGAATAGATTTATTATAGAATTGACACGTGTAGCTCACTATCTACATATCATGGGTTATGCCTTAATAATATGGGATAATTCTGTAAACGTTATTTTGGCATTCCGGGCCCAAAAAAAATGTATACGGGCAATCTGTAAAGCACAGCCAATACAAAGATGTGTCCCGCTGTTTAAGCGAACCAAAATATTACCACTACCCGCGTTATACATATTTGAGATGCGTGTATTTGTCCACGGTCACATTGGTTTGTTTTATCTCCATGATGACATGGTGACCAGACCAAGTAGAAGGAAAAGTCACAAGTTACATATGCCTAAGGAACATCTTCAAATATTTTCTAATAATGTATATACTGTATGGTAATTCCAATTAATAATACTCTAAAGCTTGAGACATTTAAATGTAAATTATTCCAATTCCTTCTGACTAAAAGTACTATTTCACGAGGGACTTCATAAGCGAACGTTTTGAGTCCAACATTGACTTATTCTGTGAACCTTGACTTGTATAACCTGTAATTTGACATCTTTAAATTATATAACTTCTATTATGAACACATTATTTGAACAAGGAATAATTATTAATTGTACGCTGACATGATTTAAATTTATATTAATACCTTTCAATATTTGTACGCTGGAGACAGTAAAATGTTATGGACATTGATTGTAACAACTTTGTACAATATTCTAACAAATAAATGATTTTTATCTTATCTTACGATTGAAATAGCGTCCAATACTAAGCAACAGCTATGAAATTCTATGGTTATTTTTTCAAACACACTGTGTCAAGGCGGTTATATACCCATGCTAAGATCGAACGTGTTCTCTTGGTTCTAGTTGCCCAAAAGAACAGAAAAAAGATTCATGATAACTTTCGAGAAAATCTCGTTCAAAGATTTTTATCCTCGTTATATTGTGTTGCTTTAATTAAAGTTGAATTCAAAATAATAAAAATATGACTAAGTCTTACAAGCACTTTTACATTGTAAGCACGATCCACAATGCTTAGAGCAGCTTATAACAAAACAAACAAGAAATTTCTGTGTCACGGAATTTAAAAAAAATACCCATTTGACAGCAAGGAGCTATGCCCCATACCCCTTATTCATTTTATTGGACACAGAAAACTTGGTTAACTAAATTTAGCTGATAGGTCACTTTTGAGGGTATGCACGACTGGATACACAAAGATATTTATAGACGTTGAATATCATTTCATCTAATAGAAACATCCAAGCTGATTTTCTGGTTATAATTTTTTATTTGTTTAGAATGTGAACTTAACTATTAAACATACTTAAACAAGTGAAAGCATTGTGTATAGAACAAATGGAAATGCTAGAAAGTAAGCATGATTTACTTAATGCTAGTGTCAAGACAGTCTATGTAGGCAGGGGCGGGATCACCCATGGAATAAAATATGCAGTATCCGCTTAACTGAACATATTCACTATTAGAAAAGTTGATGCCTATTTATTGCATTTCATTTCTGTTTTTAAGTTAGTATATCCTACTAATATTATAAATGCGAAAGTTTGTGAGTATCAATGGATGGATAGTTGGATGGATGGATGTTTGTTACTCTTTCACGTAAAATATACTGAAAAGTTTTTAATGAAACTTTACAGTAAAATAGCTTATACATCAGAATAACACATAGGTTATATATATAACTTGATGTTTCAGTAGTAGCGTGACGATATCATCACGCTACTCCTCAGGATCATTAATGTAAAAATAGTTCGAGGACAAAGTTTTTTTTTATATACCACTGAGGTGGCAAACAAGCACACGGCCCACCTGATGGAAAGTGGTTACCGTGGCCTATGGACGTGTGCAACACCAGGGGAGTCACACTTGTGCTGCCGACCCTGTGTACGAAGAGTTTCTGTGCCGTCAATGTAGAAGACAAAGCAGGAATAGCCCTTGGTCTTCCCACTGACAACACAAAAACTCTCTAGCGAGCTCTGGCTACCCTACTCACCGCCGGGAACACAACACGAGGTTATTATGGCCGCGATATTCTGTAGGGCGGAGGTACTTCTCCAGTCGGACTGCTCAATTGGACGGATATACCGTCGTGTCCTACCTCCTTCAAAAAGTTGAGTAGAGAGGTGAATTAAATGCTCAATAGTGTCGGCTCAGCACTAAGCGATAACCGAAATCCACGCGGGCGGAGCAGAACAGCTTATAATATATGAACTAAGCCTTCTTCTCTTTAATAACAGTAGAGGAAGCTCGTGACGTGAGTCAGACCTTCTGGTGTCTCTACTTAGCCAGGTAGGAGACAGAAACTGTGCGCACAGTTAGGCATGAAATGAAATTCCTTCTGCGCACACTTAAGCTGTAGAATGATCTCCCTGCTGTGGCGTTCTCGAGCGACTTTACTATTGGGTGCTTTGAGAAGGGCTCAATTTTTTTTTTCAGGTTCGTGTGTGACGCTTGTGGTTTTGCATACGACGGTAACCACTTGCACTTCTACTACTTACTCCCACTTACTTTGCTAGGTACAGGTACATCATTAAAATGTTGCTAACAAAAGTAGGTAGTCAAAATAATCCAAACACCAAAATTCCAATTTTATATTGGTTATTAGAGTACTCAAATAGTTGTAAGTGTCCAGAGTGGTCCAACTATCTTAACAATCGGTCTTCCAGAATTATGTCAGTTAGTAGAATATTCTTATTCATATACACAATCACGCCGGTCGATGGTATCCAGTCAAGTATAATTTCAAAAAATCTAGACATTGTCATTTAATCGCATTTTGTATCCTTTTCTTACTTGTAAAGCCCTCCCTTTCACATCACACAATGGTGGGTATATGAGTAAGAAAAAGATACAAAATGTGTCAATTGACAATGTCTATCGTATTTTTTTTAAGTTGACAGTTGAATTAGCCATGAACTATCAACTTGCATTATTGAGAAAAGTATGAATGTCTAGATTTTTTGAAATTATACTTTACTTTGAAATTATACTACCATCGACCGGCGTGATTGTGTATATGAATATGAATACTCTACTAACTTACATAATTCTGGAAGACCGATTGATAAGATAGTTGCACCACTCTGGACACTTACAACTATTTGAATACTCTAAGAACCAATATAAAATTGGAATTTTGGTATTTGGATTATTTTGACTACTTTTGTTAGCAACATTTTAATGATGTACCTGTACCTAGCTCCTGATGTACTTATACGCAAATTTCTTACTGCCCTTCTTGTGATAGTTAACTAAAATAAACTGAAACTAAATCAAACATAACATGATATTAGAATATCAAAGCTCTCTTTATGGTTACTCTTTTTATGTCAAACTATTAAAATGTAAATTTGATACCAACCCGACCACAAAGAAAATAATTATGCACAAAAAGTAAATAAATATTTAGAACTTCATGACACCCGTTCATTTACATATTCCCTCTCATTTACGAGTCATAATATTCTCGTACTTAGAACAATGGCCTAGCCAAACATTAGTTCTCGATGTATTTTTTTTTTAATTTCAAATGTTTTCTAGAATAACAAACATTATTTAATCATCATCATACTTGCGTTATGTATTTACGGTTGCATCTAAAGCTTTCACCTTGGAGTCCAGGGTCCACTTCTATCCAGTCTAAACTTCATAATGGCAAAATTATGACTTACCTATCTCGTGTCACGGTACCGACTTTAAGGAATTTCTTTCTTTTGTTTGATAGGTATGAGGATATGTAGGGAAGTAAAATGATAGGAGGGTGAATAATATTATTATTTGGCCCCATTAATAAACGCTGTTTTTCTATTTTTGTAGAAACCATGTCATTTAAACATCATTCATTTACGTGAAATGTCTTGTCACTTTGACATACATTTTCATACTCACGTTCAATCTCTTGATAATTTAAATGACAGAATAATATACAGTTTATGAATAAGTTTTAAAGTTACATGTAAACTTACTAATCCTATATAACTACTTATTAGAAATGTGAATGTTTGTGAAGACGGTTAGTTGTTTGTTATTCAATCACGCTCTAACGGGAAAATTGGAATTCATAGACTATTTTTAATACCTGAAATAGGTTTGGCAATGGTATCAAAATTTCACGCGAGCAAGCCGCGGTTATTAGCTAATTAAATATAATTTAAATAATTTTTATATACTTATATTAACTATTTTTCACCATAACATAATAGAAACTTATTTAATAGAAATGTTTCAACAAAGTCTTCCAAAAGAACAAATATTTGCCTCATGTTTCTATGATTTCCCTTCGGAACGACGTAAGTAAACCTATTCCGTGGATTTATATTAAAAGGACTGTGCGAATCCACTGGCTGTGGCATTAGACACGTACAATCGTAATACGCGCTGTGGAAATACAGATATTGTGATGTGTATGTAACAACGTTATGATGAGTCAGGCCGTATTTTTTTGTCAATCAATTACGTAATAACATTTATATCTTAGGATCTGTTTTATACACATAACATGTAATAGAATAGAATTAGTCTTATTTCAGATTTTTCCAATCTATATTAAGTGTTAGTAGCATAATATGATCTTATGTGTCCTTCTAGAGGTGAGCACGGCATGCATATACATAGATGTGCTCTGGACTTACAAAAATAAATACTAACAATATTAACCCGTAAGTGGACATAGTTCAGCCCCGCAGCCACCAACCCAAGAGTCAGCTAAATCCAGCAGAAGTCTCCTGAACCCATGGACTGATGGGCTGAATATGTCCACCTCATGACAGACTTCATTGTACAAAAAGCAAATGCGATACAGGCTAGAATGTTGACCATAATTTGTGCGTGCTTTGGGTAGATTGAACGTTTTTCTATTTTTGATGCGGCTATGCTGACGTAGGACGATTAAGTCAATTTTACTCAATAACAGAGGACTGTCTATGAGGCCATGAATCAGTTTATGTAAAAAGATAAGGTCGGCGATTTTTCTACGTTGTACAAGCGGAGACATCTCAAAATGTGCAAGTCTGGATTCGTAGCAATCCAACTGGCGACAGAGATTATTTGAAAATGATAGATGGTATAAAAAATTAGACTGTAGCTTTTCTAACCTTTTTATGTGAACTTTCTAAGAAGGGCTCCAAACTGGACTGCAGTACTCCAAAAGACAACGCACGTAATAATTAAAAAGTAATTTTGACAAATCAGGGTCCCTACCATACTACCTACCTACGTGATTTAGGTAATTTAATTAATTAATTAGTCCACCGCAGTCCACTGCTGGATATAAGCCTCTCCCAATGTGCGCACTTTTCGTCCGATCTTCCGCATTTTGCATCCAGTCTGTCCCAGCCACCTTTTTCAGGTCGACAGTCCATCTGACTAGGGGGTGTCCTACCTTAAATTTGCCTTCTCGCGGTCTCTACTCTAGAACTCGTCTGCTTCAACGGCCATCAGTCTTTCGAATGACGGTTGCCAAACGAACATCTATAGCAGTCGTTACGGGTAGTTGGAGCTCTAAAAAGTGCAACTACTGGTCTAACTGCCGTGATTCAGTATAGCCTTTGGGTTATGGAGGTCAAATGGCTCTCGTTCACGGTAAATATTGCAGTTTAGACTTACCAGTCTAACTACGGGTTTCGCTGAGCGGACTCCAGACTCCGAGGTGAAAGCCTCGAATTCGACTGGTATTAAAATTAACAAAGTTTTCAAGTATAAAAAACGCAAAGGTAAGTGTGAGAGTGTGAGAAGAACACTTGGTGGCGGAATGATATAGTCCAGACGGAGACTAGCGTAAAGATGGCCTTGTTTAAAAGTAACATGCGCTTTTAGCCACTGCCGACTGAACAGGCAACTTGCGCTAATAGGAGTGCAGACCGATCCCAAATGCCCGGAGTGCATGGATACCGAGGAAACCAGCATCCACCTGCTGGCCGAATGTCCCATGTACGCGCTGAAAAGATAGGAAATCACGGGAACGGATGAACTAGATCTCGAAGACATTACCAATCTGAGGATGGAACAGATTGTAAGTTTTTGCAAGGAAACAGGTAGGTTTGACGAAGCGCCGTGATTGCCGGACACCCCTATCCGTTACAGGATAAATAGGGGAAATGGGTGAAATGGCCCACACCGAAGGGCAGATCACCCGTCCGGTCGCGGCGTCCCCGGCTGGCAGTAAGTAAGTGGGTAACATGCGCTCAAATCGTCTGGAGGCCTCAACAGAGCTTCAAAGCACGCCACTAAGAAAACTGTAGCCAGAGCCAAACACCATTTATAACCACTCTATGATAAGTTGGAATCATCTGACGGGTAGAAACTAGAATTGGTGTATGATACTATGCCTGTCTTCTACACGGTTGTGATGCGTGACTTCTTCTAGAGCGGCACAAGTAGGTAGTGTGTTACGGACATGAGTGTGCTGCAGTGGATGCGCCGAGTCCGAAAGGATCATATGGGGAACGCCTGCATCCGCTGCAGTCTTCAAGACGATGAAATCACAAAATACAGAAGACCAGCTTTCGCTGGTGGTCACGTTGGGGTTGAAGAAATGTTGAGGTTGAAGGCGAAGACCCAAGAAATACGGGCTTCGTCCTAAGGAATGAAATGCGAGATATTGTGTTATAATTATCCTGCCATAGATGCCAAAGACCGTGCAAAGTAAAGTACAGGAGTAAACGCTGGCAAGCGAAACTCGGGCCCTGAGGTGAAACTACGTGAACTACGTTGCTGTTATAACTTTTTGTAGTTACTGATGTTGTTTAAATTATAATACTTTCGAAAATATATATGACAAGTAAAAATGCACCGTATTGTCCTAATAAAATAATTAAGGTTTAAAAATACGACTAGTTCGGGGCACTGGCGGAATTACGGATATTTCCCTTATTTTGTAAACTTTTCAAAATTTTAGGCTGCTCTTAAAAATGTATTTAGGTTGTGGAAACGTCAAAACAGAGAGATATATTTAATGTACATATGAATATATACGAGTAGGTAGCTGATTAGCAAGTGAAGTATTAATGAAACTGTTATATATTTACTCTTATCTACAAAGATTGACAGATATGTGAAACCATTTTCGGTCATTCGCCGCGTCAATTTATGAAAAAGTTGAAAATTGACGACTAGCCAGCACAGAACATAAAACTAACCACGACATAAAGTTATTAAGTAATAACCATTTGCCAGAACTTTCGCATTTATCAACGAAACTAGCTGTTATTCGCGGCTCCACTCGCGTTAACACCGATGTCGATTATCACGCCCAAACAAGGCCAATATTTTTTTCCAAATTCTATAAACATCCATAGTGTCACATCTGAAGGAAAGTGGTTACCGTGACCAATGGGCGTGTGAAACACACTCTAAAGTCAAACTCGTACTAACCCTGTAAAAATAGAGAATTTGTGTACCGTCAGTACAGAAGGCAAAGTATTCATCGCCTATTTGAACTCCTTATAGCCCTTTTTCACAATAAAATGTGGCCTGTATTCTTTCCCAACATTTAGTCCATCTCTCTACCAAATTTCATCAAAATCATTAATTAACAATAGACAGTCAGATTTCCTTTCGTATTTATAATATTAGTACAGAAGTATGGATTCTATACTCTCAGCAACGACTTTTGTTATGTAAATATTGTTTTTGGGAAGTATTCGACGCTTGATTCTCATATATTTGTTTATAGAAATTATAATAAACTGGAATTCGGCGTTTAAACAATGCTAACTATTATAGAAAGTGTTTGTTAGCGGCATTTTAATTGGTATGTACCATGAACCGAACAAGTCAGTTATTTTTAACATCGACTTACTTAATTTGCATAAACTTAATTTTCTGAACGTCACTGTCATTGTCAGTGGGTGTTTGAGTTTCCCTCAAGTCTCGAACTCAGACAGAATGTAGAATACCTTAAGGATGTTTTAACTCATTACTATGCTAATGAAAAGTTAGTTTTGACTTTCATTAAAAGGCAAGAGACAAGAACTGATGTTTTCAGATGTCTATCTTTATTCAAATCATCCGTTATTTAAATCTTTGAATATCTAAACATAATAATGTAATAAATAGACATAAATAAATATTCTGGGTCGGTCTACACAGAGCACAGTAATATGCGTATAAGTTACTAACAACTTACACAAAAACTTCATCGATTAATAAATTATTATTAACCTAACATTACAATCCACTGCTGAATAGACCTCTCACGATAAACGCCATAGCACCTGATTCTCTGACCGCCACTTTTAATCTGTCTCGAATACCTTTTTCAGTTCATTTTGCTGGAAGGTAGCTCTTCTCACGTTCCATTTACCGATTCGTGGTCTCTACTTGAAGACTCGATTACTTCTAAGCCTTTTGACAGATGTGACCAGAATAAGTACAAACTAAATACTTACTCTTAAATTGAATACAATAACAATTCAATTTAAATAAAAAGGACAATATTAAAATGTGCTTTTGAACAATTACCTATCAATAACAAGATTAGCTCCTATCCAGAAACGGTCCGAGTTCACAACCGTAACACAATCAATAAATCAAAATAATGATTACCACCCAATTTTAAAATGCGATAGGCAGCAAGATTTTCTAAGAGAAAGTGAAAGATTTTGTTGTGTGAATACCTTTAAACTGGTTGTGAGTAATGGGATCGCAATTTTTACGATACAGACTATTGATTACTTCGCGTTGGCACGTTGTCCATGATTAGTAGGTACGGTAACGTTTATAGCTTATAAACATTTAGAATTGAAGCCTTAATCAAAAATTATAATTTATGTTAGGCGAGGATGATATTCATCTCGATAGAAATCTTTCTTCTTGTAATTGAAATATTAGTTTGAAATTGAACTTTAACGAAAATTAATCGATTTACTGAATACATTTTGTAATAAACGAAAATAAATCTTTATTTATACAGTCTCGACAAAAGCCCTATAAATATAACTATAATAAGTTCATTTAAATGTTATTCTTAGAGATAAAACAAATCAGATTAAAACATACAATCCAATTGACTATAATATCAATAAATTTCACAAGCACCTTAATATTTCTCGCTGTTGACAAAATTGTTTCTCGACAACTGGTTCCTAGATAGCCAACTAAGCTTAGATCACCAATCTTGAGATAGTGAACGACAGACGTTTCTAATATAAGTTCTAGAACTTTATTAGGACTTGACTAAACATGAAACTTGAATTATAAACAGTGCTACTATCTTAACCAGTCGAGACTTTATCACTGATGCCTCTAAATAACGCCATTGAAACAGATTGTCTGTTTCTACATTATTCATTGATCGGCTTGGATCGGCGGATTCCATTCTTCATAATGAAAATTAATGTTAATTTTAAATTTTTAATATATAATATATGTTAAATATTTTTAAAATGTGTTTATAAAATATATTAAATATTTTTAATTAATTTCGGTACAAACCAATATGACAAGGATAAAAGGGATCAAAGATCACATAATTAAAGTGACATAGTTTATGGTTGTCCCTTACAATGCCCCGTGAGCGGTGAGAGGCTGTAAAGACGTAATATTATGATATTCATTGTTTTTTCTGTGCGTGTAAAATAGATCGAATCAAATCTATTTATTATGATAATGGTTTGAGTGATGTAGTACTAATTAAGTTTCTCTATTTTCCACCTTATAGAAAGGTATGAATATTAATTTAGGTCAGCCGTCATTCAAAATATTAAACTTAGCACTGCTTTTATACAAATATCTGTAGACTGAAATATGTGACGTAGAAGTGTAGACTGTCACGTCACGCAGGTCTCACAATATTTTTAGCCAATTTACATATTTAAGACATTAACGCTGCTATAGTTGGAAGCTATCAATTAAATCAGAGCTTTATACATATTTATATTAACATTTTTGTCTGATAGCGGTTTATTCTGATATCCGATCTGATTTTACGTAAATATTATCTAAATAAAAAGTGTATGCATTGACTTTCAAATCGTAACATTTTTAAAACAAATTGTATATTTGCATATAATGAACTACCTTGTGATATCTTGTAAGATATACACACACTTATTAATGATTTCATAAAAGGAGGACATTATAAATACAAATGAAAATGTATCGGGTTGATAGAAAATTAATTAACGCCGAATCACTTATGCAAGTAGCCCTTTTATGTAATCTCAACATTCTTAAAATACGTGTGCCGCTCATTACCTTAATAGAACTCATAATAGAACTTGAGGTCGGTTAAGATTTATTATTATGAACAAAGCCTTTATGCACGCTGATATTAAATAACGCAATATCAGCCTAAAGTGTGTAGTCTGATGGCACTTTCCTTCCACATTTTCCATAGGTGTGTCGTTACAGTTAAGTAGAACTTTTACTAAAATATCTCAAAATAGATAACAGCGGTACATTAATTTAGTACTGTGTCCGTGTTCAATTTTTAACATTACTGGAGGATGTACGCATTTTTCATTAATGGAAGCTACTAATTAGAGATAAAAATATTTTACGAAATTATTACATTAACGGAACTGTTAGTAATATAACTAGAACATGCGGTACCTAGATAGATTTGAGAAGACCGGATTTGGCAGTCGTACCCCAAACCAGCGATATTTTATTCATCAAATAGCGCTAATAGCGGAGTGACGAACGACGAATACTTAAATGCGTGTAAATAAATAAAATTGCGCACAGGTATATAAATGTATGTCAGTATGTTGAGTACGAGCGTCGTCGTCCGGCTTCGAAGGTATTAGGGTTGCCACGATCAACTTTTTTCCGGTTTTCCTTTTTTATTTCTATTTCCTTTGAAACATCGATTTCGATGATCCATAAATAAGTAGGTATGATGATAAAACTGCAATTACTAAGTACAGAGTTTGTTCCCACGTTACACTCTTGGAAATATTGACGATACTTAAACCAGTTTTGCCCAAACTCCTATTTCATCCTGGTTTATCAGTGTATAGGGTATGCAGATGGTTAGACAGCCTCCGAGGCGTAGCGGTAGTGAAAGCGGCTACTACGCAGGAGGTGCAGGTTCGATCCCCGCTCATTGCAAATATTTATTTGCGTGAAATACCCATATATTTGGATTGATCTGGTCGGCCCTTGGAGAGCACGTTAAGCCGTCGGTCCCAGATGCCATAATTATGAACATCTATGGCAGTCGTTACGAGTCGGCTTTGCCCTCGAAAATCCTAACTAACTGCAATACCTACTTCAATATCGCCTTTGAGTTGTGGAGGTCAGACGGCCGTCGCTTCACAGAAAATATTAAGTTCATCCAAATCCGCATTTATACTGGTAAGGTGGACCCCAAGTTGAAAGCTTCAGAAGGGTATGCAGATTGAAGAGGCCAGCGATAACGAACTAGTCAAGGGTTCATTAACTACCGTCACCTAGTATTTTGGTTGGGGTTGCTTCTATTTTCTATATAGGTAGGTATAACACTTTTCTTTATAAGGTAAGTAAAGTCTCATATAATCAAGTAATATTCACATAGTTAATTAGCGTAGTTGGCATAGTTTTTATTTATATTTTATCTGTATTCAATAGTACTATAAATACGATACATACACTCTCGAAATAATAATATTCAAAAGAACAAGTCTGCCGAGATTTTGATTAATCAATATTAATGATACAGAACCAAAAATATAAGTAGGTATAATCAAGCCGTTTTGTAAGTAAATTAAACTCAAGCGTTGATATTCGTACCTCATTCAAGGCAGTTTCTTATAATTGAAGATTAAACTTGATTAGTAAGTGCCATTAGTGCAATAAATAAAGTGCAATAAACGGAAATCTAATGAATATTTTTGGTTTAGTATTTATTGCACGTCTAAGAATATATTTCACTACAGTCCATCAAATCTAAGAGGTACCGTTTGACGTTTCATATTTTTCAAACCGAAACAACTTTGTTCATACGTACATTATTCAGTTTCGATAACCTTTTTCATAAAACTATGAATTTAGAAAGATTTCGTTATTGTATCTAAAAATGTACAATTCTTAATATCTAAATGTAATTGAAAACTTTCAAACAAAGCAAAATAACACATATTTACATAGTAAATAATTTCTAATAGTTATATTCTTGACCGCATTACAAAGTTACGTAGTTAGGTCACTGCACGTAGTGTTGCGACTCTTCGGATACACTTGTATGCAAAAAAATCGTTTACATATACGAAAAATCGAATGTATTATTTACAAATTACACTTGACAACCAAACAAATATTTTTTCATGTGAATGGGATTTATCTCACATATTACGATTACATAACTAAATAGTTATGTAATCGTAAAATATGAGATAAAACCCATTCACCAAAAATACGTATTTATAAATCAAATATATTTGCTTCTTTAAAAAGTTGTCGAAAGCGATTTGTCGATTTTTGATTTTCGCGCCCAAATAAGTCGGGGTTTCTCGCGCTAACGCTGTCGAAATAGTAAATGGAGTCAGGGATAGTGTTTTTTACATTTATTTTTGTGTATGATAGTATGGGTTTGCATATTACAGAGAAATAAACAAATTTTTAACAAGCACATCCATTGATTTTACAATTACAATTTTTTCTTCTAAGTCTTATTTCTACGTCTAAAACTAATAAAAATAAGGTATGTAGAACCCATTCACAAAAATGTTGTTGCCTGATGTTATAAATTAACGACGTTACTGCGCGACCGCATAATGCACTGAATACACAGATACCCTAAAATAAATTAATTTAATTATTTTTAGGTCAATAGGCAAAATCGCAGGTGTCCAAGTCTACAATTTTTTTTTTCTGGCAACACTGCCAACTACAAGCGCACGCGGTCCGCTCGGTCGGTTCGGCGTCAGCAGTCTCTCGCCATCTTGGAAGCTGACTGTGCGCGTACTTGCTTTCTCGTTTGTGTTTTACAATTTGTGACTTGGCTATTACTTTTCTGGACTGATCATTCTTTATCCGTTTACCTTGGCAATATTTATACTGGACTCCGAACTAAGCAAGTGTTTATTAATAATGTCGAAAAGAGGACGTACTTTGAACAGCCAGGCTCGTGAATTGGTGGTGAAATTACACGAGTATTTTGAGCGTGAATCTCAAAATGGTGGACTTCTACTGCCAGTTACACAAGTTCGGGATCGCGTCGGTGAAGCTCTCGGTATTGGTAGCCGCACCGTTGGCAAAATATTAAGTGAAAAATATGGGCCTTCGGGGAGTGACAGTAACGTACTTCACACACCGAAAAAACGAAAAAGAAATAAACCTGTGACAGGCATCGATGAATTTGATAGTCATGCTATTAGAAACCATATATACGGGTATTTTACAAGAGGCGAATTTCCAACATTGGCAAAGTTATGTGCAACTTTAAAAGATGCCGGGCTGTATAAGGGAAGCATAGAGTCGTTGAGAACGGTAATAACAGGAATTGGCTTCAGATACAAAAAAGTTGACAAACGAAAAATTGTTATGGAGCGACATGACATAATTATGCAGCGACTAACATTCCTGCGCGAAGTTAAACAAATTATAAACTGGGATAATGTAATATTTTTGGACGAAACTTGGCTAAATTCCAACCATTCTGTGCCGAAAACATGGACTGATGATTCTGAAGCTTCGTGCTCGAAGGTGCCGATAGGAAAAGGTGGACGCCTCATAATATGCCATGCTGGGTCAGCGTCTACAGGCTTCGTGGAAAACTCTTTATTAGCTTTCCAATCCAAAAGCACTAAAGAGTATCATGAAGAAATGGACGCAGTAAGGTTCCGAGAGTGGTTCTTAAATTTATTACAGAATATCCCTCCTAACAGCACAATTATAATGGATAATGCCCCAAACCACTCTGTGCAAATTGATAAAGCACCTACGTCAGCCAATAAGAAAGCAGATTTGGTGGCATGGCTGCAAAGAAAAGGAGTGGATGCCGACATGTCACTATTAAAAGCTGAATTATTACAGTTAGTGAAATTTCATAAACCACCAAAACCGACATATGTAATTGACCAATTGGCCGAAGAGCACGGGCACAAAGTCATACGACTTCCTCCGTACCATTGCCAATATAATGCCATTGAACTGATTTGGGCCCAAGTTAAAGGTAATATTTTATAATATTATAATAATAACACGAGTACTTCTAACATTTATAATTTAAACAATGGTTTTCGTCTGCTATCAAATAGTTACATTATTGTTTTACAGGTTATGCAGCAAGACACAACACAAAACCACCCTTCAGTGTCAAGAAAATGGAAGGTTTATTAAAGGAAGCATGTGCCCAAGTTACACAGGAAGATTGGAGTAAAGTAGTACAAAAAACAAAGAAAATAATAATGGACGACTTCGAAAGAGACGTACACTTTGATAATGTAATGGACAATCAACTGGTCATTAATTTAAATGACGATGATGACGAAGACGACGATACTAGTACTAGTAGTGAATAAAAAAATATCCTAAACATTTATTTTATTTAATTATAACAATTGATTTCTTAAAATTCGGATATTATAGTAATCGATCTCTTAAAGTTCGGATATTATAGTAATCGATTTTTTCATCCCATCCCTATAATTCAATTGTCAGAACTGTCAAACGGTACTTCTTAGATTTGACGGACTGTAACGGAACCTAAAAATGGAACTATGTTATTTCTTTTGAAAATTAAAATTAGCTTCGAAATATAAGCTACCACATTTCCTTCAACGGTTTTAGGTCATGGCAACAGAATGGTATTGAATCTTTCTTTAGATCAACGGTTACATTCAAGGCATGCATTTGGAGTCAGGAATTCTTCCCCTATTTTTCCTCTCCATAATTTGGTTTGGTTAATATCTATCTATGTGAGCGGCTGCCGCCAGAACCTGGAATAGTAACTCAGCACCAGTACTTCCGTCGTTAACCAGCAAATGTACGACTTGCAAGTGGTAAACTGATGATTTTAATTAGGTATACAAATTTTAGGCATTGGATGCCCATTGCTAAACGGTCTACGTCCTATACTAGATTTCGATAGCGAAAGACCTAGCATTTTCCTCAACTAATCCAAAGGTTCTTTTCAACTTTATCCATCTCATTGGGCCATCAAATATTAATTTCAAGATAATTCAAGTTTATAATCAATAAACATTGGTTATAGACTTGATTTTAAGTACTGAGGCTAATGGTTAATTAGCTTGGGTGAGTTAGACAGCGCGATAGAGAGAATACTGTGCGCTACTTGCAAAACAATGATGTCTGCACGCACCATCACTGACTTGGGATAAATGAACCGAGAACCAGGTTGTGCATGATTTCGGGCAATTGTTTTGTATTTTTGTATATGTTCCTGTTCACCTCGGCAAATCCCTACAGGAGTAGGCGGCACAGCACGGACTTCGGACTTCGGACTCTAGGGTGAAAGCTTCGAAGGCGACTGGGATGAACGCTAGAATGAAGAAGGAAGATCTCGGAAATGAAACCATTCAAATATTTTTTATACAATATAACAATATGTTTAAATGTACAATAATTAACATATCAACTTATTATAGCATTTTAAAAGTATTTGTTGGATACTGAGTATTTTTTGCAAGAAGACATTTTAAGCTTTGCAAATTACATTTATGGGCAATCATCGATCATTTTTATATTTATACATCCAATCACTTTATTAATGTAATATCCATTAAAATATTACTAGTCTTGCACGTAAATGCCATAAATATCATCCAAGTCGTAATTATTTAACCACATCACCTGTCACATCTCACTAAGTCTCGAGGCTCGACCGGCTAGTTGGTGAGTTATGCTACATAAAGTTTTCCCTTGAATCCCATTCCCCGAAGTCGCACATCACGAATCATGACCAGCTCTCCATTTTAAATGTCAATTAACGTCGTAAATTTTTATCTTCTCTCTTTGAATGCTGATTCAATTTCAGATAGCCATACAGTCTTTATATTTTTTAATTCGTATATTGACGCCTGTTGAATGAGAAAATTGTTTTTGATTATTGCTGGGCTTTATGAACTGTGAAACGAAAGCTCTTTAGAAATGAGATCATTGTGGCACCATCGACGCTCCTTATGCACTTCAAGGTTATCAGTGCCAGCAAACAGGTCGAACAAAAGTCGGAAAGTTCTCGCATAAAGTTCGTTATGAGAGAGACTTTGATGTTTTTAGTTAAAATATGAACTTAACCAGGAATCTACACGAGTACCTACTAAGTACGTTTTACTTTTGATTCCTTGTCTAATATTTGCTTATCTACACTTTTATTTACCTGCCATCTTTTTTTCTTTGAATCACTGTATCTTGATGCATTTATGTATAACCAGAAATAAGTTGGGCTTCATTTCTTTTTTTAAGCATTATTCACCTCCACAGAAAGAGAATATGAATGAAATATGATTGGGGACGATTATGACATACTTATAGTATTACAAACGCGAAAGTTGATGAATGAGTGGATGTTTATCTAAACAAAGATACACTTGTTTCTTCTTCACGCAGAGTAAGCATAACTTATGTACTTAATTATCATAGTAACCTTTCTTTATATAGTATGTTTAAATATTATTGTCTTTATTTATAATGTTGTGTAACAATTTATACCAAAGAATTTGAACTGTGAATGTATTTCTCAAAACGAAAATCATGGGTGTGGTTAGCCATGCCCTTACGTGAGTAGCCACACACAAATTAACACATCTATCGAAAGTACCGCGTCATACGCTATATTAAAAAGAGCCCAAAAAGAATGTTCAAATAAGCAAAACAAACAAAACCAGCGTTTCGGTCACAGATAGCGAAAGCTCTTATTGACACGTTGGAAAGTAGTTGCTCTTGGGAGACCTTACATTTTTAAATCAACGACCTAAAACGATTTTGATCTTTATAATGTGAGCAATAAAGATGTTATTTTTGTTTGGTTAGTGTTACAGTTGTGGTGGTGTAACTTTATCTGACTGTAGGCGGACCTTATCGCCTATTGGACATTTAGGTTGAGTGCTCGTCAATAAAATTCAGATGCATCAATCTTTTTGGGTTCGGGTTATGATTTTTCATCCTCCTGTGCACTTAAATAAGCGTCGGTAGCTTAGTGGTTAAGGGGTTGGCCTTACGATCGCGAGGTCCCGGGTTCGAATCCTGGCCATTACACTACCGACGTGAACCCACTCCTAGCACAAGCAATTTAGCTTAGTTGGAGGGGTTAGAGGGAATGTTAGTAATTTCGGTTGCTAATATTCTTTTTAAAAAAACAAAAAAAAATTATCTGATGAGTTGATTGTCAAAACATTAATACAAAATTAAATAAGGCGTCATTTAGACAGTGCGAGTTTCTTGCACGGTTTCGGATCGATAATCATATGCGATAATCACGCTATCAAAATGTTTACACACAGACAAACGCTCAATTCTATCATACGACATTTGCAAGTTAAATATCAACTTATGCCGTAAGTCATTGTTGTAAAATACTTTTTAGACTGACACTATCAATACAAAATTGTGAGGTGATTCTCGCCGGGCGTGGACGAGCGAGCGGCAATTGTTTCTGCAAATGTTAAGTAAGACAGAGCAACTTTTTTCTCTCCTTTCGAGAATCGTATACGCGAGGCGATAAACTAGTACCCTCTAAATGACGCTTAATTTACAATTCTCTAAGGTCATTATTTTACTTGTAGGTATATCACTTTCAGTTTTACATAAATGAAAGAAGAAATCCGTTTTATTCTACTCTGATATCTTGCGTTGCTGAAACTCCAAATGTATGATAAAAGATTGTAATCAATTACTAAACTAAATTGCCGTGAAAATCAATGGATATAATTATCCCAAAGTGTTTCTTACGTACAAATATGTAAATAATTATAAAAATAAGTAAATGCTGTGACTTGATAATCAAATTAACATCTTTGACGATAAAATACTGTATAGTAAAATCTTCTATCTTACAAATTTTTACGGGTTATTATTAACCGTTTAATAAGCTTAAGTCAATTCAAATTGAATGCTATCGAAATATAAACTTTACGCTTAATAATCTGAAAATGTAATATTGTCGGTTCGTGTTGCGAGTTTCTGATCCATCCATCTAATACTTGATATCGGCCACGAGGTTTATACTAAAACAAAAGTTGGCCACATCAGCATCGTTAATAAACCGGATCCTATATAGTCAGAGATTCACTGACTGATCGCTTCGAATAACTTTGTTTTAATGGCTAACTTAACATGACACTTTACGAATTGTTATTGGGAAACAGTCTTTAAGAGGAAGCTGGAAAATATTTGATGACCGTCGAAGCACATGTTTATGGCTGGTCATCAATATTTTCAAAATTTCATAATTTTACATATTGATTTTTTGAATCTGCGAATCATAAGAGCCTGAGGTGAAAAAGTGACTACAGAGGCAGGCGCCTTACTGAGATATTTAGATGCCTGTGAAGAAGTATATCTGTGTGCTCAGTGCAGATTAAGAACGGGTAATTTTGTTTTAAAAAAAATTGCTCTTTTTTATGCAGAAGTTCTGCCGCACACATGTTTCCCTCTTCCTACAATTTCAGTGTTGAATAGAGTGCGTATAGCAGTCCTTACATACTGTACCACACTAGTCCCTAGTCTATGGTAATTATTTTAAAAAGTTATAGTCTCTAGTTTATGATATATATTCTTCCTTTTTGACCTACGACTACTGGCGTGAACGATACTTAAAACGAACAGATCTCTGCTGTGCCTTACACCCTCGGCCAAACCTGAAGATACCTATTGTGCACAAAAGGTATATGTACCTGTATTAATTATTAAAGAACGTTGTTTTGTATTTCACCAATCAAACATCTACTCTGATGACATACATACTTCAATGGATATTGACTTTCAAACAGGGCGTGAAAATGCATCTGATAAGTAAGGCCTTTAAGCATTAAGTCGAGGACCACCATTATAAAATTTTGTGTATCTGTACTGGTGACCCTCTTTCCGGAAACTTTGCCTTCAGCTTCTATCATGTGAAATCACATTGCTGTGTCACTTGTAAAAAAAAAAGACGGGTTGCACTCTGGGAGTGCCGGCAGAAGTGAAAACATTTTCTTTTTTTCTTTCTTCGTTATATACATAGAAAAAGATAAAAAAGAACATACCATACCATACCTATAATATAGCGCTAATCATAGAACCTATCACTTATTTTCTGCTAATTTTCTGTCAGTAGAAATTAATAAATTATGAAAAGAAAAAATAAACACAAAAAGTAATAAATTACAGAAAGAAAAAATATTCATAAAAAGTAATAAATTACAAATAGAAAAAATAATCACAAAAAGTTTCAGAAGGCCAGGTGGTTTGAACCCGATACTATTTGAAACTATAAGGACTTACAGTCGAAGTGCTTACCGTTTAAGCCACGACGCTATCTATGGTAAATTGCAAAATAGATAGTATTTACCTAATCTTGTATGACGTCAGTCGTCGGTTACGGTTCAAAGGTCAACTAATTCTGACGCTTCCTTAACATTTTACACCCATCCAACGCCGCTAAAGAAGTTTTCACTTCAAAAAGAAACACATAAGTACATTGGATTAATTTGAAAAATCTATTAATATTTTTGAATTCAAGTTATGTAGGGACATAATAATAATATGTTTATAATCTGAATACTTTTTAGAATTAGGTCTATCAATTTACTATTGCTGACATTGTCTGTCCCCGAGGAGGGCCAGACCGAGAGGGATGGCCCTGGGTCAGCCGGGGTGCGAGGGATATGTCGCATGACAACCTCACCTTCGGCCTAGCACTACGACCCAGAGACGGCGTGCGGTTTAGTCGGTTCGAGTCCGACATAACCTCCCCCTCCGGCTCCGGAGGGGGGGGGGAGGTATCCGTGGGGATTTCCCACACATAAAAAAAAGACATTGTCTGTTACCTCTACTCACAACTTTAAAGTATCACGTTCTATTTAACTGAATAAATCAAATTAATCAAAATATATTGCCGTTCTGAAACTTTATTCATTAAAAAGTTTATCACTAATTTGTACTCAAGAATATTTTATGTTTCAACAATGTAATAGATTCACTCTGCATCAATACCAATGCTTTTTATCTGAGACAGGGTGTGTTTGTTATTGTATCAATTACAGCAATGTGTGTTAAAATTACAATATTAGCGTTATGTTTTCTTGCATTATACTCGTAGTGTTAGGTTAGCCATGAACCGTATTTCCTCAAGCATGCGCTTGAGGCTCGGTGTATTCATTACAGCCGACAAAATACCGGCTGTTACAGGAAACTTTGTAATATCTACACTAGTTTAGTATAATTTGTCGGTTGTTTTTGCTAATTTACATATTCTTTTGTAAGTATGTTTATATGTAGGTACTGTTTTACTATTTGAATTCATTTATTGATTGATTTAAAACTCAAAAAATAATAAGATTCAGCGCTCTAGTGGCAATATCTTCCTTCATCACCCCACCGCACAACGCTCCAACTCCCACCCTCAGATGTATTATTGAATCTACTGGGACTTCTATTTGTTATCAAACAGATAAAAAGAATTGATGAATTTACTGTCTGCACCCAGAAGGCGCTGTGACATCATTTAAATAAATCGTAGATGGTCCCTAAACAATTGTATCCTTTAGGCACTGTCTTAGTCAATCACAAGGTGCCTCTCCCAGTATTGGGAGGCTTATGATAAGCAGTGTTGGCAATACCCTGACTAATTTAGCAGAAATGATAAGAGGCTCTCGCAAATTTCTCTAAAACTCTCCGTGTGATCTCTGAAGGAGATCTCAACAAAGCAATAATATAAAATGATACACGACAACATTCGCCATTTCCTCTGTCCAATGAATCGTGAATGTGAATGTCAAAGATATCGACATATCTATAGTGATCAGTCAAGTGAGAAATATTTATGAGTATCCTAGTGTTTACGATTGAATGACAATAAATTGCTACATTTTGCATTTAGATTATATACTTAACATCTTTTTGTTTCGCCGAAGCGTCCTCTCACTTTATATTTCTGTTAGAAATTCAAACTAGATTACCTGTATCCTTAAGATAAACATAGCTCAATAAAATTAGTGGCTTTTCTGCAGTGGATACGATTGCATTTATAGGTACTCGTAACCACTTAATATCAAACATGCCCTGCACTTTTTCCGATTTAGTACTTTACTATAGATAACAGGAATATCTACTACCCATCAGTTGCTTATGTTTCGAATCGATCTAGAGATACTTTTACAGAGGACTTTTCTGGAAAATTGTCCATTTGACCTCTGTGTATTATCCTGAGCTAATAAAGAAGTGATCACATTTCATGACTCTGTGTACAGAAACTGTAAATAACTACTTATCCAGCTTGAGTTGCATAGATTGACAGAGTTAGTTTGTTTGTATTGAAGCGTGTTTCTTAACATTTAGTTATTCATATATCTCAAATAACGTTTCATTCTGAAAAGTTTAACATGTTTATATTTTGCCTACTGAAACGTTGGCAAATTTTTTTTTTGTTTTTCACTTCATATACTGCAGATAATCGTACACTACATCGAGAGTATCATCAGAACAGCCTCGCGTAAATTCGGAGTCCTGAGCAGAGAGAGAGTTTTTCACGCCGGAGCAACGGCGTCTTATATACAAGACACAAATTCTTTCCTGCGTGGAATACTACTCGCATCTCGAGGATGTATCCGCAAAGTATTTATAAGATGCTCTCAACAGGTTGCAGCGCTTTGCGATCCGCATTATATTCTTTCTTTTCTTTTATTAAATTAAATGTTAGTTTCGTTACGATTCATGCAATTTTATCTGTTTGTAACAATATTTTATACTAAGAAGCTAAGTTCTCGAACAGATTGTTAATGTTATAATATTGTGAAGCACCATTGAATCGTAAACAACCTAATATAAAAAACTTAATTTGAGTTAACTTGAACGAGTTAAGTTTGCTTGAATCATTGAATCTAATGTATTATACTGACTCAACGCATTATAAGTAGGTAGGTAATCATTCAATTTTATGTCTCATAACGTGCAGGAAGAGGCTTATGGCATTTAGGTTTGTGCTTAAGAGTCTAGGCTGGTTCTAAAGACATTATCTGTGTACCCTTTTCAGGTCGGCCAAGATGACATACACTTCAATGTTTTCCTTTCAGATGGCATTACAATACTCCTTTCTTTCCCATGTTCTGATATATTACGTTTTAAGTAAGAATGATTTAATCCATATTAGTTTTATTTGTTATAGACTTCACAATGTTATAAGAATATTCTGAAGTTCAAAAATGTCTGTGATATTAGTTACAATCTGTATCAGTCACAACTTCACAATATTTTAATTAAACCAACACCGCGGTGATTTACCCTAACGATTAATTGTGGATAGAAACATGAGTAGAGCAATAAATTCGCAGTGATTGGTGAATTACAAGTGAAATAAAGAAATAAGTGTAATAGCAGTTGATAGCGGCTTGGGCACAGGATAAATGGCTTGCTCTCCTAGAAAACGATGTGTCGCAACCGGGGCGATAGGCACGCGACGCATGGGGCTAGCACGCGCTTGAAGCGGTATGACGCATGCGATGAAATAGTGCGCATAGTATCGCAACAATAAAGGTAATGTTGCTCCTACTTTATTCTACAATTTAGTGTTTGAGGAGTGATGAAGGTGATTGAGAAGTATTTAGCATGTAAAATGCTTTAAAATATCATTCAAATCCCAAGTTCAAATTCTGGCTATTACATTATCGATGTGAAGCCACTTCTAACGCAGCGAATTCAGTTTAGCTGGAGGGGTAAAAGTAATGTTGGTAGCGTCAAGATTTTGCTCACTTTTGAAGTGAAAACTTCTTTAGCGGTGTTGGAAGGGTTAAAATTGTTAAACTCGCGCGTCAGGATCGCTTGACCTTTGGACCGTAACCGACGACTGACGTCATACAATATTAGCTATAGACTGTCCATTTTGCAATATATTATAAATAGCTACGCAGCAGAGCGGTAAACGCATCGACTGTAAGTCCTTATGGTTTCAGATAGTACCGGGTTCAAACCTGGCCTTATGACACTTTTTGTGATTTTTTCTTTTTGTAATTAATTACTTATTGTGATAATTTTATCTTATTGTAATTTGTTAATTTCTTCTGTTAGAAAATTAGCAGAAAATTAGTGATTATGATTGGCGCTGTATTATAGGTATGGTTTGGTATGGTATGTTTTTTATCTTTTTATATGTATATAACGAAGAAAGAAAGAAAGAAAAAGTTTTCACTTCTGTCGGCACTCGCAGAGTGCAACCCGTCTTTTTTTTTTCATAGTTATGCGTAATAGGGACTCTCAGGATTCTTCAAAATGCGTATACGTAATATTATAAACACTCAAAGGCATTATAATATTGTCTTTTACTTTTATAAGCGCAACAAGTCTAATGAAATATATCGGTAAAATAGTATATTAAAGTACAATATCGCGCCTTCCAATGTACATAACTGCATCTGAGAAAATGATGGATGAAAATTTTTATCACGCCCTTAAAAAGACATAAAATAAACAATTTAATTTTCACCGCAGTAAAGGACGCCCTATTCTTCGTCGTGTAAGTATAAGTCACGTTCGTAGTACATACATGTAGTGTGTCTGTGAGTGACAACAGCCCACTTGCGCGCATCCTACTAGTGACCTTGCCGACCGACATCGTCACGAGATTTCACTTCCTCTCCGATGCGTTTGAAAAAAATTTGATCAGAGCGAGCTTTGATCTTTCTTTATTGAGTTCAGAGAGGTGTGTTCTAAATGTTCTGGTATTTATTTCGCTATGCATGTTTAACCATGTGTTAATTTTATGCAAAACTTGTGTCTATTTGCCAACTGTGTGGTCATTTAATTAAATGAACCATAGTGTAGTAATTTATTTTCGTCTCCTTCACTTTTCTGCCTCTACACGATTATAATTTATTATATTTTTCATATTCTCACGTCTAGTTCTTCAACTTTTGCAACGTTGATAGTCAAATTATTTTTAAGATAAGGGTAGATATGGTTTTTAAGGTAGTCGACTTTTTGACTCGGTGCTACCATTATCAAGTCTTTACTATGGGTCCATATAACCTGGAATGAAGGGGTTAGTAGTGTTATAAGTAACGTGGATATTAAGTAAGAGGGTCGAACTGGATACTAGTTCGTGATCATGGTTCGAAGTAATACACCACTTGCACCCCATTTCTCTGTGTGGGTACCATTTATAAGATAGAACTATTATGTACTAAAAAGTAAATCCTACTAATATTCTAAACGCGAAAGTTTGTAAGTATGGATGGATGGATGGATGAATGGATGGATGGATGAATGGATGGATGGATGAATGGATGGATGGGGGGGGTGGATGAATGGATGGATGTATGGATGAATGGATGTTTGTTACTTTTTCACGTTAAAACGATATAGCTTATACATCAGAATAACACATAGGCTAAAATTATTAATTGGCAAATGGCGGCTGTCCAAGTTCAGGGGTAATAAGTTAATTTATGCATTGTACTTTTTAGGCCAAGTCAGCCCATTTTCACCTTTTAAAAAGCCTCTGTACCCTGCCGTGTACAGCGTGGGCAGGGACAGCGCCTTGCCCCGCTTAAAGCCCTACATGAGGCTTGAGTTAACCTACTTCGCACATAGAAAACATAACAAATCAGTTGAAATGTACACCTCAAATTTTAACCACATGGACCGATGACCTGAAAAAGGTGGCTGGGACGGACTGGATGCGGAAGGCGGACGATCGTACGAATTGGCGCACATTGGGAGAGGCCCATGTCCAGCTGTGGACTGCAGTGGCCTAATTAATTGATTGATAATATTGTTAACGAGAGATAAATTGTGCAAGATTTGAGGTGTAAATGAGGAAAAATTTGTGGATGTTTCCTACATTTGGGTTGTTTGTCAGCTTTAGTCCTTCACGATCAAAAAGGAATCAAATCATCAGTAACAGTCTTAATAATGACATGACTCATAATAATTTACGCTATCATCCATTAAAAATGGTAAGTTTTACTTCATATTTCCATAAACTGCCCACAATAATCATTCTTTGCTTCATTTAGGTTCAAAAGACAACCGCGGTTACGCAAAGTAAAAAACTAACTTTTCATCCTCCTAGCGTAAATCCCAGTTACATTCGAAACTTTTCAACTTGGAGTCTAGGGTCGGCTTTACCAGTCATATTGCAGTTAGATCACTTGTTGAATTTTTGAGGGCTACAACTACACGTAACGACTGCCATAGATCTTGAATAGCAACCGGGACCGACGGTTTAACGTGCTCTCCGAGGAACGACCATATGCATACAAATATTTGCGCGGGGGTCAAACCCGCGGCTCCTGCGTAGCGGCCGCGTTCATTAATTTGACTAATTTTCATTCATTAGTTAACTAAACACAGACATATTAATGTAAACACTCGAATTTCTACTCTATAGCTAACTAGTTATTATGTTTTATTGTAAGTAAACAAACCAACTTTCCCTCATACAGTATACACACGCCACTATATGTACTTAATAAGAAATCTCAAATGAGTTATTGCAGTGAGATATTCTTACTACTTCTAAGCCGCTGCAGATGTACCTAGGAGCTCTAAGCTTACATTTGACGGATGCACGTCGCGGAATAGAAATTTTTGACAAACATATCGCACCGTATCCGGTGAAGACATATCTTTGGTATAAAGACAACGTGAGAACAACGTAGAACATAGGTAAGTACGTTTAAATAAATATTAAACGTAAGAGTCTTATATTTCACTTTCTTTAAACAGGAGTATTGAAGTGTATTACTAAATAGGTATGATGATGTTGATTAAGTATCATTATGAATTTCTCAATGAGGTTCTTTAGATTTCATTGGCTTAGAGTAGATAGGACATTTTGTAACCATTTTATGTTTGAGTAAAGAAGTTTGTTGTCTTGGAAAGTTCATCTTTTTTCTATTTATGTTTATGTTAAAAAAAAAACAAGTAAGATCCATTGTCCGTCGGGATTAAAGAAGTCCGACAAATCGTTTTTCGTAAAATATGTTTTGTCAAAGTACAAGTTAAAAAGAGAAACTTGTGAACCAGCCCTATTTGTGTACTACGATGTCGTATTTATAAAATAAAATGCCTCAGCAGATCAGATGGGAAGCGTCCGAATGGTTTGACCGGCACCGGCCCTGGAAAAATGGCAAGTGCCTAGTGTGGGATGCCACATGCGTCAGCACTGCCGCGGCCACACACCTGAGTCGCACTGTCCACTCTTCCGCGGCTGCAGCTGACTACGCGGCGAGCAAGAAAAAGTTAAAATACGCTGCAATAGAGCCACAATATTATTTTGTGCCCATTGCGGTTGAGACTTTGGGCAGTTGGGAACCGAAGGCGAAACGTCTAATCGCTGAAATTCGTCGCCGTATTGAAGAACAAGGCGGTGACTCCCGGTCCGGCTCGTTCCTGGGGTAAAGATTATTGCAATTCAGCGAAGTAACGCTGCCAGCATCATGGGTACGTTTGCACCGGGAACGATACTGGGTAGATTGTTTAAATCATGTTAATATTATTATATTTAATTTTTAGTTATCGTGTATGTTATTTATTTAATTATATTTTATTTGTTTTTAATTTTTTATATGAAAGTTTATTTTATTAATAAATACTTACATAGTCCAATTTCATATTGAATGTCATCTTAAAAGCTAAATGTATATAAATTGTCAAAAATTATTCTATTAACCCGCCCCTCACTGTACCAGGATCAAACGTGCCCATGACGCTAGCGGCATTACCCCGCTGGATAGCAACGGCCAACCTTTGCTCCAGGTACGAGGTGGAGCGAGAGTCACCGGTTTTATGCCTCATCCTGCGTCCCAATTCGCTCACCAGGTTTTTGGCGTCAGCACCCCAACTACCCATCGTCTCGACCGCAAAGGGTGCGAAAATGTATCGTTCAGCTAAGGCCGCATATTTGCCGCGTTTTTTTTCCGCCGCGTCTTCGGCAGCGGCTGCTGGAAACGAGACGGTACGGCTCAGGTGGCTGGAAGCAACCGTGCTGACGCATGTGGCATCCCACAAAAGGCATCTGCCATTCCTCCACGGCACCACAGTCATACCGTCTGGTCTTTTGCCATCGGATCTACTGAGGCCAGGTGGCTCCAGTAGGCACGGGATATCTGCCGATACAAATTCTCTCTGCAGTATATCGTTGAGAGCATGGTGACGCGGAAACCTACCCGCGCTTCTACGACAACTCAATGCGTGCTGGCCGTCGTCCCCCACCATGGAGCCGCAGGTGCATCTATGGGATTCGCATACCTTGCAACCCAGGCGGAGGGCCACCGCCACCCGCAAAGAATTGTCGTTCAGTAAGGTGCCCATGTGAGGCGAAGGCAACGCATGCAGCCATGCTCCCGATTCCGACTGTGAAACCGCCCTAAGCCTCGCCAGATCGGCTCCTGTTGCACCCTCTACCAATCGCTCCCTGAGTCCTACAACCACACCTTCGTCCCAAGCGCGCTGGGCATGGGTCATGACGGGACTTGACACCGCCGAACTGCGGGCAAGCCAGTCTGTCTCGGCGTCGGCTGCATAGGGCACGGTCACCCTGCCACCATTATTATTTAGGATTACAGTGACAAGGTCCACTGCCCCATGTGCCGACGCCAGGAAAGCCGGCAACACCACATCCCGCGCGCGTCGCACCCCGATACCTCCGTGACGGATGGGAAGAGTCGCCTGTGTCCACTGATCTTCGTTGAGTGAAATATTGAGGATCGACTCAACTGTGGACTTAAGCGTATCGTATCGAAAGCTGCGACTTCCACGGGACAAACCCAGGTTGGTGCAGTCCTCAGGAGGTACGTCAACTTAGGCTTTGTTTCTTTAAGTCATATTTATATAAACTATATACTATTAAATTTTGAGGTAATATTAAATAAAATGTCTAAATTATCAGTTATCAGCATTGTAAAACTCGTTAATATAAGCCATTGTTGCTTTAAGTATGATTGGCACCATTTACGAATCCTAGAATTTAAAATATTGTAGTCCACTGCTAAAATGTCTCTCCTAACGTTGGCCTCAGTATCCTGTCTATCCCAGTTATGTTTTTAGGACGTCCGTCTATCTATCCACTGTTGTTTATTTCAACAGCTAACGATCCTTCAGCAGACGTGACTAGCCCGAAAAAGATACATTATTTTGCTTATCTTCAAACATAGCACAACTTTTACCATTGCAATAATGGCTGCCCGAATCTTGTCCGAGGAGTTTTGGTCTGGTTCGCTTTCAGCATATGCATATACTAGCGAGAGTGAACTTCTAGGTCAGCGCCTGATTAAACGTTTGCAGCGCTCGACACGTTTATTTTTGTGCTTCACCCAGAAATCCATTACCAGGAGACAGATTGTGCAGTGACTTTCACCGGGTCGAATCTTCCAGTTGACTACTTTGCCACGATTGTTAGGATTTATTCCTGAAACGACCGAGAATGAGCAGAAACTCATTCACACCACACACAGGACTTCTCGGGTCAACACTCAGAACTCAACTAATTTTCCTGCGACAATAGAATACCACGAAGATGGCGAAAAGACCAGAACGACATCATCTAGAGTCAGCAGCGCGAGTTTTTAGAGTCAGCAGCATTAGTGTTGGACATGTCCTGTGCCCTCAGGAGCATTATTTGAGTCATACTTGTCCACCTTTCCATATTTTGTTCGACTTTTGTGGGAGCGAGTGCCATATGACGGCTCCTCCCCTCAAATCCAAAACTAATATCAAAGGTGAGGTTAACAAAGTAGAATAAGGACACATATTAGCATGAGATGAGAAGAAAAATCCATCAATCAATTAGCCCACTGCAGTCGACTACTGGACATAGGGCTCTTTCAATGTGCGCCATTTCGTACGATCCTCCGCCTCCCGCATCCAGTCTGTAATTATGCAAGGTGGTACTTAACTTATACTATACCATGCCATACCTTTCATATAGCGCCAATCATAGAACCTATCACTAATTTTCGGCTAATTTTCTGTCAGAAGAAATTAATAAATTACAAACAGAAAAAATTATCACAAAAAGTAATAAATTACAAAAAGTGTCAGAAGCCCAGTTTCGTACCCGGTACTATCTGAATCCATAAGGACTTATAGTCGAAGCGGTTACCGCTAAACTACGAAGCTTCTTAGCGTACCTAGCTAAATAAACACTCTGTAGCTAGAAATGTTGTATGACGTCATGTCGTCCTACAAAGTCGTCGGCTACGGGTCAAAGGTCAAGTGATCCTGACGCGCGAGTTTAACCATTTTTACCTATCCAACGCCGCTAAAGAAGTTTTCATTTCAAAAATATACGGTTATAGAAAAATACTTCACACGTCTTATAAAAATAAAGCGGGGCGTCAAAAAATACTATAATCATAATGTGGTTTTGTTACAATATTGGTCATAATTCGTACAATTAGAAGTACATATTATTTTTAAGAAATATTAGAAGTTCAAAAATACCTACTGAGTTCTGTTTGAGTACTTGTTAATGTTAATTTATACAGTTTGTATACACATGCATGCAGCTCATCACTTTCTTAAATATTCATTCACAAGCTCGCTCTTGGTCCCCGACTCCCCGCCCACCTTCGAAGCAACTTAGTTAACACGTATTAATTATTTATTTCATTGTAGTGACAATATTAAGCCAGGGCAATGTTTTCCATTTTTGAAGTGAAAACTTCTTTAGCGGCGTTGGATGGGTGTAAAATGTTAAGGAAGCGTCAGGATTAGTTGACCTTTGAACCGTAACCGACGACTGATGTCATCCAAGATTAGGTACAGACTATGTATTTTACAAATTACAATAGATAGCGTCGTAGCTTAAACGGTAAGCACTTCGACTGGAAGTCCTTATTGTTTCAGATAGTATCGGGTTCAAATCACCTGGCTTTCAGGGATTTTTTGTGATTGTTTTTTCTTATATATTACTTTTGGTGTATATTTATTACTTTTGGTGATTATTTTTTTCTTTTTGTAATTTATTACTTTTTATGATTATTTTTTCTGTCTGTAATTTATTATTTTAAGTGATTATTTTTTCTTTTCATAATTTATTAATTTCTTCTGACAGAAAATTAGCAGAAAATAAGTGATAGGTTCTATGATTAGCGCTATATTATATGTATGGCATGGTATGTTCTTTTTTATCTTTTTCTATGTATATAACGAAGAAAGAAAAAAAGAAAATGTTTTCACTTCTGCCGGCACTCCCAGAGTGCAAACCGTCTTTTTTTTTCAATTAGTTGCCGTATTGGTTACTGTTGGAATCACGGAGGACAGAATATGACTGTTGTAATAGAAAAGGGCCAACCAACCTCTTCCTGTGGGTTAGTCGCCTTCTACCAGAAGGCGATTAACTTCTAGGACTGCTCTTCATCCGACAGTAAACATATAGCCCATGACTAAGTGCCCACTTCACGGCAATAGGCTCGACCCCTATTGCGTGGAACCAAAAATCAGAGTTGGCAAAATATGGAGGTTAATACACCTCTGCCTACCCTTCCGGGGATTTACGGGCGTGGGTGTATATAAATGTATGTTTTTATGACTTTTGTGTGCCTATCTTACTGATTTCATAGATGTGAAAAGTTTGTGAGGAGTGGTATGGTATGTTACTTTCACACAGAAACAGCAAAACGAATCTGGATGAACAAGTTTAACTACGGTAGCATGTTCCTATGGGCTACGATACTAGGTATTTCGTTAGTCTGAGGAAATAGCAAGTTTTTTCTAATGTATTCGTATTGTATTTAATGTGTGACGGTTATATAAAATACGTTTCATGTCATTTAATTTTTTTTTTAATCTATTTTTTATTTTTTATAGTTTATTTATTAATACATAAGCATACAATAACAAAAGATTGAGAATGCCCCAGTAAGTTATTATAATACTTGTGTTGGGGCTATCTCATTACATCACAAGTTACAAAGTACTTTGATAAAGATTAAAATTAGACACATAAAAAAAAAAACAGAAAAGAAATTCAAATTGAAATTAGATACATTCAAATTCATGTATAACAGCTATCAGCATTCAGCTCTAATTGCGTGCGTGCGTGTGCGTGTGCGCGCGCGCGCGCGCGCGCGCGCGTGTGTGTGTGTGTGTGTGTGTGTGTGTGTGTGTATGTGTATGTGTGTGTTGTATATATTCATATTCAACATATTCTTGTTAAAATCATTTCGATCTCTTCATATGTAGGAGATTTTATCCAGCTCAATATATTCTCTTTGCAGTCTCGGAGTTGCAGGGGATAAATATTTAATTTTTCATTTACTTTATTGTAGATGTACGTCGATTGTGTAGTATACTGCCGAGTGGCGAATTCAGTGTGCACCATTGGAGAATAAGCCACCCTGTGTGTATGTCTTTTATTCCGGTATAGAGGATTGTACTGTATTGTCTTGTGAACACGTAGAGTGATATTCATAATATATAATTTCCTTACAGACAAGAGGTTGCTCATTCTATAAAGGTCATCTGTAGAATACCTGGATGCTTTGAAGTACATTACCTTAATAATGCCCCTTTGGGCTCTTTCAAGTTCTAAGAACTTGGTTTTCACAGCCCCGCCCCATACTGGTATACAGTATGTTATGACTGTTTGCACCAGGGCAATGTAAATTTTATTTAATAGCTGTGCATACATTACATGGCGCAGACTTTTAAAAATCCACGTCAGTTTCCTAATTCTCGACATGAGGACTTCAATATGAGGACACCAGGTTAAGTTCTGGTCTATTATGACACCCAAATATCTAATACAACTGACACGTTCTATATTCCGACAACCACAGTCAGGACCAAGTGAACTGACACACTCATGGATCATCAAACCGAAATCAGCATTTGGCTGTGACGCCTGAGTCGGTGTAAAACAAATATAATTTGTTTTAGATACATTTAAGGTCAGTTGGTTCTCATTAAGCCAGCTAGCAATAGCGGCCAGACCCTGTTGGGTGGTTGCCTGTACGGCTGGCCATGTCGCTCCTGTAAAGACAACTGCAGTGTCATCCGCATATGAGAAGACCCGCCCGCCACTGCACTCAATATTACAAAGATCGTTTATATATATTAGGAACAGTGTCGGACCAAGGACGCTCCCCTGCGGGACTCCGCACACTACCCTTTCCTCCAGGCTTTTCAAACCGTCAATTTTAACTTGCTGTGTCCTGTTTTGCAAGTAGGATTTGAAAAGAGAGAGGGTATTACCTCTAATGCCTATATTTTCTAGGCGTTTAAGAAGGATGGGAATCGAAACACTGTCGAATGCTTTTTTTACGTCTAAGAACACAGTTAAGCACTTATCCCTCTTGTCTACCTTAGAGGCTATCTCTGAAGTTAGTGCTATAATAGCATCTTCTGTAGAGAGATCCTTCCTGAACCCATATTGAGAGCAAGATAATATCTTATATTTATTTAAATATCCTATTAGCCTATTATTTATTAACTTTTCTAAGATTTTCGAGATACAGGGTAAAACAGAAATTGGTCTATAGTTATTGACTTCTCTTACGTCCCCACTCTTATGAACAGGGGTTACTATGGACCGCTTAAAAACAGTAGGAAAGCTTCCTGTTTCGAAACATAAGTTTGCCAGCCGGCTTATCAAGGGGACCACGAAATCTCGTGCCATTTTCAAAAACTTAGTGGGTATACCATCCCAACCGGGTGAGCTTGCGGAGTCGAGACTCATACGAGTAAGTATGCCGTCCACCTCTTGTGGGTCAGTGTCAAGTAACACGAAAGAGGATACATGTGATTGTTTGGTAATGCTATTTAAGGGTGGACCCAAACCACCCGTAATGTTCTCAGTCAATGTCTGGCCGATGTTAACAAAAAACTGGTTCACGCGATTTAATGAATCTAGAGGGTTAGACCTGTCATGTAGAAGACTTATGTTAGATAATTTAGTTTTTTTAAATTGAATAATGTCGTTTATTGTTTGCCACAGTTGTTTAGGGTTTTTAATAGTGTCAGAAACTTGTGTTCTCTGATATTGCCTTTTTAGCTTTTTAATTAAGTTAGAGCAGTAGTTACGATAACGTCTGAATGTGATTTTAAGTATTATATTATGAGGGTCTTGTCTTAATTGGAATTGCAATCTGTTACGTAGTTGAATACATCGCAGAGCTCCCAGAGATATCCATGGCTTCCGAGCTCTCCTACCCCCCGAGATCAACCTAACCTCAGTATTGGCAAGCAATGTTGCTCTCATCTCGTCCATTAACTTCTGTGCTATGATATCAGGACTGTTATTATTGCCAAAAAAGGACGTATCCGTGTTTACTAGGTGTTTATAGGCTTTTTCAAAGTCTATCACCGACTTATACTTTTTAACTGTGCCCTTTCTGATGTTCGTTTTATTTTTATAAAATAGTACTATAGCATGATCTGTAATTGACGTGTCTGTGATACCCACAAAGGCCAAGCTGTTTACCGTATCAATCTTCAAAAGCACATGATCGAGACAGCTGTTAGTAGGAAATCTGGTAGGGAGGTAATGGCCCGGCAAGAGGCCATGGTCCGCCAGCATGTTAAGATAGTTTAGCCTGTTTTTGCGCTCCTCTGATTTCTCATTTTCCGTGCATATTAGGTTAATGTTAATGTCTCCCAGTATTAAAACATTATTGTGTGTTGTGATTGTCGCAAGGTGTGAGTTTAAAGAGCTTATAAAGTTGTTAGCACATATGTTAGATGGAGAGCGGTATATACCTATAATTGTGTAGTTAGAAATACTTACTTGAATAGCTGAGGCATGTGTTAATTTTATTTCTTCCACGCGAGGTGAGAGGTTATTTTTCGTATAGAAGACTACTCCATCATTTTGATTTAACTTTCTAGTGGTATAATAAGAAGTGTAATTATTAAGATATGGTATTTGTCTATCATAATTAAGTCTGCATTCAGTCAGGATAACTACGTCTGGCTCATGTTTCATTGCCGATAAGTTTAAAACTAAATCATCAAAATTACTGTAGATACTCCTAATGTTTTGGGTCAAAACAGTAAGTTTGGATTCTCGCTGTATATAATTATGAAAATGCTCAATTTTAACTATATCCGAGGTCGCCGTTTCCAATTGGTCCAAGTCCCTTAAGGTGTTTAGATTACTATCCATTTAGGAATGTAAGAATACTCTTTGGGTAGCGGAATTTTGTTGAATAAGCTGGTGTAAGTAGGTCTAAATCTGAGGTAGGTACTATTAGTGAGTGAGAGGTGTGGCGTGTACTGTAAACATGAGAGAGTGAGTGAGTGGGTATAGTTGGATGTGTATTTAGTTGAATAATTTTAGTGTAAGTGAACTGATTTTGCGTCATATCTTTAGTGCCTCTGCTATTAACTAAAATAATTAAGCATGCAAATTTTATATAAGATAGTAGTATAATAAGCAATATTCCCTGGCTTAGTCATTGATCCTGGAGTAGGTGGTGAACTTGGGCTTCACTGTTAATCAGTACTACCCTAGAGTTATCATCCCTTTTTACAAAGACTCTTCCAAGTTTGGTCCAACAATATTTATACTGTTTTGTCTTAGCCAAGTCACGGGCTAGAAAAAATAGGCGGGCTCCTTTGGTAGTTAGTTGTTCTGATATAAATACTGGGGTGTCCTCGTTGGTTTTAAACCCTAGGTGTTTTGCCTGGAGTTTTGTTTTGTTTCTGATGTTATAAGACTTAGTTTTCTGTAGTAAGTCTGATTTTAATATTGACGAGCTAAGTTCAACAACAATAGGGGCATTATTAACTTCAGCTTTTCTAGGCCGAATTCTATGAATGTCAGTTATATCTCTAGGGACCAGGTCAAGACTTATATTCTTCGCAAGGCATAACACCATCTTGATTAGGTCATCTTGACTTTCACCGGAGTTTTTTGGTACATTTTTTAACTCAAAACTAGCTTTACGCGAACTCCTCTGCAAGTCCTCCATGTTTTCTTCAAGAATTGCAATATACTCTCTATCTTTCTTTGCCTGTATCTTTAGGGATTCAATCTGCTTTTGGAACTGTTCATGCTGGGTTGATAGACGTTCAATAGACGCTTCAATATTCTTGTTAGAGAGCTGTAGTTCATTGAGATTGGTAGTAATTTGTTTTAGTTCCTTTTGCTGAGTGGTTATGAAAGTTGAGAATAGATCTTTAATATATTCTTTAAATTCGCAAAATTCTGATGGTAAGTCTTCCTCTCGAATTCTTTTACTCCGCATTAAACCGAAATTAGGAGGTGTAGATTCGCTATCATAATTATTTGGGTCCGACATAGTGTTATTCGATTGCGCTGAAGACATAGTGCTTGAAAATTTGCAAATATGAACGAAGTATCTTTATAATTATTATATATTGTCTTAATGTATTTACCAAGTTATGTTTATTATGTGGTTAAAGAAATGTTAAGAAACCACAAAAAGAAATAACAAAAAGTGAACGGTAAACTCGGAACCGATCTCACAGCCCCACTTTCTAGCCGTTAGTCTTATCCTCCACGCCACGGGAACAATCGCAAGTGATGACAAAATTATGCTTCTAAATATTAATATAATTATGTTCTCTATTAGTGTTACTTGCCAATTCTGTGGCTCTGGTACTTTTGAAGTTGACGATTTGATTATAATGAATATGTTTGTCTCTCTCACCCGTGGGCGGAACCTCGATGCATCACAGTAGACGATAGGAGGGGCTTGTAGATGATGCTCCTTGCCACTTATGTACTCCTAGTATCACATTAAATTTTTGAGTCTATTTTAATGAATTTAATTTTAATTTTTAATATAAAACAGCGTAGTTTTTTCACACGACTGCTCGAATCTAACTCCCTTTCCCACACGCCCCGGCTGACCCAGGGTCATCGAAAAGGCCCCTCAGGAGATCTAGCTCCCAGGCAGAAAGAAGAAGGAAACAATCCCCCCCTGCCGCTCAAAGAAGCGAATGCGAGACACCATCACCTATACCTATATTGCCTGTTAAAATGACGGTAGGCGCAGCCCGACACCATCTGGTAATCTATATAATATTTTATAGAGGTTGTTTTGGATTTGAACACACACATTTTGAATAAATTACATTTAGTAACAAGCGTTTTATAAGTTTTTTACTACCTACTACAATAATTACCTACTACCTACTAATGATAATGTCTTCGGACTAATTACTTAACCTAGTTAAAAAAACACGGACAAAATTATGCTCTCGATAGAAAACTTACAAGAAATAAAAAAGTTCTAAAAATATCAATAGCAATCTGCATCAATTTTATGTAGGTACCGCTATAATTATGTTGATGATATTTCTGATGTCATGTTTGCGGGCCGGGCAGCATTTTCAAAGGTAAAAAAAGTATACCGACATAAAAATGTTAACGTTTAGTACGTTCGATACTGGTAGAAAGCCAGCCTACCTGAATAATTATTCTTTTCGAACAAAGGTCACGCCAGCTAAAGAAGTCTCCAAAAATAATGCTGTCCGCAGACATTTACAAAGCAAAATAATTCCTTTCTACACTATTATCTCTAACTAAACAAAGACTTGTTCTGTACAAGACTTTTTCTTAAAAAACATGAAAGTACAAAGAAGCCTAAGGGTCTGCCCACGCCTGACCGAAACTTAATTACTAACCGGCTATGGGGAATGCTAATTAATCTCTCTTACACGCATACCAACATCGCCCTAGTGTCAATCGTGTTTTTCAATCATGCACTTTAGGCCAACATAATGCCTCAGTATACATACATATAACTTTCTTTGTAAATTGATAAAAAAATATTACACAACATTCATCTTGTCTTTTTATATAATTTATACGACCCGTTTATATTACTTCACCTCGTGTAATGGTTGCTGAAGCTGAAAGCAAAGTTTCAGGAAAGAGAATTGTCTAGTTTCTCGTTCTTTTAATATTTTTTGTTAGATTTAGTGAACTATTTCTTGGGTATCTAAAGCGAGAATACAGTTTGGCTTCTGTCCGTCAAGTCAAGTCTGTCGTTAAAGATTGCGATCTTAAGTAAAAAGATAAAACATTAACCACATTTTAATATAACATTATAAATTGTATTCCAGAAACTTAAAACGTGTAATTGCATTAATTTCCAGTAAGAGGGTCAAGGTCAAGTGGGTCAAAATTCTATTGGAGTACAAGCGATAGGTTAATACATTGCTGTATATGCTTTCATTTTATTAAGTATCTACCGATCGGCAATCGTCGGTTCAATTACACATACCACTTCCTCAGTACAATATAATTATAAGCTATCGAAGCCTGGTTTTGCATTATGTTACCGTCTTTGTTCTATCAAAGCTGATGTTATCATCAATCAAGTGAAGATCACAATGGTTACAATTTCAAACTTAAACAAAAGTTTTTAATTCTACTTTCAATAATGTTCTGAATAGTTAATGTTTACTTTGAAGTTTGGAAGTTTGTAGCATAATAGAGGTCGTCTGCTATTGTTATAATATTAGTATTTTACTGTTTCGTTTAACCTCCCTCTCCAATACTTAGTCGTGTTATATAACGTTGGCTGTCTAGACTGAGCACCACATCTATGTTTTTATTTGAGTTTCAAGAAGAATACAAATGATATATTTCAATAGAAAATCCACGATAATGTTTACTTATATTATACTAGCTGTCGCCCGCGGCTCCGCCCGCGTGGATGTCGGTTATCGCGAATCGGGGTATGAAAAATAGATGTTGGCCGATTCTCAGAGCTACCCGATATGCCCACAAAATTTCATGAGAATCGGTCGAGCCGTTTCGGAGGAGTTTGGCAACGAAAACTGTGACACGAGAATTTTATATATTGGATATGGGAAAGTGTGTGTCTTTGTGTCTGTTTGTCCGTCGGCTAAACCACATAACCGATTTTGATGAAATTTTGTATAGGGGTAGATTAGACTTTGAGAAAGGCCATAGGCTATGTTTGGTCGTGATAACCGACAACCACGCGGGCGGTGCTAGCTAGTATCTCAATAAAGCAAGCTTGTATACAAAATTCGCGAAAGCAGCTATATAAATCTGTCTCAAATGACAACAGATTATAGCGCATATTTTATAAAATTCGGGCGCAAGATTTTGAAATTTTTGAGAGAACTAACTTTTAAACTCTCGCGTTCCATGATATATAATTTACGAAACGGGAATTAACGCGATCATGGTATAGGTACTTACATACCTTTGATTGCCTGACGTTTCGACCAGGTTACACCGGCCGTGGTCACAGGCTGACTGGCTCAGCAGTGGACGCCCGCCGTCTTCGAATCCGTGAGGTAGTAGGTTCTTCATCTACCCGCACATTTTCAATATTTTCTTGTCGCCATGTACCGTCACATACCACATTCACAGTTGTGGTTGCATGTTTTTCATCACTGGATTCCATGTTGCAGATAATTTAAAACCATCTTCCCGAATGAAATTTTTATGTTGTTTGATTTAAATCGCTTCACGTACAGCTCTTGAGTAAAAGTGACGTTCCTTGGAGAGGACTTGCGTATGGTGAAATTCAATCCAGTGATTGGTGCCTGCTTCTAGCAGGTGCTCTGCAATCGCCGATTTGCTCGTCTGGCGATTCTTTGAGAGAACTTTAGACTCATCATTTGTTTAGATTACGAGTATATTTAAATGAAACATATAAATGCCTATTTATCACTGCATTTCAATCTGGCGTATGAGTATGCCAGAATGCCAAGCCGAATCATACTTAACCAATCGCTTCACAATGTGGGCTCTTTTATGTGGCAGGTAGTGTACAAAACATTACATGTGGACAGTCGGCCAAGTACGTTTGTGGTGTCCCATTGACATGGATAATTAAATAAAACGGAATCACAGAGTATATCTGAATTTCTACAACCATCCATTATGAACAATATGTCTCTCATTTCATCACAAAATTAAACGATATGATGAAAATGGTTAAGCTTGTGCATGCGGGCAAAACGACAAGAATAACTTGTACTTGAAGAATACCAACGAAATTGAAAACTTCCTCTTTTTTAAAGTCAGTTAAAGATTACAATTTATAGTTACATGTCATAAAGTTACATGTCAGTCGACATACAAATGAAAGTGTTTTTTTTTTATTTAAAATTTTGATGAGCAAAGATTATTCATTATTCTTTCAATCCTTGGTAGTTCGACACAGGGTACGGCTGGGCAGGGCATTCTATTTCTAAAGGGCACATGGCTGTCTTTTTAAGTTATAAATATTTATATCGGTGCGAAGAAATAGTTTTGAATTATTTTACGCGAATTACAACAAGTTGTTGCCGGGGTTGTGTAATCAACGAGTTACTAGCTACCTTTGCTTAACGTGAACAGTTTAGTGTTATCGATGCACCATCGGGTGACTTATAATTCCGTAAAAATTATAGATCGTTGAAATTAATTGTAAATCTTGATTTGATGAGTTTTGGGGTGTGCAGTTACGTACAAGAGAACGGGATTAAGATATATTCGTACAACATTTCGTTATTCTTTTACCGTTTATATCGTATTTAGCAGGGGGTAGGTTCTCCTCCTGCCTATTTGCCTAGCCGTTTAATTAAATGGCTGAACACCATTCAGGCCGTTAATTGAATGGCGCCGTTTAGTTAACTGCCTGGGCAGTTAGTTGAACGGCTGATTAAGCTAGTTGGCGGCGACATATACACTAACTATTATCTTATTAGGGTTTCAGTTCACATCCCTGAGCGTTGGCTAGTGGACTGGGATAAGCACACAGTTATGAGGGAAAGCACAAGTCAAGCCTAACTAGCTTGCACCCATATCAGAGCAGGGAGCTTTTGCATGATAGGTAGGTTATGTCGGACTCGAACCGACTAAACCGCACGCCGTCTCTGGTCCGTAGTGCTAGGCCGAAGGTGAGGTTGTCATGCGACATATCCCTCGCACCCCGGCTGACCCAGGGCCATCCCTCTCGGTCTGGCCCTCCTCGGGAAGGGGGGGACCACGCGGTCCCCGACTCAACCCCGGTGTGGGGAGGCGCGCATCGTCCTACGATGCGCGCCGCCGCCGTGGCCTGCTTCTGCTAGGGTGACGGGCGGCTCCACCCGTCACCCTCAGGCCCGCGCTCATGGGGGGCGGCGGTCAGTTTGCGCCCTCCGACGCCCGAGCCGCCTTCGGGCGCGTGCAGCGATGTCAGCGAGCCTCTCTCGCTCATCGCGCCGCGCCCGCGCTCATCGCGCCGCGCCCGAGGCTCATTACACACCACAAGTTTAAATATAAATGAGGTGGCGTACACCTAGTTTTGATTGAACAGAAGTTCTAAGTTCGGGGTAGAGCTAGGTACTCACACAATGGGGATAAGTTGAGAATTGAATTGAATTAGTATTGTAACGGTTCTGAGCTAACCAGCACCCTTGCTTAGCAACATAACATATCATTCCTTGGACATGCTTGTGATTGATTTAGTTAGGGCTCAAATGTGGTAATGCCGTAGTGAATACGTGATTGGAGAATATTGTATTCGAGCTATGGCGTAGTGTAATAGACAGTTAGTAGACATTCGCGGTATTCGAATTAGACCTATAGGCGAGCCATTGTTGGACCGCATCGCTAATCTTATCGGTCAAGGGTATAATGAAATTCAATTTGCTTAGCAACTGACATTGTATGGTATCAAATGATACTTTGATTGGTGACATAAAATATTTGAAATCCATCTACATTATAATTAGCTAAATTCGTAATGGAAATTATTCCGAAATGAGAAGTTTGTTTGACTGATACCTATTACTCGGAGCGCCTTATTCGGGGAATAATTTTGGCGAGATACACCTAGCTCACGATAGCTGAGCGCCCTCTTAATTTAGAACTCGTATCGAACCTTAATTGATTTGGGCATTTGACCCTAGATATGGCTATCTTCTACACCAGGGACACTGTACCTATCGATCTCGATTATATGCGTGACAACGATGAGTCAGTTCTGACATGTTAAAAGATCCTATTTTGGAACACCGAAAAATGGATTGGTCATCGGACCGCGTTAACGCATGAAACTATTCATTGATTCCGGTACTAGTCATATAATTTGACAATATTGAGAAGAAAGTAATCTTATCTCGAATCTTTCTACTCATTTCCGTTAGCGGTAATATCGCGAGAATGGGTCTAATTAGACGTAAACATTTGTCTGGATTCAGACCGGACCTTGGGGTGGGGAATACGAGTCAGCTGTCTTGACTTTCATAAAGCACGGAAGATTCAACTGGAAGTACGTGGCCTAATAAAAGGTAGAAGAAGGATATACAAAGTTGATAGTATCTTACTGCACACGGCGATTGGCGGAGCCTGTGCCAACGGGAGAAACCTAAGTTCTAAAGTAAGATAATCATTAACTGAAGTATGAAGTTTGTATGTCTAGTTCGATCACTAGAGTTATTCGAGTGGTTTGCCACAGTAGTAGTAATAAGGGCAATGTAAGAGATCATTTATGGGGTTTGTTTATGAAAGAATTATTCGTGAGGGATTCATTTGTTGAGAAATCAATGTACCAGCAAGCAGGTAGGGTAAGCGGGGCTAAAATTAAGTAATTGTATTAGTATCTGTTTCCATTATATGAATACCAGCTTTCCTAGAACCCTATAGAATCCGAGACATACAGAGCACATCAAGGGTCATCTCTGACCATTAAACGATCATTGGCCAAAGTAGAATAAAATTAGTAATATAGACGACACAGTATAAAGGATGAAACCCAAGATCTTTTGCAATAGATACATCTATAATAATTCAAACCAGCTAATCCTAAATCTAAATCGATTACAAGATCGATTATCGTACTATATCTAAACACCATCCTTGACTAACCATAAACCACAGACCTGATCACACAGACACTTTCTTTAACTAAGTAAAATTAATGTTTCCTTTCAAAAGACTAATGAATGGAATGGCTATAATAAAATGTTCTGTATTGACTCCAGCCACTTCGGCTCGTTATTTCTATAGTGATTAAAGTGAGACAGTCAACAAGTGATTAGTTGATTTATTTTACGACTTTACTGCGTTTAATGACGTTGTTTTGTTTATGAACTCACTATTAAATAATTTTTGTTATCTGATTCAATAGAATGTTAATAAGCAATATTTCGAATCCTTGCTCGTAAATAAGTAACGTTGACACTAAAGGATTGTTAGGGTTTAGGAGTAAGTATAATGAGACTAATGAGTATCTAGAGAGACTATCAGTTAAGGGTACTCCTTAATCATCGGATTTTTAGGTGTCAATGACCTAAATGGGTGGCTGAGATAGACTGCATAGGGAAGTTGGAAGATTTAATACAGTCTGAGAGAGGCATTTAATGTTGTGGCAAACAGTAACTTCATAAAAAATCCAGTGTTCATTGTATCCTACAAATTGGTAATTAGTACTAGATATTTGTGTACTGTTTCTACACAAATATTTTTAGGTATGTGTTACATTATAATTGAATTTGAAAGAACAAAAACCTCATAAGCCCAATGTGAGTACAAGCTATTATATAACTCTCAGTGGGTATCACGAAATTTCATATAAACGTAACGAAATGAAAACGTAGATGTCAAAATGTGGGTGTAAATACACCTGCCCTTCGGAGATATACGGGACTGCGTACCTACATAAAAACAAAAATAGTTTTATAACGCTGGTTAATTGGTTATTACTGATTTATTGCTTTCAATTATTTTAAATAGTTATGAGAAAAAGTTTTGTACAATTGATTAATTAAGTTAATTGCAAGTTAGCGTACAGTCAAATACAAAAGTTGCTGATCAGACACAAATTTAGTTTCAAATACAAGTGTTAGTATTTTCAATACTCAATGATCAAGGTGAAACATATTTGATACGTTTTACGAAGCTTTTGTAGCTTAACTAGCTAAAATTGCTGCCCGTTGCACTGCTTTTTGTTGAAATGATATTTCTGTATATTGTCCTATTAGTGTTAAGGTACTTTGATCGCTTATTACACAAACTTTTGGGAAGCTTATATATCCTTGTTGTCAGATACATGCAGAGATTATGATCGAAATAATTGAGACCAACAAACAAAGCTACAAGAAATGCCTATCAAATCAAGAACCTCTTAATTTTCTAGGCCATTGCAGAGGTGGTCAAGCTAGTGTCATAAGAATATTATTACTCTCTAATCATTTATATGACAGTACGTAATAAAGTCTTACTAGTTACAGCTATAAATGTCAATTTAAATATCCTTATTACAGCAATTTAACACTAATTAAATGTTAATTACAAAATATCTAGCACATCCAGTAGAATCACTTCCATAACGCCTGGTATACTATCATTACCATTATGGAAATAATGATAATAATAGTTTGAATTGGAAGCAGAAATACTGGTACCAAAGAAAACGTTTGGTCAAGGGAGGTTAGGCTAAATTTTCACCCGATAAAAAACATTCAGCCAAAGAGCGTCCTTTTTAGAAGATATAAGATCTTCAAGATTCATGTATAATAAATGTTTACTCTCTACTACATCAGATTAGTCCAATTTAGATGCACGGAACGTATACGTGATATCATTAAAATCATTACAACGAAAATTCCAATCAGAATCATCCCGAAGTGGCATTAATTATTTTTATTTTAACTAAAACCACTTTTAATGGATTCTATAGCGATTTATTTGTCATTATTGTGTAACAACTACCATCCTAGTCAAATCACAAACATGGCTACTGAAAAATAGTTGAAACGTCGGGCTAAAAGTTAACAACTCGCAATACAATTCGTTAAATATGGTTTTATTTCAATGAATCATATTCGCGTAAACTTATAAAAAAATCATTGGTTAATTTTCGGGCTTACGTCACTGCATACAAAATCAGAAGAGCGTCTTACAGAGGCAGTAAAATCAGTCACTTCTAAAACATGCGGATACAGTTTCACTTTTAGTTTGAACTTTCAGAACACATCAGCTCCCACCTGAGCAAAATTATTCAAAGTTATCTCGACCTTGTACCTCAAAATACAATATTCATGAGCCTTTTTGCTTTCCTTAGCCTCGTAAATTTGAATATTGAACCGTTGTAAAATCCTAAATCAATATAATCTAGATATTATCAAATTCTTAGAAACCATGCTTGTACATGGAAAATGACATCAAATTAAAATTAGACTTTATTATTTATGTCGTTGCATTAGGATATTTCCGTAGAGACAGACAGAGATGATTGGAAAACAATTTTATAATTTTTAACAACGTATGCAATCAATACAGGTTTTCTAGAATATACGTAAAAAGCTGATGAAAGTTATTTCAAGAAAGGACAAAATTTCAGGTAGGAATTAACGTCATAAAGAATATTTATGTTTTCAGCAGGTTCAATTGTGATAACACACCTCTCCAGTTCAAAACATTCTTCATTTTCGAATGATAATTTTATCGAAAGCTACCGAGCGTAATATAAACAGCAAATGCCAATTCCAACTACAATGATCACCAAAACAGGTAAGACTCACGTAGTGTAAGAATGCTAGGAAAGTGTGCAACACCAGAACGTGCTCTGCCTGCCATGGGAAGCGACACAAAAACTTGGCGATTGTGATTCCTGGCGCGCAAACTAATTTAGATTCGCCGGTGATTCTGCCCACATCAGGGCTGAGTGTTTAGTAGAGGAGGCAACGTGTACTTCATTAACTTAAAGCTCGAGTTCCTTTGAGGTAATCGGAAACTAAGAAGTAATTCAGAATGAAATTCGTGTTCCATTTTAGTAGATTTAAAACTTAAGTTTTACACAACAGTAGGGAAACAAATTAGTCAGCCAACCAAAAGCATCAAACGTGCATTGCTAAATCGAAGAATACTTTGCCTGGAAGAAATTTTCTACGTGTATTTCTTATGCACGATAGGTATTGTTTATTTTCCTTGGGGATGCTAACCGTCAGGTCTAGTTAGTTGTTTATGTTTCCTTCAAGGAATGAACTGTTATGAGGGAAAAAAGTAAACATGCTCAATGTAGAGGATCTATTGAACATATATAGAACGGCGATTATATTATTTAATTACAATTAAAATTATTTAGAAAACAAATTTTGCAATTCTTTCCATTTCGTAACAACCCATGTCAAGTCTGTACCTTCATAAGTCCCTAATACAGAAGTACTTACAAAATGTACAAGTAAGCAACGGCGTGAATAATAAAATCAACGCTCTCCTGACCGCTTTGAGATAAGGAGACAAATCGGTGAAAACTTGTACAATGACCGAGAAAAGTAAAAACACTTTCTGTGGATATACGAGTCCACAAGTATTGTAAGTGGCCCGCGTCCATCCGGATTCTGTCGGAATTGCCCGAAGGTGTTTGCCTCGTGGAAAGATAAACTTGATAAGGGCAGTCGTCAACTGTGTACATAAGAATCTAGTGCGACATCTTTAGTTTTAATGATGGTGACCTAATAAGTAACTAGTTTTAGAATTCATTTTTATGAATTTTTAAGTTACTTATTACTTTACACGGTCTGTAAGATTGAAATGATGGCTATAACTAATTTAGAGTAAGTTAAATAGATACCGTGAGCCATCTATTCCGGCGTGTCACCAAACTGAAGCAGTGCACAAACTTTTTACATCTGATTCTACTTTCAAGCTTACTATTTGAAAGTTACTATAAAAATACTGCATTACTGTACTGAATAATATATTTCATTTTGACTGAAATTACTAGGAAAAAGTAAAAACTCCACTGTCTAAGGTAAAATCGTTCATTTCAAGTAAATTTTAGGTATTTCAGCACTAGAAATTTATTATTTTCTAAAGCATCAGCGGAATGATGAAATCAATTTTATAAAGCCTACTTAGACAGTGTTAGACAGGCCTAAGGCTAAGTAGGCCAGTGGAACCACTTCTTAGGAATTTATTTATGGCGTCGAATTTTATTCATTAACTCTCCGCCAAGAGTTTGACGAAATAGTGAACAGGTGTCGAATCAAAACTGCGCCTTGTTTCTGACATCAGATTTATATCCGATTTAACCGAAAGAGAGAGATTGAAAGATTAATCGCGCATTAATAAATCAATCCTTTTGTGTACCACACTTTCGCTAAGATCCTCCCCCTCAGACGGCCCTGTCGTTGTAACTGTTCTATCCCTGTTCATCTATATCTTTTCAAAGACGTGGTGAGGCTTTAATAAACATTTTAGTATTACCTAAAAAAATCATTACCATCTTAGTGTGGTTTCGAACTTCGGAACCCAGATGCCCTTTATTTCTTCTCCTCCTTTAGATTTGGTTTATTTATTTATGTGGTTTTTATGGGGGCAAGCTCCCAAACCTAAGAGAAAAGTTTACGTCAGAATATCTTCAATAAGTGAACAGGTGAGCCGCCGTGCAGGTAGAGTCAGTGTCAGATCTATCTTGACTAGCAAAGTACAAGTACTCAAAAAGATGGTACTAAGACCTTCTAGTCAAAATACCCCAAATGGAGGTTTAGCTAGTTACTAATAGCGGTTACTCCAGTATCAGCTGTATTAGATTTTAATGTCTTTTACTGGCTTCAAAATCTAGAATACATTTCCTCTTTTCCATTACTTAAATACGACTTGTAGTCGGATTCAAAATGGATTTACATTGCGTCGCACCGAATGGGTGGGCTCCAAAACTACCAGTTTATATTTGTAAGCTTTTTGTTTATTTATGGTAAAGTAGTTAGTGGTTATATTTGTTGGAATTATTATTGTCAAGGCTGCTAAGCTGATATTCAATGGGATTTTGTATGGAAGTGTTCAGCAAGAAGAAGTTATTTCAGTTTATGTTCTTTAGCTGGTAAATGGTCGGTGCATTAAAGAAAAACTGCATTGGGCGTTAACAGAATTGACTCTTAGGTCTAAAGTACTTTCAATAATTTGGGAACTTTCTTTATAAACGAATTAGCGTGCTTGCGTGGCTCACTGATCCCATTCTCATGACCACACGCCCCTGGCACGACGATTCCCGCAACTTCAAGCATAAAAGTTATATATTTTTCAACACATTTGCTCATAAAGTGGCTATAATATCATAGCAATTAGCCACATGATGATTTCATTGCTATATTTAACAAGTGAGTAATAGATTTTTTTTTTATTTTATTGGTTGTGTTGCTTTTTTCTTTAAACATCTTTCTTTATAATAAAGGTCGTGTTCAGTAGTACAAATAAATTAGTATACCTTCCTATTAACTGTTGATTTCGGGCACACTTCGTATGTAAATAGATAATTCCAACTTGTACGTGTTGAAGAAACAAAACTTGCTCTCAATTAAGAAATAACTTTTGTTTTCTCTGTAAAAACTTTAAATTTCCCATTTAGTTCGCAGCAAATTAAAAAGGTACCCTCATTTAGTCTATGGCCGAACGATATGCGCGCACATGGGATTTTGTTTTCCGCTATTGCGAAAAATGTTCATTACTCCTTATCACTTTTGAAATTATATTTATTTATTAATTAAAATGTCTACAATTGCTAGTATAAATAAAATGATTTATGTTGTACAACGTTCGATATATGATGAGATTGATGTGAAACCCTTAACGTCATGGAAAGTTTACTACCTGAAAACTGCATAGGTAAATATCTATTTTATTCACAAGAGTATTGAAAAATATAGTATGATACACGTATTTATTGATGATTACCATCCTCGGCTCTCTTAAGACACTCACTGGCGTCTCTGCGGTTATCACCAACTTTGCACACTTGTACCATAATATACCATTACTACTGCATTTACTAAGTCATCGAGTTAGTGCCATCGACAAACCATAAGTCACATTTATTTTTAGAAATTAATGTATTTAGTGATTTAAATTAACGGCACCTTTTTTAAAAAAAATTAAAGAACTATAAATAAATAAATAATTCATTTATTACCATAAACACTTGACCTTGTTTATCCTGTCTAAAATATACTTAATAAATATCGATTAAGAAAACAAGATGTCAACTCGGTGGCAACAGCACTTAATAACCAAACCTGCTAATTTTAGATTAGAAAAAGAAATTATCAACGTTATCAGCGAATTTCACTTGCTTCTGTAGCAAGTGAAATTCGTTGACACAGCTGATAAGATTAGACTGACAGGTAAAAAGGCCTTTAGAAGCCCTGTCAGAGCCACCATAAGGGTACTTCTTTGATTTATAATAAGGGTCGCTTTATCGAATTATCCACTTGACATACTGCGTTGAACAGCGGATACGGCTGCTAATAATATAACATGTAACAACACTCACATTTTTATGTGAATAAAATTAGTGACATTTATAAACACGAATCGCTAAATTTATTAGTTACTAAGTGTAAAATTTAAGAACAGCGAATATTTTGGATGATTCTGTTGAATTAATTGTTAGTTTTTTTTAAAGTAAAATCATGATATTCTTTTTAGTATTTGATTGCTAGACATGAAACATTCGATCTATTCCGATCCAGTACAATTTTTCTAAAACCACGCGATATTTCTTTTTTATCATATTTAAGTATATATTCTTTTCCGAACTAATACCATTTTTAAAACTTTTCACAGTCAGGAACTTCTACGGGCAACGGAGACGGTAGCGCCTCAATATCACAGTGGAGTCGTAACCGCCTAAGGTAAACCCTAGCCGAGGCAGGAATGGGGAGGCTTTCCATGAGCCACTTTAACCGGCAGAGGGTACAGTGGAGAGCAGATACACAGCGGGCTGGATATATGACCGCAGGTATGGTGGTGATAGGACGGGTTTTTTTCGTGTGGGCAAAGCGCCTGCCACTGACCTCCATCTCTTTCCACTCCAAGTCACTTAACCTTGTAAAGTATAGAATGGTCACCCATCCTAAAACTGACCTGGCTGGGATTGCTTAGCTTTGTAATGCACTAATTTACTTCAGTTATCAAAGCAATAGTGTCATTTTTTTGCTAACCGTACCTAATTCTGTGACAATCGCGTTTTGGTAATATTTTATCAGTGGTATTCGTTCAGAACAGAATATTATTGAGATAAAAAGAAATACCACGTGATATTAGAAAAATGGTATTGGATCGGTATAGATCAGATTTACAAACTGGGGTATGCGAATAATAAAATGACACTGTATTTGTATCGGATGTCTACATGGAGCAACTATTAAATGAAGTTTGTATAAATTAATTCTACGTAAGTACCCATAATGAGCTACGGTAATTCCCTACCAATTAGGAGAAAATAAGAAAGAAAATTTAAATTTATATTGCAGTAAAAAAAAAGAAATCAAGAATGCAATAATGGTGTAGATAGCATGGAATGCACTTTGATTCTGTAATGTCTTATTATTGTTATTTTCAATTTCATCATGTTTTATTCTGTATATTTATTGTTATTCCTTTTTCTCCGTCCGCGCATCCCCCCTGTGTGGACGTATTACTCTTTAACGGAACGACGTACACCGCGTACCGTAGTGAATCGTTATGGCGAACGTAGTAAAGTGCGCATCATGTAATATCGTGATTGATGAAATGCTAGCGTATATACAGAATAAGGTGTCAGTGATAGATGAGGATACCTTAGTTCGAATTTGTACATCGTCATTCTCTAAAGAAGAAATTGAGAAATCGAAATTATTGTTGTTCGAATCTGTGCCTGGGATACACGTCAAACGTAGGAATAAGGGCAAGGAGGAACGAGACCTAGCTGATATAGTGCAGGTTTTTAAATCGAGGGAACCAGATCTGTTTCCGATCTATGTCGCCAGGGAACTAGAACGTCTCCCTCCGGTGCTGTTTGATCACCTGGACTGCACGAAACTGCTTAAAGATTTACTTCTAGTTCAGGAAGAATTGAAGAATATTAAGTCTACATGTGTTTCACACAGTCAGTTCGAACAATTAAAAACAGAATTATTGCAAATGAAATACGATTCTTTGCCACCGAACTCAGAAAATGTAAACAAACGACGAGGCGCCTGGACGCTGGATAGTGGACCTGCAGGTCTTTCACATATCGATCATCTATCTCTGGATAAAAGTAATAATAACATGTGTAAGCAACAGGAAAATGTAATTACTCAAATACAATATAGAGATATTTCGAGGGTAGTTGAGAATAATCAACGCAAGGTATCAGCTGTTTCTCAACGGTCGGCTGGTACAGAACCGGTCGACGATAGCGGTACTAATGACGCAATACCATCTAGGTCTGCATCGAGTGATAAGACGGGGACCATGACGTCATCGCCGCATTCTAATGCAAACCAGAATAATAGTAAGACTGAAGCCGAGTCGACTGATACCGTAAATAACGTAAACACAAACTCGAAGCGTAATGTTCATGATGATAACAGTTATAACGACTGGCAGGTAGTGAATTATCATAAGAAACCTATGAGATATCGTTATACTGGTTCGGCGGGAATATGTCGAGACAATGAGGGAAAATTTAGAGCAGCGGATAGAAATACACCGATTTTCATTACGAGAATACATAAAGATACCACAGAAAAGGATATAACCGATTACGTGTACAATAAAACGAAGGAAATTATCTTGTTAGAGAAGATATCTTTTAAGTATGAAAGGGAATATAAGGCCTATAAATTCTTTATATCGGAAAGTAAGTCGTCACTATTCCTCGATAGCGGTTTATGGCCTCAAGGAGTCATATTCAGACGATTTGTAAATTTCAAGCACAAAATAACGAACGTCGAGGCGTCGCCGCGTCGGATCCGGTCTAAGAATGTAGCTGATGGATAAAGAGAACTTGTACACATTGGTTAGCTTCAATTGTAAAAATGTCAAGCGATCTGTGGACTATATCAGGCAATTATGTCATACCTCTGATATAATAGCCTTGCAAGAAACATGGCTACTACCTAGTGATATACATTTTCTAAGTGAAATTGATAATGACTATGGCTATGTGGGGACTTCAGCTGTGGATACGACAGCGGGCATGCTTGTAGGCCGGCCGTATGGTGGAGTGGCGATATTGTGGAAGAAGAGCGTCCTACAGAATGTATCTATAGTGCAGTGTGACAACGCTCGCGTCTGTGCCATTAAAGTAGAATTAGGACAAAGTTCGTTTTTAGTATTCAGTATTTATATGCCTACTGACTGTCACGCGAACCTACCGGAATTTACAGATTGTCTCAGCGCGGTAAGTACTATTATCAACAGTGAGCATATTGAGACGGTTTATTTACTCGGGGATTTTAACGCACATCCGGGCCAGTTATTTTTTAACGAGTTGAAAGTCTTTTGTGCAGAGGCTGAGTGGATATGTACTGATGTTGAATTACTTGGACTCTCGTCAGGTACTTATAGCTTTATAAGTGACGCGAACGGGTCTAGACGTTGGCTAGACCACTGTCTAGCTTCGGAGTCAGCTATGCAAACTGTTGATAATGTAGAAATTAAGCACGATGTCTTATGGTCGGATCACTTTCCTTTGTTTATACGTTGTAATTTAAATAGTATTAAACCGAAAATAGCATGTATTAATATCGAACCGTGTAATAAGATACGTTGGGGTGAGAGAACATGTGAACAAATCGTGCTATATAATGTTTTATGTAATGAAAAATTGAAATTAATAGATTTTCCGAGTGATTTAAGAAACTGCTGTGACTTCACTTGCGATAATGTGGAACATAAATATATTATTGAAAAAATGTATAGCGATATTGTAGAAATCTTAGGCCGGGCAGCTAATGACAGTTACTCGGGTACTAATGATGGTTACGCGGGTAGTAGTAGAATACCTAAAAAGAAACCTGTGCTAGGTTGGAACAGACATGTCGCTGCTGCTCACCGGGACGCCAGGTCTAAGTTCAAGTCATGGATCTGGTATGGCAGACCAAGGTCGGGTCGTATCTGGAGTGAGATGCAAGAAAGCCGGAAAATCTTTAAAAGCCGGTTAAAGTGGTGTCAAAATAACAGTGATCAACTTAAAATGGACATTCTAGCAACGCATCACGCCAAACATGATTTTCATAGTTTTTGGAAGTCTACTAATAAGGTAAACAGAAGGCCGGGCTTGCCGGTGAGTGTTGGTGGCATGACTGATTCAAAAGATATCGCAGAAATGTTTAAAAGCCATTTCACGGTAAATTCACCTTTGGGGCCATCACGGTCGGGACCTGTGGGTGTGACTCGCGGGCAGGAGCTTAGGGTGAGGTTTATAGCTAAAGATGTTGGAAAGGTTATCTCTGGCATGATGCGAGGCAAGTCTCCTGGCCACGATGACTTGAGTATCGAGCATCTTAAATATGCTGGCGTCCATCTTCCGAGGGTTCTGGCTATGTTTTATTCCCTATGTCTAGGACATTCATATCTACCTCCAGCTATGATGCGGACCGTGGTGGTGCCGCTCGTGAAAAATAAAACTGGTGATATAAGCGATACCAACAACTATAGACCCATCTCTCTGGCTACAATTATGTCTAAGGTTCTTGACAGTCTGCTTAACACGCTAATGAGTGGCTGTCTCGAGATACATGACAATCAATTCGGTTTCAAATCGGGGCTATCTACTGAGACAGCCATTCTGTGTTTGAAGCAGACTGTCAGGTACTATACTGATCGTAAAACACCAGTCTATGCTTGCTTCCTCGACCTTTCGAGGGCGTTTGACCTGGTTTCCTATGATATCCTCTGGGATAAACTTAGAGACACATCCCTGCCAAGCGAATGTATTCGTATTCTCCAACATTGGTACGGGAACCAGATCAACGTAGTTCGGTGGGCGGGGACGCTGTCTGAACCATACACGTTGGAGTGCGGGGTGAGGCAAGGGGGGCTGACCTCGCCAACGCTCTTCAACCTTTATGTAAACGCACTCATTGAGAGGCTGAGCAGCACCCATGTCGGATGTCACGTTGGTGGAGTTTGTGTAAACAACATTAGCTATGCGGACGACATGGTGCTGCTGAGCGCCTCGGTCTGTGGTCTGTCTAAGCTGCTCGGTATTTGTGAAGATTATGCTTTCAGCCATGGCCTGGTCTATAACACTAAGAAAAGTGAGTGTATGGTTTTTCGGGCCAGAGGCAAGTGTCCAGATAGTATCCCTAGCATAAAATTAAACAATATACCGCTAGAAAGGGTTGACACCTTCAAATACCTTGGTCATCTGGTAACCTCTGACCTGAAAGATGATACAGATATGGAGCGGGAACGTAGGGCGTTGTCTGTTAGAGCGAACATGATAGCGCGCAGGTTTGCACGATGCTCGAGGGAGGTGAAGAACACTCTTTTCAGAGCGTATTGCACTTCATTCTACTCGAGCGCACTGTGGGCTAACTATACTCAAAGGCAGTACAGCGCCCTACGAATTCAATACAACAATGCCTACAGGGTGTTGTTGGGGCTGCCACGGTGCTGCAGTGCGTCGGGGATGTTCGCCGAAGCACGCATCGATTGCTTCTATGCGACGATGCGGAAACGGTGCACATCCCTGGTGCGCAGGATCCGCGCCAGCTCCAACACCATCCTGAGGATGATGGCTGAGAGGTTCGACTGTCATTATATTAACCATTGCTGTATGATTAATGTAGTGACTATAAAATAAACAGTCACAACACAATCAACATATTATTATTTTCTATCTCAATGCTAATTTAAATAATTAATTATTTTATTTGAATCTTACTTGAATATTATTAATATGACATTTTTATTTTTAATTGTTATTTAATTATGTTGACATTGATGACTGCGTATTATTTAAGTAGATTTTTATTTTCTGACATTTATGATTTCAATACTAACATAGTTATTAAGAATATTGTATACTAACACATATGGATTTTAAAATCTGAAATAAATGAGTTATTATTATTATTATTACATTCAGATTGTGGTTGATAAGTTACTTTTCAGGTAGGCTCGGTAGAAATTTTTTTTTTTATAGAATTAAGACATAATATTCTAAGCTTCTAGTTACTCAACTGTTTTGTACTGTAATAAAAAATATATAAGTAATAATTTTTTGCTATCTTGATAAAACAATAAAGAATAAAACTAATACCTCATCATCGGAGTAGATAAGTCATCAGACATTTAGACGTTATCCTGATTACATCCGAGGAAAAGATGCCCTTGGAGCTCAGGGTCCGCCTTCTGGCTCTTCCTTCACTTCGCACGATCTTGGGCGTCCATGGTAGTGAGACCTGTCACCCTCCACGACGTCAAGCCAGGACTTTTTGGGCCTACCCCTTCTACCGGGACCCGTCGTCGACCTGGCTGTTGCCGTAAAACGTGGCCACACCAGCGAAAGCAACTTTGTTGCATTTATCTGCGATGTCACGTGTATGAAGTCTGCCACGAATGCTAGAGTTCCAACGGCGGCCACGCCTCACAGCTGTGTAACGTACATGTGGTTTTACGTGCGGGAAATCCCCACGAATACCCCTCCCCCTCCCGCCCCCCGCTGGAGGGAGAGGTTATGTCGGACTCGAACCGACTAAATCCCACGCCGTCTGTGGGTCGTTGTGCTTAGCCGAAGGTGAGGTTGTCTCGCGACATATCCCTCGCACCCCGGCTGACCCATGGCCATTTCTCTCGGTCTGGCCATCCTCGAGTCGTGCAACGTGGTATTATAGATCCTGCGATTATAAAACTACTATTTAGTAATTCTGAGAACTGATCACAGTCGGTTAACAACTCCTAGGAAAACGCACCGGATGTCTAAGTGCGTAGGTACATTTAACTGCGACCTCCTTGAGTGCTGAGAAAAGTACTTTAGCCAATGCTCAAAGAGAAACAATCCTGATGCGAAACCTCTTTTTTATATTAGTAACCGAAATTACTAGCCCCGTTAACGCCTCTAGCGGAGTGAGTTTGCATCAGACCATCAGGCGTCGTTGCCAAGTGAAATGGTCAGTATTTGAATATGGGACCTCTCTATCTTAAGGCCGATTAACGAACGCAGAAGGATAGTCTTCTGGAAACAAGTCTCAACAACATGTTGTTATCACCATTTGATATTTATTTATTTCGATTGTAATATAAAAACAATTTGTATGCTAGCTATTCGTATCGATTTCGGACAGAAAAAGCGTTAGGGAATTGGACTTGAGTTCCTCGTCTCGAGCATTTTTTTTTAAATCTTTGATAGGCTTGTTTTTGACCACTATCTCGCCGGTTAGTAAGTGACGATGTGATCGACGATGGCACAAGAAGTAACTTATTCACTCTAGTCTTAAGACATCTAATTCGTAGCTATCCGGAAACCCAGCATTATGTTTTTCCAATCTAAATCAATGGCGAAGTGATAAAAAAGTTTATTGAAGGCCTCATGCCTTCAAACTTAGGGCCACCGTTGTAACATTGTCGGTATCTGTAATGGTGGCCTCTATTTCCTGAGATTTGCCATCAGGTGAGGTGAACTCATATTGACGTGTCTAACACAAAAATCGACTGTGTTATCTCAGTTCGAGTAGTAGTTATGGTAATTAAGGCCATCGGAAACATTTTCTTTTCCCCATTGTATTCCTCTGCTCTTGTGTCCTTGCTTAGGTGTCTTCTTGTACATTTTTTTTTAATACAAACAGTAAGTAACTTTTTTTATTGGTCTACTGCCATGAATCAAATGTGGGTTACAGGAACAGGTTATAACGGAACGATTTTTGCTAATGCCTACAAATCGGAACCTGTCTTCCGTCACACCTGCTAAGAGTTTGTAGCTCAAATAAATAATTAATTCATGTTTTTGGGGTTCCATATATAATTATTGATATGTTAAATACAATATGAAATTGTTACAGTCACAGTAAGTGTATCATGACATACTTTTGGATTCAAGGTAAAATAGTTTTCTCATTCATACGAATGTTTTCTCATCTTAGGCACAACACGCTTAATTCAATTTGAACTACATAAGCACATATGTATTTTAGCCCAATGAATTTCATTGAATACACGTGGAAACTCAGCATCGTCCTACCATGCGCGCCGCCGCCGTGGCCTGCTTCTGCTAGGATGACGAGCGGCTCCAGTCGTCACCCTAGGGCCCGCGCTCATGGGGAGTGGAGGTCAGTTGCGCCCCCCGACCCCCGATCCGCCTACGAACGCGGGCAGCGATGTCCGCGAGTATCTCTCGCTCAACGCGGTGCGCCCTCTCTGCTGTCTCCTTCACGAGCGTGACCTGCTAGCAGAAGTTGGCGCTGGCCGCCCACGCATCCGCGCAGCGGACCATCACCGCTAGCACCGTCACAAGCTCCTCAAGTCTCGAACGCCAGACACTCGGTGAGCGTGTGCAGCCCCGAGTCCTCGCTCGCGTCGCAGTGAGTGCACTCGGGCGTTGGCTCTATGCCCATCAGATGCAGGTACCGCCCGAAGTTACCGTGTCCGGTAATGACCTGCATCTGACGATACGAGAGGCCACCGAGTAGCCTCTCTAGCTACTCCCCCATTATGGGTCTTGCCCTGCGCGTGGTTCTCATTTAATTGAGTTATGGGAAGAATAATATTGATTCTACAGGTAGTTTATTAAATTTAAGACCACATATTTAATAAACTACCTTTCTTCATCCATTCCTTCTTAATTCGACAAAATACAGCTATTTCTTCGAATTGTCATCGTATGGGCTTCTAGTTTTCAGTGCTTCCAAGTTCTTCATTGTAAGCTCGCATTTAAGTTGTTTACTTACAAAATAACCTTTGATTCATAATTTCATACTTTGAGACAATTGTCTCATCTCCTTTAACATGTATATATCTCGCAGTAAGATAGATAAAGCCGTAATATAGTTATATCCCTAGGGATATAATTATATACCGTAACATAGTTATACGAAAGCGATTTATTACTATCTCACTAGGAATATAGTTATAAAACGGTCCTAGTTTAGTGATATACTTATATTGCTAGATTAAGTTCAGTGTTAAAATACGTTAGTTCAGTGTTCAGTGCTAAATATATTACTTGATTAAGCTTAGTGAAATAGAAATCTACCATATATAATTAAATAAAACAATATTATATTGGTTTTATCTTTATTTAAAAATCAACTTTATGTATCCTGCAGTTAGTTACAATACTTTGTTAATGACTAACACGTATTAAATAATTTCAGTTATAATTAAACGATCATATTTTTTGGGTGGTTTAAAAAAAAATAACCACTAAGGCTAAGGCGGGAGCTCCGCCTTAGCCTTTGTGGCTAACCTACCCTTTGTGTTCTAACCTAACCTATCCGAGTCGGGGTGTTAACTATAATGACGTTTTTATATATATATTTACGTTAGACCTATTAATTTTCGATTACATTTGTCACTTAATACATTATATCAAACGTTTTTAGACCAATAGTAGTTTTATCAGATAACTCAGTTGCTAAATGTTGATTTTGTAAAATAATTATTTATTAAATGTATAATAACTACTCCCCCGCCGTGAGGGAGGCGGCGCGCCGCCTGCACCGCACACTCCGAAAGCTATTTCACTAAACTTAATCTACTAATATAAGTATATCACTAATCTTGGACCGTTTTATAACTATGTTACGGTATATAATTATATACCGTAACACAACATATACACTAACATATACATAAACAACATATACACTACTCATATAAGATAAGTTATTCCTGACAAAAAAAAATAACTGACTTCTAGAGCAAAGATGCCCTGAAAAGTATAAATCAAATTAATTACAAATATACCTCAAAAGATAAAAAAGCCCGTTGAACCTTCCTACCTACGTGGCTTGGTATCGACTTCTTTTGTTGAAGTCTGTGCCAAGCCACGTAGGTAGAATATCAATCGAGCCGGTTAGCACTGACGTCAATCCTGCCTGCTGGTTTGTATTGTATTATCTTGCCTTTTTATTTTTTGTCAAAAATAACTTGTAATCATGTAATACGCCAGCAACTCTATCTCCACATAATAGAAATCTGGTGAAAGAGAAAATAGATATAAAAACATAATTGCCTTGACTTCAGAAAATCCGACCTGTAATTATAGATTCTGAAGTCAACTGTAAATAACAGGTCAAACTCCAACCCAACCGATGAGTAATTGGTAAAAGGGTAGTGAATTTTGCTAAATCTTTTAATGTTATAACCAAATTTTACTAATAGGATTATAGCCTGAGAAGCCGAGAATTAGATAAATCAAAAGCTCAAAGGCCTGCTCAATGACTGTTAATGAAGTTACTTTCTATACTTAGCTACTTAGTTTGGAAGCTAAAAATACAATGGTTGGTTAGGAGTTTTTTAATTTCATTTCTAAGCACCTACCCTAGTGTCAGTAATATTTTTCAAACACTTTTTGCTGTAAAACGATATTATAGGATGAAAACAAAGAATCATCCAAAGATCCTGATGGTTCTAATCAATTATATCTCTTACCCATAATAAACTAACCTGTCATATTAAACTATAATTTAAAAAAATCGCATTTGCTTCAAATACACGTACCTTACGCATTGACACCGCGATGACGTTCTATGAATGGCATTTAAGTGTTTTGAAATTAGCACAAAAAATATTTAATGCGTTTTCCACCTGTCTCGCACCCGCTTCCGCCACCTGCAAAACTTACACTATATTTCTCATAATGAGTGTTTCTACCATCTGTAGGTACCTGCTATACCTGCAATAGTACTCGCTATAGATCATGACTACAGACTACGGTTAGATTAAATCATCACTCGGCTGGTCTTTGCTGCTTCGTGATACCAGTGAAATTTCTTCAATTGATAATATGTCAGGCAAATAGTGACGTGATACAGAGAAATAACAGATTAGTCTTGAAGGTTTTAAGAGGTCGGCAACCAATAAGTCGACATGCTAGGGCCACAGAGCTTTATCTCATATTTTTTTGCTAGGAAGACTCGGGTAACTATTGATAAAGTTGTCTTTCGATGAAATAAGTATGATCGGAATGAGGCTATCGTAAGTTTAAGCTTATATCACTCATTGCAATAAAACCACTTATTAGCTTCTTCCAGAAAACCATGGCTCCTGAAAAGTAAGCGAAACGTCGGGTTAAATATAAATAATAATACCAAGTAAACTGCGATAGAATAGTATAGTAATAATTGTAAAGTAAATAAAAAAGCCATCACGGAATCACATCTCGTCCTGAGTGTAGACTTTTCAATTAAAGTTTAGAAATATATTCATTATTTTTGTGTCTTGGCCCCGAAAGATTGGGACTAATATTATGTTTTCGCCTCATTAATAATTATACATCACAGTTATTTAAAATTATCGTGCCTACAGTGTTTTAGTCCAGATGGAAGTGTCGTTTGAATATTTCCAGTTTCTATTTAACCAGTTTAAAAATATTATTCAACTGATTTGATTAATTGCTTACTAAATGTTGAATATTTAATTTGACTTCTGATGTATGGCTTATGGGTTTGACAAAGTATAGGCTCTGCGCACGACTTTGTGTGCGTATTCTGAATAGATACTAATACAAACTGTTTTCGCCATAGCAATTCTTAAAGATTCATATCAAATGCAAAAATTTAGCGCAAAGTTACCAAGTCTAAACGGAAGAGTCATGTCTGTATTCATCCTTTTAAATAAGTTTTGCATTGAGACTTTTCGATAAAAAAATCTGTGAAAGATGACGACTCGACGCTGTGTCCGCTACGAGTCCCAATAGTCTCATGTGTCTGGTTTTGTATAATAGTAGGTAGATAGGTACTAACAAAAATACAAATGAACTGAAAAAGCAGAGTGTTGTTACTCGTTTGCATGTAAAATATGAAAAGTTTCAAAATATTTAAGCCACAATTTAAAAAAAATATTTTAGCAAATTGACCGTTACCACACATCACATGTTTAAAAGTATAATAATTTAAATTAATAAAATCTAAATCTAAAAAAAATTAATCCATGTATCTGAAACCAACTAAAAATTGTGATTCTATTAAAAACTTCACGTATACAATCTATCCAAGAGAGTGTTTTTCTGTGATTCTTAAAAATTCCGGTAGAGCTCGTACATCACCCTCAGATTTTAATTAGAAACCGAGATTAGAAAACAGTTTCGAGAAAGAATATATAACTTGATACGTGCTCATATTTCACAATGCTTTGATCTAGAATTTTTAGGACGGCTCGTTTAGTCCTCATTCCAAGTCTATGTTTTAGATAATTAATAAATCCAAACAATATTTAAATTTATGGAATATATTAGGCAGATGTTATTACGTCGTAGGTCATCCACTGAGGATATAGATATATATCAGATACCCTGATTGGCCCTGATCACAATTCTTAGTTACCAAAATCAAATTAAAGGACCATACATAAAGTAACTATCATATTAAACAAACATATTCTTATATTCTTTGATTTACTAAATCAATAAATTTATTAACTAAAGACCATATAACTAATTGAGTAGTTATTATACAATCATCGAAACTCCGTTAATAGATTTTAAAGTAGCAAGAAGAGACAAAATATTTATAACGCAACGACAAATGAGTCACACCGATAATGTTATGCTGTCAGTATTCCCGGCATTAGTTCGCTTCCCATACCAAATGATAACAATCCCCTTTTGTTATTTGTTAGTGTGATACCAACGTTCACAATACTTAAACGTTTTACGAATTTAGATATATATTTGAAAATAGAATTATTTTTCAATCATGGCAAAAGTGTTCTATATAGTGATGTGCATGGTGTTTGTGAGTGTCACAACGAAATATATCGATAAAAGAAAATGTCCTGAAGTTAGAGCAGTTCCACATTTTGATTTACCTCGGGTACGTTAGAACAGAACATGACATCCATCTCACAACCCCAATTTACTTATATTTGGACATATAAGAATTAAAGTTTATGTTTCTGAATCTTTACTAAATAAATAAATTATTCATAATTATCAGAGCGCCAATCACGGTTGAATCTAGACCTTGTAGGTTTGTATTTTTATACCGCTTAGGTGGCAGACAAGAACACGGCCCACCTGATGGAAAGTGGTTACCGTGGCCTATGGACGTGTGCAACACATCGGGCGTCACACTCGCGCTGCCGACCCTGTTAGAACGGAGAATTTATGTGCGTTCAGTGTAGAAGATAAAGCAGAACAAGCCTTAGGTATTCCCACTCTCCAGTGAGCTCTGGCTATCCTACTCACCGCCGGGAACACAACACGAGGTTACTATGATCGCGGTATTCTGTAGGGCGGAGGTACTGCCCCAGTCAGAATGCTCAATTGGACAGAAATACCGTCGTGTCCTACCTCCTACAAGTTTAATGTTGAATCACCGTCACACTCCTCCTGTCCTCATAGGATTGGTTTGTAATTATTTTATGGGAGCGATTGCTTTACTCTCCTTCTGCGAGACGAATGCCTCTTCCGTCATTTAGCAGATGTATCAGCGAGCAGGTGAGTTTATCTTGGGCTTCGAAAATCTCTCTAGGACGCTCAAAATTTATGGATTATTATGGCAGCATTAATTAATAATATAAAGTATAATTATTTTAAAATATCATTCTATTAAGTATACTGTCGATATAATGATTTATTTCCAAATTCATCACACAAATACAAATTCACTTTATAACAAAACCGATTATTAATTTCGTCGTAAATATCCTTGACATCAACAGTGTTGGCATTTATGTCAATCGTTTTTGATGGCAGCAACTTGTCTTAAATCACAACAGAGTGGGTCATCTAACTAATATCCGTTCGTAAGACTTGTTTGATTACGATTACACGATTTACTGTTGACTTGAACTTTGAAATTGCATTACTTGTTCTCTATTTACACGCAAGTCTTTATACTAATGATATTTACATCTGTTTTACATTTACCACACATTTATTGTCACAGGGGCAAGTAGAGATATTTTATTTCCTAATAAAGTATCGAATATAAATACTTTATTTATATTATAATTTAGCCTCATTGGTCAATAAGTAAACAAATTTCACCTAAGTTATTACGTTAGTATAATTCTAATTTTGTACGATTGTTTTCCTTACTGTTGTTCTTATTCACAAATTTATCTCTCTTTCCCATTCTCTCTCTCTCCTAAATTATAATTTTACTCTTCTGTACATTTATTGGTTGCCTGCAGGGCTAACATGCGCGCCACGAGATAGCTATCTCGAGGCATTTTGCCGTTTTATGTCGATATCGACTGTTGGTAACTTGGCAAATTTCATGGCGATCTGTCAGATGTCGACATAACTCGACTTCGAGAAATCATCTCTACTTAGTGTCTGCAAATTGTAACATACGTGCCCTTATTTACTCGAATTTTGACATTTAAAATGTTTTGTCTCTCGTCCTTCATTTGGTCGACGAGAAGTTATCTCGAGTAAACTTTTCTTGTGCTCGGTTCATTTTGGATCAAAATTTAGTACCTTTGTGCGACTGCAAACAATTTTCGACCTTAATGACATTTCCATTGTTACGTGTCTTTTCGCGTTAATTGATGACGCTGATCACGAATATAAGAAAAAAAATTCGATAGCATGTCATGTCAATAAGGTCGAAAATTGTTTGCACTATTTTTTCTCTTTTTTAAATTAAAATGTTTTGTCTACCGTCTTTCATTTGATCGACGAGAAGTTATCTCGTGTAAACATTTTTGTGCTCGGTTCATTTTGGACTAAAACATCGACTGCAAGCCATTTTCGACCTTAATGACATTTCCTTTGTTACGTGTCTTTTCGCATTAATTGATGACGCTGATCACGAATATAAGAAAAAAAATTCGATAGCATGTCATGTCAATAAGGTCGAAAATTGTTTGCACTATTTTTTCTCTTTTTTTCATACCTAGCATCCCTAACTAGTCTGTGCTTTCGAGCAAATGGCCGTATCGGGCCGATTTTATCGGATAAATGTTTAAAAAATGTGTATGCCATAGACAACAATTGAAAAAGTTTGACGCGACAAAATATGTCGGCGTTACTTCGCTCGAGAAGACTCGAGATGATATCTCATCTCGATTCGAGATATTTGACGACGCGCGCATGTTAGCCCTGCTGGAAGGGACTGTTATTTGCGATAAGGCCGCTGATTGTAGGTACATACATATAATCACGCCTGTATCCCCAGAGGGTAAGGCACAGGTGAATTAACACCCACATTTCACCAATCTGTATTCGGTCCCACGTAATAGGGGGTGCGCCTATTGCCGTATTCCGGGCACTTTTTGATGACTCGAGTCATGCATTTGAGGCTGAGTCTGGGCTGTACATCTACTCAGCCCTATCCCTTAGTCGCCTTGTACGACACCACATGGTAAGAGAAGGGGTGGCCCAAATTCTACTCTGCCGGGAAACATATCATGTATGTGCATTTTGTATAGGTATATTTGCTTTGTGCGCACAATAAAAAGTACCTATAATGTCTATCAAGCTTTTCATGCTTTGCTTTTATTCATTTTGCTGCAAATATCCGTTTTTGAGCGTAGGTATGTTTCATCTGAATTCGTAAACTTTCTTCTACGGTATTCATCCCGCATACATTCTTCTATAAGACACACATAAGCTGTGACATAAGCTTTTTTAGTCAGTTTTGACTCATCTTTACGTTATATTTGACTACACCATGTTAGCATTTCACTACTTTCATTTTTAGATAACATTTCCTTGATTACATTCCTTAGATTATGATACATTAGTAGCCTCCGTGGCGTAGCGGTAGGGAACGCGGCAACAGAAGGCTCGGGTTCGATCCGCGGTTAGTGCAAATATTTGTATGCATGAATAATTTGGATAAATAGAATAATATTTGCATTGGTCTGGTCGTATCTCGGAGAGCACGTTCAGCCGTCGGTCCCGGTTGTCATACAAACATATATAGCACTCGTTACGAGTAGTTGGAGCCCTCAAAAAATCCAACAACTGGTCTAGCTGCAATGCTTTTATATCGCCTTTAGGTTGTGGAGGTCAGATGGCAGTCGCTTCACGGAAAATATTGAAGTTTAGCCAAATCTGCAGTTAGACTGGTAAAAAGCGGACCCCGGACTCCAAGTTGAAAGCTTCAGATGCAAGAAGAAGTAGTCTTTTGGATACGTCATAAGATATCCTTAATATATCAGTTCCGTTTCATTCCACAAATTTCTCTCGGGGATTCCATAGATCACGGCAACCGCTTATCATTATACCACGTGCTTTATATCTCAGTGAAATATAAAAAAATACAAAGTCTTTCGAAACTAGTAAAGGTAACCTTTTGAAATATTTCAGAGAAACGTGACCAAACTTTCAAGTTATAACTAACTAGCTGACCCGGCGAACTTCGTACCGCCAATATTTTTCCGCCCGCATGGCGTCAGATCCCGTTCCCGCTGCACCCTCTACTATATTAAATATGTATTATACATATAAACCTTCCTCTTGAATCACTCTATCTATTAAAAAAAACCGCATCGAAATCCGTTGCGTAGTTTTAAAGATTTAAGCATACAAAGGGATATAGGGACAGAGAAAGCGACTTTGTTTTAAACTATGTAGTGATGCGCATCTCACGATGTTTGAACTAGAGATACACTTTTTTCTACTCATAGAATTTATCTGTTGCATAATCTTAAAAGCAAAAGACCTTTATCCTATAATTTAATCCAACTGTTATATAAGTAATTCGATTTATTTACTTAAACCTCACGAATGGGCGGTACGCTTGTACTGCAAATTAGTTTTGCGAAAAGATTACCTTTACATCAAGGGAATAGGGAATTTACCATTTATGTTCACGTAATTTCCTTAATATGTGATTATTTACATGGTAGAACATTGTATATTTCTAGGGAAAAGACAATTAATTGGTAAATACACTGTACTAAATATACAAGGTGACGTGTAAGGTCCCGGTGTTGAGGGATCAAACATTCTTATTTAACTATTAATTACAAACTCATATACCTAATTGACAAAGTGTTTAAATTGCATGTACTATTTTATTGTTAATTATAGGAAAATGTTCAAACACAATGTAAAAATTGTTCATGAATAAATAAATATCAAATATCAATTGAAAATACTAACATTAAATACTAACAATAACTCTTCTCTAAAAGGAAAACCTATCAAAGAACATAGGATATTTCCAGGGATAAGACCATAGATATAGTATTTTATATCTATGGAAAAGACCATAGATATAGTATTTTTCTTTTCCATATATCTATGGAAAAGACAATCAATAGGTAAACTTTACTAAACCCACAAGGAGACGTGTAAGGCTTTACTCAATGCCGACGTTGAGAGGTCAGATGTCAGTCGCTCCCGTAAAAGCCAAGGTACTACTGATTTCTAGGGTGCACCTGGTTCCGTGATCGTTCCTGGTCCAGATTCCGTGTTATATAACCTCGTGGTAGAAATACAACCCTGATATACCCACTTCACTATCAACACGGTTGAAGTGAACTCCAAGAGAACACTGAGTAATAGTGGCTCTTAGAGTAGGTGCTATAATCGATAGTAGCTTAAAATCAGGTGGACCGCTTACTTGATTGACACCAGCCAGACACGTCATAATCATAACTCACGATTTCGCTGTGTGTGAGTCACTGTGGGACGCTCCTACATTCTTGAACAGCTCAACGGGAGATAGCAAGTCAGCATTGCGATATGTAGAGATCCATTATATTACTGATTGTTCGATATAATGGTTAGATGTCGGAAAAAAATAAAGTATTTTTGTGAATATAATTTTTTTTGGACCAGCGTGCTGTTAGACAAAATTATTGCATAAGCATAGGACAAGACTTGATGGCTTGATTTTTATACCTAATATGAAACATACTTTCGAAGATACGCCTCAAAGTATCAGGCAATCGGTACTATGAATTTATCCCGTAATTGAGCCTGAAGACGATACATGACTTATCGCTCAACCTTAATAAAACCTATCGAAAGAAATCCGATGTAACTTCATGGTGCATAACTGTTACGTATTTCTTTTGTGTTTCCAGAAAATTTCACATTTCCGAAGTTTCGGAAAAATATTTCATGGTAGATATCAATAGAAAATCGTCAATTTCGACCTACCAAGATTGAGACTTCACTACGTGCTTGTGGTTATATTCTAACATCATAACGATGACTCAGCAACTCCAGGTATAATAGTCCGCTCATTTGCTTACATTGCTGAGGTTATCGGTACAGCTCTATTGTAGGCTCGGTAAAATGTAAGTGGCACCTCTGGTGTTGGAAACAAAATATTGCTGGGAGGTCGTGTGCATTGGTTGCTGGTCATACATGCATATCATACAAAATATGTAAGTATAGGGTCGGTAATCTATTCGCTATAAGCTATTGAAATGAAACTCTTTGTAACGGATTCTATGGCGAGTTATTTGATGTAACTTATTATTGTGTATTACATATCTTACACTGATCGGGAGTTAGTAGTTACTACTGGTATAAAATAATTACTAAAACGTGGACTTTGGGAAAAACTGTTTAGGTGATATGTTTTTGGGATGGTTTAAAACTACGCCAATTTTTTTTAACTCTACTTCATGACATATAAAGATGAAAATGTCTAAAGCTATGATTGCAAAGGTGACCGATACGACAACTACGCGTAATTCATTGCGGCTTGTCAATGGTTCCCTTTATCTGTATCGAAGTTTAACAAGTAATGTATGCGATTGTTGTGTCGTATGCGGTCGGCTTCGGAATCATACCTTAAAGGTGGATTTAGAACAAACCACAGAATAGATAATAACCTAGAACTAGAGCTAGAAGGAGAGCATTCTTTCTTTTAATCTTTTAATCGCTTAGTTTAAATGAACCTTCATTTTCAACTTTTACATCAAAATAAGCGAAGCATGAAGTGAGCGAGCTTTCTAAGAATATTCCTTAGGATCTATGCGACCTAAGAAAGAACAACGAAGGCATGTTCTGTCTCTGTTTGTACTAATAGAATTTCACGGGGGGGGGGGGGGGGGATATATTGAGCATTCACTCATCGGATGTAATCATCTGCTTTCGGCAGCTTTATTTATAAAGATTATTACATATTTCGAATAATCCTACCTTTCTAACCAACCCCAAGAGGAAAACATGCATCAGAGCATCGTGAGCTAAAGATCTTGGTAGGGCTCCATATACCATTGACACATTCCTACAGTATCGGGTCCTTTAAGCGGGGCGTGAAAAAGCATCTGATGCGGCCGTCAAGCTGAGTGCCACCATTGTTAACATGGTAGTGGTGACTATTTCCTGAGAATTTGCTTTCAGCTTACCATCAGGAGAGGTGAAGTCAAATTAACGGGTACTAAATTTAAAAAAAATCTATACTGATCGCGTAAATTTCTGTAAATATATTTAACTCTTTACTACTAATTAATACTTTGTAAGTCCACGTTGTGTTATGAAATATCCTGACACGAAATATCTGAACGTAGTTACTATTATCTACTCTGTGACGTAGTCCTTCATTAGTAATGAAGGACTACGTTCAAATATTTCATTTTAATATATTTCAACAAAGTGACGGGGAAGTAATTAACTGATATGGAGTAACACGACTGTGGCACGCACACTCGGTAGTGGGCGGTAGCGGCGGACGCGAATCACTGATAAAGAATTATTATTCCTCATCAATAACTCGTTAATTATTATAAACTGCTAGCTGCTGCCCGCGGCTCTAACCGATTGAATTTTTAATCCCATACACAACCCATGGGAACTTATCCCCGAGATAAATTCTTTTAGTTTTCAGACTATAAATCTATTTCTGTTCCAAGTTCCAGCCAGATCGGTATACATTATGATTATGAGATCGGTATACATTATGATTATGAGGTAGGAGATAGAAGGTGTATCAAAATTCCTATGCGTTCAGACTACAAAATAATCTTTTGACTTACAATGGGCGTTTGTTTTTGTGAACATGTTCAGTATAAGCTGTGTTAAACATTGTATGCCCAGACGGCTTATGACCATTTCAAATGCAAAATAAAACTGTCTGTAATAACAATATTGAATATACTTAGTGGTAATCTTGTTAAAGTACAATGTCACTGTGGGAATGTCGCCATCGATATTAGCTTAACATACGTATTTCAAGTTACAGACCACTAGTGTTAAAACCATATATGAAATTAAAAAAAACTAAAATTGAAAAATGATAAATTGTCATCTGAAAATTTTAAAAACAAATAAACCTACACCAAAGCTGGTAACGTTTTATTTCAATGTAAACATCGTTGCAAATTTATTAATGTTCAGCAATCGCTGATGTGAACCAATGTGTACCATTTCAATTGTATTGTCGAGTTTTTACTAGCACATGTTATGTCTATAGGTACCTACCTGTATTCGTACAAGTTTGAACAAAATAATAAATATGTAATGAATCATGTTGTTCTCTTCCCACTTATTATTTTTAACTATGGTAGCTTTTCATTTCAATTGGTTCATTTCAAGTGCTATCAGGAGAGAAATGGCTGATCTAAAAAATGCAAAGTACTGGCAGAGGGTGGAGGAATCAATAAAAACATCTTTTTGGAGGAGACTCGACGCCTGATAGTGAATTATTTATAAGGTATATCCATTCAATATTTAAAGGATTCAGGCTCTCCAAGACATATCGAGCTTAAAAATAAGGAGTCATCCGTATGTTGGCTGCATAAATTAAGACAATTTTCAAATGTTTATATGGCATTTAAAAAGATCTTTATAAAAAAAAATTAGTCAATAACACTTTAGACTTTACGCTTCATATGAGTGCATAAGTGCCACCGTTACGTTTCATCTATATCTAGATGAATATGTTAGAATATAGGCGTCGGTAAATTAGGCGTTTTTTTTTTCTTTTACATGTGGGAAATCCCCACGGATACCCCTCCCTCCGGACCCGGAGGGGGAGGTTATGTCGGTGACTGCGGACCATCGAACCTCACCCCCAGGGCCGTCACAAGCTTCCGCCTCGGCGTCTCGAACGCCGGACACTCGGTGAGAGTGTGCAGCCCCGATGTGTGATGGCACTTGGGTGTTGGCTCTATGCCCACCAGATGCAGATACCGCCTCAAGTTACCGTGTCCGGTAATGACCTGCGTCTGACGGTACGAGAGGCCAGCGTGTGGCCTCTCTAGCCACTCCCCCATGATGGGTCTTACCGCCGCAATCACGGCGTGCCCTTCGGTAGTTTAGGCGTTAAATAATCTGACTATCTACCGAAAGGTCCCGAGTTCGAAATTACCACTGGCGCACAAAAAGTTTACTCATATTCATCAAGCCTTAAGATTTGATAGGTAGACAAATTCTCCCGATCAATCCACAATACCTACGCACAGACTAATAGAATAGAATATCACTAATATTAGCCACCAACAGGTTTCACCATAAATAAACTTCATTATATCCGTCTCAAATAACGAAGATGATTGTTAACTACAAGACACTCCTATCGGATTAGTTACAAGTGTATCTTGACATTTCAATAGCAATCATTTGCATATCGGACACAAAGCAACACACAAGCTTGAAAGCCAACATTGATGACTCAATGTTAAGCATTCATTTCACTTTTGTTTGCACCTAAGCTTAATAATTTCTAATCAATTAATGATGCAAGTACGTATTATGTTATAAGTACCTGTGTTTCATATATCTACTCCTAAAGACACACTTTGAATGAGTTTTTTTTTTGTTTTTACGTGCGGGAAATCCCCACGGATACCCCCACCTTCGGAGCCGAAGGGGGAGGTTATGTCGGACTCGAACCGACTAAACCGCACGCCGTCTGTGGGTCGATGTGCTAGGCCGAAGGTGAGGTTGTCTTGTGACATATCCCTCGCACCCCGGCTGACCCAGGGCCATTCCTCTCGGTCTGGCCCTCGGGAGGAGTAGCGAAATCAATATGTTTGTAATTGTTTTAAAAATCTATTGTTATTAAACCACTATTTAACTGATTCTATCGCGATTTATTTGTTATTATTTACTTTTTAATCGACGTTCACCCCGCGACCATGACTGCTGAATTGTAGCCCAAACGTTAAAAAGTGGTTTTATTTTAATGAGTGATATTCGTGTAAACTTCAGAAAGCATTAAATTGTCCATTTAATAGTAAGACAGTAAAGATATATTCTTATTTTTATAGCAACCTAGGAATATAAAGTAAAAACGATATTTCAAAAATAACAACATATTATATATTAATAATATATATTAACACATCTTTGAATGTTTATTACATAAGTAGATGTACTTATGTAATAAACATTCAAAGATGTGACATAACAAACCTGAAAAGGAAACTACTTATCAAAGTATCGACAAATGCTATAACAAAACAAGCTCTTATTTTCATAAAGCAGTAACAGAACTTATAACTTCTGAACTAGTGCAGCAGTTACTGAGTAAGTTTAAAATGACGGCGAAAAGTTGTCTTAATACCCAACTGATCTGAAGAAATTTTGTTTCAATATAAGCAATATTTGTTTAACACAAGCAAATATTGCTGAATTTTCTTGTGTGAATGCTCATTCTGTGGAATATTTTCTTACCATTCGGTATTTCGACAGAAAAGGGTGATAAAAATGTTTACGACTGACAGTACAGAAGTAATAGGTAGCCTCTGTGCTACATCCATAAGAGCTTAACATCAAACTAAAATAAAAGTGAATCTCTCTAAAATCTCTCGAAAATCTTAATATTTAGTTCTTTATACGTATCGAACGAAAATTACCTACTTCGACTAAATTTATATAAATTATTGCCAGTGTAAAATTGGTAATACTTCATAGGTAGTTTCTTTACAGATAAAATTTATTGTAGGTACGGACATAATTTTGACTCTAGAAATTGCCTACAATTAAGTCAACTCCAGTATGTAACAATGCACTACATAGATTGTCGGATTAAATGAGTTTCCGCTAACGTGTAAAATATTGAATATTCAAAGGCTTAATTTATTTTTATTTGTCGATTCCGAATATACTACTATACTATTTTCGGTTTTATATCGATAAGTAAACTACAGATTACCTAGGTTTATATGATGTGAATAGAAATTTTAAAGCAATCAGTGGGTACGCTTAAAAATAACGAATAAATGTATGGTTGTTTACTAAATCATAACCACCTTTGCTTGTGGGGAAATCTATATAATTTACCGATGATATAACATGACAGGGCCATTCCATTTAAGACAAATTGCCTTTAACGTACATAATATGGTGTCCCCCATTGACATATATTGTGTCTCCGATATTAGTCGGTAAAGTTACTATTTCGGCAAAGCGCCTGACCTTGGTCAGCCGATCGTCTTTTCCAATTAAATATACGCTCACACTTAATATATTTTTAAATTCAATATAAACGCCTAACGTTAAGTCAATGGCAAAGGTACACAGCAGTAAATTAAAAAAAACGAAGAGTGAAGGCGCATATTACAGTTAGAACTCACTGAGTATGAATGAAAGTCAACTGAAAATGTATAAACATAAAAGTTATTTTCATTCGCAGATGCTGGGAGATTGGTATGTAGTGGAATACTACGCAAGTGCTGAAGAGGCTCTTTCCTATAGTTGTATGAAAGCAGTTTTCACTGAAGACGACCACGTCCCCGCTCCAGGTTTGTACTTCCTGTAAAATGTTTTTGAAATTCATATAAACACATAATATAAGAAACTGCAATTTAGTGCCTAACAGACACCGTATTATTTTTCAAATAATATAATGATATCCTAATTGTCACAAATTCGTCCATCCAGCCCTTAGTATGTTAAACATTTGATTTTACTTACGTGGGTTGAACATTTAGTTAAGATATAAATTGTTAAAAGTTTAGTTTCTCTTTCCACCTATCCATTTCATATTGTTGCTCTTGTTGCCATAATAAAGTATGCCGGATTTCCAGTTTAAACAATACTTACAATTGCGATTTCTCGCCCAGCATCGGCTCATTTAATCACGAAGATGTTTTTTAGTTATTACTGAATAATTAAAAACTAATTGGTACTATAAATGGATACATATACATTTTGATAATTTACGTTGATTGTATAAAATAGGCTACTTTTTATACGATTAACATCAATAGCATGAGAATTAATCACTTCACGCCTCATTCTTTACAATCAGTTCGGATGTTGATTATAATATGTCATATGGTATCTATAAAAACAGCATGCAATATGGCAAAGCCAAAAAGGCAATTACCTTCATAAACACATTATATATCCATTTCATGGCCCGTAAGTCTCATAAGAGGTGATAGGTACACCATAAGATTGTATTTTCTAGAATTTATTTTAAAGTTTACTGTAAGACAAAGATCGCGTATTCGATCCCGCCTAGACCAATTCAATTTTTTCAATTTTTTTTCAGATGGTACAGTAGAGTGGACGCCAGGTGTGACTATGAACTTCACATATCGATTTGCTGATGACCCTCTTGGCGAAAATCTCCTTGGCAATATTACTTGGAAAGTGGACCTGAATGAACCAGCTCACTGGATGCACGCTGAGAAAACATGTAAGAATCAATCAATCAATTAACATACAGCAGTCCACTGCTGGACATAGGCCTCTCCTAATGCTGGGTGGCTATGGTCTACTGTTTCCACGCTGGCCAGACGGGTTGGTATAGGGTTTTATTTCGAATTTTCCTTCTCTCACAGTGATATCGTCTTCGTATTTTTTCAAATCAAATCATTTTATTGCTGAACATGTAACATTAATTGTACATCTAAGGTATTGTGTGATGTTAAAGAAATACATGTTCTACCAATTTCGGCATGCAATATTGGAACATTGGCAATAGGTACATAAATATTAAAATTAAAGATTCAAAATAATAGTGTCACAAAATACCACAATAATAATGAAATAAAAAAGACAAATGAAATAGTAATTCAATGTCAAATAATAATAATATCACTAATTACCATACATAATAAAAAAGAAAAAATCAATATAAAAACATAGAATAAATCACAAATGTCAATATTCATTCACCATACATTTGGTCAAATGAAGTATCCATTATATTAATTATTATTATTTATTACATTCATTATAATGTTTTATCTTAAAGATACTCTTTTACTGTATAATATACCTTATTTATTAACATTTTCTTTAGTTCCCTTTTAAATACCATAATGTTAATAATTTGAAGGATAGATTTTGGTATTTTATTATATATTTTAGGCACCATTCCAAGAAAATTTTGATTGAATACAGTTTTTTTTCCGTTGATTGCCTCTCATGACACCCTTCGGATGAGATACTATTGTTGATGATAATATGAATATGATGATTATCCGTGTGGTGATGGAGTAGGAATACATGTAAGACTGTCGATATTCAATCTAAGAAAATCTTCCTGTCCTCGCAATAGTGTAAAACTACTATACGTACCATCTCTCTTTGTTTCCTGTCACGAAAGTGCTAGTGATGAAGGTGAGCATCTATTCAAACTTCACTTAGTACCTTATGCCATCGACAGGAATCCAATCTATCGAAACAACTTACCTACATATAAATTGTAACATTGTTGATATCTGTAATTGTGTGTGATTGTCTTAGAACTTTCACTTAAGCTTGCCATCAGGCAAGGTGAAGCCATATTGAAGCATCCTATTAAAAATACTTCCAGTAACTAGTAACTACACTATAGGGTACTTCGAGACGGGTATTAAACAGTTCTTACAGAGTCAGCAGTACGAGAGTGACGCCCCTAGTCTTGCACACGTCCATAAGCAACGGCAACCACTTTCCATGAGGTGGGCCCCCAAAAAAACCTTTTTTTTTGTAATTTCAGATGACGGTATCTACAACACCTATGTGCTAGACACAGAATACATGACATGGGCTCTTTTACTCCACTGTGCTGAGCAAACAGAAGGCGCTAGATATCTAAGTGCCTTTGTTCTGTCAAGGAAAACTTCACTGCCCAAAAATGTTATGGCGTACTTAAGAGATAAACTACCGAGGTGAAGAAGAATCCATATTATCCATACCTAATTATTATATCGCTCAGTTATGCTTTAACATCTAAACCACTGAACCGGTCGTGATAAAATAGATGGACCTAGACCTTAGGAAAAATATAGGTTATATTTTATTCCGAAAAAAGGGTTCAAATTGGGGATGAAAGTGTGTAATTTTTGAAGATAACTTGATGTTTACACAGATAGATTAGAGCTTGGGAAAAGACATTAGGTCCCTATAACCGACATCTACAGAGGCGAAACCGCAGTCAACAGCCAGTTTTTGACCGAGCAAGCGAAACGAACGAGAGTCTGTGTTTCGACAAGGTGGTTGATTTTGCTTTTGTCCCTATTTATATCGGTTTGACAGTTTCAGTCTAGAGGGCTCAATTTTTAACCGATTTCTCTGATTTAAGACTGATCTGTGATTTAAGACTCGTCGAAAGCTTTTTGATAGGAGGGAAAATGGCAGAGAAAAGGGGGAAGTTTTCTGTCGCCTTATTTATGAATGAACCTTGTTGATTATTGGCTGAAACAACAAGGATATGATTCCTGACAAATTGTTGTGAAAAAAATCAAGAATCATAAAGGTGAACTTCGTTATAAAAAAAAAACAAATGAGGTAAAAGGGGGCAGTTTACTGTAGCACTTTTTAGAATGAATCGTCCTTATTTTTTGGTGGAACACGGCTTTTTAAAATAAGACGATCCGTATCATTTTTCTTTTTTTTATACCTGATAAGAGGAACAAAGTGTGGCAAAAGGGTGGTAAAATGGGTTGCTCGCGAGTTCTAATGTTCATAGAACTACTATTATACATCTACTTTGATATTGATTTACAGATGCTATACTATTCGTATCTCGGTGAGCACGTTTAGCTGTTGGTCTATGTTACCATACGAACATCTGTGCCACTCGTTACGGTAGTTGAAGGCCTGAAAACTTGATTACTTTTGTTGATTTCGTCGCGGTTGAAAAGGCACTATAATAGTTCAAATTTCTTGAAAAGAAAATAACCTTGACGTGTCCTTAAAAGTTTACTATGTGAAGCAATACTGTGAGGCTCGTTACCTGCTATGCCTACTAAAAATAGTCAGAATCCCTAAATTAAACGTCTTCAACAGGTACGACGTAGACATCAATTATGTGTTCCCGATACCGCACAAGGATTGCTCGTCGAAGCCTGCTAGAGCTGACTACTCGCCGATTTTGGTGGAGGTTGGCAGTAAAGTGCCTAAGAAGCCTGGAGTTAGCTATAATTTGGCTTTTGGCCATTAATTTGAACGAAATTTTTTTATGTATGTAAATTTAAGTCAACTATATGACTAGTATATGTGGAGGAAGTACAAAAAACATTTTTATACATTAAATATTGTTTTATTATGATTTATATGAATTCCTTAGGATAACTACAAGTATTCAATTCTATACTTTATATCTAGCCTAGTCTGTGTTCTAGACAGATCAAACTACTACTATGTTTGTACCGTTTAATTATAGAGTAGAGCCATACATGTAAAAAAAATATATAAATAAAAGAAAAAACTGCACGCAGGGTATTAGTTTTCAAATTCAAATTGTAGGAACGGCGGAAAATTATGTGAAGTCGAAAATTTAGTAATATAATACATTTAAGTTTTTATTTTATCTAGTCTCGAGGAAAATTCTAAATGAAAAGAACAAAGAACGACAAAATTAAAAGAGAGCAGAGTGATGCTGAGAGAGATGTCAATCTATGAGCACAAGCATAAAATTCACGTTCAGAATATTTGTTAACGAATCATAAAATCTTACAAAATGTTAATTAGTGGTAAGACTATACATATATTTTTGACAAAACTTAATGATGTAATCTCTAACAGACAGATAAGTATAGAACTCAGTATTGCCGTTTATGTTTTTTGGGATTGTTTCTTTATAGATATATCATCATTTCTAAAAAATAAATAAAGTGCACACGTGAGACTCCCACTACCATGAGGTGAAGTCATATTGACGAGCCCTACATATAAAAAAAACTTGAAATTTAAAGATAAAACACATTTAAATTTCATTTAAAAAATAGTTTAGTTCCGTAATTTTTAAGAATACGTTTTTATACTTTTGACGTCCGCATGTATACAGCCAATTCAATATTAAGTATTCGTTCAAAGAACTGATAGGGCATGCATTGTTCCATGGTATAATTATTATTAGTATGCAGCGTAGTTGGCGTCTGAACACACACAGGCTATTAACAAATACATTCTTATATCCATATTATGTTATGACATTGAAACTTGACCGTGTCTAAAAGTACCGATAATAACCATGCAAAATTTAATCATCCGTGTAGAACATATTGTCAAGCTTTGGAAAATTAGAATTTAGAATTTCCTGATTCATAGATTAGACAAAAAATAGATATACATAATAGGTATACGAGGAACCTTTTTGGACCACATTGCACCTCGGGATTTGAGACTCGAGACGGTGAGTGATTTTAGTTGGTTCGAGTCCAACATATCCGCCCTTTCAACATAAGTACGACGATGGACGAGGTTCCAACGCAAGCTTTCCAAAAACTTATATAAGTAAAGCAAGAACATGGACCCCGAGGTTCAAAATACAGATTGGATGCAATGGGGACAAAGTAACCCAATTCGTTTGGATATGTTACTGTGAACGTCCGAAATTAGTGAATGTACCGGTGTATGTCAACAATCACTAAAAATTGAAGGTGTAAGTTCGAAATTTTTCTTAATTTATACTTTAATCCGACGAGCACTGGTAAATGTTAAAATACGCAGAGGAGATACAGGCTATTTACAAATGGTAAATGTGTTGTGTAAATGGTAAGAAACGCCGGTGTTTTGTTTTTAAATTACCGATTTGAGTGCAAAATAATTACTCTCCGTAATTTTTTCAACTCAAAATATTCATTTCCTTCGGTTACATATCGAAATACCGAATTTCAAAATCCTGAATATACGAAATACTGAAATAAACACTTGGATAGATTAGGTTAGCAGGCTAAGACGGGAATAGAGCTGCCGCATTTAACTTCGTGGTGTTTTTTGGTTACCATTCAAACAAAACTATATAAAAAAATCTTATTTTCAGGATTCTGTGACTTTCGCTTTATTGAATATTCGGTATTATGATTTCCTTCATATACAAATAATTATTTATAGTAAGCGGGGATCCTATTTCTTTGTGCGTCGCTTCATTCACTCCCGCGCATCATAATTTCGCTCAAAATTAACGTTGACCAATTTATCGATGTGTATGTTACAGTCACCGATGAATGACCGAAATCATTATTTCATAGAAAGAATAAATAACGGACATTGATCAAAAATCTTGGTGGATGTTAACAGTCACCATTGTATCTAAACATACATTGCATTTCGGACATTCCCAGTAACAGCCACATATAAAATATTTTAACAAGATTTAAAAATCATTAAAGTAGTAAACTAAAACAGATCGTCCTTTACCTTACCGGAACCTTGATATGCGTAACAATTTCAGATTTTCTATAAATCGGAAATAATAAAACAATATGCAATTTTTATTGCTTCTAAATATCATAATAACCCTACGAATAATGTTAATAACCGGTTCATTTTATTACTTCACTAAATCCTGTATCATGCGATATCTAGTAGGCAGGTGCAAACTTTTCAATTGAATGCAACTTTCGACAACTTTACGATTATCAACTTGTGCATTATTCTGAGTCATTTCGAGTTTCAAACGCAGTCGTATGGTAAGAAGATGGTTAACATAGAAGAGAGAACTGGGGTTTTTACGGTCTATCATAGAAGGAACTATGCAATAGGACAGCTAAAAATTGGGAAAAAAGTCAAAATGATCCCATTGGGCATTTAAGAAACTTATTAAATAGTTCTAAGGGTTGAGTATACAAACTCGGATGAGTTAAGAAAACGAAGTACTTAATTAGGCAGATGAGTTTTGTTGAAATTAACATGGAACATCGAGGGTGGTTATGTTAGACTTGGACCAACTAAAACCACACGCCATCTCGTGTCTCAATTATCGGGGTGTTAGGTTACCTAATAAAGAATTTAACTCCCACCCGGCTGATCATAAAACCCTGAAACGGGGAGAGGAGGCGAGCGCCGGCACATGGACGCGATGTCACCTCCCTTCGTGACGTGAAACACAGAAAGTCTCCGAGCAACCTACAGGGTCACTCTGCCTCGGCCGGAATAAACCGCAGGCGGCAGCGCTTCCCCCAGGGCAGCCGTAACCGTTACCCAGGGTCCGGATCACGCTCTACTAAAATTAGTACTCAATTTTTCCACCCTCAGGTATTATTCCTAAATGACAGGATATATCCTCCAACTGAGCTATAAGTAAATTAATTAGCAATATAATTCAAAATAAAATTATGAGGCATTCAAAATTAATGAAAATTATTATTATAATGATGAGCTTGTGGTGAGCTTATAAAGATAGACAGTTATTTGAGTCCTTTGTGGTTCTGTGTGGCTCGAATCCTCCAAGTATATTAGAGGAATCAGGGCTAGGCTATTGTTTGCTGATAGGTAGTTAGTTTAAATCTCAACTCCTTTACATGGATAACCTGAAGCAACTCCAACTCAATGAGCTATTAAAGATAACGGAAACTTTTAGCAGATTCATAAGGATGGAGTTTGGCGTGGATAAATATGCGTATAAGCATGACGTGTAAAAAAAAATGAAATTGTGGAATCTGAAGGGATCTGGACCTTTCTGCAAACGATACTTAGGTATGTCTGGGTATATCACAGGCGTTAGGTGTTAATGAGTTGGGTATGAAACAATCGTTACGGGAGCGCTTTTTCTGGTAGAAAAGTTTTTTGTCACTCGGTAAAAAGGTGGGTGCCTATAACGATTGGGTCATACCAGACATAACTTACTCGATTGGTATACTCTGATGGACTCAGACTGAGCTGGAAGCCCTGAAGAGGAGAGTTCGTACACTGCTTACTGCATATCGAATGCGTCATCCACGTTCCTCAGCAATGAGGTTGTAATCCCGCGGAAGTTTGGAGGTCGTGGTTTTTTAAACGTTAAGACTCTACACAACCGCGAGATATGGAACCTTAGAGAATATTTTCTCAAGATGGATGTGCATTGAGATGTAGGGGTAGTGGACCACGTACTTACCCCACTCATTTATGCGAAAGAGAACTGGCGCATTAATGATCGCAAGGAAGTATGGAGAAGCAAAGAGCTGCATGGACGATTTAATCGGGCCTTATATAGGCCTGATGTAGATTTAAAAGCTTCCGTTTTTCATAGAATTTCAGGTTATAAGTCGAAAGGTGTCTTAATTAATCAATTTGCCAAGTAAAAATAACATAAAAGACCATAAAAAAAAACTTATTTTTGTGTTTTGAATGTAAATAACGACCAATAGTAAGCAAAAAAGCATTTCTTTTACCAAGTGATAGTCCTTTTGGTACATTTTCGCTTTTATGAAGCATCTGGAAGGTTTTTCTGAAGCGTCCAACAGTAGTCTGCCATCATTGAGATGCTTCATCTTCCCTGGGATCTCTTTTTTAGGTATCATGGTGCACTCCGCCCTTCACTCACGTCTCCTAAATTTTCCGTTAAATGAAGAAAATGTACTTACTTTCAAACTCTTAAGGCTAACTGAAGTTTGAAAAGCCTTTAACATTCTTTTGATGATTTGATTGCAGAACTTTTGGTATTTTTACAGCCTAAATATATTAGATACCGCAATTGTGATGAATTGTGGATAAGTCAAAATATGTGGGCTGACAAAAACACCTTCCTTCAACTTTCTACACTATCGGAGCGCGCACGTTCAGGTTACAGCATGTTTATGTTTATTAATTTTACTCACACAGGGCGTTCAATATTTAAAACATAATTAAAATTTATGGTCTGTTTACATTTAATAATAATAATCCAAAGAAAATGTTCCCTAATATTTATAACCTCATATTAGCCCAAAAACGCCTTTTTTCTCAGAAAATACGTTTTGCAAAAAAATCTGACGTTCTGGAATTTTCTGAGTATTTTTTCAGTGTTCAGAACACTTTGAGTGGAAATCATTTGAAAATATCCAGAAAGCATTTTTGTTGTAGACCTGTGCTATCGATGTCACCATTCCGCATGACGAGAATTGGAAAAAGGTAAGCAAATGAAAATATTTGTATTTGGCTCACGCGGTTGTCGACATATGGAATGTGGATTCGGAGATTATTGTTTCGATAGTTAAGAAAGAAAATATTTTTATTATGCACAGACATGAGGAAAATTTAGAAATTATAAAACTAAACAAGTGACAAAAAACTATTTAGTTCTCAAAAAAGTGTCGCACACAGCCGTGCAGAATAACGGTCGCCTCTCAGCTTAGTACCTAAACAGTCGTGTCGGTTCCCAGACTGATTGCCAAGAGTCTCGACCAACATCTCAAGAAGCTCGTTTTAGATACTTGGGTCAAGGGCCTGATGCAGAAGGCGGTGCTCCTCGACACGGCACGCATTGTGAGGAGGTTCCTCTCCCTGGAGACTAACCACCGTTTACTTGATCCCAGTAGCCGATGCCGGTGGGACACTACCTTTTGTATTTTGTATTTTTTTATAGATATATTTTTATTTAAAAATATAAATAGTAATATAAGATTTTAAAATGAATAAAGAATTATAATATATTATTTCTGTCCAATTTGGCAGTAAGATTTTGGAAGTGCCTCCACGTTGTATTCCCGGCGCTGAGTTGGGTAGCTAGAGCTCACTGGAGAGTTTTTGTGCTGTCAGTGGGCAGACCAAAGATTTTTGTCTTCTACACTGACGGCACAAAAACTCTGCGCTTGCAGGGTCGGCAGCACGAGTGCGACTTCGCTATTGTTGCACATGTCCATAGGTCACGCACGGTAAGCGCTTTCTATCACTTGGGCCGTGTGCTTTCCTGCAACCTAAGTGGTAGGTATAAAAAAATGTACTAGTTTCTTAAGCTAGACAATAACCCTTGTAACTTCTACAATGTGCGATTTTATTCGCTCCAGTAGCTCCTGTAATTACCGGTAATATGTATCAAGAATCACCAGCTCATAAAAACTTCACTTCTCTAATTGAATGACTTCAATGTACCAACACTTATTATAATATTTATTTTCTAAGCTGCGCCACAGCTATTCTTAATTCCTTTAAATATTATACCATCCTGGCCAAATCTCTCTGGTCCTTCTCTCATCATGTAACCGAATACCTATATTTATTGCTTTTCCTATCATATTACTTTAATGCATCATCTTTCATTTGTTAACTTCTGTGTGACTTTTCATTAAAATTTCATCAAGTAATATATTTTCTTCAAAAATTAAGTATTATTTATGAATCGAATCTTAACGACAGCACTATGTGAAAAGAGTTTATTATGCATTATGCACTTCGTTCTACATGGTGCACTCGTTTCACGTCATGAGATCAATCGTACCTTTAACTACACAAGAAGTAACTGAAATGACACTGACATGGTTGCCAACGAATCTACCAATTACAGTAGATAACTTTTTTGAAGCTTATTTGATAGACAAATATTTTGAGGTACGGAACTCAAAATAGCTATCATCCTTCATACATTTTTCTACCTCAGTTGGGATCCGCTTTTGGTTTAACTAAAGAACAATCGAATTGCGATATTTTTGTGAAGCTACGAGTACTAGTATCTGCGCAACCTATTGGTTATCGAACTTTTAGGACTCCGACTACCCGTAAAAAATGCCACAGGTGTTCGTATGGTAACGGGAAAGAATAGCCTAACGTGCTCTTCAAAACACGGGGAGAGCTCAGTGTGATAAAAGTCACCTATCCTAAAACTTACCAACAAAAAACTACTATTTTGGTATATCAAAAACATACATAAATACTTACGTTTCATTTCAACCTTATTGCAGATGTGGCTAATTATTTTCCTGATCGCAGCTACCATAATATAACCATGCAAATGCATAAATATTAGAATATTTTCATAAAAGTAGTTCTCGACCCTGAATTATCCATATGCATAGAGAATAAACATTAAGTAGCGTATGTGTATAGTACATGCTGTATATTCTTTGGCAATGTATTAGTAATTCAGGCGTTTGCGTAAAGCCTTGGTTATAAGTATGAAAGGAACTGCCCGTACGTTTTTCATGATAACATTACAAACATGGTTGAGGTACGAGCGTGTGTCTATTTTTCCGTGATTTTCTTGTGTTTCAACATCGTTAGTGCACAGGTTAGTAGTGAAAACATATTTAATTCACTAACTTTTAAATAAAATATTTGACTGATTTAACTCACTATCTAAGTAAAAATCATCTACCAATGTTAAAAATGTGAAAGTTCTGTGAAGGATCTGGCTGAAATTTGGAACAGAAAAAGTGTTTTTATAAAATTTATTCATTTCTTTCTTGGAGAGATCAACAGCCATGAAAGTGGTATAAAAATTAACTTAGTTACACACAGTCAATAAAATTATAGGTCCATGCTGTTACAATTCAGACTGTCTATATAATTGTGAACTGAAAGATAAATTTATTCGATAGTACGTAACTGATGTAGTAATAAAATAGTTCGCTATATAATAGTCTGCCATAGTACTCAGACTAGGTACTTTTCACCTCTTGAATAGGTTGCCATGGGTGGCGGAAAGGGGATCAGAAATCCACGCAGGCGGATCCATGGGCAACGGACTTTTAGTAGTATTTATATATTTGTCATATATGTCATTCGCTCAGTTATGTATGTTAGCCTAGCTGCATAACAAATAACATCTAAAGAAGTGTCGTTTCACCTTTAGAAATGGAGGCACGACCCTTGTTTTCCCCGACAGAGCCCCCTGAACCGCATCTAAAATTAAATTTTTGGATTAAAACTATATAATACACTAAAGACGCACGGTTTCGTTTGCTTCCAATTTTTGCTGTCATTGGATAAACGATCTACACACACCGGCAGAATTAGCGGAACACAAAATTATGGTCTGGGGAGGGATATGTTTAGGAGCTCGTACGGAGTTTGTGGTAGTCAAGGGTGGAAATCTGACTGCTGATCGGTATATCAGATTTTAGATTTTAGAGGAACATGTTGTGCCATTTGCCCCATTTATTGGTAACGACTTCATTTTAATGCAGGATAATGCTCGGACCCACAGTGCTCAGTACGCTCAGTACAGGCAAACCTAAACCATGTTGGTGTTACGGTGATGGAGTGGCAAGCACGGTCCCCGAATATGAATCCGATTGAACACGTTTGGGACTTGTTAAAGAGGAGTGTCAAATCAAGAATGCCAGCTCCTAACAATCTGGGCGAGCTGCGAAACACATTAGTTGAAGAATGGCAGAGGTTGCCCCAAGAAATCATTGACAACATCGTTCGCAGCATGCCCAGACGAATGGAAACCTTAATGAAGGCACGAGGGGGAAACACTCGTTATTAAACCTGTTGTTGTTGTTTCATGTTTAATTATTATTTGCTTAAAAATAAAGCTAACTATTTTATACTCTCCTTTTTTGGGGTCCGCTAATTCTGCCGGTGTGTATATATCAAATTACCTACATAAATATATTCTATGAGCATAGGAGCATGATATTGCATAGCTTCCATAATCATTATGTGAATAAACAATTCTGTAAAAAAATCAAATTAATAAAGAAAGTTTATTTCAGCCAATTTTTGCAAATCTGGCTTGCATTTTACTCTGCGAGGATGACGGCGGTACTACTACAACAACAACTACTAGTAGTGACTATGACCTGTGGGACGATTGGTGCAACTTCTGTGATTCCACCAGACCCACAGCGGCTACCCCACCACCCGCCGTCACAAACCCTATGCCTGGACCGTGGAGTGTCATAATACGTAAGTTTATAATTCACCTACACTATTCATCAGTTTTAGGGTCAAATACAAGTTCTGAAGAGGACCAGTTCTAAAAAAAGAGCCCTGGCTTGGCCGGGGTGTGAGAGATATTTCTCCGGAAATCTACGTCCCACAGACGGCATGCATTGTAGTCGGTTCGAGTGCGACTTAAAAGGGTTTAGTACAAGTTTGGAGTCGGCTAAGTGCGAGTCAGGCTCGTGCAGTCGCCTGGAGAAATCACAGCAGGGAGAATATTTCAGTTTGTTTCATACCTTTCTGTGCACACTGTTTACGTTCACAACGTGTGTGAACCCCTAGGATCAAATTTCTTAGTCAATACAATCAAATATGCAGTCATTTATATTACAGATTAAGGAGTCAAAACCTATAGGATGATTCCTATTATACCATTATAAATCTTTGGTACAGTTGACAAAGCAGATACCGTCACACTTTTTCATTATAAAGTTGTATTTAAGTACAGGTGCGACAGTATCTCCATTGTCGACTGCTGAAGTTAAAGGGAAGCCCCAATAACCACAAATAGTAGTTACCCAAATGGCAAAAAATTGATTAAAATCTTTTTGTAATGTCATCTATAATATCTTAAAGGCCACAATGCGCAATTTTTTGTAGCTATCATATAAAAAAATGCACATTGTTCGTGATCTATTTGGTCATGGTATGGTCTTTCTCAATAATTATCAATTTTTTGTTCCGTCCAACCAGTCTTATGTACCTACGCACATGCTGTCACTTTTTTTCACAATTCCGGTATTGGGGGGTTTCCCAAAAGAGTTTTAAAAAACCTGTTTTTTAAATCGCCTTGATGTAATTGTAATTAAAATAAAGTAATTTTAATATAGAGTACTAGTATACGTACATTCCTTCACTTCACAATATAATGTAATAATGAAAATATTTATTATTTCAGCTGCATCGCAAAATGCAATTAATTTAACTATGTGGAATAATCCTGCTACAAGTGGATCCTGGTTCATGAATATGATGCCTTGGGGTGGGATGCAAGCTCCGGCTATGCCAACACCGGCTGCTCAAGTTGGTACAACCCCAGCAACAGCAGCAGCGACAACTGCTGCAGCAGCGACGACTGCGGCCGCTGGCGCTGCAACGACTGCAGCTCCAGAAGCGACGACTGCCGCTGCCGCTGCCCCCGCCTAGTCGTAATCATTACCTTTCTTCCATAGTTGTTAGTCATTACTTCTTACACATCTTGATGTTATACCTACTATGTGTCATGTAAAAGTAAGAGTGGTTGGCATAGCTAGAATAACATCTTATCTTGAAGACTTATTATTGGTTAACGAATAATTGTTAGTGACAAGTATTATGACGATTTTGTAAATCATTGTTTTTTTTATTTCAATAAATGAGTATTATTGGAAAATTGGCATACTCTGTACGGCACATTTATATTTTACAATAAGCTTAATTAGTTCATGTAGTAGTCGCTGAGATGATGATAATGTAATAACTGTAGTACAATTATTTATTAAAAAATATTTTTAATAATTACAGTCGAAAAAGGAGTGTATATTTGACTATTCTTTATTGATAATAACAATTTTATACCAATAGGCTTCAAGTTACGCCCTGGAATCAAAAGAAAACGGTAACTTCTTTGAAAATTTAGGACTGATATCCCTTCTATAATTCCATAAAGGACAGAAATGATAGAAGATATAGAAAGGGTTCCTAAGATAATTCAAATACATAGAGAGAATTAACCAAAGATGATGATGAAATAAATGTGCGACAAGGTTGAATAGGAAATCCAGCACGAGTTGGCCTAGGACAATTGTATTAATCAGATGAAGGGCATTTTGGGCAAAGGCCAGGTCAAGAATATACGTAACCGGTAAGCTGAAATGAAAACCATTATGGAAGTAGAGCAATTCAAAGTCTGAACCGTTCAGGATAATTAACGCAATAAATTTCATCAGCATTTAATTCTAGTATTTCCCTTCAAAAATGACGAGATTTCTTTTCAAAAGCTCAAGCCCTAATTCGCGAAAGAACCTATCTGTGGTATTAAAGTTATATTCACGTAATCTGGGAAATTTATTTATACTTCATACCACTTTGGATTACTGGAAAGAAAACAAACCACTGTAGCCAACGTTGCCACTTCTTGCATAAAGATACCAGCTAAGTATATCATATAAAATGCAACAATATCAGAGGTCGCTTAGGAAGGCAAAGCGGAAATAACCGTACCATCTATTATGTTGAAAATACACTTGACGATAGTCAGACTATAGTAGGAAAAGGAATATTTTCTGAAATCTATTTAGGGACCATAAATTCAAGGCGAAATTATTAAATCGCCAATTTTCAAAGAACCCAAAGTACTTTCCGGGCCAAAGTAGACATTGTTATAAGCTTACCTTACCTAATAAACAGTAGCGAGGGGTTCCTATAACCCGATTCCTGCCAGCTTCCCAATAGCTCGTATGGTACTGATTGTACATGACAAACTAGATCGAGGTAAGCATTTTTTCACCAGCTTCCCTTAGAAAAATTTCACCTATTGCCATTGCTAGTGTCTATGTTATGCTGTTATTATCTGGATTCGTAAGAACAACGAAATCTCCCTGTCCTCGTGGTTTAAACTAGGTATAATCTATTTTATTAACTGCACACTGATCCTGTTCTTCTAACAATACTTCTAAGTTTACTGTACTGTAAACATACACCGCACTTTCGTTATATTTTACAAAGGGATCAGATGTGCTATATTTATGTTTAACCTGACGAAGTTAAAGTTAATGGACTGGAAATTTGGTCGGATAATAGTGATGAAAGATAAAGTTTCCTGGCTATTACGACACTCTTGTACATGTGGTAGTAGAGATGTGATATATTTTCACATATTTACCTACCTAGCTGTTCATTCCAGTTTCACAATAGAAAATTGAGTAAGTAACAAATAGAGAATCTTATAAACCGATTGTGAAGTTAGTAGACCCAATAGTTGTATTATGCTAAATAAAAGCTTACGATCTAAATAAAGACGGCAATTCGGCAAAGGGACTCCCTCAGGGAACGATTTAAGGATATTGATGTTTTAACTGAAGCTTCCCAATATATATTTGAAAACTTTATTTATGTCAGGAAATATATATCTCATTACACAAAAGTAAGTGACATTACAGACAAAAATCTGCGTAATAAAAATAAACTACTACTTCCATGTTATCGGCTTAGCAGAGTTAGCGATTCTTTTAAGGGAGAAAGTATCTGCTTTTATAATAAATTGCCTTTATCGGTCCTTGGTATGCCAAACAGTACATTTAAAACCTTTATATAGACCACCTTATATAAAAAAAACATACTATAAGACAGATGAATTCCTTAAAGACAAAAATGTCTTTTTTTTAACTTGAGGGAAAATCCTTCATGGATGCTATGCCGGACTATGTCTGGCTTGAGTGCAGGCACCTCCTAAAATGCTGTAGTTACGGCGTAATACTTTACTAGGAACGTGAGTTGATTATCATATTTTAACTAAGGTTAATTATATTATTTTCTTTTTAAGTTTTTTTTATGCTTATTGTTTATTCAGACACGAGACAACGTATATTCGTCCACATTTAGCCTTAAGGATTTATCTATTGTATGTGAACGTCTTAAAAAATGCCGCAATGGAGTTTGAGGTGGTAAACTTAGCTACACAGCCATGTTGTTCTAGATTGAATAAAAATCTTTGACTTAGACTTCAACTACTACAAAATAGAATACTTGACACCAAAGTAGTATAAAAAACCTTCGTGCAAGCAATAATTTGACAAAGTTTTATCAGAATCTGATGATGGTACGGGTGTGCCTGCAAGTCGGTCACCTTTTACGAAATTTTATGATTACATCTAAAGTTTACCCATGGTCACCTCTCCTAATTATCCTTTTCTTGTGGATTGGTTTATTCTGGGTTTTTAGCGAACGACTACCTCAACACGTTGAGAGGAAAAACAAGCGCACCGGAATAAAAAAAATACTTTACGCACACCCAATTTACGAGTCAATAAATTCTTTACAAGTGCTATGAGTTACAGAATGTTCAGTTAGTAAATTGGCAAAGGAAGTTTTGCATCACAGCGCGAAGCATTCCAACAACAACTATGTATTGCAAATTTCGTTCATTAGTAGGAATATTAGCTAAAGTGTTATTTATTGCCATTATCTGTTTAGACGCCGAAGCCGCAGCGAGCATGCAACATGCAAATTGTCTACATGCAATATAATGTATACACTTAATATATCAATAAATTAGTACCCAAGTTTTAAACAAAGTGATTTGACTATTGTTGGAGTTGTTGGTGTGTATCCGAATTCCTGTGAACCTGCGGTTGACATTATTTTACAAGGTAATGATTTATTTTTACAATTATTATTTTTATTTAACACTGTTCCTTATAGTACAGGTTTACCTAGTTTAAGGAACAGGGTCTTCATTTCTACGTTGTAAACAACTAGTTTAATTTATAAATACCAATAGTCCACCCTTGTCCAGTTGTTGCTGTTTTTGCTTAATTATTGTTGTGTTTACTGTGTTTTGTGCAATAAAGATATATTATTATTATTATTATCAATTCTTAGAGTAACTTCTAACAATTAAGTACTAAATATAAATAAAATATCTAAATATCGTCTAAACAGTGGCCTGTGTATCACAGATACCTTCCTACTTCCTATCCCCAAGAAATTCAGGTAATTGCTTTAGCTGCAAATTTTTAATCTACTTTATTACACTGGTGTTTCTATTATGTTAACTAATTAAAATAACTTATCTAAGTTAAAAAACAATATAACATAACATGCATATGAATGTTTTAGGAACATTGCTATATTAAATAATTTAGGCGTGTGGCGAACATCCTATTGCAATAAGATAGGATGTTCGCATTAAAATCATCATAATTTCTATGGATGTATAAAAAAATATTACAAACACTATGCAGGAAGTGCTGAAACTTTAGTGAGTTGTAGTGGCTTTATCGGCGAAGGTTCCTAACATAAAAAGTGGCATTAAATATTAATTATAACATTACAACTAAGTAATCTTTAGATGATTTCAGAGAAGAGAATGTAAACATTATGCCTTTAATTACGTGCGGGAAATCCCTTCAAATAGGAGGGGGGGCCTCCGGAGCCAGAGGGGGAGGTTATGTCAGACTCAAACCGACTAAACCGCACGCCGTCTGTGGGTCGTAGTGCTAGGCCGAAGGTGAGGTTGTCATGCGAGATATCCCTATCCCTATCCCTCTCGGTCTGGCCCTCCTCGGGAGGGAGGACCACGCGGTCCCCCTCGTCCCCGGCAGTGGCCTGCTTCTATTAGGGTGACGGACGGCTCCACCCGTCACCCTCAGGCCCGCGCTCATGAAGGGCGGAGGTCGGTCTGCGCCCTCCGACGCCCGAGCCGCCTACGAGCGCGTGCAGCGGTGTCAGCGAGTCTCTCTCGCTCATCGCGCCGCACCCGCTCTGCTGTCCCCTTCGCGAGCATGACCTGCTCGCAGAAGGAGGCGCTGGCCGCCCACGCATCCGCGCAGAGGACCATCGCCGCGAGCAGGGTGGAGAGCGTGAGCACTCTCACCCCCAGGGCCGCCACAAGCTCCCGCCTCGGCGTCTCAAACGCCGGGCATTCGGTGAGCGTGTGCAGCCCTCGGGCGTTGGCTCTATGCCCATCACATGCAGATAGAAAGAAAGAAAGAAGAAAGAAAAAGCATTTATTTAAGAAACGCACAATGTACAAAAATTTCAAACAAAGAATTATAGGTACATAATATTGCTGATACCTACAGATATTAGTTATATAGGTTATTAACGTACTATTAGAGACTTAATTATTATAAATGTACATCGTGCGAACCTAAATGGGCTACCATCTCAGCATGAATGCCTCGTACACCAACAATAGGGTATACGAAGCGCTGGTTTTCAGATGGCCTTAGATACCGCCCGAAGCTACCGTGTCCGGTGATGATCTGCGTCTGACGGTACGATAGGCTACCGTGTGGCCTCTCTAGCCACTCCCCCATGATGGGTCTTACCGCGGCAATCACGACGTGCCCTGCGCGTGGTTGCCCAAGTCGTCGCTCCCACTCGGCCACCATGTCCTGGTGGAGCCGGGATTTCTCGGCCCGAATATCCTCGAGCTCGGGATAAAATCCCCGCTCCCGCGCCTCCTTTCGGAACTGATATAGTGCCGAAAGGGTCCCTGCTTCCAGGATCCGCGGTGGCGATCCGGCCAGGAGACTCGCCGCTTCGAAGGATATCGTGCGGTATCCCCTGATGGCCCTGGTGGCCATCGTCCTCTGCGCCGTACGGAGCAAAGGAAGGAACCTGGCCTCCAGGGTGTCCGCCCACACGGGGCACCCGTATAGGGCCATGGACCGCACGACACCCACGTAAAGTCTCCTGCCGGAGGCCTCTGAGCCCTTCAAGTTGGGTAACAACCGACCCAAGGCATTCGCCGTGGTCACCAACTTGGGGCGCAGACTTCGGAAATGCTGTCCGAAGTCCCATCAACCGTCAAGCACGAGCCCCAGGTATTTCAACTGGGGCTTGATGTCGATGGGAGTGCCTCCCACTGTAAGGCTGGCTCTCGGGCTTGTCCTGCGCCGAGGGCCATGAAAGAACATGGCCTCGGACTTGTGCAGAGCCACCTCAAGACCGAGCCGCCAGTCCGTTCCAAGACTTGAGCAACCGCGGTCGATCAGACAACACTAAAATGTTTTTTTTTTTGCTCTGCGCAATATAAATATTAAATGTGTTACATAATAGTAGTTTATGATACTGTTAATAAGGGTTCTTATAACACGAGTGTGTTTTAAAAAAACGAGCCGTAGGCGAGTTTTTTTATTGTATCACACGAGTGTTATAAGACCAAGTTATGTACAGTGTCATACACTACTTTATCTACTCTCCTACTATAATACATAAACTAATTTATTTTACAAACAAAACCAAACTTCGTTTAATATAAATGAAAAAAAAAAAGTTGACGCCAAGGCGCAAACATCGATTGCGCATGCGCGTTTCTTTTGATTAAAAAGTAATTTAATGATATAGGTGTCCATACAAGACCTGTATCGTAATGAAACTTTTTTTTGGCCTGTGCGTAATGTTTGTCATAAGAGTTTTGATTTCAATTTTATAATCTTTGTATTATACTATCAGAGTAGATAAATATATTAAAAGTAATACTATTAGGATAATAATGAAACCAGAACCAAATATTTTTGTTCAAGTCTAAGCACTTAAACAACCGATTAGCATTACAAACTAAAGCTATTTGGTTATTATCTGCGTTCTAGTTCATGACAAAAAAGTATTTGGTTTACAAAAATTGTTTTGTTTGTTATGGAAACTAGAGTCAAACTTTAGCATATTATGATGAAACATCATACAAATAGATAAACGTAAACACGTTACACGCAACAGTGATGTGATTGTTAATAATTTGCAACAGATAACAGAAATTCCAAAAATAAATGGTCTTAACAGCATTGGGGCACACCTCTTGATTTTATATTCCATAGTGAACAATTTAATTATTTGTTTATTTAAATTAAATACAAGTTTTGTAATGTACAAGTAACAATAAAACTAAAAGTAAAAGAACAAACTAAAAACTAAAATAAGAACGCGTCGTGATGCGATTTCCTCCGCATCACATGCCTCTTGTGGCAGTGTAGATGCAAGGATTCTCCTTGTTAATTCTTCCGTACTGTGGCTGCTCACCGTCCTTACAGAAGCAAGCCCATGACGGCAGCGTGACGTGAGAGATCACGCACGCCCCCCCCCCCCCCAAGAAGCGGGGCTACCCCGACTCCCCCCCCCCCCATAGACGCGTGATAACACCCGAACCTCCTAAGTGAGGCCATAGCTGTAGGTCTGTTGGTAGTCCTGGGACATCCTTCCTCGGGCTTACCCGGGGCTACCAACCGCAGGCTATAAGGCGGTACGTGAGGGTTTTTTAGTCGGTAGGAGTCCGGCATAGCATCCATGAAGGATTTTCCCTCACGTTAAAAAAAAAAACCTGTGGACTGAAGACATGATGTACGATATTATATCAATTAGCCCATCGCATTACACTGCTGGACATAGGCCTCTCCCAATGCTGGGAGGCTTTGGCTTACTGTTTCCACACTGGCCAGACGGGTTGGTACAGGGTTTTATTTTACTTCTCTCGCAGTGATATCGTCTGCGTATTTTTCCGTTAGTCTCCTCTTATGACACCTTTCGGATGGGCGGTGATACTTGTATTCTTTCTCCGTCACCACACGGATTTCTCCATCACCACCAGGATATTATATTTAAAATTTAATTTAAATAGATTAAAATGTACTCTACGAAGAGTTGTAGCTTTTTAATAGATGTCAACAACATTGTTCGTATGCTTAATATAACTAGTGTTTTTGATCTAAATATAGTATGTCATGGACAATGCAAATCACGCAATGGTGGATCTGCGTGGCTCTAAGATGCGAGTCACGTAGAAACAAACGCTGTAGCAGGTCCTCGATCCACGTATAACGAATGTATTGATACTTTTATGAATATGCTATGGACAAAGCGATCAATTGGGCATTAGTATAGTGCCCAGGCATTATGATAAATATGAGAGGTGAACACTGCGCGCCTCGACATGGATAGATATAGGTTAGTGGTTAGCTTCGGGGTTATTTTTTATAGCCACCCAAACGTGAACCGTTTTTAGGTCGTCATGAACAAAAGTCTGATCATTTAACTCCCACATTGAGAGAGACGATATTCTTAGCAATCCATGGATTCTCCGTGCGGCTGCCGGGTCCATCGCGTTGCTGAGTTGGGAACTCTTGCGACCCAAGTGTAGGTTTAGAAGGGGCCTCCTTTGTTGATATACATTAACACTCACCTTCACTACCCAAGTTCCCCTCGCTGCCTAACCAAATTTGATATGAATATGAAATATGAACCTACTAGTGCCACTTTAGACATTCGTCCTAGTAATGAGCTTATTGTAGCTCTCGATAGGCCTAGATCTTTAATTAGGTTGTAGAGAGATTTTGCTGGTATACCTCTCGCTCCCACTTCTACTGCATACAAACTAACCACGTAACCGTTTTTGATTAATTCGTTTCTGAGATCATAGTATTTATTTTTCTTTAGTGTGTGGTCCTTCGGTATATTTGTTTCCCTCGGTACAGTAAATTCCACAAGGACCACATATTTAATCGTTTTTGAATAAAGAAATATGTCAGGTCTAGATGACGAAACCTCAACATACTCCGGAATTTTATAGCGTATGATGAAAAGCACCTTATCGTGGCGGCATGAGTATTGGCCTCTATCGAGAAGCACCCTACATCCTACTAATATGTGTCTAGCCGTCCCTATTGCTTCACCACACATATAACATTGTTTTTCTGTGGCCTTCCCCACCTTACCAGGTTACTCTGGTCTGGGAGGGTCATCTGAAAGGCGTTAAGATAGAATTAAAATAGAATCGTATTGCCCAGGCATTAACGTATAATGTATAATCACTACATAGTATAAAACAAAGTCGCTTTCTCTGTCCCTATATCCCTTTGTATGCTTAAATCTTTAAAAATACGCAACGGATTTTGATGCGGTTATTGTTAATAGATGGAGTGATTCAAGAGGAAGGTTTATATGTATAATACATGTTTAATATAGTAGAGGGTGCAGTGGGAACGGGATCTGACGCCACGCGGGCGGTAAAATATTGGCGGTACGAAGTTCGCCGGGTCAGCTAGTTATGTTATATACCCAATTTATGATTTGGTCTATAATATTAAAGTTATTAAATTCGGATAGAAACAATATAATAAATCAACAGTTGGATCTGAGCCGCTCACCTCTGTTGCAATGAATAGTGACATCTACATACCTAATTAATTATTAATTAATTTGACTGAAATTTTATATTTTATAATTCATGTTATGTAGTACCAATAAGCATTATATCCATTTGACATCTTTAATTTGAAAATTCCTTTAATTTAATTCAATTATAATTTTGACATTTAATCATCTGACATTTAACTTTAATACAACTAGCGTTGTACCTATAATGTATTCATTAATTTTAAACCAATTAACTTTTAAGGAAATTGAACAAAATTGAACCTGGTATACACATTTTTAAAACTACCCACATATAAAAAATGTAGTGTTTAGAAATCTAATTGCTTACAACCATTATTATGTATTCAGTAAACCTTTGATAATGCCGTAAGGTGAAACCGGTCAGATTAAAAATAAAAATAAAATAAAGTGTGGGAAAAGTACAAGTGTTATAATTATTCAATATACGCTTATACCGTTTACTGTGTCGTCTACGGCGTCAAGTAAGGCCTTGTAAAGTACGAAAGCTATAACGCAGTGGTATTAGATAATCCTTGATTTGTGAAAAACATACTATCAAATGAATCGAAGCGGTATAAGCAGCAGTTCTAGTTAATCAGACATATCATGTAACCATCATCATAAAATATGGGAACACCTATTTATTACTATACTCAAACTCTTTTTATACCTTATTATAAATGTATGGAGTACCTTACCTGAACCAATTAAAGAAAAGTTCGAGTTTGAAGCGATTAGCGCTTATAAGATTGACTGTGCTTAAACACCAGTAACTAAGTGAACTAGTACAATACGTAGTATATAGTCTAGGTACTTGTAGAAACTTGTTCGTCTTCCAAGAGACCATAACAAAGCTCTCAGGTTACGTCTTGTGCACTGCTCTGATTGTTACGTTATATTATTCATGTTAGGTAAGTAAAACACGAGTGTCCATAAAACGTTAAAAAATAACGTGTACTTCTAACAAAAAGTATATCTTCTTTTTGTTCTATCGTTGCGATGGTATTTTGAATGTAAAATTATGATGCCTGGATGAGCATCATTAAAAGTTTCATATATCATATATATATCGTATCTTTTTGTTCGCCAATTAGGCTCATTTCCAGAATAGACAGTGTGACATATGTAGGACTGAAATATTTTTTTGCATCGGTTCAGTAGATTTAGGGATTAACCCCAACAATTTTTAATCTCTTTATAATAATAGCATAGATAAAAATAACACCATAGCAAAATTCCGATGGAAAATCTCTAGTTGATCGTTCGCATATCAACTGACAAAAAGTCATTGTACGAGAACACGTGCAGGTGAAAACCTCGCAGTACAATTCGAGCTGAGGAATTCTCCATTACGAGCCCACTGTAAATTGTAGTACTTGTTAACACTTCGCGGTAAGTACTAAGGGGGCAAATAATTAGAAGCAGTAAGCGCTAATATAGACAGTGCTTTGTACATACATACGTAATGCACTTCGACCTGTTTTACAATGGTCCAGTTACTCAGTATGTACAATATGTACATACATACCAAACACGTACCTACCTGGGTCCTGTACAATGCAAGTATTATGTGCATGTTACAAAGGATTTCAATTTGGTTCATTTATGTTCGAAATAATACTGCACTACCTATTATTATAAGAACTAGTGGAATTGACAGAAGAATTGAGGCCTTAGACAACCATATTTGATATCCCCCCAAAAAGATCTTCAGGGTTTTAGCTAACCGTTCTTCTCGGTACACCTGCTGATTAAGCGACGAGGTTCTACATACAGAATACAAATAATATGTTGAGATATGCCATTTACAAGGGATTATTTTTATTATCCTATAGAAAACGACAGTTATATTCCTATACCAACACTACTTCCATATTGTTGCGTGCCTCCTGGTGATATAGTATAGGTGATACTAGAGCTAGCTAGAAATAATAAATTCTGAAACATTACGATTACACCGCTGCTATTTGGGCCCAAAATCTAGAAGCTTGTAATATGAATTCTAGAACGCGGATTTTAATACATACACAGTAATGTAAGTAGACATATTCACGCATACAAATATATGCATTGAGCGGAAAAAGAATCCGCTACCTGTGACGTATTATTCTACAGCCACATGACGGTTGAATACCTTTCTATATAAGAAATGTATTCAATAATAATAGTATAATACGTGTTATATAATTAATATGCCAGCCATTGTGCGACTCGAGTCTCGAACTCACTTAGATCATTTACATAATGTTACACTTGGTTAGTGTTCTACAAAGTGTCACTGTTTGTAAATACTGAATGAAAACATAAACGACCTCGAGAAGCCTTTTTGAAAGGTGTTCACGTCAAATTCATATTCTAAGTGTCAATGGCAAAATATTCTTTGGATAAGTATGCATAATATCGCCCGTATTCTCGAATATCACTCAGCTGAACCTTGATTTATCTGGGGAAAAATTATATACACATACTAGCTGTCGCCCGCGGCTCCGCCCGCGTGGATGTCGGTTATCGCGAATCGGGGTATGAAAAATAGATGTTGGCCGATTCTCAGACCTACCCGATATGCCCACAAAATTTCATGAGAATCGGTCGAGCCGTTTCGGAGGTAAATCGAGAATCTCGGTTTTTCAGATAAATCGAGAATCAGCTGATTGGAATTCTAGAGTACGGGTCTACATCAGTAATTTCACTGATGTAGGCCCGTATTATTTATTATAACTTTAAAAATACTAAAAAACAAAACAACAAGGGAGTTCAACCCGTCCTGGATTTTAAATCAAAATTTATAGCAATTTTAAAAGTTGTCATACTAACTTCCACAAAATTTCATTATGATAAAATACAATTTATAGAATGAAAAAAAAAAACAAAAAGTCTACCTTATTAAATAACTGGACCCCTTGTCTTATTACGTATAGGATGCAGATGGCAATCTCGCGTTAAATTCCTATAAACTCCATGCGGTTTTTGCAAGCCAGTCCGTATCACATTATACGGACTGGCTTGCCCTTCTTCAAGAAGGGCATTAGAACGGTTCTACGGGGTCGACAGCACAAGTGTAATGCAACTAATGTTGCACACGTCCATAGTCTCGCTGTTTGTCTCCCTAAACACTTTTCGAACGGAGATCGCTACTCGTAATTTCAGAGATGACTTTAGGACTAGCTTACTTTGATCCTATTATTAGCAATTTTTATCGTTTTCCTATTATATTTCCTATTTTTACCGTTTTTAGCGTGTCATACCAAGATACTGCCCATCCTAATTGGCTATATCCTCTCAGGGCGGTTACTAACGTCTCTTGAGGCTTTAAGGCCGTGTGGACTTTGACATTGATAAGAGCCTGCCTCAGAATGAATTGTAATATATCAGCCCGTGGATGTAGTTATTTGTATTTATATGAATAAGATTTAAGTACATAATTAGATCTTCGAAGATCAGTTAATTTGACACACGATTAAATTATGCAACATTTCAAAAGATTCAAAAATGTAATAGAGAACACATATACCTATAATGGGTCTTTCAAAAGCCAAAGTAACGATTACCGTAAACACGACAGTCAAAGTTATTATTTGCTCATTGCTTATGTCAGACATGTCCTGCCTGTGTAACATAATTTACACGACAAAAATAAAAATATGTAAAATATCTATTGAACACGCTGTGAGGTCTTACTAAAATAAACTTGTATCTGCACTTATGTTTGTAATACATAGTTATCCTTTAATCCACCAAAATTAATATGTAAAAAATACAGGTTGGAGAGCTAAATTACTTTAAAACCTCTTCTGTTTTTAATCCGCATCTACATTATAAATATTTGTAGCCTACATTATTTAGACATAACTATGCCCGTACACTCTGAAAGGGATCACTGTAAGGGTAGAAATGTTACACCTAACGTTAATAGCAGATAAAATTATGACATGGGTCTACCGTATGTTGTATTTGTCGCCTTTGAGATTATAATAGCTTAGTACATTAGTAGTTTATTTATTTTATCTACTCTGATACTATAATACAAAGATTATAAAATTGAAATTAGAACTCTTATGACAAACAATACGCACAGGCCAAAAAAAAAGTTTTATTACGATACAGGTCTTGTATGGACACCTTTATCATAAAATAACTTTTTAATCATAACGATACACCTATACAACCTCCATCTCGACTGAACCTCTACTTTAAAAATTGAATCCGCCATTTCGGAAGAAAAAAAAAAGAAACACGCATGCGCAATCGAAGTTTGTGCCTTGGCGCGAACATTTTTTTTTTGTTCTATACATTTAAATTAAACAATGTTTGGTTTGGTTTGTAAAATAAATTAGTTTATGTATTATAGTATGAGAGTAGATAAAGTAGTGTATGACACTGTACATAACTTGGTCTTATAACACTCGTGTGATAATATAAAAAAACTCGCCTACGGCTCGTTTTTTTAAAACACACTCGTGTTATAAGAACCCTTATTATGCAACAGTATCATAAACTACTATGAGAAACCTGATATTTTTATTATAACATTGTTAATATGGCAACACCGTTGAGGTAATGTAAACATTGGCTCCGTGTTTAATATTTTAGAAAATTACAAATAGATTATATTTCTTTCATAAAAAGTGCTTATTACCTAGTAATACGTCCGGAAAATGTGCAGAAGTGTTATCAGTGACATACAATTAGTGAATTTAATAATATAATAGTGAAATAAAAAAATCTGTTCAACTAAGAGAAGTATCTAAAAGTGCAAAAATGATATAAACTATATGCTTTAAAACTGATAATATATGCACGTACTACACTTTTGAGTATAATCCTGTGGACAAGTGAGAATAAGAAGCTAAAATCATATAAAATGGGATCGGTCTGAATCAGTTACATTCAAACGTAAGAATTTTTTCGCAGTAACAAGTATGACCCAATTTACCTAAATAAAAGCACGGTAATACTAAAGACCTAAAAGTCAAACCATAAAGAATTGTAGAAGAGGAAATAGGCGCTTTTATATTCGGTACGACACGATTTATCGGTACCGTACAACAGTGACGTCCATGCATGAAATCGACGGTAACGACAAAATATAAAAGCGGCAACTGGTGACTAACTACAACATAATTAATTAAAAAGTTACATATCTACTGATTTAATTTGAGAATAGTTCTGCCAGATCTACCAGATTATTAATATAAAAATACAATCACCATAAAAATGGATTCCGAACCAAATAATATAACATATCGCAAACTAATCAGAGTAAGCTCGTACGATAATATTGTAGATGTGACGGTGACGAGTGACAGTGAGAACCAATCTGAACAATTGAATTCGACCATCAGGAGTATACCCAATGAAAGCTCACGCTTTGATATGGAATACATAAATGAACTCCAAAAACGTATACAATCACTAACAAGTGAATTATTGAGTGCTCACACCGAAATAGAAAATTTAAATAGCGAAAATTCGCGCCTCAAAGCCGATCTAAAAAACTCAATAAAGTTAAATGGCGCGTACAAAACAATTTGTACAACTCCTACTAGAATGCACAATATGACACCTAAATCTCGTAGCAAAAAAGCGCAGCAGAAATCCGTCACTCGGCCCACGACCATCGAAAACCATATAATAAAGGATAAATCATCATCACCACCACCACCACCACTATCGGATGATCAGTATTTACAAATGGTAACACCAGTAAAAAATATGAACGAAGTCTCGAAACGGAAAATAATAGTATTAGCAGATCAACAAGGGTACAAAATGCGAGGTATCCTTCAAAGACTGGTAGGTGAAAAGTTTATTGTTAAAGTTTACTGGAAGTCAGGAGCTCGTATGCAACACGTCTTGTCTGCTAAAGAAGAGATTAGTACATTACGCAAAACTGACTATGTTATTATACTGGGAGGCGTTAATGATAAACAGCCAAATGATTTACTGTTTCATCTCAGAGAGTTTTTGACAAATACAAATAATACGAATATTTTAATTTCCGAAATACCATGTAATAATTACCTAAACGAACGAAAATTGAATTATGAACTTAAATTTTTATGTTCTAAGTTTGCAAATTGTAAATATATTGACATGAACTACTGTGAGTTTGTACCTAAATATGGTTCTTTTGTGCTTCATAAATGTCAAATTCTTCTCAAAGAAATGCTACACATTGACTATAAATTACAATACAAATTATACTTGACCAATAACATTGACAAACCAAGGCATGATACTGTTACTTTTAGAGACCAGTGCACTCAAACAGATAGGATTATTAAATATGTGGATAATGAATCAACTCCAAAGAAGTCAAGGGATTTTTTTCGTTCACAATAGAATTAACATTCTTCACCAAAATTTAGATGGTTTAGCGTCCAAATGGAAGTCTCTAGTCGTGCACCTCGATTCCCTTGAAGCCGATATTGGAAATTGTATAAATGTTCTATGCATTACTGAACACAATATGATCGATTCCGACAAAGACTTACTAAAATTAGAAAATTATCATCTTGGATCGATATATTGTAGGAAAAGCAGACGTGGCGGGTCTTGTATCTTAATTCGGAATACGGTAAAATGGAATCCTTTAAAAGAAATAAATTCCTATTCAGTTGAAAAAATTATAGAATGTTCGGGAGTAATTTTGATAGAACATAATATCGTTATTATATGCGTTTATAGACCTCCGAGGACCAGATCAGAAGATATAGATGTATTCTTCACCAATTTCAATTCTTTACTCCATAAATACTGCTATAATAAGGCGAGAGTAGTTATCTGCGGGGACTATAACATAAACATACTTGATGATAGTGACGAATCGAGTAGATTTAAGGATATGTTGTGTGGATTTAACATGAAGCTAGGCATAAACGAACCCACACGGCTGTCAAGCGGAAGATGCTTAGATAACATTTTATTTAATGTGCGTGGAAGTAAGGCTGAAGTTATCGATTTGAAACTGTCAGATCACACAGCGCAGCTACTGACATGTCCGGTAAAATCATATAGCCAACTTGTAACTTGGTACATTGATAAACGGGACTATAGTAAAGAAAACCAAAAAAGATTCAAAGGTTTTATAAATTCCCTAAGTTTTAATGAAGTCTTTACATCTAAGGATCCTAATCTAGCTTTTACTAGCTTTTATGAGGACTTCAAATTCCTGTATGACCTCTGTTTCCCTATAAAACAGGTCAAACGTTCCAAAATTTCCCGCCCGAAATGGTTAACAAAAGGTATCAGACTCTGTTGTAAGCGCAAGCGCCAACTTTTGTGGGAATATAGAAAGAAAAATACTGCAAATACAAGAAATCGCTTCACGGAGCTATCGTTAAGACTAAATCGTATCATAAAGTTAACTCAAAGGTCGCAAAATGATAACTTCATCCAAACGGCTCTCAATAAGTCAAAAGCAACTTGGGCTGTTATCCGCGGTAATCAGAATAATACACCAAATAATCAAATTGACCACATAAAAGTAGACGGCAACATTATAGAAGAACCTTTACAAATTGCAAATTGTTTTAATACTTTTTTCACTGATCCAACCCGCCAAAGTTTATCAATTGACCACAAAACACCAATGACATACGAATTAAATTCTATATTTATGACGCCCACTGTGCCTAATGACATACATAAAATTATATTAGGTTTGAAGAACACAAATAGTACTGGATACGATGGTATATCAACTAAAATAATAAAGCTTGTTTCCGTTGCACTATCCCATATATTGAGTCACATAATAAATTTATGTATAACAAATGGTGTTTTCCCTGATCAATTAAAATTGACCATAGTCAAACCATTGTTCAAGAAAAATGAAAGAGACAGTATGCATAATTATCGACCTGTAGCACTCGTGCCTGTTATTTCAAAAATTTTTGAGAAGGTGATACATAACTGTATCTACAACTACTTTGAAGATCGTAATTTATTTTGTACCGAGCAAGTAGGATTTAGGAAAAATAAATCTATCGATATGGCAATCTATAAGTTTTTGTCCATGGTACTAACAAACTTAGATAGTGGATATCAAGTCTGTGCGTTGTTCATGGATCTAACAAAGGCCTTTGATTGTGTTGACCATAAGGTTTTATTAAGAAAATTATACGCCTATGGAGTCAGAGGAAATGTCTACGACTTAATAGCATCATATCTGAGCAATAGGACCCAAGTCACTCAAATTACAAAGATATGTAACACATCGAAGAAAGTCGTTGAATATACATCAACGTGTAGAAATGTAACATTTGGTGTTCCTCAAGGCAGTGTTCTTGGTCCACTATTGTTTATTATTTATATAAATGACCTACCTAAAGTAACTCATTATGACACAGTTCTATTTGCAGATGACAGTACAATTGTTTTTACTGGGAATAATAAAGTGCACTTAGAACGAGAAGTGAATATGACATTAAATAATATAATTAATTGGTTGACATTAAATAATTTAAATATTAATATTGATAAGACAAATCTTATGACATTTAGAAACAGAGTGAATAAAATTGAAAATATCGACATAAATTATCTTAATAAAAAAATTGTAGAGGTTAGCACCACAAAGTTTTTGGGTCTGAACATTGATAACAACTTACGTTGGAAAAACCATATAGAATCACTGTGTAAGAAGGTTCATTCATTTTCATATGCACTTTACATGCTGGGAAAATCAGCTAGCCAAGCAGCCGTTCTGACGGCTTATAATGGTTATGTTGCACCTCTCTTGAGATATGGTATCATGTTCTGGGGCAACTCATCCGATAATGAAGACGCATTCGTGGCACAAAAGAGGTGTATAAGGTCTATATGCCACTTAAAACCTACAGACAGCTGTAAGCCTTACTTTTCGCAATTAAAGGTATTAACACTACCATGTATATATATTCTGGAGGTGCTGCTATTTGTAAGGAAAAACATGCATCTGTTTACTAAATTAAATAGTAAAAGAAAAAAATTCACTTTAAGCATCCCATCAAACAAATCGACATTGATGAATAGTAGCTTTCTATGTATGGCTCCTAGAATTTATAATAAATTACCAAGAAAAATTCAAGAAATATCAGAATTAAATATTTTTAAAAAAGAAATTAAGATTATTTTGTTAAATAGGTGCTATTACACAGTAAATGATTATTTAAATGACAACACACCGGAGGTTAAGTAAATTTCAGTTATGACTTTGACATTGTTATTTTATATTGTGTTTAATTTTATGAATGTAGGACATTGTTACTTTGTATTATGTTTTAATCTTATTAATGTCTGACATTGTTATTAGATGAGATTTTCTGTAATTTTAATTGACTAATTTAATGTAAACACGGACATCTAGAATTTTGACAGCATATAATAATCTACACTTTCCCCTACTTCTAATAAATATGTAATTAATTATTAAATGCCCATTTATACTGTTAATTCTCTAATATGAGAATATTGCATGTCAATTTGGCTGAAATATGGTGAATCTAATGCATAAACTGTAATAACTATGTACCCATATATCGCAATAAAATGAATTTGAATTTGAATTTGAATTTGAAATATGATGTAATATGATGTATGAATAGAACCGCCAAAGCCTGCGGGGCCAAGCTAACCTTTACTATCTAGTTTGAGATCCCATTTTAGAAATGTATATCCCCTTTATATGGACTACCTATAACAATTTCCATTATCCATATCCATACCAATATTATTAACGTCAAAGCCACTATGTTATATAAATACGCTTTCACGCCTAAACCACTGAACCAATATTGATTAATCTTTGTATAGGGGTAGATTAGACCTTGAGAAAGGAAATATTACGCTGTTTGGTAGCAAATAACCGACATCCACGCGCTCAAAGCCGCGGACAACAGCTAGTATGCTATATATACTTACATACAAATAAGCTGGTACACAGACTTGCTGAGTGACTAAGTGTATTAATGTTATATAATATTATCAAAAAGTTTTTCATTGTCTATTGTCACATTTGTTTTATTGTCATAACTTGTAATTACAATAATAATGTTGTAGCGTACTATAATTTTCAAAGTCATAACATTATGTATGAGCTTATATATGAGTGAGCAAATCGTCAAAGATAACAAAAAATAAACAAAGCAAGTCTGTCTGTCTGTGGCATCATAGCTTCCGAACGAATGAAGCGATTTCAATATTTTTTTTTGTATTAAAGGTGTCTTTTTTATTATTTTGTTTTGCGTGCGAGTGTTTTTAGTTATGTTTGATGAAAATTGGTTGAGCCGTTTAAAAGTAGTGGTGGTTAAAAGTGGAGAAGAATAACAAAAATCTGCAATTATACTGAGTGGGGTCTCAAATGAAAACACACCACGTGCACATTACAAAATTAATAATATATTCAATAAATGACAAGTAGAGCAATTTAAAAAAAATAAAATGAAAATTTAATCAAAAATTAAAAAGGCCTCCGGGGGACTTTTGGTCGTTCTGATGACGGAGTGCGTTAACATTAGGTCCCCCGCCATGGGAACGCAAGAATCATAATATTACTATAGAGATGTATCAAAATTAATGGGCAACACAAGTAATAAGTATCTGCTTACTTGGTTGCAAAATTCGACTTTCAATAATAACTAATACTCATACAAATATTTCCATGTGGTGACGGACAAAGAATACAAGATTAATTTTTTTTAAACCACTGAGGTGACAAACTTGCACACGGCCCACCTGATGGAAAGTCGTTACCGTGGCCTATGGACGTGTGCAACACCAGGGGAGTCACACTCGTGCTGCCGACCCTGTGTACGAAGAGTTTCTGTGCCGTCAGTGTAGACGACAAGTATATACCACCCCATTTCATCCGAAGGGTGTCGTAAGAGGTGACTACCGTATAATACGCAAACGATAACACTGCGAGAGAACCCATCTGACCAGGCAGCGTTTAGTGGTGTTCATGCTAGTTCATATTTTGCCACTATTGGTGTACGAGATCTAGTGAAGGTAATTGTTTTACACTTGGAGACGTTAAAAAACAATTTACTTCTAATGCTCCACGAAACAACCGCATCAATGTCTGCCTGCAGTGACATACAATCCGTATCGCTAGTAACAGGAAGGTAGAGCTTTAGGTCATCTGCAAACAGCAGACATTGAGTGTTAGTAAGAACCCTTGGTAAGTCGTTTATCATAATTAGGAACAGAGTGGGGCCCAGATTACTACCCTGACTTACGCCTGACCTAATATAAAATCCACTAGATATGTGATGCCCAATTCTAACATATTGCCTACGATTTCTCAGATAATCAGCTATGTATTTAAGAGGCTCTATATTGAACCCCAAGGATGCAAACTTCATTAGAAGGACATCGTTATCCACGAGATCAAAGGCTTTCTTAAAATCAAAATATGTTGCGTCTACCTGGCAACTGGTAGTTACCCGAGAGCGTAAATAGTCTGGTTTGTGAGGGTAGAGCATGCCGGGGTAAATCCATGGTGGGAGTTATCCAAATACATATTTATATGGTCGAATATATTCTTATTTATAATAGACTCAAAGATCTTCCCAAAAATTGACAATATGGCTATAGGTCTAAAGTGAGTTATATCGATCGAAGAACCACCCTTAGGTATCGGTGTTATTCTAGAGACCTTCCAGTTACTAGGATAGACACACTGCTGAGGTGCTAATTTGTATATGTGTAAGAGCGGTTCCTCGAAGGCAGATATACAATCCTTGAGTAAAAACGCCGGTACATTATCGAGACCACAAGTAGAGATAGGCCTCAGACGCCGAACCGCTTGTTTTAATTCTGAGGCATTTACGTGGCCCATGCTAAAACTGGTTGCATTATATCTTGCGTCAGTTGCTTCACGTTCAGCCGCCTCCGGATCCAGCAACGAAGTGTTTGGATGAAAGACTGAACCAAAATACTGCGCGAAGGCATCGACCGCACCTTGACCCTCGACAATTACATTATTATAAATGTATTCACTATTTTGGTTTAGATTTTTACGTTTGTCCTTTACATACTTCCAGAAACTAGCCGGATCGCGAGTGATGTTATTCTCTACGATATAGATATATTTCTCAAAATCTACACTAATGAGTTCCTTGACTTTGGTCCTGTAATATTTAAATAATTATCTATTAAATTGAACTTGAAGGGAATAGTTCCGAATCATATACCGCATCCGTTAAAAAAGATTCGTTAAGAAAAATAAAATCATAGCAACTTGCGGTAACATTATTATAGAAGTCAGTAGTCTTTGTGCGAAGGCCTCCGACGTTCTGGTAGTAAATCTGAATTTTCCTATTGTGTGCTTTAATGTTAGGCTTTAGGGTACGTTGTTTAGTGGAAAAACATTTACTAACCATTATATTCCTACCACAATTATTATTCAAGAAAAAGCTGCAGGGATTGTTCATCTTTCTTAACAGAATGTGTGCTGAATAGACTACGACATTTATGTATAGTTTTTTATATATCTTTGTATACATTTTTAATGCCACTTCTATTAAGTTTGCCACTATTGTATGAAAACTTTTCAAAAGATAAATTACGATTTGAGTCAATAAAGCGTGCATAGTTTGTATGTCTAAACTCAAGAAATTATTAAATGTATCAATTTTATAATTATAAATCGGTGCCCCACATACATACGTGGGAGCACATTTTAGAATATTTGTATGTGTTATATGTTCCAATGACTCTCGTATTTTTCTTAGTCTCTTTGTCCAACTATGATAACACAGTAGTAATTTTCATCAAAATTATGTAATTTGCCGTCAATGTTTTTAAACAAGTGTTCTATGCCGCAATTAAGCAAGACATACCTACAGTATTTAAATTCGCGACCAAAGGTATTTTCGACATCTAGCAGGGTGCCGCAGGTGTTATTGTTAGTCAAGATACACAATTTTCCACGCTCGCGTGACGTCTGAGCCATAGAAGACTCTTCACTTTTTCCCTTTGCAGTTCATGTTGTAGGTACTCGATTCGCCGGTTTAAATTTACTTTCTCAGATTTGGCCTATTTCAGTTGGTGCTTCAATCTTTCGAGGTATTGTTGCTGTTTTGCGATAGCCTCATTAAGTTGTGAGTCTTTCTCAGCCACGCGTTTAGGAGGTGTAACAAATATACCTATATCCCGAAGCTGCAGCACTGGAGAATTCGTTAGGAATCTGTCTTATTTTCATTAGTCAACTTTATAAGTTGACTTCGGAGGTCGTTATTTTCCAAAATGATATTCTCCAGCTCATTTTGAGAATCGTATAACTCCAACTGTAACTGCCTAATAGTGTCCTGCATTTCTGGAACAGAGTTAACTTCAACGGTTGTGTAATCCACGCTTTTTGACAGTGTTTGTTCTATTACAGCCGGACTTTCATAATGTACAACTACGTGTTCGGTAAATATATCTTCCAGATCGAGGATGGTAGTCGAGGGGGTAGAACATTGTGGAATCGCTTGCGGCATAGTAGATGCTGTATCAGCCTTAAAGATAGGGGACGATTGTTAACTCTGAACTTATGTTTATTTAATGAGGTAGGTACTTACTCCTTGCTCACTCGCTATTGATAACCACTCACACAAACCGAAACAATCCCAAAAAGTGCTATGCTCAGGGTCAGGAAATTCTTATCCATACATGGTACACGACTTCCAACGGACACGACACGACACGACAAATGTCGGCGGTCACGAGATATAAAAGCGGCTTTTGTGATATATCGACACTAAAGTTATTGTCTATGGTTCATATATTTCGCTTGGACCTTCACTGCACAATACTGATTGTCTATTGTTATTTTGATTATGGTTGGGTACGAAGTTCAGTTTTAGCAAAAATTTGAAATGATTTTTTTACCAACCTTCTGATTGGGATTAACATTCAAAAATTTGACCTTAAGGTCAAATTTACTTAAGATCACTACACCAATACTGCCACTGTTAAAAACGAGCCCCTTTTGGGATTTATATGGTTATAATCCACAGGAAAACTGATGTTTCATCACTTTTACTAGTATATTATGGGAGATTCATCGGGTGTAGAGTTGCGTGTTTACACTTATATTAGACTATCGCGCACAAAATATGATATTTATCGAGCACTTAAACTGTTTAAGACGTATTTGCATGAACGTGTTAACTGACAACTGACAACCCTATCTACAAAATTTGTTACTATGTAAGTTAATGTATTAAGAAAAATGATAAATTAAAATTTATTTCTCTGGTCTCATAAACAGAGTTTGTTCAAAAGTAATTACTTTATCAATTTAATGTATGTTAATAAGCTAGTCCTTGTACGAAACTTACTTATTATCGTAGGTCGTCGACTGCTAACAGATTTTTATGAGGTAGGTATTTTATAGTAAGTTTTGAATATATCTAAATATTTATACCGGGTTACTGGTAACTCGACGTATTCCTATCAGGGGGTGTTAGAAAATCCTAAATGCTACAATTTTGACCCCCCTTATGCATGGCCGAAAATCCAGAGTTTTCGAGATAATTGACTTTTAGAGAATTTTCCGCATTTACCCAGAATTATGCCTTTAAGTGCGAATAAAAAAAACTTTTGTCGAGTGGGAATCAATCTAATTGATTTTTGTAGGTGATACTTTAATAACCTAAAATAGTAATAAGAACTAAAAAATACTATGGCATTGAGCGTTCAAATTATGAAAGTAACTTGTGCGTTTATTCAGCTTTCCAAAAAGTAACTACTTACATAGAATAACATATTATTTATGAAGAAAGGCGAGTTTTAATAAGCGCGGGTACAAATTCGCCAAAAACATTTTCATTGTTTAGGCACATCGGGCACACAGTCATCGGTTTATTATTTTACCTAAGTTCAGAAAAGTGTCAAGGGTTAGTTAGTTATATTACAATTTTGACCTGCGTAAGTAGGTACGTTTTGTTATAATCTGACTTTGATATAACTCACAAAACATTCGTGAAAAAGGAAAGGAAAAGGCAATTGGTAGCTTAGTGGTCAGAGCATTACCCCTATAAGGCAAAGATCGCAGGTTCCAACCCCGCCTAGACCGATTCAAGCTTTTCCTATTTTAATCAATTTAGCATGCAAAATACTTAAAAATTACATTCAAAAAGTATTTTAATATTATTATTGGCTATGAATTACCTTGGATAGGTACAGATATCATTTATTTTGTAGGCTGATCATAATAAACTTCAATCGACTGCCGCAATGTTCTCGCTTCTGAAACCAATCGGGCAACTGGGCAACTCAAAGCAACCCCCCTTGCATGTCAGTTCGCCTGCTGATTGGATGAGGCTCTAGCCTCTCATAGTTGGGAGGTCATAGAACAGACGCTCATATAGAAAGCTTGATAAGTTAAACAATTATCATAGTAAAGCGTACCGCGGATTACAAAGTGCAAGTTTTAAATACAACTAGTACTGGGATGATGACTTAAGAAATTAATATAGAAATCGATTAAGGTAGAAACGATTGAATCAGCTCAGGTGGGACTCAAACCCGCAATCTTTCCCTTACAGGGGAATCCATTGACCACTGAACCACCGAACTACGCCCGGAACTATCCAAATTTTCCTATAAGGGATAGATCGTATGTTCGAGTTCCGCCTAATCTGATTAATTTTTTCCTATCTTAATAGATTTGAATAGTTGGCGTACTAATTGATTTAAAATTTCATTTAATATAAAAATGTCATATTAGTTAGTAACATCGATATTATTGTAACCTATTACACTTAATAATATAATTAGCTAAATATAATTATGTAGTACCATCACGCGTACTCAAGGAAATGATATAAAGATCTTTCGTTTTAGTATTTTATTGCATAAAATAATTACACAACCGTTGCTTTCAGTACCTTATGTGGGTACAGTGGCCACCGATTAATTATAACGTAACGATTACAGATACATATTTAATGTATTCATAACCACGTAACGTTTAGTGAACCATCGTAAGTATCTTTTCCGTTGTTACGTTTCTTTATCAGAGATGTACCATTGTATTACACTTTATAATAAGATTCTGAACCCATAGCAGGCCTTGGTCACTTGTCAGTGACATCGTTTACCTGGAGAACTTGGTAACCCTGCAGTTCAGACAGGAAATTGTGCACTCTTACTCTTCCTATCTGGGATCTATCCTATTCCATATATATTTAATTCTTCACCTTATGACCGACTTACGCTATATGGATACATTTCATCTCCATAGTAATTTATTTTGCTCTGTATGCTGCCGCTGGGTTTCAGGCTGATGATCATTGAAATAATATGTAGCAGAAGGTCACCCGTCAGTTACGGGACTGGATACCACAATATGGAGCCTAACAACGGCTGACTACTAAACGAAATGCTTGCGAGATGGTTATTTTTCAGATAAAATCATTCATTTACGCCGTGCCTCGATTGCATCCGAAGCCTCTTATTGAGTTCACGTTTCTTTAAATTAAGCTAGTCATTCAAGAGGTGGCAGTAAACAGTGACCAGTAATATAATTCATATAGTCTAATAACTAACTAGCAAGTTTGCTTTATACATTTAACTAGGCGTTTTCTGTTTCGGTATTTAACGGCTTGAATACAAAACCAATAGTTGAAAAAGTACGAAGCGAATATTTTTTCAGTCGAATAGAAATTAAGTCAACTATTGCTGGTTAATGCAAGTGGATAAATGGCAAATGCCAAAGGATCCGTCAATTGACAGTAAAGACCTCTTTGAATTATTTTATCATAAGACTAGATGTGCACTCGGCTTCGCCCGTGTTTTAGTTTTTTGCGCGGACCTAATATTTTTTCTCAAATAAAAGTAGCCTAAGTTACGGCTTATACCATCAGCTATGTACCTTTATCTTATACCTACTACCTATCCTAAAAGTTTTATTTTTCTTAATATCACGTTAAGTCTGAGGTGCCTGGGATTTGAGTCTATTATAAGTACAATATTTCCCAAGCGTACAGAGTTATACATGTTTCAAATTAACTGGCCTTACGATTAAACCGTGTCACACTTTTATCTGATTGCAGATCATACATTAAGATGACTTCGGCGAAGCTAAATTAGCATTTAATTTTATTCCTGTAGCTGCTGTTATATTCAATTTAATGCTCACAAACTCGCATTTTGATGAATAAATGTCTAAATTTTATTACTTTGGGATGTTCAAATTGAGCCACTGGTAAGTACTAAGCAATAAAATACTTTTATTATCAGTAATGTAATATGAGTTGCATTAACAAAACGTTTTATTAAATTACTTAGTCCGTTTAATTGTTATATCCACATATCCTGCGATCAATTTGTGTTTCACATTATGTTGTAAACTCGTATTATAAATATAAAGCCCTAAACACACAGGCGCGTTATTGTCGGGCGATAACACGTTATCGCATAATCGCAGCGCAGTATTGCCACAGAGTACCTAAATAATTGGGAAGTATATATATCGTCATAGTCACGTCCTAATACATAACATACTAAAAACCGATATCGCAATAACGCATGCGGTATTATTGACCGATAATATCGCTCCTGTATGTTAACTGGAATTAAGAACTTAGAATTAGGTATCTAAGAGTAAAATTATTGAAACAAATATTTAATTAAAACAATTTTTTATTTATTAAAACAAGTATTAAAAAATGGTATAGTGCTCTTGGCAAAGTTCAGTCCCTGTTCGGTAAACCACCTAGCTACCAAGACGCCATATTTCTCGTGAAGAAGACAGCAGAGCGGGCGCGGCGCGATGAGCGAGACAGACTCGCGGACATCGCTGCCTGCGTTCGTAGGTGGCTCGGGCGTCGGAGGGCGCAGACCGACCTCCGCCCCTCATGAGCGCAGGCCTGAGGTTGACGGGTGGAGCCGCTCGTTACCCTAGCAGAAGCAGGCCACGGCGGCGGCGCGCATCGTAAGACGATGCGCCCCCCCCCCCCCCCCCCATACCGGGCGTGAGTCAGAGACCGCGTCCCCCCTCCCGAGGAGGTCCAGACTGAGAGGAATGGCCCTGGGTCAGCCGGGGTGCGAGGGATATGTCGGCCTAGCACATCGACCCACAGACCAGACGGCGTGCGGTTTAGTCGAGTCCGACATAACCTCTCCCTCCGGCTCCCTTATCCGTGGGGATCTCCCGCACGTAAGACTTCGGTTTTATCAAAACTTTAAATTAGGCAGGTATGTATTTCTATTGCCCACCTTTATTAACGTGGAATGTAATAAGCTCGCATTTGAATATTTACATTTCTTATAAAAATACACTCCTTTAGAATTGTGGCGGATGTTACTTGCTTAAAAATATATAAACAACCTCACTGCGGCAGTTTCGCACAGAAATAATCTCTTGATAATTGTTTTGAATAAAAAATTCCATTGGTCCATTGGTTTAATACTAATAATCTTTGCCTTAATGGGAAGAAAACTAAATGTATAAAATTCACATTACCTAATGTGAGAGCTATTTATAATTTGGGCACAAGAGTTTCCCTTCGAGAAAAACTTAAAGAAATAGACATTCTAACCGTAGTGTCACAATACATCTTCGAGAATCTGATGTATGTAAGGAAAAATATCTCAAAATTTTCAAGAGTTTGTGACAGGCATAATCTAAACACAAGACATAAAAACAATCTTGTAGCTTGTGATAGTAGACTCCATAAAATTAGTAATTCTTTCCGGGGCAACTGTATACGCTTTTTCAACAAGCTCCCTAATGAAATTAGAGATTTACCTGTAAATAAATTTAAAAATGTAATTAAGACTAAACTGTGCCAAAAAGGCTATTATAAAATCCAAGAATATTTAGATGATAAACAAGCTTGGAAACGAGCTGGTCGCTCAACTATGCTACTCAAGCACATTATTGTATTTAGACTAAGTAGACTAAGCAAATGTTTGTAAAAGGACCAAAAAAAAATGCCCGCTGAGTTTCTTGCCGGAGTCCATTTGCTAAACTAGTCTAGATTTTTTTTTAAACTTGACGTTTTGTAAGTACCGTTTTAATGGTCTATGCAGAATAAATGATTTTTGACTTTGACTTTGACTTTGACTTTGACTTTGACTACATAAATGTCTGTCTCTGGTATATTTTGCTGTCAGCTGTCCATAGCTCAAATGCAGTAAAAAAATATAAATAAATAAAACCCCTTCGTTAAAACCCTTTGCAGGTCTACAAGCAATTTAAAGGTTTCTAAACAGATATTCCTCTGGGATATCTTTATATGGAACTATATTCGGTTTAAAATTGCAAATCTTTATAAACTTCCGCAGTGTTGGAAACAAAATTTTAATAAAAAATAAGTAAACAGTGGGTACAACAGAAAAAATGATAAATGTTTCTGTATTCATTTTCTTTAAATCACTCAGATGGCAAACAAGCACCCCACAAGCGGCAAGCGGCCCACCTGATGGAAAGTGATTATCATGGCCAAGGGACGTGTGCCAAGGGGCTGGCATCTAAGAAACTTGGAGTGCTTAACAGAGCGAAGCAGTACTTCACTGCGGGGCAACGACTCCTTCTTTATAAGGCACAAGTTCGGCCTCATATGGAGTACTGCTGTCACCTTTTTGCCGGAGCACCTGCATACCAGCTTGACCCTTTCGAATCGATACAAAGACGAGCGTTGAGGCTCGTCGACAATCCCATACTCGCAAGCACTGTGGAACCTCTCAGCCTCAGGAGGGACTTTGCCTCACTGTGTGTGTTCTACCGCCTATACAATGGTTTCTGCTCAGATGAATTGTTTGACATGATGCCGACAGCTATTTTTTATCACCGCACCGCTCGCCATAGACAGGGCGTTCATCCTCACACATTGCGACCAGAAATGGTGCGAACCGTGCGGTACGAAAAGAACGCGACGCTGTGGTTTTCCCAAGCGACTACAAAATGGGGTTCTTCAAGAAGGGCATTAGAAGGTTTTTTCAGGGTCGGCAGCGCGAGTGCGACGCCCTGGTGTTGCACACGTCCATAGGCCACGGTAACCTCTTTCCATCAGGTGGGCCGTGTGCTTCTCTGCCACCTAAGTGGTATAAAAAAAACACCAGGGTAGTCACACTCGTGCTACCGACCATCTAAGAACAGAGAATTTCTATACCGTCGATGCAGAAGACATCGGTCATCCCAGTGACAGAACAAAAACGCTTCAGTGAGCTCTGGCCATCCCACTTACCGCCAGGAACACAATATGAGGTTATTATGGCCGCGGTATTTTGTAGTGTGGAGGTCCTTTCCAACTCAGACTGCTCAACTGCTCAAATACCGTCGTGACCTAACCTCTTTAAAAAGGACGGACGTAGTTGTTGAACGGTATCTCTGAAGCAACATTTTAAAAAGGTTTGATGATGGGTGGCCGCTTTGTGATATTTCATCTGAGCGCTTTCGTACTTCTGAAGGCACGTTAAAATCTGTTCTCGGCTAGCAATAGTCGTTAGGTCTAGACGGAGGGTTATATGGGTGACCTGTAGAACTATGTCAGTAGTTGGCCACTGAATAACCACAACTCAGGCTGGAAGATATTTTCAAAAGTGTACATGAATATCACTCATAGCAATAAAAGCACTTTTAACGGATTCTATCGCGATTTATTTGTTATTTTTTTTTTAGACCGAAGTTTCAGCTACTTTTCAGCAGCCATGTTCGTGGTTTGACTAAGGGTGGTAGTTGTTAATATAGTTTGTAGTGCAAGTTAGCTCGAAGTACCCGAATCATGATGAATTGTTGGTGTTACTATTTAAGCAGACTGAGCTCACTGCATCGTTAAGTCTTGCTGTATTTTGCTGTTTACTTGGTTTGATTAAGTGAATGACTGGGTCCCATGCTGCTGGTACGCTCCAACCATCTTCTTTATTAAAGTTTGGGTGTTTTTTAATTCCAATTGTCAATAACCTCGAGGATCCTTCTTGGTATATATCTGTGCTCTTTGGCGAGTAAAAGATAGCAACCGCTCCCAAAATAGCCGAAAATCTTCCGGATTCCGAGGTGAGGTGAAGAACTTGGATGTGACCGGGACTCACGCTAGGATGGTGATGGTGATACGTAGAGAAAGAAATGCGACACAAACGCCACAGAGATAACTAACACTGCCTCAGTGGGTTAAGTCCGAGCTCAAATGATGGTAATAAGCATCACTTACATGTCACTTGATACTGGTTCTAGCTTTATCTAGATAGTGATTTGTAGTTATATTACGGAATAATCGTCAATTGCTAAACAAAAACTATTGTTTTTATATCTTATTGGGTTGGAAAATGAAATAGAAAACAGTGTCGAAAAGGCGGCAAGCAAAGCCAAACGGCAGTCGCTCCCGTAAAATCAAAACAAATCAAATCGTAGAATGGATCAGTAGGAGAGCAATCGCCGGGTTCCAAAGATCAAGCTTTTAGGTGGGGTACCACCCAAGTATCCTAAAAAATTGACACTGAAGTCTGAAGATATCGTCGAATTAAATCATCTTCACAAAAATGTCATGACAAAATAGAATGTTTCATTTTGCACACATAAGTACGTACAGTAGTTATAGGCGCATGCACTGTAACAGAAACTTTAATTAAGCTCTTGAAGGGCATCCGGCCTTCGCATACGCACAAAGCAATCAACCGGTCGTTGAATCCTTAACTTCTTTGTGAACGATTTATCTCCAACATTTTGTTTTATTAGCTTTTTAAAAACGAACGCCTAATTAAATCGATTGTTTTCGTGCGATTCGGTGAAGGCGAGCGAATGGTTTTCTAAGAAACTGGGAAGCGGTTTCGGTAACCGTTCACAAAGTATTCGTTTAAGATCGGTAACAGTTATAATATTTAGTTAGTACTTCAAATTTTGTATTTTACCAACTGTTGCCTACGGCACCGCCCGCAAAGATTACCAATTCTGTAGTACTACACTGACAAAATGTAACATATAATTTTTCTCTGCCAAATTTTATCCAGATGCGCTTAACCGTTCTGCTGTGATTGATAAGCAAATATTCTCACCTTCAGACTTTTGCTTTGTAAATGCAAGAGATATTAAAAGCGGGCAGCTAGTAATACTCTATCTCCCCCAATAGCAGGCTAACAGATCCGACAGATGTTGTCCAGGCCGAGCGTTGTCTTTTCGTTCAAGTGTCATGAATTCCTATAACCCGGTTGCAACCATCCTATACAAACACTAAATTTCTTGAAAATTGGTTCAACCATTTAGAAGGAGTTCAATAACTTACACATAATTACACATTGTACAGAAGGTTTTTACTCATAGGTACTAAAAATATACATTATGCATTTTGTGTTCCCATACAACAAAATCTGTACTTAGAAATGTTATATTATTTATTATTCATTCCAATTTATTATAAACATAGGTTGTAGCATTAGTAGCATACAATACAAGCGTTAATTAGTTTGGTACTCGATTGCATGCAACTGCAATAAAATTAAAGCGCCTATACTGTAATGATTCATGAAAGCAAGTAGACTTAGCGACGTTTATCGAATAGCAACTGAGTACTCCAGGAAGACGCTTCTATTTTTTTAAATTAGGAAACCGGCTCGAAAGCAGAATTCCGTCATTGTACAGACAGGAAAGCATCATCGATGTGTATTAATGAAGCTAAGGCACGGATCGGTAGAGCATGCGCGCGCGCCGCAGTGTTACCGCGCATTTCAAACGATACACTCGCGAACTGCAAATGTATTTTCCAAAAAATCTGAGGTCGATGACACAAGTTCGGAAAGACTCGACATGTTACTGTTTTAATCGATTCTCGTATTGATGACGTGGATATCGATCTTACAGTGTTTTGTTTTATTATTAACGTAATTAGTTTTCACTTAAGATTTACATATTTGTGTAGTAAGACTTTTTGGTGTTTTGATAATTATTTACCTTGAACAATACCTTATTATGACACAGGTTTAGTAGGCTTACCTATTACAATTTATTCTTTGTGCACTCACGAGGTGCATCCGTTGAAAATATTGCTTGTGATTAGAATTTAGTTTAAACATAGACTAATCAATATGACAATATGCGATATCGTGTACTTAAAATGTGCATGTTATGAATAATTGATTACGTTGTATTAGATAATTATAAACTGACTTATTTATAAACATAAACTGTACCTAAATATATGATTATGTTTAAGAAAATAGTTCGCGTAAAAAAATTAAGTAAGAATCATAATGCTTTAACTAAACTACTAACTTTAAAAAAACTAAAGTTTTCTTTTTATTTCATTTCATTTCCTTTTTCGTTTTATTAAACACAAAAAAAATACATTACACATGAAAAATAGAAGGAAAACTCTAATTATATAAATATTCAACGGACATTTTTTACTTTCTTACATATCTTTTAAGTACATCCTGTTTATATGTCGCCGCCAACGAACTTCCTCAGCCGTTCAATTAACTGCCTAGGCTGTTAACTAAACGGCGCTATTCAATGAACAGCCTGAATTATATTCAGCCGTAACGTTTATTACAACATTTAATAACCTAGTTGGCTAATGCTTAGGCAAGTCGTAAGATGGGACACCACCCCGAAATAAGTCAGAAAATTAAATACATATACTCACACCTGTAAATCCCCGAAGGGGTAGGGAGAGGTGTATTCACAGAAAATTAGTGATAGGTTTATTGATAAAGCAATTTGACTTGGATAGGTTAGGTTAGAAGGTCTAATGCGGGAGCGGAGCGGAGCATTAGCCTTCGCAGTTATTGTTTCTGTAACCATGCAGAAATAAGTTTTTTTTTTGCTATTTGCCTAGCCGTTTAATCAAATGGCTGAGCACTATTCAGGTCGCTTATTGAACGGCACCATTCAGTAAAGAGCCTAGGCGGTTAATTGAACGGCTTATAAAGCTAGTTGGCTGCAACACATACATAACGTAATGCATAACAGATTACATGTAACGGTTACTTTCTTTTTCAGAATCGTGTGGTAGTGTGAACAGTGGTGAAAGAAAAATAAGTGTTAAAAACTATAAATATGTACGGGAAAGTGTTTCTAGTGTTAGTGGCAGTGTGCTTCATACCTTTGGTTTTGACAAAGACTAAGAGGTACACGAAGTCAGTAAGCAAACATACAAATACATTGTATAAAATAAGATGCGATCTTATGTGTATTGAACGAAGTAAGGAGGCTAAACCTTTGGTAAGTTTTGCATTTCGTTCATTTATGATTTTATGTAAATTATAATAGCGAAAAATGGGTGTTGGGTAATCCTATGCTTATTGCTCTAAGAAATGTAAACAGTATCACTATTGAACATAAAATTTATGAGTGTGTTAAAATAATTACCTCTGTTTTGTGGAGGACCTTATAGTCATACATTTAGAGGATATTACATACTTAAAGAAATATGTAAATCAATCCCATAAGCATAAATAATTATAACCCATTTAAATGCCCACAGTATTCAATATAATAAGTGATAGTACTATAACTGTGAGTGGTTTGACAGAAATGACGTATGTGATTGCGTACCTTATGATTATAGATGATAGAGTGAATAGCTGTAAGTGTTATAAAGGTATGCATGCACGATGTAAGCATGATATAAGGGATAGAGTTATGCTTTTACATGGTAGAGCTATACTGTAATTCTTAGAACCATGCTTGTGGGTGCTAAAGCCAATCTGTAGTTGTTGAAGCCATGCTTGTAGGTGACAGAGCCGTACTGCAGTTGTTAGAGCTATGCTTATAGTTGGTAGACCCATGCTTTTAGGTGATAGTGTTTATATATCGGAACCATGCTGCTTTAGAGTAGAGCTAGGTTGTCTTTACTATGTTGCTCGTTATTGCATACTATTTTAAAGCTCTATCTTAATGGAATTATTAATATTTAATGACCACTTAAAAACTGCAAGTATTTTCCGCCTGAATTAAAGCGATCATTACTTAACAGGACCTATAATTACATCCTCTATTAAATGTAAGGTTTTTACGATCACCAACTTATTAATATCCTACTACTAGGTACCGACCTCTCTTAGTGAGAAGTGCGGGTTGGCCGATTACAAAACCCTAGGAGAACTATATGGAATATACTTGTGTTTTTCGAGATACTTTCCCTCACTGTTTAAACAATCGAACGAGACTTGGGTAAGAATGGAGAAACTAGTTTTATTAAATGTTCATGCATTTGTTCAAAAAAGCACTTCGTGTACCCCAACAATTATATTTTAAAAGATAATATTATGTATGTTCGCGACTCTCGCGAGGTTCTATAACAATATCTACTCGCCTGTCCACTCGCTTCTATATTTGGTTCGTTCCTCGACTATGTCCGTTCCGAAGCTCTAATTCACCATTGAAAAATGACAAACTTTAATCCCTTAGTCCTATTCTCCCACCCTTCTATTCCCTTTTCAACGATAACATGTAGCCAATGTCCGTTCTCTAGCCCTAATCCATCACTGTACCAAATTTCAGAAGGATATTTAGAAATTTATTCAAAAATCGAAACCTAAACTGCACTTCCCATTTGAACCCACTTCTAATATAGCTTACCCGGCGAACTTACCCCTTGTAAAAAGCTGTCTACTTCATTAAGTAGTACCTATTTAACCAATTTAGGTTTAACTAGGTAGGTACTTTTTCAATTGAGTTCACCACAAGGTAGGTTAATAAACAGTCGAAGACAACGACAGGAAAGGTCCCATTCACCTTGAATTTGCAACGAATTTAACTGATGATGTGGTATTTTTCTGTCATACTTCAACAGATATAGTTCAGTAAATGACATATGTTGATATGTACGTACTTAAGTATCTTTAAGATTATATCGTTATTAGAATAATATGTACAACAACTGAAACAACTTATTGGCCACTAAAAAAAATAGTAGAAAACATTACATATTTTTAAGTCGATATCGTTATGATTGAAATATGCAGATGCAAATGCAAATGCAACAGCAGAGAATATGCAGTCTGTGGCTCTCACATTCTTTATAACCAGAGCATAATATCTGGCTTGTGCCTAATAAAGGATGCGCTGCGCTAAATTTAGAGCTATAAGAACAAATGATGCCAACTCGTATCAATGTAAAAAGTTGTAGTGACAAAAGACAATCGCATTTTGATCCCAACTTACAAGACTCGCTCTCCTCAGCTAATCTTTTGCTGAGCTTATATTCCATTTCGTCTCTTCGTAATTATTACACGTAATCACTTGATAATCTTATTTTATAACTAAATTACTTACACCTACTAATGAGATTTTGCCAATCGAAATTTTTGCATCAAAATTCAATATTTAAGATGAGAGACTGGTAATAAGCTATGAAATTATTATGGCATAAAATAACACAACAGTATCAAAGATCTAAAAGTAATCTTATTCATAATTGACTACGGTTAATAAGGTTCCTCCTTTCATTACGGAGATAATTAAGTCTCCCATCTTAGAAAGCACTTATAACCCTTTTGTTTTGATTGCATTCTTGTGGTGCAAGCGACTCTGTTTCTTGTTACAAAGGCATACAGTAAAAAATGGGGAAGCGGCTATTCACACGATTATAAAACAATAGTACGTATATGACTTGCATATCATCATAGCCCATAAATCACTCATATGAAAGGTTTTTGTTAATCATTCTTTGAATTTTATAAGAACTGATCCATACACTGTTTCCCTTTGTAGTGTTTCCCATCATTAGGGATTTTTATAATGCCTCCGTAGCGTAGTATCTATCAAGTGTGACGCTGCTGCGTTAAATCGAAGGTTTGGTGCCTGGGTTGAGGCAAGAGCTGTTGAGTTTTACCACTAAGAATTTCGTTGCAGAAATTACTGGAAGTCGTTATAAGTTCTTACTGGAAATTCGGAGCTAGGTAAAAGTTCTCGGTGAACGGTTATAGGCTCGCCAGCTATTCATAGCACTGAAAACGACAAAATGTAAATACCGCTAAAAAATAGGGAAACTCGAAAATAATTAGTCTATCCTATATCTATTTTATGTTACAAAAATATAAAGACCCAAATTGAGGATCACCTCCTTTGTTGAAGTTGATTAAAAATCGTGTAAACCCTATTAGACACTTTATTTTAATACTAGCTTTTGCCCGCGGCTCCGCCTGCGTGGTTGTTAGTTATCGCTACCAAACATAGCCTATGTCCTTTCTCAAGGTCTAATCTACCCCTATACCAAATTTTATCAAAATCGGTTCAGTGAGTGAAAGACGGACAAACAGACACACACACTTTCACATTTATAAAATTAGTATGGATTCAAGATGGTATTAAACGTTATTCAACATGTAACTACAAAATTAATAACATCGTCATTATTTTGGAGAATCAAACATCAGCCAAAATACGTATCATGTGTAATATGTAGTCTGCACTTAGTCTTAAACCAGACAAGTAGGTACTTAAGTATCCTCTGAAAATGGGACAACGTCACTAGATAAATGTCCTTCTGTAAGTACATAACTATGTAGTGTAGACGCTAATCGTTTGAAGCTAATGGGACTGTAGTTCACTAAACGAATACTCCTATTCACATGCAATACAGCCTTTTGTGTCTCATATGTAACTTACAATGCTCCAGACAGTGCAGAAAAACTAGACAAATAATCTTTTTTGTGGAACAAAGCAACGATGCAAAATGCATTCTAAAAAGACCCATGTGATTAATACGAGTAGAACTATAGCTCTTCCTGCTTTATATTATCTTAGAGTAAACTGGCTGATTTTATTGTCGTATTAGAAGTAAAGATTTTCGCCAAATTAATACTTTCATCTGATTTTACTATGTGCCCAAAATCTTTCGCTACTAAATGACTATAAACACATCAAAATTTTTATGTAAGTACATAATTCATATTCAGAAATATTTCTCATTGAAATAAAACTTAACTGATTGTTCGAGATTTATTTAATTTTTATTTCATTATTTACACTGACGCCAATGTTTCAGTTGCTAGTTACAGGGAGATCGTAATTTTATTTCAATATATCATATTCGTGACAAATTCAAATAATATTATTGTAATTTCTCACAGCGAAAAACACATTATAAAAATCCTATGGAAAGGTGGCGACGACGAATTTTAATAATATTTCATTATGTCTACAGTGCAAATCACAATGCCGAGCTAATGAAAAAAAGCCCGGCACGTGCCCAGCATCCGACACTCCGAAATGGGAAGAAGCTTGTGTGACAGCGTGTAACTCTGACTCTCAGTGCGATGGCACGCAGCGGTGCTGTCGACATAACTGTGGCGCCACTTGTAGTGAACCTGTGGATCTTTTGACAGTGCCAGGTAATCAGCCTATGAATAATGCTTTTAGTCAAACTGTTATACGTGTCGCAGCCAACTAGCTTAATCAGCCGTTAAATTAACTGCCTAGGATGTTACTTAAAAGTGTATCCGGAGTACTTTCAGAGGCCTTCGGCTTCGAGAGCATTCCCTTACACCCCGTATAACAAATACAACTATAATGCAGGAAATCGGTAATGGGTCAGCTTTCATTTTAATAATTTTGTTATCTTTTAAATTCAACCAAATGGATATAACTATTAATAAAATATTCATTATAACGTAGATAAATCAATCTGGTTATTTTTACTCACGAAACTCGAGGCCTCAAGTGGTATACTCGTATATAAATATAGAGCAGCGTTTATGGATAATAGGAAGTCTGGTAGCAATTGGATACTGATCCCGCTAGGTTATCCTTATTCTCAATGGTTAAGAAAAAGAGGTCAGATAGCGGACTGTAGATACTGTAGCGTCTGTCCTATTGGACTGACCTTCTTAGTTATGAACAGAGAGATAGAAAAATAAATGAACGAGTGAAGACAGTTGGTCGAGGGGGCTGACCTGACAGAGGTATCATCGAGTATTCTTCTAGTAGAAGATTGAAGAAAAAGTGCATTAGATTTCGCGATCCACTCATACGATAAAAGTGATAATATAAAAACCCTCGCGTAAATTCCCAATAACTCGTATAGGAATACTATATTTCTAAATTAACAACAAATATTTCAGTACAAAGTGTATTATTTACTGTACTTTAGAAACTGTGGTGTTCATTGCCCCGACACTACAATACCACCAAGATCTGGTTAGGCCAAAGCCAACCACACTTAATATCCAATACACCTGCTGATTACATTGATTACTACTGATTCCACTGAGGTTTTGAAGTCAAGATTAGCCCCAAAAAGAAAAAGATAGGGAAAGCAGACCCTGAACTCTTTTTTTATACCCCTGAGGTGGCAGACAAGCATACGGCCCAGCTGATGGAAAGTGGCCATGGCCTATGGACGGGTGCAACACCAGGGGAGTACAGTTTAGTATGCAACTAGAACTAACGCTGTCGTTATGATGATGGATAACTGTGGGGAAATTTATTTTGTTTTTTTTTTCATTTCCATGATTCCAACAAAAGTTTTTGATCTGGTTGAGTCGATTGACGACTTACAGTGATCATAATCACGATCGTTCACACTGATCAGAATTTGAGAAAATATTTTTTTAAATTACCAGGTCTCCCAGCGATGCCAGTAATTGAAGCGCCAAAAGAGAAAAAACGTTCAGTAGTAATCCGATGGTCTGATGGAGTAGGAGACGCCGCCAGGGCAGTCCCTGGAACTGTTTATTATGTCGTAGAAGAACAGCATCACCTAGGTCCAAAGTACGAGGAAATGAGATTGGGAGAATGGAATCTATTGTTAAGAACTAATAAGTAAGTGAAATTGGCTTTCCTTTTAGGGTACAATATACAGGGTGTAATCGTTAAGTGTGTCCAGGCGATTATTCCGTAACTATTACAGATATCAAAAAACTTTAAACTGATATCGAAAGTACGTTACCTAATAAATAAAATGACATCAATAACTTTTTAAAAATCAAACGAGAGGTATCTAATATTTTGACATTAAACACTCCCATACATTTAGTATGAGATTAGTAGAAAGGTTTTAGGTACGTACACCAGAAGGGATTTCTCTGTCTGGGTACTCTCTTCTGTAGGCGATAATGGCCGCTCTTTTGTTATTGTATTTGTAGTAAATTTTTAGCATATCTCTCTTTTCTCTTTTGGAATATGCCATTTTGCAATCAATAAATGAAACAATCACGATTATTAACGCAAATTAAAAAAAAACAACGATAAATTGGTGGGAACAACAACCCGAGATAAAAGTTTTGAATTTAGAACGAACACCAAAGAGTATCTTTTTTTTTGTAGTGCTTTTCAGTTAGCTCAAATTACTTAATGCGATATTAAAACACGGTTTATTACTAATTCAAGTGGTACCTAAGATAATTATTTTACACATGTATCTATTTGAAAATCATCATTGTCATATTATACGTAATCATAAAATATGATTAAGGTAAAATGGGTACTAGATCACTTAAAATAAGGAAATTAAAACCTTTCTTCTAATCTCATACTACATGTATGGGAGTGTTTAATGTCAAAATTTTAGATACCTCTCGTTTGATTTTTAAAAAGTTATTGATGTCATTTTACTCATTAGGTAACGTACTTTCGATATCAGTTTAAAGTTTTTTGATATCTGTAATAGTTACGGAATAATCGCCTGGACACACTTAACGATTACACCCTGTATAATATCCTCTCTCTGTGTTGCGTGGCGGTAGTGCATTCGGCTGGACCACTGGCTGGCGGCGTGGGTACAATTCCCTCTCTATGCATGTGAACATGAATGTCTATCAGTGGCGAGTGGTCCCTATAACACGACTCCTGTCGGCTTGCTCTGCAAAGAGAAGCCGTGGTAGAGATCTTTACATTTATAATTTTCTATTTTGCATTGTTCTGGTGTTTCCGTGCCTCGGAGGCCAAGTGAACATCAGCTATGGCAGTCGTTACGGGTAGTTAGTACAGTACCTTTTTTTTTACGTGCGGAAAATCCCTACTCCCCCCCCCCCCCTCCGGAGCCGGAGGGACCGCACGCCGTCTGAGGGTCGATGTGCTAAGCCAAAGGTGATGTTGTCTCGCGACATATCCCTCGCACCCCGGCTGACCCAGGGCCATTCCTCTCAGTCTGGACCTCCTCGGGAGGGGGGACCACGCGGTACCCGACTCGCCCCCGGTATGGGCCGCCGTGGCCTGCTTCTGCTAGGGTGACGAGCGGCTCCACCCGTCACCCTCAGGCCCTCGCTCATAGGGGGCGGAGGTCGGGCGGGCAGCGATGTCCGCGTATCTCTCTCGCTCTTCGCGCCGCGCCCGCCTTGCTGTCTCCTTCACGAGCATGACCTGCTCGTAGAAGGAGGCGATAATACAGTACCTGGCATTTTATTTGTTTCATATCGGGAAATCTCATTCACTCGAGTTCGAGACTGACTTGCTCCGGTTTTGTAGTGTTCTCTCTATCACAGCGCTTGTCTCATCATCATTATCATTGAGTTAGTCACCACGTTAGTAGTTCACCTCGGACTTCGGGTCCCCTGACAACTTGGCATCGTTTTGGAATAGTGTAAACCGAATTTTATAAACGTAAATGGTTTTAACTTCTCTATTAACGTGCTTAACTGTCAGTCCTGCTTATAATAGAGAGAACGCAATACATAATCGAACAAGCCCAACCGGATTCCCTCTTCCTTCCTAAGAAGCTGGGTACTGTAGCTACAAAATACCATAAGAACCTCGTGTTGTGTTCCCGTTGGTGAGTAGGGTAGCCAGAGCTCACTAGAGAATTTTTATGCTGTCAGCGGGAAAACCAAAGCTATGACGGCACAGAATCTCTCTGTGTTTACAGGGTCGGCAGCACGAGTGTGACTCCCCAAGTGTGAACGCGTGCTTGTCTGCCACCTCGGTGATATAAAAATCCGAAAATAGTTTAAATAAAAATATTAAGTAAAAAATATGAAAGAATGTAGAGAGTTCGCTTTTCAGACTGAAGTAATATTTTAACGTTCAATGTTCCTTTCTTGAATCTTTTATAATGTTGGAAGCATAAACTAGAGAATATTGTTAATAAGCGGTGACAGGCAGACAACCGGCGCTACAAACAATGCACAAAGAACTGGTTAAACTGTAGTTTCCTTTTTGTTACTTTCTTTTTTGAGATGATTTTTCTTGCCTAATTAGGTAGGTAAAATTACTTTTGTTATGGACAATAGGAATGCTACTAATATTAGAAATGTGAAAGTATATGAGGATGAATGAATGTCTTTATATTAATGAATGGAAATATGTTAGGTATTCGTTCACGTGAAAACTGCTGAATAGATCGATTTGAAATTTGGAACAGAGATGGTGACACTAATTTCCATAATACTAGGTCGCAAATAGCTTCTTACTCCACGCCGACTGTTGGCTTTTTGTCACTTGCACTACGTCATCAAACGCATTCATTATATTTTAAAATCTTTACTGTTTGTAATATTGAAATAACCGTTTTTAGGGTTCCGTAGCCAAATGGCAAAAAACGGAACTTTATAGATTCGTCATGTCTGTCTGTCTGTCCGTCCGTATGTCACAGCCACTTCTTTCCGAAACTATCAGAACTATACTATTGAAACTTGGTAAGTAGATGTATTCTGTGAACAAAGAAAATTGGTTTGAACGTGATCTAGTACGTAGTTTTTTTTTTAATACGTCATAAATCGTAAACCGTACACTATTATTAAAACATCGATCAAAGTAACAACGAACTACAAGAACTTTTATATAATGTTACTTGCTGCTACGGAACCCTTCATAGGCGAGTCCGACTCGCATTTGGCCACTTTTTTACCAAATGCATATGAATATAATACGGTGCATACACTAAAATAACATTTTTTACAATTTTTCTCTGTCGGACTGTCTGTTTGTTCCGGTTAATCTCTGAAATGGGTGGACCGATTTTGACGGGACTTTTAATAGCAGGTAGCTGATGTAATGAGGAGTAACTTAGGCTACTTTTGTTTTAGAAAAGTTTAATGCTCAATAGCGTTAACTCAACACTAAGCGATAACCGGCATCCACGCGGGCGAAGCCGCGGGCAACAGCTAGTCATTTATAAGAAATAAGCCAACAACTACTGCGAAAGTTGCTAAATACTAAGAAACTTTTAATAGTTTTTTATATTGCAGTATAAAAACATAGTAAACAATAACTATTAGTTCTAGTATTTTTTATAATCCTCAGCGAAGAAAGTTCATTACTTATTTCAATGAATGCCAAGTTTAAAGTTTTCATGTAATGTAAGAGGTATTTATGAAATAATATAATAATTATATTCAACGACAATATGTGCCATTAAAATGATTATAGCCTACCATTTGCCACACGTTAACTTTATATAACGAGGTGTATCATAATTTATACCAGGGCCGTCTTAACCGGGGGTTCAAGGGTGCGGCCGCACCCGGGCGCGTAGCCCAAGGGGCCGCAGGCCGAGCTCTAAACATATCAATATTTCCTAATTTAACCTTTAACTCATAAGTACAATATTAACACCATTCCCCCCGTTTCGTACACTTGCGTCAATTGAACCCCTACATGCATAAAAATATAGGCATCAACCAATATTAAAATCTTTTAAAATTTACCATTGTACCTATTATTGTCACTTTTGCCTTTCGGCACGTGTCATACCGCTCACGAAATGCAAGGTAAAATAGCTCTTATTTTGATACGCATAACAATTAAATTAAATAATTTCCATTACAAGAGGCCCTTTGACCTAGCCGCCTGGCGCCCGCACTTTAAGCGAAATGGCCTCTATAATTAGGTTTTTAGGGTGTACATTGTAATGTAAGTTCGCGATGCGTCTCTGAGTGTCGGTTACTGATTGATGTCATTAGACGACCTATGACAATTGAATCTTATTGCATGAAAATTAAAGTTTGATTTTGTTTAATGCTGTGAAACGTTAGAGAAATATTAAATCCATTTCTGTTCCTTAATTAAAAAAATATATATATATTTGCGATAGCCGCCGAGTGCGCACTAAAAATAAAACATTATATATTTATTGTAGAAGCTTTTGCCCGCGGCTCCGCCCGCGTGGAAGTAGGTTATCGCTTAGTGTTGAGCCGACGTTATTGAGCATAAAAATCGCCTCACTACTCAACTTTGTACTCGACTCTTTACTCGCCTCTGTTCGCAACTTTCTACTCGCCCCTATACTCGACTCTCTACCGACTTCTCTGCTCCCCTCTCTACTCGACTCTGTACTCTCCTCTATACTCGCCTTTTCATTGGCCTCTGTACTCACGTCTCTACTCGCATCTCTAATCGAATCTCTACTAAACTCTCTATTCGATCTTTACTCGCCTCTACATTCGACTCTCCACTTGCCTCATTATTCGCCTCTCTACTCGACTGTCTACTACACTCTATTTGATTCTATACTCACCTCTCCACTGACTTCTCTAGTCGCATATCTACTCGCCCCTGTAGTCGACTCTACTTGACTTTCTATTTGATATCTATACGTCTATCCCCTCGCCTGTATAACGATCTCTATTCGCCTCTCTACTATATTTGACTCGTTACTCGACTATGTTCGTTCCGAAGCTCTTATTCTTGTTGCAAATTTCATGACAATATCTTCCAAAAAAACTTCTTACTATTTATTCCCTATTCACCCCTTTTTACGCGATTCAAAAATGACAAACTTTAATCCCCTAACCCTACCCTCCTCCTTCTACCCCCCCCCCCCCCCCCTTTTCACGATAAAATGCAGCTTAAGTCCGTTCTCTAGCTCATATCCATCTCGGTATCAAATTACATAAGGATATTAAAAATAACGAAACTTTCATCTCCTATTACCCGTCCCCTCTTTAACCCCTTATTTCACTATAAAAGGTAGCCATATGCGTTTCGAAGTTCTAATCTATCATTGTGCCTAACTTCATCAGGATATCGTCAAAATTAACAAATTTATATCCCTTAGCCCAATCCCCCCCACCGCTCCATCTCTTTTTCGCGATAAAAGGTAGCCTACTATTCTAGCCATTTCATAATATTCATTAAAAAAAAAAAAACAATCTCTAATCCATCTGTAGACCAATTTCAATAGAATATCTTCAAAATTGACAAACTTACATCCCCTAGCCCTAATAACCTTCCCACTCCCTACCACTTTTTCGTGATAAAAGGTAGCCTGTGTCCATTTCTAAGCTCTAATCCATCTCTGCACCCAATCAGGATGTCTTCAAAATTACAAACTTTCATCCCTTATTCACCCCCCCCCCCCCTCTACTCCGTTTTTTCACGATAAAAGGTAGCCTATGTCCATTTCCAAACTGATATCCATCGCTATATCAATTTTATCAGGATATCTTCGAAATTGACAAACTAACATCCCCTGGCCCTATCCCCCCTCTACACCCTTTTTCGTGATCAAAGGTAGCCTATGTTCGTTCCCAAGCTTTAAATTATCTCTGTACCAAATTTCACAATAGAAGACATTCATGGCCCTTGGGTACCCTTTTCGCGATAAAAGGTAGCATACGTCCTTTCACAAAACTCCAATTCATCCTTTTACCAAATTTCTTCAGGATATCTTCAAAACTGACAAACTTTCATCCCCTATCACCGCTCCCCCCTTAAACCCCCTTTTTCGCAACTAAAGGTAGCCTATGTTCGTTTCCAAGCGTTAATCTATGTCTGTACCAAATTTCACCAGGATATCTTCAAAAATGACAAACTTTCATCTCATGGCCCTACTCCCCCCCTTCTACCCCCCTTTTCGCGATAAAAGGTAGCTTATGTCCGTTACCAAGCTCTAATCCACCTCTTTACCAAATTTCATTAGGATATCTACAAAAATAACGAACTTTCATCCCCTATTTCCCCCCCTTAAACCCCTTTCTCGCGACAAAAGGTAGCCTATGTCCGTTCTCGAGCTCTAATACACCTCTGTACCAAATTTCATCAAGATCGGTTCAGAGGTTTAGGCGTGAAAGTTAACATACAGACAGACAGAGTTACTTTCGCATTTATAATATTAGTATGGATTACAGATCTTAGAGAAAAATAAATGAAACATCAAAAATTTATTGCGTTTTTTTTGTTGACCGGGGGGAGGGGGCGCAGTCTGAGCTTCGCACCCTGGCGCTATATAGCCTTAAGACGGCCCTGATTTATACGAATAGTTATGGACGTAGGTAAAACTAATTTATACGTATACTTTGGTGCAGGTGCAGTTATTAGCCAACTACCTATTTATAAATTAAGAACTATTAAGCAGTTAACTGCTAAGTTACAAACTAACGTATGTATATAGTCATTTCCTTTTAACTTACATAGAGCTGATTTTACCAACTAACTAAGTAAGAACCAAAATCAAACGAAACGATACTGCTATTCAACTATTTGATGGAGTAAAACGTGAGAAGCCAGTTTGGATGGACGGATTTCATCTCATGAAATCTACCCATCATTCAATCCGGCAATGGATTTTTTTGTAAAGGTGCTGAAAGACTTGAGCATTTACTTTTAACAGAACATCAAGCATTCTCCGTTTTAAAATTTGTCGAATGTAACAATTAAGGAGTCGAGCCACGTATAGATCCAAACGACACACTACGAACATTTTCAAAACTGTCGTTTCACGAGAATGGTCGCGAGAATGCTCTTGATAATTTTCCTGTAATGTTACATTACCATACCATACCATTAGCACCTCTTATATTTGTGTTATTGTTTTTATTTTTAACTCATTTACACATGCTTTATTCAACAGAACAAAGGTCTCACTTCGTGATGCCTTGAAACCCGGCCGCTGGTATCGATTTCGGGTGGCTGCAGTAAGTGCGTCAGGCACACGTGGCTTTTCAGCTCCAAGTCCCTCGTTCACACCTCGCAGAGGGCCCCGCCCTCCACCCGCACCGAAAAAGTTAAAAGTGCGACCTTCAGGAGTTAACAACGGTAAGAAATGGACTTGCAGATTTATGTGATGCCCTTCTTTGATAGAAAACCACATGTAAATATGTGGAAAAGATTTATTTTTAACATATACACACATGTGACACCACCAGCAAAATGTTACAAAAGGCTAATGGTGTACGCTTTTCAGACCTCTATGTTCCTGAAGGGGTAAGAGGTAGGACCAGGTAGGACAATTCTACTTAACACCATATGTTGAACTGCTACTTTCTGACCCCATTTAATAGGAAGGTTAGCTTATAGCCCTGAGCTATTTCTTCTGGTTTTGTGCTCTTACTCAATTCCGTGCTTCGAAAAGCACGATAAAAGTCGGTCCCGCATGTGGTCAACAGTCGGTCAAGACGGAGGCCTATATGGGCGACCTAAACAACTCTGTCACAGGTTGGCCACATAACACAGGAAAAAGAAGAAAGAAAGACTCAACTACTAACTGGCCGATTAGGACGTCATGGGGACAGTGTTATAGTGCCAATTACCAATTACCAATTTAAGAAGGTCTTAAGAAACGTATAAAATAATGAAGTCTATTTAATTGTTTAAGGTACCGTCACAGTAAGACTGGAATGGAAAGAACCAAATTCAGATTTGCCAATATTGCGTTATAAGGTGTACTGGAGCAGGCGTGTCAAAGGCTTAGGTGGAGAACTGGATTCTGTATTAGTCAATCATCAAACTATCCCTAAGGTATCTTTTATATTTCCTTCACTTTATACTACAGAAATATTGCACTTAGATTTCAATACTGTTTCATACACAAGAGGACATAATTTGTCATCCGTATTAGGTCCTTACTCAGTTCCTACCTCAAGAACAAGAATAACATATAGTTCTCTTTTCAGAGCCAGAATTACATAGATATCAGAGACTTGTTGCCAAATTCTATGTATTTCTTACAAGTTCAAACAATCAGTCAATTCGGTACGGGCAAACTTCGCAGCGAAAAGGCGTCCATTTTCTATAATACCACTAGCAATGGTAGAACTGGTAATTTTTGATAATTTTTTAAGCTATTATTCTAATAAGACATCAACATTTTTATATACCAGGTACGTACTTTAATTTTTTATGGGTATTTACCTACTTAAAACCTTTTTCAGATCCCGTACCCGAGCCATTGAAAAAGGAAACTAAAAAAATAAAGGGATTGGTAATTAATAAAATAATTTGGTATAACAATAAAGTAAGAGCTAGAATATCGTGGCAACCCCTACCAAGTATATACGAACAACGCGGAAGGTGACTATATTTTTTATTTCTGTTTATGTAAAACACACGTTTATTCGTCGTTTACGTTCAGCTTCTCATCAGGCAATCAGATCATAAGCTGAAAGGGAAGTCACTTCATTACACGGAGGAGATCCTGTTCTCCTTCTTATTTGAAACGTTTCAACTTCTTGCACAACTCATATGCTAGGTCTATTATGTTCGATAGAGAATCGAATGCTTGAAAAATCGAAAGAGAATATAATGGACAAGTATTTTCTTGCTATTCAGGCTATTCTTTTGTGGAATGCTTTGCTTCTGTCCAGTCTTGTAGCTTGTAGTCAACAAGGCGCGCTATGTTCATAAAAAATCAATGGCCCTATATGTCACCAAATTCACAAATCATAATTACCTAATTCTCATCTCATCCAGGAGTTAGGACCCGTGACACAGCGTTTTTATTGTCAACAGTTTTGCTTTAATCTTTTCCATGCAATGGTTGCCTAGAAGTCGCAACAAAAATATTTTTTTCTATATCTATATACCGGGTGTAAGGGAAACGCTCCCGAAGCCGAAGACATCTTGTAGTTACTCCGGATATATTACATATTGGTATTAAAAACCGTTTTAATGAAAAAAAATCTTTTAAATTTTTTTTATACCGTTTTATTAGCATTATTCATTCTTCATCGTATTAGTAAAGCTAAATGAAACGATAATTTCATAAATTCTACATAACTACAAAAAATATCGCGTATAGCGCCATTTGTTCTTTTTTTGTAGTAATCATTGAGCTCCAATAGTTTTTATTAAATAGTGTTATAAAATAATTTAAAAAAAATGAAGAAAAATATTTTTTTGTCACCGAATCGTATTTTTTTCATGCCAATATGTAGTGTACTACCAGGTACCTTCAGCTTGCGTGCATCTACCTTACACAGGGTATAAGGATAAAGCACCAATTGTGGATACTGACCAAATAGCGGAAAATTTTGAAAAAAAAAACACCTTTATTGTAAGAAAAGTAACTATTTACTTAAAGACACCTAATAGCATATTTAATACATGTTCAAAAATTTGCCATACTGTCGTTAGTAATTAAATTGGAACCATCTGTTTCTTAAGATTTTTGTTAAGGGTAGTGATTTATAATAGGTATGATTTTTTAATTATTAAATTTAAGGTCAACAATTCACATATTTTAATAAAAATATCTATAAAAAAAAATATATTTTTTAAGTAATTGTCCACTATTCGTACTTACGACATAGTGTATAATAATTTTATTTTAAGGTAAAAGTAGGTATATTAGTTTTTACAGATTTTTCGACAAAACTTTATGTCTAAATGTTACTGTAACAGTTGAAAAAGGATGTAACGACCTTTTTGTGACGAATATATTAAAATAAAAAGTGTGCATGCGTGCGAGCGTGCGTGCGTGCGTGCGTGCGTGCGTGCGTGCGTGCGTGCGTGCGTGCATTCTACGAAGTCGCAGGCGGCTGCTGGTTCTATCCTTTGGGATGAATAGAGAACCATATCGTACTTACCTAGGACTTTATAAATTCAAGAAATCATGTTTTATATCTAATTGGTACGCTTGTGTTTTAGGTATTACGTGCACTGGAAGGCTGCTACTTGTAAAGATCCCAAAAAACTACGTAAAGAAGGCTTGTCAGCTACTACCGAGGTAAGATGTGATGTGTATCAAAATAAAATAAGTTGGAAGGTATTAAGCCCGTCACACACGTGGCTATAATATAATTATTTATAAAATCTAATAATTATAAATCATGATAAGGTATAATTATTATACGTGCTATACATTTTTCAGACAGTTAAGTACTTAAATAAATAATCGATTATAGTTATAAGTGGTGCCGTCATTTACGTTTCCGTTACTAGGTGATAATTTATTATAGTTGTAAGAAGTGCCGTCATTTGCGTTTCCGTTACTAGGTATGCAAAATCACTTGAAAGTGTGTTACCGTATCGCTCTTGTATACTTAGTCTTGCCATAAATATTGTCAAGAAGAAAAAAATATTATTTATTACCATAGTTTAACACATGAATATAAAACAATTTAAAATATAAAAAGCTTATTCGAAGTGGTCTTCATTGGCTGCAATACAGTCCTTTAAACGTTGAGGCCAGTTATCAATAGAAGCACGCACTCTTTCCATAGGAAAATTCTTCCCTGCCAATCGTGTATGGATTGTTTTAGGGACTCCAAATTATCATGGCGTTTAGAGCAAGCCGTTCTCTCTAAAACTGACCATATATTATGATATATGGTCAGTTTTAGAGAGAACGGCTGGATTATGATCCAGAGGATTAAGATTGGAACTAGACGACAGCCAGTCTTCAACTCTGATGAAGTCCGAAACGTTCCTTTCCAACCAAGACTGCGTGGACCGAGCTTTATGACCCGGCGCAGAGTCTTGTTGGAAGAATCATACTTGGTTACTGAACATGGTGTTGTTAAGGGGCTTAACTACCTTCTCAAGAATGGTATCTTGAAACACTTGTGCCGATGTATTGATACCTTTTTCACAAAAATATGGGTCAGTCACTCCTTCATAGCTAACAACTCACCAAACCATCACTGAAGTCGGATAATGCCCAGGTTGCACTCTGTCGACTAATTGGGGAGCTTCCTTAGAGCTTTGAGCATAAATACGGTCATTTTGTTTGTTAAAATGTTGCTCAATTGTGAAGATTTTCTCATCCGTAAACAAAAATTTTCTGTGACCTCCCTTTGCGTACCGCTTCAGTAGTTGTTGTTTCGATTTTACCACCCTATTATTTTTTAAATTATCAGTTAAAAAATTACCAGTGCGTCTCTTATAGGCTGCAAGACCTAAGTCATCTTTTAAAATACGCGACATGGTTCTGGGTGCTATCTTCATCTCCCGTGAAAAAATCTTTTGCTTTCGGACAGGATTTCTTCGAATTCTTCCCGTACTGCTTTAACCACCTTTTTCATACGAACACTACGTAGACGGCCAGATCTTTTTCTGTCACAAACAGAGGAGGTCTCATTGTACCTATTAATAGCTTGTTACTCAAATATTTGACTAAAACCTAGCGAATGGAGATTTTTATAAATTACTCTTCTATAAGGTTCTCTTATCACCCCACTCCATTTTAATATCGCATAATATTGTATAATGTATTGGCGCCAAAATTAGAAAACTCAAAGAACAAATTTAATAAATAATCGTAATATAATATACTAATACTAATATTACTAATAAAATCTACAAATCTAGGTATGTAAATTTTAATTTCAAATCTATTGAATGAAGTTAGCTACATGCCAAAAGGACGCCAGTTAGTAGTGTTGCCATAAAAATAATAAATTTCTACAAACAAACTTCATTTTATCTGCACTATAAAAAAATGATCATACCGTATTTATGTATTACTAGGATCTACTTAGTACTTACTTAATACGCTATCGCGTTATTATATAATATACAATATAATATCATAAACAGTATAAGCACAAAAATTCAATAATACAACGCAATTTTCTTTACAGCGAACCAGCTTTGAACTGTATGAGCTTGATTATCAATGCAGTTACAAAGTGAACGTCAACTCGTCTCCGCGTGTGAAAACATTCGAGTCTGAACTCTTATTAAATATTCCTGCTTGTGAATATTTCAAAAGAAAATCGAACACTTCTGCAGTGACCTGTACGACGTGAAAAAACCTTTGTAAAATAGTATTGTAAAAATAGTTACATAAGTATATGCCTATGTAGGAAATAAAATCTGATCAGCAATCAAAATATCTACTGGTAGTTTCTTAGATGATGTCGTGATGTTAAGATTTTAGATTTTTTATCCGATTTCTGGGGCCGCCAGCAGCGAGCCGCCCATTTTAAAGCCATCAAAATAATTTTATGAATAATTAATACCTGCAGTGAGAAAATAGCGACCTATTACAATATGACAAAACATTAATTTTAAATTATTAATAATACAATCAATAAACAGTAATTCTAAGTTTCAATGTAATACTTTACTTATTGTTAAAAACTAATTGCGATCAGTTCCACTACTACTCTACAAACTATTTCTACTCTTCAAACTATTTCTACTCTTCAAACTAACAAAAATGATTTATTCGCAAGTCATTAAATATCTAAATCTCATAAGATATATCTAAGTACATAACTCGGCTGTTCAAATTTGTTTGTCTACTCTGTCAGTATTACAATCAATATATAAATGCAGAATTGAAATTCTACAATGTTTGTAGGTTATATAGTACCTAAGTGTAGTAATTTGAATGTAATATTTATTCAAATTACCAATAAAACAAAATTTTAGTACCTAAAATTATATTGTTTAGGTATATTGTTAAAAAATATTTATTTCGCAACTTAAGTTTGGATGCCTGAATATAGTAACATAATAGGTACGTACTCGTACTAGTTCACTGAATCATGAAGCTTTAATCCTTTAACGTATGTTTAATAAAGAATATATGTATTATGAAAAAAATACCACTCATGTTTTATTTAGTTTCTTATTATTTAATTATATTATATTAATATTTAATACTAGCTTTTGCCCGTGGCTCAGCCCACGTGGATGTCGGTTATCGCGACCAAATATAGTCAATGTCCTGTCTCAAGGTCTAATCTACCCCTATACCAAATTTCATCAAAAATGGTTCAGTGGTTAAGGCTTGATGGCGTGACCAAGGGAAATAGGGATTCATTTTTATGTATAAAGATATTTAGTACTGGCTTTTTGCCCAGGGATGGGATTTTTTCTCATGGTCTAATCTACCCCTATTACAAAATGTCATCAAAATCGGTTCAGTGGTGTAGGCGTGATGGCGTGACCAAGCGAAAAGGGGATTAATTTTTATATATATTATAGAAGAAGAAGATTTAAATATTATTCCTGTATGACAGTGCCAGGCGTGTATCCGTTTGCTGAGGCAATGACAACACTGCTATACAATCATGCAGTAGGAGAAATAAATATAGGTAAATATATTACTTCTTTTACAAAAATAAAATTTTGATTTATTAGCTAACTTCAGGGTGTCGGTTTTACGGGACAGTGCGCGCGTGTATCGTAAAAAAATACTTTCATCTTTTTCCCTAACGCGCCAGAAGAAATACAAATACAATAATCTTCTTGGTTCATAAATCTTCTTCATCATCTTGGCACCAATCCCAGTTGAAAACAAAGTCAAGTCAAAATATGAATTAATTATAGTAGTAGTAGTAGTAGTAGGTAAACAAACCTGATTCATTAAAGTTAATACATTTAAAAAGAAGGCACTAACGATATTACTTTGGCGTCGATAAAGTGCATAAAGTGTACATATATTATATAAAATCAGTAAGTACAGGCGGATCGAGTCTCGTTGCATTCCAAAGTTGCCAAATCGCTACTCGACTTCTGGACTTCTCCTATCCATTCCACTCAAAGTATACAAAAAGTAGTCTATGCTATTTCAGGTAATTCTATCACTGTACCAAATGGGAGTCAGAACCGTTCAGCATTTTGAGCGTAATTGAGTAGCAAACATTTTCGATACCCAAACATCTAAAAATCTTCACAGAATTTCATACTTACAAAATCAGTAGGAAATATGAATTGAATTTTATGGCAAATATTTGCGTGACCTATAATTTTAATAAACAACATATTCCCTAAGGTATGAAGGTCATCAAGGTCACCGGGAAGCGCTGGATGCAGGCTGCTTTAGATCGGTCGTTCTGGAAGTCTATAGAAGAGGCCTATGTTCAGCAGTGGACTATGTGGGGCTGATATGATGATCATGATTTACATTTATATTAATATAAATCAATCATTAAGCCCACCGTAGTCCACTGTTAAACTTACTCCTGTCCCGGTTCGTTCGTTACTCCGCCTTCCCCATCCAGTCTGTCCCATCCACCATTTTTTTTATATATAAGTATTATGAATGTAATACTAATAAACCAATGTCATATATAAATTTATTATAAGTAGTCGCCATCAAATTCTAGTCTTGCTTAATCTACTTAATACATAACATTTTCGTGTCACAATGTTCGTTCCCATACTCCTCCGAAACGGCTCGAACGATACTTAGGATTTTTTGTGAATATCAGGTAGGTCTGAGGATCGGCTACTATTTAATTTTTATGCCCCGATCCGTGATAATTCCGACATCCACGCGGGCGGAGCCTCGGGCAACACCTAGTAATAATATAAAGTGTCAAGTCCCTTATTTTTGACGAAAGAGGACTAACTACTTACTACTTTGTACTACTACCAACTAATATTTTGTGTCTGGCAATTATTTTTCATCTATAGTCTCAAGCGGTTCGCAACTAACTTCATTCAGGACATTTGCAACCCTCAGAATGTCAAAAGTAGAAAAACATTTTCTAAAATTAATTATGTACTATTATTATATTACACTAATCACAGTTTTTGCTGATATTTATTAAGTGCACGTATTGTGTTATATTTATTGTATTTCACACCTGAAAGAGTTGTATAGTGAATTTGTCTTATCTAGGAAATATTGCGAATAGGATACCCGTGTAGTTACTATGTAAAATGTAAATTTTTCGTCTAAGCACAGATATTATTGTCACACTGCACTTTCAAAAACAAGACTTTCTACTAAAATATCATTTTGTGTTCATTTAATATTTAATGTTATAAATCGAGACGAATATTCTCAGGGCGTAACCATTGCTCAGAGGGGTAGAAGGCTGTGTTAAAATGATATTTTTTAGTATTTTCTAAACATTATTAAAAAGTGTTACTGTGTAAAATGGCTGAAGACGAAGTGCTTTTTGACGATGTGTATGAGCTGTGCGAGATCATTGGCAAGTAAGTAAAGCATGTCATTTACAATAAAATAATATATCCTATCAAAAATTTCGCGCTTTACTCACCAGAGTTTATCAGTCTATCTGTAAACTTTAATAACTGAATTTAGAAGACTATAATAAATCAACCTAGTAGGTAGTCAGGATTAGACAGTATTCACAGAATCAGTACCTATTTTATTTGCTCACTGACTCCTAATTAATTTCGCAATATTCCCAAAATAATATTTAGGTATATTTGATAAGCCTATTAAAAAGTAATAGTGCAATGAATTTTGGTTTACATTCTTATCACTTATCAATTGGTGGACTAAATACACTCTTTATTGATACATTCTTATTAGAATCTTATTAGATTATAATCTGACCAACTTCTAATCATCTATAATTTGTAAAACTTAAACATAAAATAAGTGTATGTAGGTATTTTAAATTTAATTATATTTTATTACATACCATATTTTTTTTTAAATACAGAACAAAGTAAATTTTATATAATTCAGTTATTTTTGCCATGCAATTTTTAATTTCCACATAACTATTCGCAGAAAAGGTAGGCAAAAATGTTATTAAACACCTCTATTGCAGAAGCTGTTTTCAGCACCCAATGCTAGTGCAAACCTATTGTGATCAAAACAAATACTGAATATTTTTCTTGACTTCGAAACTCCAAAATGACGATTATTTTTTGCCTAATTCAGATATTACCGTAAACCCAATTTGCCTGTACACTATTGTTATTCACTCAGAAAGGTTATTCAATAAAATTATTACTAATGTCCCTTATCAGTATTGAATTACCTGGAACTAAAATGATCTTATTTTAATTAATAACTTTTAAAATATAATTTAATTAGCCTTTACTCTTACTACTACTACCGGTCAATTACAATCTCCAGTTCAAATCTTAAATAATTGTAGCTAAAATATAAATTTGACTAATTGAATATATGACTAATAGTAATCAACTTTTGTGTATTTATTTTGACATACACAACTACATATGCATCCAATAATTTAGAAGAAAATTGAATTTGTAGAAAATTAAATCATACTTCTTAAAGGGATATTTTAGTAGACATAATGTTCCATAACACTTTTTTTGATAGTTAATTATAATATGGGATCCAGTCCATTGAACTGTAACCTTGAGTTAAAAAGCTTAGCATACTTGGAAGCATATAGCACAAGTCTAACCAAAAGGTGGAAGATTAAACAGACCTCAAGTTTTGAGATGAAAGCCTCATATGCAACTGTGAATAGAGCTGGGATGATGATGATAGCATACATATATTAATAGCATATTATCTACATTCCATGAACATGTGTACTTTATTTATAAAGATGCTCTTTACAACTTAGGGTGACAGTCTTCAATCTGTTATTATTGTTTGCAGGGTTCTAGTTTTGCAACAGTGCCCTAAAAATACTTGTCTAAGAGTTGTAGTTATCATTGAGCTCACCTACTACAATGATTTTTATGCTATAGGGCAAGTTGTGATACAAGTACTTTTAAACTTCCAGCTAAGCTAAATTGCTGTGTTGCAAGTGGGCTCGCATTGGTAATGTAATGGACAGAATTTAAACCCAGAACTTCTCAATCGTAAAGCAAACTCCTAAACTACTACCCTACTCACTCTGCTTGGTCTTGAATAGCATATTGTATAGGAAAAGCGTATTAGTAATTTTTAAAGCCGAGAGTAAATCACAGATGTAAAATATTTTATATTTGGAAGTTCAATCCTAACAACAGAGAGATACTTAACTCGTCATTATCATCCGCATTAATCCTGGTGACTTCTAAGACCGTCACATTTGGAGTTTGGGTCCCGTTATACCTTAGTTAAATACATATTAAGTATAGAAAACTATAGTGAGATATTTTTATTTAAGGGGACCATTCAGCTTGGTCCGTCGCTGTGTGCATCGACAGACCGGCCAGCAGTTTGCTGTCAAGATTGTTGATGTTGCCCGGTTCACTGCCAGCCCTGGCCTTAGTACCGCAGGTAAGAATTGAATATTGGAAATAACTTTTGTGTACTTACAGAATTTGTGTGACAATAATAATAATTTATATCGTACTGCAATTAGTTGTTTGAATTTATGAAGTTTTCTTCATTCAGTAAAAGAAGCCCTTGAATGTGTAGTAATTGAATAACTAATAGACAGAAAAGTATGTCACGGTGAGCCTTAACATTCATACCTCATAATTATTATAGTAGTAAGATATCTCCTAGCAACATATATCGCCAGTCTGTTGTAAAGGTCAAATGGCAGTCACTTCACATAAGATGTTGAATTCAGCTGTTTAATTGCCACCTGAGTTGGCTCAAAGGATGATGACCTCTCAGCAACAGGATTAGATGAGTCAATATGGCCATTGAGCTAAATCACAGGAAGAAATTTCTTTCGAAAAAAATCATACCTATTTTAAAGATGGTAGTTCCATCAATCAATCAATTAGCCCACTGAAGTCCACTGCTGGACATAGGCCTCTCCTAATATGTGCCCTTTCTGCAGATCCTTCACTTATCGCATCCAGTCCAAACTGCAGTGCTATTCTGTAATGCACAAATTCGATTCGGTGGCGAGATAGCTCATTTCGCTTCTCGCGTTTGATGCAATTGCCCCAATAATTGGTAATTTTATTGAAGTGTATTGTGTTATTGTATCATATTTTTCAAATTCCAGATTTGAAACGCGAGGCGACAATATGTCACATGCTAAAGCACCCTCATATTGTGGAACTCTTGGAGACATACAGCTCTGAGGGCATGCTCTATATGGTTTTCGAATAGTAAGTATTGTTCTATGTAAAATAGTACTGAAAGTTCAATTATTTTATCACTACGATAGATATCTTCTTTACTCATTACTGCATCTCATTTTCTTTTGTTTCTTTTTTTTTAGTTCTTTGTTGATCGTTCATAATCGTCTTTTTCGTTCTTGTCTGTTTGTTCGTTGAGTTGATTCAGAACGTAAACACGCTGTTGAGTGAGACCTATACCGAAAAGAGTCTTCGTTAGTTAACAAGTTGTTTTAATAAAAGTGCCATCTTATAATGCATACTATAAAATTATGACAACTTCATAATCTTGAGTATTTACAATTTGTTTGTTTTCTATTTTCAGCATGGATGGTTCTGATCTCTGCTTTGAAGTGGTTCGCAGAGCTACCGCTGGATTTGTTTACAGCGAAGCAGTTGCATGGTGAGTTTTTTTGTCTAAAAAAGTATTAGAAGGTAACCGAAATTAATAATATTTCCCCTTTCCTGTCTTACCGCTCCAGATATTCTAATTCGGAAAAACGAATATTATGTAGGTAAGGTTTCTTCAGGGTTGGTAGCACGAATGTTATGCCTCTGGTGTTGCATACGTCCATAGGCCACGTTAACCGCTTTCCATCAGGTGGGCCGTGTGCTTGTCTGCCACTTAAGTGGTATGAAAAAAGGTAGGTATAGCCATTAGCCATAATGCAATTTTAAATAGTGCTCATAACAATCATATCGTACTAGATCAGTATTCAAAACGAAGCCCGAAAGTGCGATTTAAGTTTAAAATTATGGGCACCATCCATGAAGAGAATACAAAACAGTTCATGGGCTGTACGTGACTCGAATGCGTAGCGTTAGCGTGTGTGACAATTGTGCATTCCGGGTTTAATTACTGGGTAAAGGCTTATTGGATTATTTGTTGACTATCAATGGCAGCTCAGAGATCAAGTTATTGATAACTCAGGCTGCTCAACAAAGTCTCATTAAAATTGATGCAGGTCAAATTAACATTTAAGTAATAAATAGGTATATTGTAATTAAATTATGTAAACACAAAAACCCCACCGAAAAATCGCTGATGACTTTACACAATGAAAAAGAACACTCCATTAAATTGAATAACGCCATCTACTAAATCTTTATGAAACTTCCAACAATGCAAGTTTCATAAAGACTTACTTCAAAACCCTACTAGATGGCGTTTAAAAATCTCGCCCATATACAATTAATTTCATGAGTAAATTTTATACCAACAGCCACTATATGCGTCAAATCTTGGAAGCGTTACGCTACTGCCACGAGAATGATATCGTCCATCGTGACGTGCGGCCGCACTGTGTCCTGCTAGCGGGTCGCGACAACTGTGCCCCGGTCAAGCTGGGAGGTTTTGGCGTTGCAGCACAACTACCTACCCCGACCGCTCATCGAGCCCCACCCGGTAACTACATTTTATACAGATAATGTTTTAATCCTATTGCATATCAGTCATCGTTTACGTTAGTTCCTAAGAATTTCGGTAGATGGCTCCAGCGTTGCTCTAAGACATTATGAAAAAATTCGGCTTTACAAGACGTGACTTTATTCAAGATTGTTCTGTTGGTCAGAGTATTCCCCCTAGAAAGGGAATAGTTGTAGATTCAAATCCCGTCCTGCGGGATACGCTGCGGGTTTTTTGAATGAACCGCGCATTTTCATGTGTGGAGTATCTACAACTTATGTCGAACGACAGATATGTGCGTTGGTAAGCGTATGGTAAGCGAGCAAACATATCGTGATTTATAGTATTTGCCCGGGCATTGGATATCCAAAATCGTCCATATGACAAATATTAACAGTGATGCAAGTCGGAAGTTTAGTTTATTGATGGGCCTTATTTTTCTGGTTAGGTATTCAAATTGGAATCTGATGAAAATCGTCTTTTACGAACTCTTTTCCTTCGCTATTTTTATCCACGGTCTGATCACCCATGGCACTGCTATTAATAATCAATCAAAACCACAAAACAACTATTTCTACTGTAGAAATGGCTATTATAGGTACCCACGCCGCATGCGTCGGCTATAAGGTAAAGAGATAGTTCGTGGTTAGAACGTGATAAGTATCTAATTATCACGAAAAGTCTAATCCTTTGAAGTAAGATATCTTGAACCCGCGGTTCTGCTGAACCGATCAGTGCCACTGTTAGTAGCTATGGCTTATGGCTATTTAACTCTAGTAAGCCTATAATATCCTATTCTATATGACACCACTTTCATTGACAATAGGTATTGTATTATACAGAGTTGGTGATGGACAATCGACCGCTAATGGGTCCAATGGGCCAAGCCTATCTGAAATCAGATGAGTATGGTAAGACAGTGCCCTGCATGGAGATTATGTGCAAAGATCATCGCACAATGTCTCATAAAAATAGGGTTGCCATACATGCCATTTAAAAAATAAGCAGCTGTTATTTATGTCATTATACCATATAGTTTGAAGTGTGGCCCAAAATGAGAGCAAATAAAAGTTGACGAATTTTGTTATTACTTTTTATGTCAAGCTTTGCTGTATGGTGTACAGCTTAATTACTGAATAGTTGCAAGTTTAAGTACTAAACACAACCCTGGAAACTTGCAACATTTCTAAAGCAGGACATTTTAGCAAGATTTGGGCAGATGGCAGCCCTACAAACATCACATGTCTTTTGAAATAGACATACTTCCGATCACAATTAACCGTTATGTTGGCACATTTGATAATAATTAACACTTTTTAATTTCTCTACCTCATATTTTTCATAAATTTGTGTGTAATGTGTAAGAGACGAATGGAAAACATAAATCGCCGAAAAATGCGGTTAAGTGGTGATATCATTCATGTAGCGTTTGTAGAAGTATATGACAAATGACGTCATTGTTATTATAAGTCGATTATTCACGCTGTAGTGCCAGTAAGAGTATGCTTTCGGTACAAGTAACCGCAGCATGGCAGAACTAACTAGAAGGCAGATAATCCTCTTTAAGTATTTATTACAATGACAAAATATTTTCGAATATTGTACTACATATCAACTGATTTTTAAACTTAATATACTACGCTTTACGTTATAAAATACCGATCAATTTATTAAACTTGAAATTGTGAACTATTTAGTTGCAGTTTTTAAATTAACTGGATTATTCTGCTACAAATACTTAAACGTGAGCAATATTGAGATGTATATAAGTCTTCAGGCTTTCACGGCCGGCGTTGTATGTAGAATATGCTGCTTCCGGGCTGTATATTCTACAAATATTGAGATGATTATTGAAAGCATCACATAGCTTAGTGTTACTGTGAACTATAGCTTATACCACGCGCTTTGTGCCTAATCCTGAAATACAGTTAGTTCAACTCATGAGTGGACTCGGATGCGTTTAAATTTCGTAATACTTACATTAAAGGTCAATCCCCGGTGAAAGAGGCCGGCCGGGGGCGGCTTTTGGTACCAGCATTTTGATTCTTATCTCCGGTAGATAAAGCTCATAGTCATTTAAAGGTAAAGAATATTGTCGCTACCGGCCGCTGCTCTTTCAGTGGGGATTGGCACTAAATATGATGCACATATGATTTGAACTCTGTATTTATTTATCATAATAAAAAGTGTAAATAAATTAAAAATGAACTGTTGTCTTGTAAATAAAAGCTGACATAAAAAAAAACTTACACCTTACTAATTCTTGCACGTTAATCCGTGTTATTGTTTATCAATGCACTTGTTTGAATCTAACTGTATTTGAATTGTATTGGTGTTTTTAACGTTTGTTCTGGTGTTGGTTATGTAGGCGAGATGACAACTTGCAGCAACGGTTTGATGCAAATGAATAAATTATTTATGAGGTGTAACAAGATAGGACTATAACGATAATAAATTTCTTATAGAAATGCCACAATATCTTGAAAGATCAATAAAGGAAGAATGATTATGAACTGAATTATCAATTTAGATTTTTAGATGATTGATGTATGATTTAATTATCTTATTATGTGTTCAATCAATGGGAAGTTAAGTACGCTATTTGCGAACGTGTTTAGCAATGCGCGTTCCTTATAATAACGATACGGTTTGACTATAAATACATACGATGTCAGTCTTCGCCCCCATTAAACACTATATTAACCGCAGTTGCAAGTACTATGGTTGCTCAAATACCATAAAATAAAAAATCCGTTGCTAGCATATACCCACGGAACAGAAAAAAACGGTGGAAGTGTGAAGTAGGTGTGGCACGCGTGTCATTCATATGCGGAGGTTTGCAAGAGCGTACAATTTTGACCTTCGAAGTAATGTCAACCGTATCCTTAAGTTTTTAAGTGTTAATAGCTTTCTCAGAATAAACTGACATCTATTGAGAATTCGTTGAACTATTTCGTATGCGTTTATTTCAGATGCGAAACGTTGTTAATCCGTATAAAGTAATCTCTACTGCGAATGAATAAGTTGTATTTTCGTTTTGCAGTGTACTTAAGGCTAATTTGGTGTTAAAGAAATACGACCAACCAAATTAATTGTTCACTAGTAGGGCAACATATTATTATCTGGTTGTATGTGTGAGTTTGGCGATATTGGTTCCGCTATAAAATCTGTCCTATCACACTTCTAACATTTTTTTCTGATCTATGCATATACCTACCTGTGCTCGAATTCTCAATCAGTAAACCCTTTACGTCTCTACATACATCCATTTTTCGTTTTTTTTTTTAAATAAACTCTTACAGTCCAGCATCAGTGTTTTTCGACCAATTGATCTTAATTTTCTGTAGGGTAGAAGAAAAAAATAGCAGCCATGTCAGTTCTATTATCTACAAAATTTATTACCTAATATAATTACATTTCAGGTCGCATTGGGACACCACACTACATGGCTCCGGAAGTCGTCTCCAGCCAGCTGTATGGGAAACCCGTCGATGTATGGGCAGCGGGAATACTGTTGCATGTACTTCTGGTGGGATATCTGCCATTCACTGGTACTCGGGAACGGCTGTTTGAAGCTATATGTCGCGGTAGACTTAGGGTAAGCTTTACTATTAGAGCTATCGGATGTTCCATGTTTTATAGTATGTTAAATACCTATATTAGGTAAGCCTTATTAGGCAACAAATACCTAATATTCATGAAAATAAGAAGCTACATTTGGTACTAAGTCGTTGGTGATGTACTGTTGGTAGTGCGAAGTTTTGTAGCGTGCGCTAGATGGCGCTGAGTACATTTTGTATCGCCTCAGTGTATTGAAATTAGTGGGTAAGATAAAATTAATGATCTCCTGAACAGAGTCGTAAATATGAAGGTCTTTGACCTAAATGACGGTATCATAACTATTTCTCCTTGATGCTCCTTTATGACTTTTGTTTTTTCTTTCATAACATAATAAAACTCACGCCTTTATCCCCGAAGGGGTAGGCAGAGGTACTAGCACCCACATTTCGCCAGTTTCTGTTTAGGTCCAATGTAATAGGTGGCGAGCCTATTGCCATTAACCGGGCACTTATAAACCTGCGATAAATACACACATAACTTCGAAAAGCATCGAAAAGTCATTGGTGTGTGCCACGGAAAACCTGGGATCGAACCCGAGACCTCGTCTCAGCAGTCCATTACCCATACCACTAGGCTTTTCTTTCATTATTAAATAATAAACTATTTAATTAAGTTCCTTACAAAACATGATTAATTAAACGTATAATGAATCTTATTGTAATGAGCTTATAAAAAAGTTACACAATATGTTACATAGAACGACTACACTTACAAAGCCACTTACCATTTTCTCATAAAAGCCTCGAGCTCAATCATTTTTAAGTAGCGTGATTAGCTAAGAAATAGTCAAGATATTGGTTTTTTATTTTCATGAATAATGCCGTCAGGATAGTCCAGACAAAGTACACTATATTATATTAGTGAAGCTACAATATTTCGCACCCCGCTGAAAATTGGTAGGATTGTTTAAAACACCATTATAAACGAAATCTAAAAAATCCTTTTAAATCTGATATCTGGATTTATTTTATTCCAGGAAATTCCGTCACGAAAACGGAATTTAAGCGATTTACAGCCAAACGTTAAGTTTTATCATGAGAATATCTTGGACAAAAACGTATCGTTTGGCTGAAAATCACGAAAAACCCGTTGTAGTGACGTTTGACTTCGAATAAAAAGAATTCTAGGCATCGGATTTATGAGGACTTTTTAGAGTTCGTTTACGATGGTGTTTTAAACAATCCTACCAACTTTCAGCTGGGTGCGAATTATTGTATCCACGGATGTTTCTGTAGACCGGGGTAGTATGTGTTTCTGTGTTACACAGTTCGACGCACCAATGTGGGATGACATTAGCGACGCAGCCAAAGATTTAGTTCAGCGCATGCTAACCGTGGACCACACGCAGAGGATCAACATTCAAGAAGTTCTTAACCATCGCTGGATAAGAGTAAGTCATTATACTTTTAATTATAATATAAATTCTAGAGTATTACCACAGAGGAGTCATGATCATTGGTGGTAGGATTATCGCGAACGATATCAAGGCCTCCCGGCTACGCGGCCTGCTTAGATATACTTACTTTCTACCGTGAGTTCTTGTGTGGCTCATTTCACTTATTTCCCCTCAAGCCAAATGCGAACACAAACGCTTAGTGTGCGGGCTATTGAAACCCAACTAGGTATGGATAGCCCACACTAAGCGAGTGTGTGTAGGCGGCGACGTATTCCTGAGTGTACACAGCTAGACCAAGTAGCAAATATATAAGGGTGGAGGATTTCGATCTTACCTTAATGAGAAATACTCTAAATACCCCCAGTATTTAGCGAATAGCGAATTTCACTCAAAGAAAACATTCCTTTATTTTGAAAAAGAAACAAAACTGCATTCTCAGATTTCCGAAAATACGCGTGCAACACCTGGTAATCGCACCGACTAAAACTCGAAAAAAAATGTTATGGCATCCTTAGTGTCAAACATAAGGATCAAATCTCTCTTACATATAAAGTAAATTAAATTCGTACCAGTCGGCATCAGATCGATCTCTTTATGAACAAAGTACTAAAAATCGTTTAAGAACTAGCAACTCTTCCGGATGCCATACAGGCGGTCTGGCTGGAGCATCCAGCTCCATCATCATATCAGTACCATGTCATCGTAATATTGCATTGTCACGTGATTTACAAATAATTAATTTCAGCTCAGTCGGTAACCGGGAAGTGTATTAAAATAATATGACCCCCCCCCCCCCCCTTTCCTGTTAAATAATACAATTTAAATCAATAAAATTCTTTGATTTGCTCGTAATAAGAGAGTTTCAAGATAATTTTGAGACTTCGTAGTCAAAATGTTTCTGACGCTGACTGTACAAAACTATCTACATTAGCCTAACAGGGTCAATGCGTCGTTCCTACAGGACCGTGAGAAGCAGAATCGTATCCATCTAGCGGCAACAGTTGAGGAGCTAAAGAAGTTCAACAGTCGCCGGCGTCTACGAGCCGCCACCTTAGGCGCCGCCGCCGCCGACGATGATGATGATGATGAACAGCTCGCGCGACGTCAGGTGCTGCTGGAGGAGGCTAATGCTGCTGGTAAGAAGCCCCCTATAGGCTTCCCATGAACTCTAAAACAGATCCATAATTGAACGGCTGTCATACTACTTGTAATTCCATATTAATGTAATCCTATGATTACAAAGGTACATTTTCAGTTGGTACGATATCCTTTTAATTATTGACCTGTTTTAAGAGTTCTTGGTACGGGCTCTGTGCGACCAAGCTGTATGATAATGTTTTATTGACGTTGTAATAATAACATTTGGCTTCTGGCTCGAAGAACCAAACAGTTAGTTCAATAGGCGGCCTCACGTGTGACCTGTGTTCTTGTAACCACACAATACCAACATCGGACATCCGGCTCGAAGGACCAAACTATGTGTGGTCAAAATGTAAGTTGTGTTTATGTATATTAGGTAATAACAATAAAGCTGTGTTTCCGCGTTGGAAGCGTTTATTTGCAATAAACAAAAAAATATACGATATAAAAATTGTTACAACGTAAAGTAACAGTACTAACATAACGTTTCTTTATAGATTGCACCTACATCCCTCTCCCCGACCATCCTTCGTTTCTATGATCATTATAAGCATCTACTTCAGTACACATCGTTTGGGTCAGATTTTCTACAATTTGTAATACATCCAAATGTGATGGTCTAACTTGTAGCGCCATCTGTTGTTGAGTGCTGGACAACTGCCTGTGTTAAATGAAGTCAGACCACGAAACAAAGAGAACAGAAATGAACAACAAATGGGGTCTACGGGCCCATATATTGCTGGTTTCGTCTTTATTCATTAGATGGCGCTGCAATGATACAGTAAAGACATGTACGTGTGAAACAAGTTCTATTTGAAAAAACCTTTTTAAAAACGATCTTTAATTTTTTTTTTTTTTTTTTTTTCTTGCATTGTCATCCGAACTGAACGTGCATACCAAATTTCAGCTCAATCGGTTGAGGGCAAGTGCCTTAAAATTGAGTTGTAAGATTCCACCCGAACAAACATACATTGCAAGTTAAATAAAAGCTTGTAAAAAAAGCCTGTAGTACACTGACCTGTAATACTACTAGTTATAGAGGCCAGTGCTGTAGTAGCATCTACGAATAATGTATCCTATAGAAGTGTAACTCCCATAGAGTTACCGCTGCAATATTGGAGTAACTTACCCATACTAAAAAAACAGCAATAAAATAAAACACTCACACATCCATTGTTGAACACTTGCACGCGATTGGTCGCGCCAAAGTCATGCCGTCTCGGCGCCCCAAACGTCATAGTGGCAAAGCGGCGAACGTGATGAGCGTGGATGGTGTTATACAATAATAAGACAGCTTGTTTGTGTTTATTTTTTATTGAATAAGTTCAATCAAAGTTCAATCAATAAAAAAAGTCGGGTTGCACTCCGGGAGTGCCGGCAGAAGTGAAAACTTGTTCTCTCTTTCTTTCTTCGTTATATACAGAGAAAAAGATAAAAAGAACATACCATACCATACAATACCTATAATATAGCGCCAATCATAGAACCTATCACTAATTTTCTGTCAGAACGAACCCGGTACTATCTGAAACCATAAGGACTTACAGTCGAAGCGCTTACCGCTAAGCTACGAAGCTTCTTGGCATACCTAACAAAATAAACAATTTTTAGCTAATGTTGTATGACGTAAGTCGTCGGTTACGGTTCAAAGGTCAAGTAATCCTGACGCGAGTTTAATACTTTTTACCCATCCAACGCCGCTAAAGAAGTTTTCACTTCAAAAAATAATAACTGGATTGTTATTATTTTTCTATTGATTGAACTACAGACGCATACAAATCAAAATACGTTGTTATTTTTCACAATTATGTACCTCTGAAAATAACTAGTTTATTAAATTTATGGCGGTTGGAATTTAGTAAAGACTCGTTTTTAACAATATAATGCGAACGAATTATAAGAAACTGTTCGATTTAGCTTTTAACAACAAAACGTCGTGATTGCTTTCTATAGGATGGCTTTCTTTAAGGGGTTATACACTTATTTACCATTATTTTAAAATTGTTAACTTCAATTGTCGACCAGATGATTCTACATTTAAATGTAATGGACTAACCATCTGAAAAATAGGAAAATACTTTTTAAAAATAAATAATTTAAGTAAAGAAGTAAATAAGAACAGTTTAACTTTTTCATTAAATTTAGAAATTGCAAATAGGTATATAAAATATCTCACTGTGCAAATAGGCACCGCAGTTTTTCTTAATCGCTTAACCTTTCCATTATTTGGTGTGTACATGTCATCAGTTCGAAAGTGTATGCTGCATATTTTACTGTACTGACTAGGCATCCAATCACATTCAATTTTTTGAGCTGAGTTACACTTCTATAGGATACATTATTCGTAGAGTAGCATGAAAAGGGACGTACAGCAACAACGTTAAACCTGCTGAGAAATGTTGATGGCACTCTGAGACCTATTTGGCCCACCAACTCGGTCACGTCAGTAGAACCGTTTGATATATCGTACGTCAGTAGAAGAGAGAAAGGTCTGCAATTTTCCTTCTTTCCTGTAGAGTAGGAATATAAAATTTTCTGGAACGACGGTAATAATTAGGTATGTTTGGGATTTGAATTGTATGAATCTCAAATATTTCAAATCAAATCATTTAGTTTTCGAAATATGGGTTTACATGATGTCGTTTTAAGGAAAAAGACCCAATGGTCGACACTGAGCCAATAGTCGACACTTCCCAAAAAATCCTTTATTGGAAGAAAAGTAACAATTTTGTTTACTTGAGTATTTACTTAAAAGACATCTAATTGCATATATAACACTGTCGTGAGTAAATATTGAATTGGCGCCAGTTGTGTAATAGGTGTGATTTTTTTATTTATTAATAATGATTGTCACTATTTTTAATAGGGATGTTATAAATATGTAACTTGTTGATCTACGTAGACCATTGCTGTATTTTTATGGCTAGATTTTCTATCAGTTTAAGTGATTGTCGACTTTTGGTGTTTACGACCATGTGTATAATAACTGTATTTAAAGTAAAAATATGTAATCTTTACAATTGAACAACATTTTAACAATCAAAATGACCGTATTTATGCTCAAAGCTCTAAGAAAGCTTTCCAATTAGTCGATAGAGTGCAGCGTGGGCATTATCCGACTTCAGTGATGGTTTGGTAGGGTGTGAGCTATGAAGGAGTGACTGAGTCATATTTTTGTGAAAAAGGTATCAAAACATCGCTGCCGTGCCATGGCAATACACTGTATCTTATCCGTAAGATATCCGTAAGATACAGTGTATTGCCGTGGCACGGCAGATCGGCACAAGTGTTTCAAGATACCATTCTTGAGAAGGTAGTTAAGCCCCTTAACAACACCATGTTCGATAACCAAGTATGATCCTTTCAACAAGACTCGGCGCCGGGTCATAAAGCTCCGTTCACGCAGTCTTGGTTGGAAATGAACGTTTCGGACTTCATCAGAGCTGAAGACTGGCTGTCGCGTCGTCTAGTCCCGATCTTAATCCGCTGGATTATGATTTCTGGTCAGTTTTAGAGAGAACGGCTTGCTCTAAACGCCATGATAATTTGGAACACAGAATAATTAATAGTACTAACGTACAGAAGAATCACTGCGCAAGAAGATTGAAATTAATTCCAGTCTTGCTTCGACGCAATACGGTGGAATTCAGCTTGCACAACATTAAGTACCTATAATTTTATTCAACTACAACTTGGGTCTCCTTCTATCGCGTACCTCTTATCTCTTCTTACGCTGTTAGGGTTGCCTTCTTGTGAAGATCTGAATATTTGATTAACAGACCAGTTATGTACCTATTACTATTTTTCTACTTATGTGAAAAATTACAACTTTCAAACACACCTACTAGGTAGGTATGTTTGAAAGTTGTCATTTTTTATTTAGATGAAAAAAGTATTTTATTACAATGTCGGCATATTTTAACATAAGAAGATAAGCATACTACTACATTTAGTATTCTTTGCTACTACACTTTAGTGTATTTGCTAAATTGAACATTATCATTTAGGTGTTTAGTTACATGCGTATCAAATCTGGAATGCCGTACGACGCAAACACGAAACGGCTTAAACTAATCCGAGAGCCGACACCCAAAAATGATGTTGGTAAATTATTTCGATTTGCACTTTCTAAATTCTCGCTTATTAAATTAAATTGACAGGTAAATGGAAAAATGTTAGGTATTTATCCCTTCTTTTACATGATTTGCACCCATCTACAGCACATAAGGCACCAGATGACATCGTAGGTACGCGAACGCACGAACGGAGCGATTAAAATTAAACAGCGTGCGTGCGCTTCGCTTGCGAAAACCGCACTGAATTTTGGTCCGCAAACGGCCCGAGGCCGCTCGGCCGGGCGGTAGGTAATTATAGCGCGCAAGTATATGGAGTGAAGGAGGCCTGATTTGGAATTCCTAAAACAATCCATACGATTGGCTTTTTTTTTACGTGCGGGCAATCCCCACGGATACCCACCCCTCCGGAGCCGGAGGGGGAGGTTACGCCGTCTCTGGGTCGTAGTGCTAGGCCGAAGGTGAGGTTGTCATGCGACATATCCCTCGCACCCCGGCTGACCCAGGGCCATCCCTCTCGGTCTGGCCCTCCTCGGGAAGGGGGGGACCACGCGGTCCCCGACTCAACTCCGGTGTGGGGAGGCGCGCATCGTCCTACGATGCGCGCCGCCGCCGTGGCCTGCTTCTGCTAGGATGACGGGCGGCTCCACCCGTCACCCTCAGGCCATACGATTGGCAGTGAAGAATTTTCCCATGGAAAGAGTGCGTGCTTCTATTGATAACTGACCTCAACGTTCAAAGGACTGTATTGCAGTCAATGGAGACCACTTCGAATAAGCTTTTTTTTTAATATTTATGTATGAAACTAATACACTGTAAAATAATAAATATTATTTGCAATAAAAAAAAAAGTTCTTCGTGGCACTATTTATGGCAAGACTGTGTATAATTAAGAAAACATAATATAGTATTACAGTTCCATGCAGTATTGTACTGTCCAATCTATATTTTTAAAGATATGCAACTTATTATTTATAAGTAGCAGCACAGAATAGATAATAGTGTAACAGTAACATGATCATGGTCTGAATATTTTCCAATCGTTCAACGTATGTACTATAAGATAGGGTTACAGACATACGCGTAGTATAAAATTTTAATAGTTAGGATGTTTTTAATATCTACGGAAAGTCTAAAGATGAAGCCTAAGGTTTTAGAAGCTCGATCGAGTATATGTCAATCTGTGTATTGAGTGGAGTCAAATGTTGCCCCCTGATCCCTAATAATGTTAACTCCGGCTATTGCGGTACCCAATAGTTTATAAGGGTTCAAAGTTTAAGGGTTTAAGTTCTTCCATCAGTTTTTTTCCAACGACTTACCTACTGTGTTGTTCAGTGGAGTCGTTGGCAAAAAAAAAAAATCGATAATAGGGAATATGCATGTGATTCAAATACCGCACATTTTTTCTTACATGTTGTTTTTACATTTAGATCTACGTAAATATTAATATTTTTTAATTTAATTACGATTTGATTAAGAAAATAATTGCCGAAAGGTGCGTAAGTTGAGAGGGAAATTCAAATGAGTTAAAACGTAACGCTATTAGTACACAGTGCCGACCAATGGCGTTCCAATTCGGAGTGGATTTTGACGTCATATCCCATAATAAAAAAATATCTGTTAGTGTCATCTGGTGTCTATTTGTTGTTAATAATTGTCCAGTTGCATTATTAAATTGAAATAAAACACAAAAATAAATATTAAAGAAAACACTTCTGCAACATTGACGTCACGACAAGCGGCGGTCGTTTGATAAGGTGATATCAGCCTACTATTTTAAAACTTAAAAAAAACCAAATATACCTGTTTGGCAGTTTCTTTTTATATTTATATAATGATGTAAATAAATATTTAAAAATATAAAATCAAAAATATTTCTTACTGGATAAAAAATTCGAATAATAAATAGATGTTCGTGCTACTATTGTTACGCTAGAGAGCTGTAGAGAATAATTTGAAAGAACGCATGAATATACCTTGATAGTTCGGGCACAGAGCGTACTGGGATTTATCACGCGACTAGTTGACCGCAAGCTTCGCAAATATGCCAATAGTTCACGAAACAATGATGATGAGCAGAACACAGGTTTAGTGTTGTTGTACCTATAGTTTGTTGCTTTCAAGCGGGCACTTAGGTTATGGGTTGTACTTTTACTGTCGGGTCGGTCTTAGTTCTTTTCTACGACACTTACATGATATAACTACACACACACATAACTATAATAACATATCTGGTTGTTACAGCTGTCAACTTAGTCGTGGAGTCGTTGGACGATGTGGCGGTACTCCAGGACGGTCCTATGTTCATGGATCCTGATCTGTTCCACAGTGTACTCGATGACCTGCAGCTGAGAGCTCTTTTAGAGGTGAATTTTATGTGAGGTTATACAAACAAGACAATATAGTACTGAGTTTTTTTAAAGAATATTTTGGAACCGAAATTATCGAAATTACTAATATTCCCTTTAACCCCTCCAACTAAGCTAAATTGCTTGTGCTAGGAGTGGGTTCACATCGGTAGTGTAATGGCCAGGATTCGAAACCGGGACTTCTCGATCATGAGACCGACCCCTTAACCTACAGCCGCTACTAACTTAGAACTATCTGCGAATATTAAAAATATCGTATGTGGGGCGACTCAACAACTTTCGATCTAGATTCGCGATCACCAAGGCACTAAATATTGACGTAGGTAAAGTATTGCATTTCTGCTGTAATACTAAAAGTTTAGTAATCTATGCAAGTAAAGTTGCCAAAATAGGTTACAGTTAACATGTGGCGATAACACATGTACCCATTAGCCTCATCGTTGGTCGTTACGGGTAGTTTGAGCCCTAAAAATCTGACAATTAATCTAACTGCAAGTACCTAATCGAATGGAGTATAATTATAATCTACTAGCTTTTGCCCGACGCTCCACCCGCGTGGATGTCGGTTATCGCGACCAAACATAGCCTATGTCCTTTATCAAGGTCTAATCTACGCCTACACCAAATTTCATCTAAATCGGTTCAGTGGTTTAGGCGTGAAAGCTTAACATACAGACAGACAGAGTTACTTTCGCATTTATAATATTAGTATGGATTGAAGTCGATAGGTGACTAAAACAATATAACACGATGTCCAGATCTACGACCGCATAGCGTGTACGGTGGTGGTGACCATGGGGCGCGCGCCGGCCGCGGAGGGCCGCCAGCGCAGCCGCCAGGCGCTCGAGGCGGCCACGCGCCTGCGCCACTCCGGGCCCGGCCCGGCCGCCGCCACGCCCGCCACCGCCTCCGCCATACACGAGATACGGAGGCTGCTCGCGCTGCCACATGTTAAGGTAAGATGATGATCAATTTGGTGCGATTCCTAGTTGCATCTGAGGCTATATAAGTGGTCCGTGTACTCAGTCTAAAGTAAAATATTATTTATTCTGTATAGACCTACGAATAATGTATCCTATAGAAGTGTAACTCGGCTCAAAAAATGGCACCACATAATGGGTACCGTGGAAGGCGGGGCTTAAAAAGGGTACCGCGCGGCACTGTCAGTTCGCGCTGTCACGCGTATGTATGTCGTATGGTTGTGTCACTGGAATCAATCTGTCAGTGATTTTAATTGTTTGTTTTTTGTGTGTTTTCGCGTTAATTACATTTCAAATATGCCTTCGTGTGTTGTGAAGTGGTGCAGAAACCATACTGATATGAAAAACGCTGGAATCACCTTCCATAGGTCAGTAAATATTCATTTTAAAAACACGTACTTGGCGAAGTTGAAAAGTGATATGCAACATGAACGCAATTCCAAAATCAAATTATTTTTTATGCAGTGTTCATAGTATGTTAAGCACTAATGTAATATTGTTACTATGATATAATTATATTAGTAGGATGATATTATGCATAAAAATTAAATTATAATTTGAATGTCACATATTCCCAACAAATGAAGTCCAGCATGAAAATGCATTTTTCTTTCTTTCTTTCAAAATGGGTGAGTGCGGTTCGTTTGGAAAGAAATGAACGTGATTGGATGCCTAGTCAGTACAGAAAAATATGGAGCATACACTTCCGAACTGATGTCATCAGTTAATGGAAAGGTTAAGCGATTAAGAAAAACTGCGGTGCCTATTTGCACTGTGAGATATTTTATATACCTATTTGCAATTTCTAAATTTAATAAAAAAAGTTAAACTGTTCTTATTTAGTTCATTACTTAAATTATTTATTTTTAAAACATATTTTACTATTTTTCAGATGGTTAGTCCATCACGTTAAAATGCAGAATCATCTGGTCGACGGTCGAAAGCAATCACGACGTTATGTTGTTAAAAGCTATAATCGAACAGTTTCTTATAATTCGTTTGCATTATATTGCTAAAGACGAATCTTTACTAGATTCCAACCGCCATAAATTAAATAAACTAATTATTTTCAGAGGTACATAATTGTGAAAAATAACAACGTATTTTAATTTGTATGCGTATGTAGTTTAATCAATAGAAAAATAATAACAATCCAGTTATTATTTTTTGAAGTGAAAACTTCTTTAGCGGAGTTGGATGGGTAAAAAGTGTTAAACTCGCGTCAGGATTACTTGACCTTTGAACCTTAACCGACGACTGACGTCATACAACATTAGCTAAAAATTGTTTATTTTGTTAGGTACGCCAAGAAGCTACGTAGCTTAGCGGAAAGCGCTTCGACTGTAACTCCTTATGGTTTCAGATAGTACTGGGTTCGAACCTGGGCTTCTGACATTTTTTGTGATTATTTTTTCTTTTTGTAATTTATTACTTTTTGTGATTATTGTTCTTTTTGTAATTCATTCATTCCTTCTGACAGAAATTAGTGATAATTTCTATGATTGGCGCTATATTATAGGTATGGTATGGTATGGTATGTTCTTTTTATCTTTTTTTCTGTATATAACGAAGAAAGAAAGGAAGAAAAAGTTTTCTGTTCTGCCGGAGGAATCAATAAAAAATAAACACAAACAAGCTATCTTATTATTGTATAACACCATCCACGCTCATCACGTTCGCCGCTTCGCCACTATGACGTTTGGGGCGCCGAGACGGCATGACTTTGGCGCGACCAATCGCGTGCAAGTGTTCAACAATGGATGTGTGAGTGTTTTGTTTTATTGACGTTTTTAGTATGCGTAAGTTACTCGAATATTTCAGCGGTAGCTCTATGGGAGTTACATTTCTATAGGATACATTATTCGTAGGTATAGACCCTTAAAACGGCACTTGTAAAACGTCAAATTTAAAAATAAATCTAGACGAGTCTCGCAAATGGACCACCGGTTCGAAACGCGGCCTCGACCTGAGAAGACTTCGGCAAGAAACTCAGCGGGCATTTTTTCTTCTTCTTTTAGATTTAGCTAATGTGGTTTTTATGACAGCGATTACCGTCTGTCTTCCTAATCTCCCTTTTTTTTCGTGAGAAAATACGATTATGACGGGCTCGGCTCGACTAAACCGGCACACCGCGCCGTCTCAGATCTCAGATTGCTTAGAGGATAACCCCTGCACCACGGCTAGGGTTTTAAGACGGCTCCCTCGGATCTGGGAAGCATGGTGTCCCCATCGAACTCTGGATACATTCAATAGAACCTCGTCCATCAATTAGCAGGTAAATCAGCTTCAGGTGATGTTGTTTTATCCCCAAGGTCTTGATGTGGTCAAAGTACATTCGCCATCCATGATTTGCGAAGATTTCATGTTCGCAAAATAAGGTAAGAATATCGGTATGGCAAGGAACGTGGCGACATACAGGGTGTATTTTTGAAACGGGGCAGTAAGGGCAAGTACCTTAACCGTTGCAGTTACAGCAAAACGTTCTTAAAAGACCTTCCCTAACTTTTTGGGACATTTTGAACTGCATTCACAGATTTTGTAAAAAACTTACAGTTAGCAAAAAAAATGCAAAAAGTTCAATTTTTTTTTTATGCCAATCGATTCTATTTCATGTGGGGATCAAAAAACTCTATGGGACCATTTTAGCTTTCAGTACTAGAAAAGACAGAAATCGCCAAAGACCTTTCCCATACATTTCGTACGGAAATATGATAAATCAACTCGAAACTCATAGGTCAGGTAAAATTTTGAACTTTCTTTCTTCTTTCTTTCTTTCTTTTAAATAAAAAAAATCATTTAAACATTTAAGAAATTGGTTTATGAAATAAATTGCTCAAAATGATTTCCATTTTCACGAATACATAAGTCTATCCTTTTTTGCACTGAACGAATGGCGGCTAATAATGTTCTGGGATGAATATTACGTAAAATGGTCATTAATGCATCCTTGAGCTCTTGAACACTGGCGTACGTCGTCTTATACACCTCGTTTTTCACGAAGCCCCATAAAAAAAAATCAAGTGGTGTTAGATCGGGGCTACGAGGTGGCCACTGTGTTGGACCATGTGCACCTATCCACTGTGTACCGAATAGGCGGCTCAAATTGGAACGTGAAAGGTGACTGTTATGTGGCGGAGCACCATCTTGTTGAAAATGAACTTTTCGCAATTCCGACAGGGGCCATTCGTCCATCTCGTTTTCAAGATGGTGTAAAATGACTTCATTATACATGGCAGAATTCAGTTTCCCTTCATAAAATTCCACCATTATGACTCGATTGGACATTATACCACACCAACAGTTGAATGAGAAGCGAACCTGATTATGACTTGCCGTAACTCTTAGTGGATTTTCTTTGGACCAATAGTGGTGATTTTTTCTGTTGTACATACCGTTATTGGAAAAATTCGTTTCGTCTGATCACAGTATGTAATTTAAAAATTCATGATCTCTGCTTATTTTTCCTCTTAGCCATCTGCAAAAAGTAAGCCTTCGAACATCATCACCCGGATGTAACACTTGAACTATGCGCCCATATCGATAGCACTTGTAGCCGTATTTCTTCCATATCTTTATCACAAGGGAGTGGGATACACCTACTTCAAGGGCGACTTGCCTGGACGATACCTCTGGATATGCTTCGACATAAGTTAGAACCGCAATCTCCGTGTCCATGTCCACACGAGGCTGCCGCTTTCTTTTGAAAGAACCCTGCAATTCCAGGTTTTTCAAAAGATTTGTAATAACCTTTCTTGTTGGCACATGCCGCAACGGATACTTATTGCGGTACCACACTAATGCAGCTCCCGCATTTCGATTATTGACAAAATACGCTTCTAATAAGTCAATTTTTTCACGATTAGAAGACATTTTAGCGAAAATCCTTAATTAATAACTCATACGAAGTTTCTCAGCTGAAACTAAGAATAACACACAGATTTTCGAATCAAATTCGAAATTTGAGGGTAAAAATTCTTTTTATTTACTTTACAGTCAATTCTACCCACTTCCTGGCCATAACAAAAAGTTAGACCATCGTAGAAATTTGTTTCTGTTGCCGAAATGTATGGGAAACGTTTTTGGCGATTTCTGTCTTTCCTAGTACTGAAAGCTAAAATGGTCTCATAGAGTTTTTTGATCCCCACATGAAATAGAATCGATTGGCATAAAAAAAAAATTTTGGACATTTTGCATTTTTTTTTGCCAACTGTAAGTTTTTTACAAAATCTGTGAATGCAGTTCAAAATATGTCAAAAAGTTAGGGAACGTCTTCTAAGAACGTTTTGCTGTAACTGCAACGGTTAAGGTACTTGCCCTTACTGCCCCGTTTCAAAAATACACCCTGTATACCTACCTAATAGAAACCAGTGCAGGTGACAACAAGACCTAACAGGCTATGTCTCCTTTTTGCTTCAATAACGTGACATATCGTTGACAACAATAACGCGACCACAATCACGTTATTGAAGCAAAGACCCGTTGTGGCCGGTGGCAGCGAGCGCCGTGTCCGCCAGTACCACAGTGTTACTACTACATACAGTGGAGAAACGCCTATGATGTCGGACGATGCCGCCACTCGCGTAAGTACCTACGCTATTCGTCGCAAATGTGCAAGGGTTGTCAGAAAAGAAAGGAAATAAATGTAATTATTATGCAATCATTTATTTGAAATACATTCGTAATATGTAATATACTCGTATATGATTTAAAATACATACAAGATACTTTCGTGACACTTTGTTTTTAGACGTTTTTAGAGTAATTATTAGATGTACACGATATTATTACATAACATAACATAAACATAAACTCACGCCTTTATCCCCGAAGGGGTAGGCAGAGGTGCTAGCACCCACATTTCGCCGGTTTATGTTTAGGTCCCAATGTAATAGGTGGCGAGCCTATTGCCATTAACTGGGCACTTATACTCAATAAATGTAATAATTAATCGATAGATACTTATGTAAATCAGCATTAGTTTACATTCGGATGTGCGACGATTTTCGACGAGAGAAAATAGTTGTAGATAGGTACTGACTGAATAATTATTGATTTTTGATTCATAATACCTAACTATTATTTGCATAAAAGAATTTAAAACTCTTTCAATGTTGATGTTTATTTAACTACATTTTTCGTAACTTCTATTGATAGATTCTAGACGTTGCTTTGAAATTATAGAAATAAACTTACCTCGCGTCACGGGGAAATCTATGAAATCGTATGTCTTTCTTTACTGGCACTTGATGTCGAAAGACATCCATACACGGAACATTAGTGCACCATTATGATATGAAATGAAAAGATTCTTAATAATTATCCCGCGAGCGATACCTATACGCGGCTATGGTAGCCCTCAGCGAACTTTCCCCCGAAAGACTCAATTTGGCGGACAGCGCGTCCGCGCCCCCCGACGACGCGTCGCAAGTTCCCCCACCGTTGCTCTGTGTAAGTGCATTCGTCGCGCTACTGTAAGTAGTAGTAATACTGTGCCAGTACTGTGTCGGCCGGTGGGAGAAAGCGCCGGGGACCGCGTGGTCCCCCCTCCCGAGGAGGGCCAGACCGAGAGGGATGGCCCTGGGTCAGCCGGGGTGCGAGGGATATATCGCATGACAACCTCACCTTCGGCCTAGCACTACGACCCAGAGACGGCGTGCGGTTTAGTCGGTTCGAGTCCGACATAACCTCCCCCCGGCCTCGGAGGGGGGGTATACGTGGGGATTTCCCGCACGTGCCATGCCACCTCATAAACTGCTAACGTATCCACCATGAAGTAACTTAGCTCTGCTATTTAGGCATGTTGTGTTTGATATCGGCGATGATATAGTAGACTTAATCGACTTGAAAGTTTGAGAAAGATTTCGAAAAATTTGTGTTAAAATAGATTAAGGGTTACTTTCAGATACTTTACAAGAAGTAGCAACGTCGCGCGTTTTATAAATTAAATAATACATAGATACATATACATAATACATACATAAATATATTTTAAACAAAAACAGTTTTTAATCTTATGAGTTAATAATATTAAATGGACTAACCTAATAGAATTATGCTCAATACAATAAGTTTTATCAAATTGGGTTACATCGGCGCTGATGTAACGTTACATCTTAAATAATCTGCCAAATTGAGAACTTCCTTGTTTTGCGAACGAGGCAAGATGAATAGTTTCTACTTTGGAAGAGTTAATACGGACGTTGGCTCCCGGCCAGTGCACACTTTGCGAAGTAAGCGTGTTCCAAGGTTACTCAAGATAGACAGCCAAGTTACCTCCACACCTAATTGGATAGGGAATTGTGTACCACACCAAATCTATTGGCAAAAAACTTGACATTCGTAACAATAATATCTCAATACGAGTAACAATACAAGTAAACAGATGTCACAATGCCGTTTGTCATGGTAAAAAAATATTCCGCTCTAATATTGGAAAATATATTTAGCACACGCCCGCCGCAATAACCTCTTGGGAGCAGTCGATATAACATTGTACCTTCATGACCAATAAACCTGAATACAACCACTCGACTCTACGACTCCTGCATTTGTCTACACATCACGTCCAACCCCAGAATCGCTGTACATAGGCAACCAATTTTATCGATCTTACGTATATTTACAAAATATTTTATCCCCTTACAAAAGTTTTATTAGAACACACGTGTCGCGAATACGAAATGAGCCTCGTCTTATTCAAACAAAATTCAATAACCATATTCTCCGTTGTTTATAACTTGCGGGCATAAAGAACAGTGGTTCTGTCGGCCGTCGACTCCAATACTTGTTTACGGACACATCAGATTGATATACTGCATGGCTTGTGCAGGATTTTGTTTGGTACCTATATTTAAACATTACGCTAACATTACCGTTATGTGTGTAGAAAAGAATTCCACTTGTTAAGCCGAATATTAAATCAAATTGAATCTCTGCGAAAAAATTATAACCTGAATCTCACTGTATTCCATTACCATGATTGAATTATGTAAAGTAGCAAAATTGTGCTACCTTAAATCCGTTTATTTGACTCTGCCAAATGAGATTTTTGCAGATAAAAATCTAGGTGTTTTTCAGTTTGTTTTCAATCTTTGATTTTAAATTTGAGATCACTCTTCAAACTCCACTATCAACTGCTGGCTAGCAAACTGTTTCCGGGTTACCTCTCATTTGTTCTAAAGCGCGAGAAAAATGAATTGTTCCGATAAATTATAACTTTTGGCACCTGCTAAAAGTCTTTATATTCAATTCGATGTACTTTGTTTCGTAATCTTCCTTTAGTTCTGAAAAGAACAATACCATAAACTCTAATTATTATTTATATATATTATATATATTCTAATTGTAATAATTCGACAATACCAATGTAATATACATTTCACGGTTTTTTTAAATTAAAAGACCTAAAAGCCTTTCAGTTAAGCAGACATACCAAAGCATGTTATAAGTCTTCAGGCTTTCACGGCCGGCGTTGCATGTAGAATATACTGCTTCGCATCAGTCGCACGTCAGCCGCCGGCGAGGCAAGGTCTCCGAAGTTGTCGTCGCCCGGCCCTGCGCCACTGAAGATGTCGACCGCAGTGATCGACGAAACGTCTGGAACGCAAGTTTTACATCGACCACGGCCAAACAGCCCGGAAGCAGTATATTCTACATGCAAAGCATTTTATTCCACAAAAAATATTAAGATACCGCACGCGAACCGATCGAATTCACATAAGTGTATCAAATCATACCGGTTTATGTAGGTACAATATTTATTTGTTAGTTGGCCTTGTAAAAGTTTCATATTATGCGCTCGGCCCCGTACCATCCGTACCTCGTCATCTGCATGTTTTAGTAGGGTTTCCACAATAACTCACAATGACGGACAAGTTTCACGGGTGCCATCTTATAAGTATTCACGTCTCGACTCGGAACTGCATCGTAGACACAGATTGGAGGTAGTATAAAATTTTTGGGTTATTTGCGGGTTATTTCTAGGTTATAGGTTGCGCCATCAGTGACATATTTTATGTCTAACGAAATATAAACCACAGCGAACGTTTTTTTTAAATGTTATGTACCTTTACCTTACTTAGACAGATACGAGTTTAAATGCATATATATACCTATAAACTACCTAAAACTCAATATAGCCGAACCTGTTTCAGCAACTGGGGCATATACATCGCAGCTAGTTGCATGGCACAGTTTTCTATTTGCTACATCCAGTGTCCATTCTATTGACATCTATAAGCACTTTACTATCCTTTTCAGTCGTTCCTCACTATCTGCCACTCCAACAGCTCAGTCATTCACACCACGTTCACTGTCTGCATTTCATTATGCAAAATAGCACATTTTCTTTGCAAATTTTCCGGTGTGTAAGTTTTAGAGCTCATATTTTAATCAAAATTATTCACAACTTGAATATACTTACAAACAGATATTGGACTCGTATTTTTAAACAGTATGGTGACACAGCAGCAAAATAAACCCGAGTTAGATCGGATCGGGTCGCTCTGGTATACATTACTTATCGTTCTAATATTATTTATTATTGTGTTTGTTTTTTTAATTTAAATGTTTATTACTCAATCACACTCAAATGGTTCAATGGATTTGGCCAAAATTAGCTACTGGAATATATATATTATAATCTGGATAAGCTACATTTTATTTCTAGAATAAGTAATTATGGTTTGCGTAAACATAAATCAGAATTATATATGAGCGGCGCCGTGGGCAACTGCCTTATGCCATCATTTGTCTTATATCTCTCTGTCGTAGCTCCCTACAAAAGCAAAGGTGGTTTAGTAAAAAAATCACGTTGTAATCCCAACAACACTTACCACCTCTTTACGTAACGGCGAGGTGTCAAGAAGCCTATTTGTTTCATTCTATTGCGGGTTTCTTTTGTTCAGTCCGTGTTCTTCGAGATGCGGTCGCGGAAAATATAATATATCAAATGAGTGTAGACGGAATCTGTATAGTGTACGGGGAAAGCTTACTCAATCCTCCTGTGATAAAGTACCCAAATGTATTACCACAGGTAATATAATGTTCGGTACATTATCTGTATTGTGCTGTAAAGCAGATGTTCGCTACAGAATCATTGAATTGAATTACACAGGATGCTAGGAGTAATATTCTCGTATAACATTCGTGTCCTTCAGATATCTTCAGGGTGAAAAAAGGTTACTAGGTTTTATGAAGTGAAGAAGCTGGTATCTTAAATGATCTAATCATATATATACTTAATTATGTGAAAAATATGATATTCATTGAACACCAAGTGCTCTCAGTAATTTTGCAACTTATGAAGCATTTATTTTCAATAATACATTTAACGGTTGAAAGAAATTATCCATTTATTAAATTTGTAACTCTTCGATAAATTTGGCGTTGTAAAATGCTATGTGTAAAATATCTGAATTCTAATCCTGGTTAAAACAATTATACGAAAGGTTTTCCCAAGCATCGATAAACTCAGACCAATAAAAGCTTAGCCATGCTTAAGTACACATAACCATTACCCCCAATATACTGGCTACGCAGTGACTTAAAGATAAATGCATTAACGTTACGAGAAGTACGAGCGGTGAATAACCATTAGTCTGATACCTACCTACTTGCATACTGCAGATTTTTGAATGAAACGAATACAATTTTGAAACAATTCGTACATCTACTAACTTTTCTTATAAATTTAAATCATACAGTGAATTTTCATCACTCAAAAAAATGCATCTTGAACGGAGACGGTAAATGTTTCAAACAGTTTTTTTTTATCTACTTTGAATACCGACGGATATAGTAACTCTTTTTTTAACATGCATGCCCGTGATCATGCGTTAATAATGCGTAAGATGTTATCTATAATGAATTCTCCGTCATACATTTTAAAGAACATCTTCAATTGTAATTATCTACATTAACATCAGACATAGAACCTAATTAATTACAACGGGTTATTATAGAAGCATGTTTCCACCACACAAACACTAATGCTAATATATATGTTATCTCTCTGTCTTCACATGTCCACCAAACTTTACATATAACATAATAATTAATGAAACTGCACTCGTCGCCCACAAATATCATTTATCTCGGCTAACTTTGTGAACTGTCAACCCTATTTCATGTAATGAATGGGAAACTTTGAAACTGCCTTGTCGTTTGATATTATTAGATGGCTACTCACCTTCCTCTGTGTTCTAGTTTTATGTGATGTTGAACAAGCAATTCAATGTTGTAAGTGGCTTATAAGTGTTTGGATATTGGCTGATGTGTTTTAGGGCGTAAATATTTATCGGAAATAGAAGGATGGGATGGCGTTCCTACGGTGAGCAAAAATAGATTACGAAAAAGCGCCAGAATTGTGGGAATATGAGCCTCTCAACCGAATGTGTGAAAGTAAGCGTTCCTCTTACTGATAACAATATGAATTATAACTCAAGTTTCTTCATAACTATTAGTTGGCATTGCGGACTATCCGGCGTCATTTAAAGTCTCCTGGATCATGTAATTTTTAAATAATGTGCAATATTGTTTTAACTGCTTATGATATTATTATATGCTTCGTTGTTTATGAGCGATAATAAACCTAGCTGTGACACGAGTGAAGTATTTGAGTCGAAAATCAAGTTAATACGGCCCTACATAATTTTATGAGCAACCAAAACGTAACTAAAAAGGCGTACTGAGGTACATGGACTCCACATTAATGTATGGTAATGAATGTTGGGTTTGGCAGAACAACGTAAACTTGATGTAGTGGTAATGAGAAGTCGTAGAAGTAATAGTGAAGTAATGCTGATGGATCAAGTGAGGAACGCAGTACGTGATCGGATTTACCGGGCAGAAGTGAATTAGCAATTCAGTAAGGGTCGAAATAGGCATCTAACTGTCATATTTTATGTATGTTAAACCGAGGACGAGGTCAGGTCTAGACAGGCATTTCTGAAGACTTATGAAAGTAAAAGTGTCCCTTGATCCTAGCATGGTAAAAAAAGAGGTCTGTGCCTAATGAAAAGAAGATGTCATAGGATCTATGTATGTGTGTATTGTGTATGAATGAAATGGTTAGGGAGGTATAGTCTAAAATGACAGTTTCCTAAAACCAAATCAAAAGGTTTTAAAATGGGGTTTGTATAAAAATACAATACTGAAGCAGACAAAACGTTTCCAATAGGATCTTAATTTTTTCCCTGTCGAGGGAGCTATCGCGTCCCTTTATTTAAAATTTATTGCACATACATGACAACAAGAGTGATAAAATACAAAAACATCGAAACATACTCTCTCACGGACTGTTTAAAGTTTGTCACATCGAGTTCATGACAAGAGAATTGGAGGGATAATGTAAAAATTCAAAGCAGTATCTGGTTGTAACACGTTCCTGGGAAATATGTCTTCAGTATGTTACATGTTGAGTTCTCGTGTGTCCGCATTAAAAGAATGAGCCGTAAAATGCTTCTAGAGCGAAACTCGAGCACTGCTGAACTGCAATTTTTATTGTTTAAGTTTTTTCGTGGAATTCCGTGGAACGTATGCTTTAGAATTTTAGAGCATACCGAAACTGTATGAATCTGAAATGGAGACACGCGTTCGGTCGTGGTTCGAATAAAACTATGCTTTTGCTTGAATTTTAAATATTTAAACATTACAATTCAACAACAAACCTTAAATGCCATTTGTTAATACAACTCTCGGCAAGATTTAAAAAGTACAACCACGCTAAAGTTTTATTACTACGGTAAAACAAAGGTAATTCATCCCTCGAAGTTAATTTTGACTGTTTAATATTCAACCGACACTCACCATCTACTAAATTAAGTATAAAACTCAACTTTAGCCGGGTATTAAATTTAAAAGTTTGAAAAAAAAAGAATACGACTTGGGCTGCGATTATTTTTAACCGAGATAGGGTTTTTTGCAGAATTAGCGCATAATCCCCATTCTCGTCGGCTCATTTATCAAGGGCTAACGACTTTAGATTGTGGCTCCAAACAGGGTGAATGCTGAGCTAAGCCCAATTTCTGCATACTCCAACTTAAAATGCACTTTACGATTAGTCCTCAGGACTTAAATACAGTGAAACCTACGGGTGTTTCTTACTGAATGGGTATTGGTTTTTATCCGCGATTTCATCCGTGTTTCGGCGTGTTTCGGTACACAGATAGTTTTTATATCATGTCATTATATCAGTTATGAATCGTAGCAAAATAAATGAAATAACCGTTTCTTAAAAGTAATAAAGATCAGCAAACAGTTTATGTATAGTACACATACTCAACAAAAAATAATTTACGTGTATTCCAGTATTATTTATAGCGGCGAACTAGCGTTTTCACAACTGCTGAAACTGACTTGTTAAAGATTTGATCATAAATGTTTTTGCCACTTTCAACAAATTGATTTTAGTTCGAGTTTAATAACTAGCTAAAGGAAACTGCCGTCGCTCATTTAATTGTTTCACAGCAAACTAAAATCTAATTTTAATTGGATCACTGCTTGTTCATTGTTCAGGAGATGAATATTGAAACGGAGAGGAATTTAGATTCGATTCTACAGTTGGCATTGTCTTCGATATCGATTATCGAATTGAAGGGGTAAAGGGTATATTGGATTTTTGGATTTTTTTAAAATCATTTGAACCGGAAGTAAAATTAGATGTCCCTCATGGCACTGTAAGATTGGTTGCATATACTCTCTATGATTACATCAATCAATCAATTAGATTATTACAGTCCACTACTGGAAATAGGCCTCTCCCAATGTGTACCATTTCGTTCGATCCTCGGCCTTCCGCATCCAGGCCGTTCCCAGTCACCTTATTCAGGTCGTCAGACCATCTGGCTAGAAGGTGCCCTACCTTCCGTTTGCCTTAACAAGCATGAATCGAGAATCCCTTTGTGTAATCCTTGCACTTCAATTTAGGAAGACAAGCTAGAAATTTAGGTTTGCATTGTAGGTGAACTGACAAAGGTCGAAATGGGTTGATGCCCTACTTCCTAGGCAGTGACCTCAAAACTCCGCATCCTAAACGTCTTTATGTCCTTTGTATGTGATTATACAAGTAAATTCCTTCTTGGAAATCTGAGTGCCTTTAGAATCCTAATGAGACCTAAGATGGATTTTTAAGGTATAAGTAATTTTTTAAATTTCCGGTGCAAAATGGGGACGCTGTGGTTTCCACACCAGGGGCCAAATCGAAATCGGAGATGACCCAAAGTAAGCCTGGGAAAAGCCTTGCAGCGAGCTGCGTGCAGTTTTAGTCGGTTCGGCGTTTCTGTATATTTGTTTCTGTGACAAGATGAATATTTGTGAGAAAATGTTTTATCAAGTATTATCGAGGTCGAAGATAAGAAAATTATTTCGTAGACAACCTTATATTTGCAAAATGTTGTCTTTATAATCATTGCATACTTTATCATGTTCAGATTATTGTCTGCCTTGTTTTCTTTCAATCACATCCAAAGTAAGTTTGTACGGAATGTTCAAGCATTCTGTTACACGTTACGGAGGAGAATATTTATAATGTGAGTAGGCAGGTATATCATAAAACATTTAAATATCATGAACAGTTTTACAATAATAAAAGAAGCACAGATCAAAGCTCTCACTTTGAGCTGCCCTCGATAGTAGGTCATCATTAAAATAACAAGCTCTGTTGGCGGGACATGTCAGACGCTATATTCGACATAGTAAATGTACGACGAGTCACAATTCAAAAGCAATTTGTACCAGAATTTAGAAGTTAATGCAGCAAGCACTACGCATACTGCTCTGATAAAGTAGAAACGCCTGTTTTAATTACAAACAGAATACATTCTGCAAAGAACAATTTGCATGAGATCCTCGTTAACCACAGACGACGTAATGAAGTGACTAAATCAGGTTTACGCTATTAAACATTGGTAGGTACATCCGAACAGATGGCGAAATAACCTTCCCAGGTCAGATAAGATACTTATAAATCATAAATCTGGAGGGTGCTATGAAATATTAGCATGAACTTTCAAGAACGTTGATGACATACTTAAATGTCATCAACGTGATATGTTACGTTTCTTTTCCTCAAACATATTAGGTATAAATATTTCATACATCATATTTAGTTTAATACATTCTTCTTCTATTTCACCAATAAATTATTGTTTTCATCTGTTCGCAGATTTATTGATTTAGGCTCTCGCTACTCTCGCAATGTTTTTGTCTACCGTGTCTTTGTACTCAATTTGTATGATATAGAACGCCAAATATTTTGCTGCCTTTACTCAAGTATTGGCTATAACCGCGTGGTCCGACCAGTCGGTTGCTCCGGTTGTTTGGTTTTTCTTGTTGGTCCAACTGATAGGACTACTCGAAGGCACCTTTTGCATGGGTTGCAGAGAAGAAAGGAATTTCAGTATTTTGTACAGATATAGAAATTACTGCGATTAGATCAGTTTCATGTCTAGAATGTTCTGTCGATGGTTAGAGAGCGGGCAGAATAATCATTCGTTCGTCTGATGTAAATCAGCCCTTAGAACATCGAGCAATCCCCGAATACTGTACTGTGCCAAGAATAAAGCCAAAATTCACTACGAATATTTTCATGATCTATCTAGCGAACGCTCTTGTCGATGATAATTTATTGTACTCTCGCGAGAAAATACGCAAGAATGCACCTTCTTAAGCCCTTATTTCGAATGTCTAAAAATGTTTGTCATATTACGACATAATCCTCATATCCTCCTCATATCTTCTTTTACTCCTAAAGATCAAAACTCCTAGAAATCGGAAGCCTTAATATTATATAATATCTTTTGAATATTTTTTGTTTTTATACGTTTTCTTATGCTAAAGATTGATCCTAATCATTGGAAGTCTAAATTTGAGATCACCTTAGCCGGTACGAGAGGCTACCGTATCGCCTCTCTTGTATTCCATGATGGGCTTTAACTTTACCTCTGCTATAACGGCGTGCCCTGTGCCCTGCTCCCGTGCCTCCTTTTGCAACATATATAGGGCAGAGAAAGCTCTCGCCTTTAGGTCTCATGATGGGATTCTGGCAAGGAGACTCATCGCACACACACAGCGGAGCGCGCAGCATCACTTACACCCGTATACGTGGGATATATTGTAATATGAAATTTAGCACATCAATGTTTGTCTCTTATTATTAGTCCGCGTCGTCCGATCGTCGGACCAACTGGACAAAAAAAGTCCGCGTCGTCCTATCAGTTGCACCAAACAGGAAAAACAAATCCGCGTCGTTCGACCAGTCGGACCAATAGGAAAATGTTTCCACGTCGTCCGATCAGTCGGGTCTATAGGAAGCAAAATTCTGCGTCGTCCGATCGGTCGGAGCAGCAGTTAGAGAAATTTCACTACGGGTCGGACGGTCGGAGCAACAAGAAAAAAAATTAGCCCGAGTATCCGAGTGTCCGATTGTCCGTAGATTTTTTCACAGAAAGAATCAACCTGCTTACAAAGCGATCTGATTCAGATTCTGTTTAAAGATTAGATGGCATTAAAGAAAAAATTAAAGAAGAGATAAGCCAAGTAACTTTTAAAGAAAACTTAATGCTATAAATATATTGTAGCATGGTTCCACAGACGAAACTGAAGCTAACTAAATTCACCACGATAAATGTACTGCACGAGATACGGGCGACTTCTAACGAGATTAATGTTGATTAACCGAACAATATGAACTAGGTTGTGCGAAACTCAATTTTTAAACTTTTCACTCATACGGCAGCTAATAGTAGGTTGGTTGAAAACAAAGTTAGTGCATATATTTACCTATTAGGTTTTACATTTTCAAGTTATAGTGCACTCTGGATATTTGACGAAATTTATGCACCAATTTTATTACTTATCTACAACCTATATAAATAGGTCGTGTACATACAGGGCGATGTTGTGTGTGTAGGTAAATAAATATGCAAGGTTGACATTATTTAAATTTTACTCGTCACCGGAGCAAGATCGCATGATTTTATGCTCTCAACACGTTGTGATACCTGCATCACATCACTTCACAGATATAGCGTAATATCTATCATATTACGCTGACGTTTCTACTGTGTGTCAATACGTCAGCGTCAAAAAGAGATTAACCGTTTCAAATTTTAAAAGTGAGTTTGAGCTGTATTCTCTAGTTTTTTAAGTAATAACTGTTTAAATACTTGATAATCGGATAGAGAAGAAACACTATTACTCAATATTATGTAGTAAAACGTGATATTGACAATTTTTGTAGTTATAATTGCGGGATGTTTTCTTGATAATTGACAAAATCTGCAAAATACAGTCAGTCGAATGTAACATATACATATTATTAGTGAAGAAAAAATATCCTTATTTATTAGGTAAATGATATCAAGGGTAACTAGAGTGGGTTCCGACGTGTTCATTGTTACAATGAAACACGTCTTCAAATAAATCCTAGGTGCTTTTATTGTTAGCGACTACTACCTATATAATAGATTTTTCAATACTTGCTCATAAAATGCTTCTCATTTCACCGCAATTAGACACATAATGACACCTATAATCAAATTGTGACTTTTTCATGGTTATAATTCACAAGTGAGTTATAGACTTTTTAATTTTTTATTGGTTGATTTGCTTTTTTCCTAAAAAAGTTACGCACTAAAATAAACTAAAACCTTTCTACTAATCTCATAGTAAATGCATGGGAGTGTTTAATGTCAAAATGTTAGATATCTATCGTTTGATTTTTAAAAATGATTGATGTCATTTTACTCATTAGGTAACGTATTTTCGATATTAGTTTAAATTTTTACTTGAACCTTGGCCTGGACGAATTAACGATTACAACCTGTATACGGTTGGCACAAACAAAATTTTTCAAAGTATTACCGTATGCATAAGTAGCTAATACAGTACAAGTTAAAAGTAAGTAATATTTAAAAATGGTGTAATAGATAATTAATTTCAAAACGGGTTCCTATTACATAGTACACGGTAGCTGCAAAATGAAGAGATTATCGAAGGTAGTCACGTGTAGGAAGCGGGAGCACTGAATAATCCATAAATGGAAAAGTTTCGTGCTTGTTAATCGGATTCACTTGTTACGCTCCGACTTTTACTGATCTTTCACAACCCGACCCAATTTCGTTCATTAGGTTTTTTTAGATTTGCCATTCATGCTGTTTACTTATGTATTCAAACTTTTACATAATCCCTACCACGCTGATTTTCAGCTACTTTATGATTTAATATTCCCCGCGAAGTGTATTTACGTACTAGCTTGATGATGCATGAATGGAAGTATAATATTCCGCTAATCATTATTAGCTACATTACTAAAATGTATGATCATCACTATCATCTTTATGTTAACGCCGGTCGCATCCGCGGCCATCACCTCGTTGTTCGGGATCCGCTTTTTCCAGCCTTAACGGCATCGCAGCTGACCTTCTATATTTTCCACAACCCATTGGTTAGACTTATTGCAGTTAGAACAAATGTATATTTAGTTTTTAAGATCATTTCTACTCAACTATCTATTCATGACTTTATCTGCAGATATACACAGACACAAAGTACAGCTACTCAGACTTCAGTGTTCGTTTTCCAATCTTTTCAAGTCATCACCTTCTTACCAGTAACATAACATCCCTAGTAATCAGCATAGTTTACAAGCCGTCTTCCACGAACTGCAATTGAATCCCTAGTTTTGCTTGCATATTGTATAAAACTGAATTGGAACTTTGCGTTATTTACGCCACAAAAGCAGGGCTGGCCAGGCCAATGTTCGAATATTGGTATTTTTTTATGTTATAAACTGCAATTTTTTGCATGGCACCATTTTCCGCTCAACAAACTAAGTATGTACACAGCTTGATTGTTCTGATTCAAAATCCGCTCAGGCCTTTGTGTACAGGTTTCTTGGCCAACGGGCTTTCAAACGGAAAATTTTAATTACTAAGGCCTAGGAAAAGGCTCAAAGAAAATAATCTTGTAATTGAACCGTGGGAATATTTCTTGTGTACTCCGTTGTGTCTCAACGCTTTTGCGTCAATGAATTTTAATTATGAAAGTTACTGTATTGCTAAAAGCTACAAAGAAATTGTATTGTCTTGGTCTCGATATAATATTATAACTACACGATAAAAGGTCGCACAGAAAATGACGTTAAATATATCGAATAATACTTAGTAAGTGGCAGAGAGCGTGATGGTGTAAGTAGTAGGTACGGCAAATCCTTTGATCATTGCGCTTGCTAGAGAAAAACGCGTAAAAGGAATAGGCGTTTATTATGAACTAGCTGTTGCCCACGGCTACGCCCGCGTGGATGTCGCTTGTCGCGTTGTGTTCCCAAGCTTTAATTCACCTCTGCACCAAATTTCATCAGGATATCTTCAAATATTTTTTTTTAACATTAATGAACACTGCTTCCCTCCCTTGAGTAGTAGCGTGATGATAGATAGCCTATGTGTTATTCTGATATATATGCTATATTATTGTAAAGTTTCATTAAAATCCATCCAGTAGTTTTTACGTGAAAGAGTAACAAACATCCATTCATACATTATATCCATCCATACTTTATAATATTAGTAGGATGTATGTTTTCGATAACTACAAAAACGATACAATGTTTTATTTACATTAGGTTATTGCATATGTAGGCACACGGCTGTTAATTCGGGTCTCGGACCTCTTAGTAGCCCATTTTAGGCTTGCACTTACAATCCGCGTGGATATACGGGCGAGGAGATAGGACAAACAAATACACGAATTACAATATTTCAATCACTGATCACACATTTTGCAGATACACTTGCTTTAACAAAGTACATTCAACCGAAGCAAGAGCGTTCTTCAAAACGCGCAGTGCTCGGTCGAGGTGCAAAGCGATACTGACTGCGCAATCCGCACTCCGCAGGAAGTCAATGATCAGTCAAAATCAAATTGACAGTCTGAATGAACGAATGTCCGTCACCCTCGACCATAGAGCAATAGGGAACTGCATTTCGCCAGAGTGAATTTCATTCACTCTGATCACACAATTATTAACGCGCCGTCATATAGTTTTAATTTATTAAACAGGATATTGATCGTGTCGTGTTGTCAGGTTTTGATTGTAAATAATTTAATTTCAAAAATCAGACGCGGACTTAACTTCTAAAAGCGAAAATTCGAAAATATATGTATTGTTGTTACCTATCCGAATATAAAATCACGCATACATAAATCAAAGAAAAATGTAATGTAAACAGACAAGAGCGGTCGGTAAACGTTACCAAGTCCCACCCGATTCACGAGTTTTATCTCCACCTGCAGGTTTTAAGGCTTAACAAAAATGAGCACGTTCGCCATCGCTTGTCGTAATAAGACCTTCGTTAAAGTTATCTAATCTATTATAGCCATTAGTGATAAATTCTGCTCACGGCCATGCAGGTAATTAAAAGTTTGAATTAGGTATAGGGATAACAGGCGGTCTAACTCTCCTTAATTGACCCCTCTTTTTTGAACTTCTATCATAGTTATGGTAGAATTTATTTTAAGTATATCAAATGTCTCGGAATATAATAGGTATTTGAAAACAACTGTACTCCGATTCTGCCAATTCTCAACCACAGACTGGACTAACTTAATTGCATTTATTGCAGTGTACGTTGACTGTGGGTCAGCTTTTACGTTGCTACCGTGAATTAACCAAGATATTGTGACATACAAATGAAAGTAATATTTTCCTAAAAAACAAATATTGCTAAATATTATCCAAAAAACAAATATTACTATTAATCATTTGTGTCAACATCAGGTACAGGCACATTGATTGGAATCTCGTGTACGTACTAGGCATTAGTCCTACATTATTAACCCGAATTGATTAGAGAACAAAACCTGTCACTCGGGGCTTCAAGACAATTGCAGGGAAGGTATTGAGGTGTACGCCTTAATTATAATAACAATCAATTATACAAACAACCATTATAGCCTCCTTACCAATCCCATTAGTTGGTACAATACGGCTCACCAATAATAATGTCCTTGGAGAATTAATGATGTATAGAATTTTGGTACCTGCCTACATTTGGAATTAAATAACTAAGTACCTATGACTATTAAAATTTCTAGATTTCAGATACGAAATGTTTTTTCTCTTATAAATTTTCAGATAATATTAAAATTATAATCCTGCTTTGTAACCTACAGAACCAGAATCAAGTAGGTACTGTTCTAATCAACTTCAATATACAGGGTAAGGTATTTCTTTTTTTTTCCAAATATTCTATTTCTGTGTGCCTAAAGTAGGGACAAGATAATAGGTCACTTTTGACATTTCATCAAAATTCAACAACGTAACCTTGTAACGGCGGGCATAAAATAAGAACTGCACAATTGCTTAACTTTTTTCAATTACGTTTACATATTTATTGTAATAATGACGATACGAGTAATTTTACGATTTGCTTTCACTAATAAACCATTCTTAACATAATAAACAATTTCTGATCTAAAGAACTGAACGTCGTTAAAATGTTGCGTCAGTCAACCCTTTTTCTTTTTAAACACTAGGGATGTTACTCTAAAAATCGAAAGCTGATAGGATTGTAAGTTGAATCGAATGCAATGATTACTTGTGAAGAAAAATCACCATAAATTTATAACCACGTTGTGATTATAATAAAACCTAATTATACATATTTATTATTCTTTTAACTAACTATAACAATACAAAAAAATAACTAAATAGAAAGGTCATTGATGTTGGGTGCAATTTAGGTGGATGTTGCTGGCAACACCAGTGCCTATCGATGACGCATGTCATGTCGCCATAACATGATGATGACGCAGTCTTTTGTTTTTGTGCGAAGTGACTGCGTTTTTGGTGTGCTCTCTGTTATTTTCTTCTGATCCAGCTTTTTCATTGAACTGATCTTACTGACTACGTTTACCTGGCTATAAATTGGACTCCGATTGCTTAACGATTATTAAACAAGAAAAACATTACAGTCTTACTATGTCGAAACGGGGGAAAACTCTAAACAGTCAATCTCGCGAACTAGTGCTGAAATTGTACAATTATTTTGGACGTGAATCAGTTAACGATGGGCCTCTTTTACCATTGAAACCACCGAGAGAACGCGTTGCCGAAGCATTGCGAATAGGGAAGAAGACAGTAACTCAAATTCTGAAAGAGAAATACGGACCATCAGGCTCAGAAGATAATACTTTACGTACACCGAAAAAACGAAAGAGGAAGAAGAAAATTGTTGACGTTGATAATTTTGATGCTGCTGCAATTCGCAACCACATTTATGGATATTACTCGAGAAAAGAATATCCTACACGGGAAAAGCTATTGAGTTCGTTAAAAGGCGCAGGCTTATTTTTTGGAGGCAAATCGTCTCTATCAAAGGTTTTGAAATCGATTGGCTTTAGATTTAAAAAATCCGACAAGCGGAAAATCCTGCTAGAACGCTACGATAAACATGGTTGAATGCGAACCATACGGTTGCGCGGACATGGACCGATGATCAAAAGTTCCATCGGGAAAAGGAGCCCGACTTATTATATGTCACGCGGGATCAGCTTCTCAAGGTTTTATTCCAGACTGCCTCCTCGCATTCGCCTCTAAAACTACAACAGATTACCATGAGGAAATGAACTTTGATGTTTTTAAAAAGTGGTTTGAGAAGCTGCTAGTCAGCTTAGAAAACCCATCGAAAATTATAATAGACAACGCTCCGTATCATTCTGTACAAGTTGATAAACCACCAACTCAAGCAAATAAAAAGCAAGAAATTGTCTCGTGGCTGGTAAGAAATGGTGTGGAGGCAAGTCCAACTTTATTAAAAGTTGAGTTGTTAAATCTGGTAAAAGCAACTAAGCCGTCCAAGCTCCGCTATGTAATCGATGAACTAGCCCTAGAGCATGGACACGAAGTTATTCGATTGCCTCCCTACCATTGCCAGTATAACGCCATCGAGCTTATTTGGCCACATATAAAGGGTCATGCAGCGCGGAACAATACTGAACCACCCTTCAGTACTGCTAAAATGATGACTCTGCTACAAACTGCATGTGCAGAAGTCACTACAGAAGACTGGCGAAAAGTCGTGGAGAAGACAAAGAAAATAATTTTACAAGATTTTGAACGAGATGTGAGAATAGACAATATTATTGAAAATGAATTAATAATATCTCTGAGTGCTGACAGCAGTGATGAAGATAGCAGTTCCGATAGTTCAAGTGAATAAAAGCAATTTTTTTGTTAAATTACGTAGGTACTTGTCTTATTTTGCTCCTTTAATTTATGAAAGAAAAAATAATAACGGGACAGGGATTCGCATGATCATTTTTAAAATTCACATATGTTTCAAGTCTGTATCGATTCATTCGATTCATTCATTTAATCGATGTTTTTAAGCAGGTCACCTCACTATGAATATAAAACTGACATCTGTCAAAAGTGACCTATTATCTTGTCCCTACTTTACCTGCTAAATCCATCCAGTTGCTTTTTTACTATGGAGTAATAAACAAGTCAACTTATACATTTCAGATAATTTTCAATAAGGTGATTACATAGTTTCCACCATGTAAGAGTGTACAAGCATAGCAGTTTTTCTTTTTTATCATTGAAATTTTCGTGTTAAATTATAATTTTTATATCGAAAACCAATACAGTAGGTAATATGTCAATATTAATAAATTTAGGTTGGCCTCAGCTTGCCGTCTTACTTACAAAATATTAGATATTACCATAAAACAGGCTCTGAGTTGCCAATATAACGTTATTAGCTTTATGTCAGGGACGCCCGACATTTCCTTTGACACTAGATTAAAGGCGTGTAAAGAACAAATACAAGCCCTCTCATATTGATTTTAAGATACTGCCTGTCTCATGTTTGTATCGAGTATATTTATGTGCTCGTCGAATTGTGTAACTGAAGCCAATTCGAGAAGTAATTTCCTCTTCATTACTATTGTAAATAACGCCCGTGTTCTATCGGCTTTCATTATGTGTATTAATTATTTCTGCGGTTATGAAGCACTATTGCTTGTTCTTATTTAGAATTTGCAATAGGGTATTTGACAAATTTTGGAAAACCATTTTAAATTATTCCTTAGCATATAATATGCACACTACATCGATATTTCAAAAAAAAAATTCAACGGATTTTAATAAAAAATCGATGTTAAAGTTTAAATTTTCAAAAACGCGCGAAAAACGCTGTCACCTTGTATGGAGCCGATTACGTGACGTCACGCATTTTGTATAACCTTAAAGCAGTGAAGTCAAAGTAAATAATAAAGTTATTCTTCAAACTTTGTGAATAAAATGGTGTATAAATGGTGTGTAGTTGCACAATGTACAAATACGTCTATAAATAATCCACAAAAACTTTTCGTTTCTGTTCTGTTCTGTTCTGTCACAAAGCCGTGTTTACTTGCGTGTGACGTCAGCAGTGCTGTGATCGATCACAGAGCGTTTTCGTCACAGATAAAGATTCTAAAAAATATTAGATATTTTTAAGCGAAATTCTCAAAAAATATGCTTATTTTAGTTTAATTTATAGTTTTAAATGTCTTTTTACGCTATTATCTGATAGGATGACCATTATTTGTAGTATTTTTTAATATTGTCAAATACCCCATTTACGGCAATGATTAGTTCGCGTTACAGCTACAGAGTTCTGAATTTCTTGACAATCCAAATTTATAAACGCTGTATCCGTGTCTTACCATTTCCGCGCTATAACTCCAAAGTGCCCAGTTGACAGCAAAAATATCATCTTCTATTACGTGGGACAAAAAGCGTTTACTTACATACCTACCTGTATGTTATTATATCGTTATTATTAAACTTAAAGAAAATCGGTTACTAAAATATAAGCAACACAACTGTGCCCCGAGCACGAATAATATTCGAATTCGTAACGTAAACGTATCGAGAGAATAAAGCATTGTGATTGGCCGCCTGCCTGCTGTGAACCAATCGCAATGCTCCGTCTCTTTCGACACGGTTACGTTACGAATTCGAATGTTTTTCGTGCTCGGTGCACTGAAATAAAATACTTTGCCCAAAACAACTATGGCGTAATTCTGTCGATTGTTCTACAAGTAAAATAATTATCGTACCTGCCCATAATTTTGTGTACCTACACTATGTTAATGGTTTTATCATTAGATATAGGTACCTAAATGATTGATTGCTATATTTTAGATATTCAAAAGATGTTTGTTTTGAAATTATATAACTCGACGAATTGATTGCACGTAGCCCTGCGTTTCGGTCACTTTACCAACTGCTACATGATTAAGCGTTATCCGGGTAGGATCGAGTGTTGGGGGCTCGAAATCAACATGAGACAAATAATTATTTGTACGCAACGTGAGAAGCAGCATGAATGGATCGTAGTGACAAGGAATGTAACGGTTTGTGTCTTAATATCGACGTTGATCAACTTCGATGTTAGGTGATCGGTGACATGTTCTAGCGCTCTCAAATCATTCTGAAGCATATTTAGTATACAGAAGCACACAATACAGAAGCGAAGAATCTCAATCTCGGTCGAGAAATGTTGGCAGTCATAAGTGTGCAACTGAACCTTTGGGAATAAAGATCCCAATAACCCGTCGTAACGGGACAACTTTAACAAAATTACCGGGAATTTGTATGAATACGAAAAAACTTTTTAGGGTATTCTTACGAACTTTTTTGTTTCAAGTTCACTAAAACTGTTATGTAAACATATAAGTTGGTACAGTCAGCATAAGATCAATATTGACGAACTTAGTACTTAAAATATTCTTAATACCTTGGTATTTCCCCCTTCCTGTTGACTGATTGTTATCAGAACAATCAGTTTTTTTTATTTACACCTTTCCTTTAGTTCGGACGATAATTTGAAGCAATAAAACAGTTTGACTTGCTCGTAACTTTGTATTGTATTAAGATCATTTCGAGACCTTGTAGTTGAGATTAACTGCTGACTGTACATACTGCTTATACTGTTGTACATACTTCTGAAAGCATTTCTATTATTATATTTTTAACTCTATTTAAATGGATAAAGTGTAGGTATGTTACTATTGTTATTACACATTTGTAATAAATTATTTCCGCTATACTTTTCGCTAATTCCCCGATACCTTTTATTACAAATATTTTTTGAAACCAACAAAGCTATAAATGGCGTCAATAAGAAAGTCAAATTAATTTCTGAGCCGCTGACACGGCCTGCGTAATTAATTTTATTTATTTTCGTCTTCATGGTGTATTTATTTCTTGTTCATATTTGCGGTGGCAATCGGAGCCAGCGTCCATTTTTAAAATAATTACAACAAGGAGGATTAACTTGAAAATGGATATTGCCTATGATACTCATAATCGTAGTATAATAACGTGACCACAATAGGAGAGATTTTTCAAAAAAAAATCTCGTTGAAGGTGCAAGAGCCAAAAAAAATGCTGCGGGAATGTGGGATGCTTTATTGAAAGAAGTGTATGCAGTTCGGAACAGACACAATGTTTCGCCTCCCATCATATGAACCATTGTCAATCTCGTAGGATTTTTTTATTCGTAGTACAGGTAACAGACGTTGCACATAAATATATCTACGTGCTACGACTTTACCCGATCGTAGCATTAAGTGTAGTTGGTTAAATTCCTTATACCTACACTTACATTCCTTATACATTCGTAGATAAGAGTATCGGATTATAAAAGGTGAATCTATTGCCATAGAATGAGCACATTGCCGCACCCTGTTCTGCAACTGAAAGTTTTCTTTCAGAATAACGAACAGTACTTTACTGGACCCCAGATAGAAATCGAATTCAAGATATCATAGTAAAATATTTAAATATGTTGTTTATAGTAAAAGATCTGATCGTGTCATCATTCTCTTCAACATATTCCTTAGGCAAGTGGCAGAAGATAAAAAAGAGGATTCAACTTAATAATTGACCTTTCACCTTTATTGTACAAAGTACCACCCTGTTAATATCCTCTGAAAACGTATCTAAAAATAATTGGAGGACGTTTCAAGTAAAATCTTACTTTCCGGACGTCCTTTGTGCCTACTTCACGATTTCATCTTGCATAAAATATGTTTATAATATATATTTTCTTGTTGTACATAAAAGCTTTTTATTTTTCAGGTACGTTTTCTATCTGCCGTTGAATGGTGAGTACGATAATTTTATTCTCATTATAATGTCGGTCTACAGCGGGCGTTAAAAGCAGCCCATTATAGGAGTCTATTACTTTAAATCTCTGTCGTTATCAAAATCGATGCCGCCACTTTTATTATATTTTAACGACGTGATCATTAATATATTGGTAGTCTGATTCCATTATATTGACTTCGAATTGGGGTAGTACCGAACACTATAGATTCAGTGAAAATGGTTTGATATTGTCCATTGATTGTTCAGTTACGGTGCCTTATCTATACTTACATAATTATTCAGAGAGACCTATTTATAATTACAAATTTGACTGTTGTCACGTTTTCTCATGAATAAACACAAAAGCTACTGTGCCGATTTCAAAAATTCTTTCACCATTGGAAAACTACATTCACCCTGAGTATATATATAGGCTACATTGGATTTCCACGGGAACGTTTTTACCACCCGTGCGAAGCCAGGGCGGATCGCTAGTTATTAATAAAATTTAACTGTGATTGGTCTTGTATAGTAACTAACAGATTTCGAGTTTTTCTTTCTACTCTTTCTCCACTACGATTCCTCTTGATTACTAAACCAAAAGTCACATTTTGAATTACATAGCTGGCCTAATGAGACCCGATATAAATTCTTTCAAGTTTTCTCCAGTTGCAACCGAGGAGATCAAAAATAAATCAAACGCAGTTGCCTGTGACAACAAAAGCCGACGAATGATAGTGACAATTATCGACCAATTACTCCCGGCAATCTCCCACATAATAAATTATTGTCTCTATTCTGGAACGTTTCCATCTGTTTGGCGTAAGGCCTTAGATATTCCCTTGCCTAAAATAAGCAATGCTACACTTCCTAATCACTTTCGTCCTATTTCCATACTTCCATTTTTATCTAAAGTGCTAGAGGCTTGTGTGCAAAAACAACGTGCTTCGTTTATACATCGCAACAAGTTACTAAGTCCGTTACAATCAGGCTTTAGACCGGGTCATAGCACCACAACTGCTCTGCTAAAAGTGACAGGAGATATAAGGACTGGGATGCATGCCACTAACTGGTAACCGTGCTTGTTTTAGTGTACTTCTCCAATGCCTTCAACACAGTCAGTCACGATATCCTGCGGACCATTCTTTCTTACCTTAAAATCTCCCCGGAAGCACTGGATTTTTCTCGAATTGTCTGTTCGCGGGGACGATACCTCATCGAGCTGGGTCTGAACTCTGGCGTCCCTCAAGGCGGTATTCTCTCTATTTTAATATTTTCTATTTTCATTAATCTCTTGACAAACTTCGATGTGCGTATCATCTGTATGCGGATGATCTGCAACTGTATGCACAAGCACCTGCAGAAAATATGACGGCAGCGATCCAAGATGTGAATAGGGATCTAGAAACTTTAAAAAGCTGGTCGGCGAAATTCGGTTTAACCGTAAACCCATCCAAGTTTCAGGCTCTCATGGAAGGCAGTAACTTTATAATCAGCAGAATTGATACTGCGTGCCTGCCACCAGTAGTGTAACGGTACCATAATACCGTTTAGTGCTTCAGTGAAGGTTCTGTGGCTTCAAATCGATTCCTCCCTTGACTAGCGAGAACAAGTCACAAACTTGAGTCAGAAAGTCACTAGTGGACTTCGAGTTATGTACCGACTGAAGAACTTTTTACCAGTGAAGACGAAAGTTATGTTGGTGTAAACTCTGATATATCCGCTAATTTACTATGGTGATGTGTGCTATTTTGACCTGAATGCAGACCTCCGCAATAAGTTAGACCGTCTTCTTAATAACTGCATTCGATTCATCTATAACCTTCGTAAATATGACCACGTGTCCTCCTTCCGTTCCCAACTTAATTGGTTGCCTATACGTCATCGCCGTAAGTTGCGCTGCCTTCTTACTCTTTACAACATTCTTTACTCTCCTACAACTCCTACTTACCTATCCTTTTCCTTCCAACTGTTATGTACAAACCACAACAGAAATCTTCGCTCTTCGAACAATCGCCTCCTCTCATGCCCTTCCCACAGAACGAACTTCTTAGGCTCCTCTTTCTTTGTTCAGTCTGTCCGTCTATGAAACGCGCTGCAAGCCGAGATCAGGATGAGCACGACCCGGGATATGTTCAAGTCAAGAGTTCGGCTTTGGTTTTTCAAAGAGATTGCAGAGTCATCTCAACGTTAATATGTATTCTTCTATCCATATATTATGTTTATACTGTACATGTGTAAATAGATATATAAATTGTTTATGTATTGTGTATGTATGTGTATATATTACTTATTATGTATGTATTGCTTGTTGTGATATTATTGGATCACAAACTGTAGAATAATTTTGTGTTACTACGTTTTAACTCTGCACCACCTTATCGTTGACTGGTAGAGAATGCCTACAGCATTAAGTCCGCCATTGTACTATGTGCTTAAAGTTAAAAAATTAAAAAACATAAAACTACTCTTATAGTTTTACACATTTTTAAATAGTCGTAGGTTTAGTGATTACGCATATTTTTGCTTTAAATGCGGAATTTAAAATTCGAGGTTTTGTCTGAACAATTCATAAGTCAACTCAATGCATCAATAAGAGACTATACAATAGCAAGAGATAAGAATTCGATTACTCCACTTGTGTCTACTACATTATTGTTTCTAAAGCAGTATGTTTTTATCCAATTGTTTCTTTGGGTCGGCTACAACAAATATACTTTAGAAATATATTACATTCTTTCCACATATTTACTTTAGCAAAACGCCTCGGTACTTAGGTACATTGTATATACCACTGCCACATAAAACGCTGCGAAGTGTTTGTACTTTCAAGTAGGTTACCGATGCTTTACGAAATTATTGAAACTGGAGCAAGCAAGAAAAAATCGTCAGTCAGATATTTTTTCAAATAAGAAAAGATATTTTAAAACGTATACGTAATATGTTTGTGTCGATAAATTGAAAGGTGTAATTTGATAACTAGTTTCTAAGTAGATTGGCAATAACTGTTAGCAATAGTTACCTACTTATAGTCAACTAATATAGTTAGGCTTTATCCGACATGAGGATATCTGTGAAGCAAATATTTCACGAAGCCTTATAATTGAATTCTTGAGCGAGATTAAAGAAATTGCGTTGCTTGTAAGCTTACTTACGAAAAGGAAAATATAAAAGGGTTGTTAGGTATATACCATTTGAACCCTAGTGTCGTAACAATAGGCAATCATGTCCCTTGTATCATTGTAGGGCATTTTTTTACCCTACCTATTTGGTAATTTATTCAAGTGTTTATTAAATTGCACTAACCGATGGTGGTCGTGTCGTAGCTTACGCAGTTCAATGTGAAACATGCATTGACAAGTAGCCTACTCAGCTGGTATTTAACAGTGAAATACATAAATTAATAATGGTTATGTACAATATGTACATATTTCTAAATTGATTGAATTTCAGCAAAAAGTAATATAATTTTGGTAGTAAGTATACCTAATGTTTTTTGCCAATCACGTCATTTATTAGTACTCAGCGTGGAAGTCTCATTTCTGTAAAATGTCTAGGAGGGGTAGGAGCCCAGATGTTTTTAAACGAAAAATACACAGTAAGAAGTCTAAGGAATTTTCTTTCAACATATTATGTTCATAAACACTGTAAATAGCAAACTCTTTTAAAATATTTTACACAAAACATCTTTCATAAAGTACAATTTTCAAGTACCTGTAGGTAGGTACTTACAATTTCACTTTGTTTTTGTTCCTTTAATTTTTCCTTTATGCGTGTACTTATTTCCTTTTCTTCCTCCAATTTGGGTTGTATCAAGAAAATATTAATATATCTACGTCCTCCCACACAAAGTGTTCGCATTTGCGGTTAACATGGACGACCTGCAGCCCGCGGCACTAGCAATTCAGTCTCGACAAACATACGGGCTTCTATTCAGGCCTCCGAACTCGAAGGCTACAGAAATATATCGATATTGCATGTACTGGAGCGTCCTACCGAAATGAGTCCTTTGTTTTACGGTATATTGTTTCCGTAGTCCTCTCTGCATGTTTTATTGTTCTCCCAAGGCGGTGGATTTTCTTATGTATTTTAATTTATTATAATGAATTTTCTTGTATTCTGCTTCTATGGTTCTTTGTACTTCGTTAGGTATTCGTTACGTATTCTGGTATATATAATATTTCAATGTTTTAAAGCCAGAGGCAGATTTTGTGTTTCAGTTATTGAGGCATTAAAAATTTGAGTAGTAAATAAACCTAAACAATTTTTTAGAACATTTAATATAAACGAGTCTTTGAAAACATACCAAAATTTTTCTAAGATTCAGTGTTTTAAAATGTTTCAATGTTATTGTGAAAGTATTGCAAGGAATCGGTAGCGTTAATGTTTCTGATTCTGGGAAACCTACAATTACACACAGATTGAAACAAACAGGTTGCAACTCTTTCGAACGTAATCTATCCAAGTCGACCTGCACTAAGTCAATTTGTTAATCCTAATGGTGTTATCAACATCACATTTTAAGGCCTGTTATATGAATAAACGTCTATTCAACATGTGTTGAATAGACGTTTCTATTATTGTATAGATTTTGGAAAATATCGTGTTCAAGTTGCAAGATCATCAATTTTTATTTTTGTGTTCTGTAAATGCAGAACTGACTTTTTTAAAGTACCTACTTGTTTTTTTTTAAGAACTTGTAAATATAAATCTTCAAACAGTCAAAAAATTCAACAACGTAAACAACTCATATTTAAACGACAATGTCTAACTTCTGTATAGGTAAGTATTAAATGCATGTTTTTGCTTCCCACGTTGTGACGTTAATCCTTCAAGCGTGCTACTTTCGAAAGCACATTTAAAATACAAAAGCACTCCCGTTTATGTAAAGTCAAAATACTTGGAAATCGGGACAGACTTGTACATTTTGCGCAAGTTTTGACGCTAAGATATAGGTACCTGACATAAATTTTGACATGTTTTTTTCTCCTTGATAATGTATTACTAGCATATGTAGACACACACACACACACATGAGACAACTTAGGTGGTAATTCCGTAAAATAGTAGCAAGTATAATAATAGCTTTTACACTTTTGTAGGGTAAGCATATGTAGCAAAGAAATTTTAATTAAACTACTTTGTTATTTGTAACAGCAAAAAGTAACTCTGTCCGGGATTAAAACGAAAAATAAATGATAAAAGAACTGGGCCGTAACGTGTACCTACACACGACCCACCTGATGATAAGCCGCTACTAGAGCCTCTAAGCTCCCGTAACTATACTCGTAGGTCTCACTTGCACGTTGCCCACTCATTCCTCGATAGTACTTGATTTAGCGCTACAGTAACCTGCGGCGAACATGACTTAGTACTACAGCCAGTTTAGGGATTTCAAGCAAGTTCAATTTTGTGAAACCAATAAAAAGATGATGAATTAAAGCTATTAATATTATTGAAGTAAGGTACTTTATTATGCGTTTATTCTCAGTAACCCTTCACTCCCTAACGGGGCATGGTGGGTTCGCCGGATACTTGACTCGTTTCAAGTGTAGGGAGGACCCATCATGCGCCTGCGGACTGGGGGTGGACGAGACATCAGTAGTATGTATTCGCACAAAATAGATGAAAAGATAAAACACACACACATCTATTATGATTATGGATCGATTATCACACATAGGTACATTTTACATGAAAGATTACTCCGAGAAATATTCATGTTTTGAGTAGGTATTTACTCAGGTACTCACTTAGGGAGTGAGTTCATATCAGTAGTGGGTGGGTTCAACCCACGCAATACAATCATTGTTAGGACTACTTTTGACGCCTTACCGCCTTACCCATTAAGAAACTAGTGCTTTTACATTATTAAGTATTAAGTAAAGACGTATTGTACGCCCACATTTCGCCAGAAGTCTCTCGTTGTCAACTGAGCACTTCGGGGTTGAAACATTGTCCTATAAATTAAGAAAATATTTAATTGTTTCTTTGCTATCGAAGAAAAATGTGTTTAACTCTATAGGTACGATTGACTGCGTTGGTAAGAAGTTACTTCTGCAATAGGTGCTTTAACACGAATGTGAACATTTAACACACTTAAACACGAACATGTACGTATGCTACATTTCATAGATTCCACTTTCCATTTATTTCCATTTGCCTTTTGCTTCTCACCTTTTGCTAGTTACAGGTAAAGCAATAATGACACCTCTGATGTTGCAAGCGCTCATTGACTACGGCTACGGTCATTATTATCATACTATCAGTAACTGGGTTATTGTCACCCATAAAAATGAAATGTACGCAAAAAATAAAGATAAATTGAAGTGCGTGTAGAAATAAAACTAGAAGTTCGCGTCTTAAAATATCCTCATGGTGATTAGATGCTTTAGCTTTGAAGGTATTAATGGAATCCGTAGAGGGTCTCTCGGTGATTAAAGAGGCGCTAACATCGTAATTCGATCAGCAGATTGATGGTAACGATTTGTTGAGACGCCCTCACATATTTGTCTCTTTCATGTGTCGGCTCAATGTTACCACCAGAGTTGTTAAAGTTTGGGATTTGAACCTTCTCAACGACTGCTTTGTCTTACTTTGGTAGGTATACCTACATAACATATATCTGTATACACGTATCCTCAGGCTAAATATGACTTGAATCTAGTGCACATGAGTGTACCCAACAAATAAGAATAGACTCACTATATATTATGTGAGAGGAAGTTTCTCATGTGATTTGTCTCCCTAATAATACATTAGTAAATACGACTTCTTGTCATCTTGTGGTAAAGGTCTGCTTAATATCGGCTAATAGGGTTATTAGCACCATAAGGTTAGATTACTTCTCACATTTTTGTTACTGACGGTAATGGATGCCATCAATCACTACCCGATGGCTTAATATGCTTCACGTAACTTAGTGGGACCGCCGTATAATAACGTATCCCTTGACCAGAGACCGAGTAAGTAACGCTTACTCTCCGGTTAATCGATTACATTGTACAGCAGTTCCGATCCATGCATGCATATAATTCAAAACGAGTAGGCGTATAAGAACAATGGAGGTTTTTTATCACATTCTTACAAACATACCTATTCTTTTCTTGTTCAGCGTACTTTTTCCTCTAGCATAAAATGTAAGAAATACTTCTGAGACTTTCAGAATTTACTGCTCTTAATGCATTCGCTATATCGCTGTCCTTCTTACACTTCAGTAATGAATGAAGTAGTTGCAACGCAATGTTGGCCTTTTGAACGCTTGCGTTCTTTGCCTGTAAAATATAGGTCGCATTCGCGGTTAGTTTACATTTCAGAAAACTCATTTGTGATGCAACTCTAAAGTTATGTCAATAATAATAAAATGATGTCAAGGAAAATTATTAATTGTAGGTACTGTCCATTTATACAATAACCAATTCAAAACAACAATAATTAATTATCAAATATAAATGTTAAGTTTATTACAAATTCATTTGTGTACTGGGATATTACCAGAACATAAATCGAAGTGTTACTATACAGCACGTCGGTATTGTAGTGTTTAATATTTCAGAAGTCATTAAAAATAAATAAATAAATATTAAAAATAAAATCTCGACTGAGACTGAAAAGATCCAAACAATTATTTAGAGCAGGCGGTACCCATTATTTTTTATTCTGTGTATAATTTGCAAATGGGTACCGCCTGCTATCATACTTGTTTCGATATTTTCAGCATCAGACGTTTTTTTATAACTTACGTTTTGGCGCCAAAAATCCACCATCTAGTTTAAGTTTACTTTTAGGTATCTAGAACGCTTGGGAGAAATAACTTTTATTTGCGATATCGATAACATGGTATCTATGAGGTAAGAAAATTACAAGATTACATACATACATACAAGATACGCGCGACACACATAACCCCTTCTTGGCAGTTCGGGTAAAAACGAAGGCATTTCGAAAATATAAACCGACGGGAAAGCAGGTAGCATGAAACAGCCGTGGCACGACCTTCTCTTATTAATTTATTTTTAGGTGGGCACCATTTGGCATTGCCCCGGATTCAATATTTGTCAACACTATGATTTATGTGGAAGATGTAAAAATTGTTTAAAGTTAACCAATAGCTATCATGATGATTTATCTCAGTGGACTTATACTCAGGTGTAGTAGAGTTCCGAGCGAGGTTTATCCCTGGTATTTTCGTTGAATAACTACCGCTAGCTCTGACCAGGATTAGATGAATACAAACGGGAAACGGAGGCACTATTTCATTTTAAACCACCTGGCAGAGATGAACTGTTGCGTAATAATTTCTTGTATGTACTTTTAGTTTCTTGTAGGTTATGATATAGGTACAGATTTATAGGTGGGATTGAAAGTATACCTTTTTCTGCAAGGTCTTAGTAGGTATGGTGGGCATGTTATTAATAGGTATTCTTGTTAACCCTTCCAACTATTCTAAATATATTTGCTTCGGAGTGGGTTTTACGTCGGTGATATAGCTTATTGGTTGGAATTAAAACACAACATTTAATTGCAAATTCAATGACCTATTCATTAGGCTACCGCTGCTATAGGTGTATAGATGTACTACTTTCAGTAACGAATAGAAAAAAAAAGACGAGTTGCACTCCGGGAATGCCGGCAGAAGTGAAAACTTTTTCTTTCTTTCTTCGTTATATACAGAGAAAAAGATAAAAAGAACACACCATACCATACCTATAATATAGCGCCAATCATAGAACCTATCACTAATTTTCTGTCAGAAGAAATTAATGAATTACAAAAAGAAAAAATAATCACAAAAAGTAATAAATTACAAAGCGTTTGCCGCTAAGCCACGAAGCTTCTTAACGCACCTAACAAAATAAACAATCTGTAGCTGTTGATGACGTCAGTCGTCGGTTACGGTGCACAGGTCAAGTAATCCTGACGCGAGTTTATCACTTTTTACCCATCCAACGCCGCTAAAGAAGTTTTCACTTCAAAAAAAATATTTTTCTCTAGTGAAAATACTTAATCAAACTCCTAAAAGCTCATCTTTACCAAACATGTAGCGTCATGTGGATGTTGTGGAGGCCGAAACTGCAATCCTCGACTAAGTGGTAGCTGGTGTGGCGAATACTTGGAGTGAAATCACATTTATCAGCATCATATTTCAACCATCTATGTTTAAAAAATGCGAGCGCATCTATTCTCTTATCCGCATCTAAAATGTACTGCTCGATTTATGTTGAAGCGCATTAGTGAAAAGGCCTAATCCAGCGAACGCGGGACAACAGATGCTTACTCATGTGAATGCATGTGTACCTATTTATCTCTCTAGCAGATCAGCTGCCAAATATGACAAAATACTTACTCCTTAGGTATTATAAGTAGGTATGTTATAACAGACAATAGCGTCTTACTAGCTGAATGTACACCATTATATATCTATTCTATAATATGATAACATTGTAATGTAGGTGTCTGTACAGTCAACAGAAGAGATACGGGTTGCACCTATACCTACAATTTTATATGAAAACGCGCAACTGTAACTACTTTGACGACTGTAAATTGGAGAAAACTTGGGTTACGTCTTATGAACGATTCTGAACATTTTTTTTTACTTGAAATCTTGTTTTTTTATTTGCAATGAATGAAAAAAAAAACAGCCGATTCTTAAGTGTTTTTAGAAGTGAAAACTTATTTAGCGGCGTTGGATGAGTAAATAGTGTTAAACATGCGGCAGGATTACTTGACCTTTGAACCGTAACCGACGACTGACGTCATACAACATTACAACAGCTACAGATTGTTTATTTTGTTAAGTGCGTTAAGAAGCTTCGTAGCCTAGCGGTAAGCGCTTCGACTGTAATTCCGAAGTCCGTTAGTCCGTGTAAGTCCGTTATGGTTTCAGATGGTACCGGGTTCGAACCTGGGCTTCTGACACTGTTTGTGATATTTTTTTCTTCTGACAGAAAATTAGCAAGTGATAGATTCTATGATTGGCGCTATATTATAGGTATGGTATGGTATGGTGTGTTCTTTTTATCTTTTTCTCTGTATATAACGAAGAAAGAAAGAAAGAAAAAGTTTTCACTTCTGCCGGCACTCCCGGAGTGCAACCCGTCTTTTATTTTTGTTACACAAGTTTGATTGCAATCGGTTGAGTAGAAACAGAGATATGGCCAAACTCGCGAAAACCGACATGCACACTGGCGGAACCGCGAGCATCAGCTAGGGAAAGAATAAGATAACTTGCAGAGTGTATTAAATATCGTCTAGCTTGCGAATCGAATGAATGCTCATGAATATGATTTCATTCTTTTCAATACTTCTTTCGAACACCAATTGATTTTACTTTATATTACGTTCAAATAAGAGCAATGGGCGTCGTGATCAGAGCCGATATCCGGAATGAGGTTCGATTACTGGAAGTGTCGTTAAACTTATACCCAGAATAAATGGAAGTGGCTTTGGAAATTTTATGATCATCACTTTCCTTTTTTCACGCTGATATAACTACCAATACGCTCCTGAAGAACAGGAGTTATTTGAACGCTAAGAATGACATGGTGATCGATCTTTGATATTAACTCTTAGCTTTATCTTAATTATTTAAATACGTTTGTTGTTTTTTGTTTATTTGCATAGGTTTTAGTATTAATATTATTGTAACATGTACACACAAGAACACAGTAAAAAATGTAGGTATCTAAGTACCTATGTTTGTTCACCTTTCAAAACCCATATCACCCGCTATACTTACTTTGCATCAAGGTAGAATATGTTGTATGTCGAGAAGCAAAAAGTCATGCATCACACATTCGGAGACTTACAAAATCATGTGTTAAAAAATGCAGATTCAAAACAATGGCTATATGTGTATCACATACAAAATGAATTGCCCGGTGTCGAACCCATAACTCTCGATAGTAGCTTAGTGGCCGTGGCAGTACTAGGTGAGGCTACCACTCTAACAACCATCTGTCTTATTTTATTACGCTATTTGTGTAGCACCACCGTCCCAACTGCGTACTCGACTACGACACGATCTATTCGTGACACACCTCCAATAAAGTAAGGCAGTGATCGCTGGTTCGATTCTCGCTCAGTGCAAAAAGCTACCGCAAAATACTAACTACCTAACTAGCGGTTAGGTTTTTTTAGGTGAGTATAATTTCGGTGAACATAAGCTTTTTTTTTATACCACTTAGGTGGCAGACAAGCACACGGCCCACTTGATGGAAAGTGGTTACCGTAGCCTGTGGACGTGTGCAACATCACGGGCGTCACACTCGCGCTGCAGACCCTGTTAGAACAGAAAGTTTCTAGAAGATAAAGCAGGACAAGCCTTTTTTATTCCCACTGACAGTACAAAAACTCTCCAGTGAGCCCTAGCTACCCTACTCACCGCCGGGAACACAACACGAGCTTATTATGGCCGCGGCCGCGGTATTCTGTAGGGCGGAGGTACTTGCCCAGTCCGACTGCTCAATTGGACGGAAATACCGTCGTGTCCTACCCCCACATCCTACCATCCTAGCTTGTCTTAAGGTACAGTTTTTCGCCTACGCCGTAGCCGTAGACTACTTCGTATAGCGGTTAGTCAACAGCAGCGCGTGCGCAAAGTTACGCTTACTTGATAAATGACACTAAGAAGTAAAACTTGAAACAACATTGTTCAAAATAATGCAAGCAAGCATCAATAACCTCACATCTTACACGTTTTAACTGCCATTTTTTAGTGGAACTTGAAACGAAAAAAAGCAATTGTTGTCTATTCTGTGCTGAAAGTTCAAGTCAGTCCATATTGAAAAACTCGTAAATACATTACTTGCCGTACATTTGGTAGGTAGTTGAAGTTCATTAAGTGTATACATACGTAAAAGCAGGTCGTATCACAACAAATATTTCACTATGAAAGCGTTGCTAGGCCTCGCAGTAATAACAACCAATTATTCTCCCACTAACCCATATTTGCAAATCTCACCCATGCAAATTTAACTTGACAGGAAATTGAAACTATGTTCAGCGCTGTGCAGCTTAATAATCATGAACATTCAATTTTGGTCTTAGAAGTTTGTTTCGCTTGGAATAATTGATTAATGAATGATGTTATGTATGCAGCACCGGTGCCACTTATTAGTTTAGGGTTAGATTATCCAAGACTGAAGTTGAAGCTTGAATAAATTAGTTTCTAGTTTGTTGTTCGTGGTCAGACTCAAATTAGCACCGCTACTTCAGGTGTCGTTAACCAATATTCGATTAACCAATATCTCGTTTATATTTAATGATTTTGGTCTCCTGTGAATCTATAACAGCTACTGAATCAATGTTGCTACTTGAGAGAATTACGGATTGAAAACAAATAAATGCAAAGATCTTACGATATATTAGGCGAACGACGAGGATAACCACAACTTTTTTTAAACAGGAAAAGCTTCAAAATTTTCCAATAAATTGATGAATTATACCTAAATTTTGACCATACTCATAGCATTTACAAAAAGTAAAAAATCCTATATACTGGCCTGAGAGCTGATTTATAACATGAATACCATGGGAAGGCTTCATTCACAGAATAGATAATAGTAGTAGCGTACAGAACGGAAGCTCACACCCTCCCACCGATTTCAATACCTCAATCCCGCACGTCCAACTGATGGGCACTTTCATGGGCAATGGGCATCTAAAACGAAGAATGTGTAGTTTAAAATTGAACAGAACGGTAGGAGAGTGAGAACATCGGCTTACTTCGATTATGTAAAACATCCTCTCTATCGCACATCCTACAGTTAAATTTAAATTATAATTTTGATAAATCTGTCAATAAAGTATGACATTAACTTGAATGAATTTTGCCGACTTAAATACGAAACTTCACAGACGTGAGCTGTCAAAATTATCATCCTAAATTTTGCAAGGCCTAGAGTAGTTTAAACCGTTTGTATCAATAAAGATAGAAAAAGTCTGGGATATAATCTTACATAGCGCCATCTAGACCAGTGATACGGCCCGCGGGCCAGCTCCGGAGCGCGAAAGTATTTAATCCGGCCCGCCGACGGCCTTTCTCTATGTATTGGGTATGACCCGCGATTATGAAATTTTGTCGGTCCAGAAGTATAAAGTACGAGTAGATTCTGGTGTCACAGTAGCTGTTTTAGATCCGCTTCTACTTCGCACTGCTAGATATTGGGTATATCCTCATCTTCGTCGCTGTATACCATTGGTTTTCTCGCTCGTGATACACACAGCTGTCTGTCGAATCTCGAACCTTGAGGTTATGGATCTGCCCTCCAGTCTTGGCGGTATGATCCATTATCATGGTAATATACCACCATTTTTATACCTGTATCTCCTTCAGAGAATTTTTGTTGGTGATTTATTAAGTGCAAGGTAGGCTACTCGGTTTAACAAATTGGTGACTTTGACTATGCTGCTTATGGGGTCCTTTTTGATCATGAAACTGATGCTTCCCTGCAACAGACCTACTTTTCTGAATAGAGCTGTTCGCCTGAAAAGGGATCTGCAGGGAGGACATGATAACATGGGTTATCATGCCCTCCCCAATATTTTTATGACAATTTTTTTTAACAGTAAATGCATTTTTCCTATATTTTTGACCCTCCTATTTTATATTTGAGAAAGTTTACCCACCACTAGACTAAGCGGAAATTGAGCTTCCGAGGTGTGCTTCAGTAGAAGTAATATCCAAAATGTGATATTCGATGCAGTGTGGTAAGCTAATATATGTGTAGTCAGACGGTAAAATTGAAAACTCCGTTATGTTCTATCGGATCGATAAGTAAAAAAATATGTTATTGTGTATTATAATCGCTATTGCTACTCACACACACAGCGTGTCGTGACGTACTCGTGACACATCCCTCTGAAACTGATGAGGGTTGCGAGTGCCGGAGACAAGCCACAAGGCCACAAAAGCACGGTGTGAAATGTATACGAGTAGGGAAGACTTCTAAGACGTCGACATTGTATTTTATGTTAGGGACTCGCGAAATATATGTTAGACTTAAAAAGGAAAGCCTTGTGGTTTTATAGGTGTGTATATTTTGTAATGTTTGTTTGTATATTCTTTATATTTTACATATCTGATTAGTGAAAATGTTTATTTATATCGACGCGACGGTTTAAGTTCGTACCTCGATTGGTATTGTAGGCAAAATTCCTTGCTTACAAAAGATAAAACAAAGATATAGACTAGGGCGACCTTGCAACGTAATGGTGGTATTGATAGTTTCATTATTGTTTGAAGACTCCAGAAAAGTTATAAACATGTATAAAATAAAATTAGAAAAATATATGACTAGTTATGGTACCAATAAATTTTACTGACTAGAATTAAGACAATTTCCAAGATATTGCGGTATATCAGATTACAGTCAGTCGAAGATTTTTATTCAATATAGAACAACATGGTTGTTCCTTATTGACGTCAATAATAATTAAATAATTAATAGCTACGTTTACCACCGCTTCTGAGGCGCTGGTGGAGAAGAAACGGTGTAGCAAACTAAAGTCCTTTGTTTAAAAACACATATTTTTAGGTTATCGTATTTTATGTTAACATACTTGCTAACTCTACAAGTTCTTTTTCTGATAAAGCTCAAACTAATTAATTGAAATATTAACTTTTTAACAACCCACTTTACCCTTAATATATTTCAATTATTATAAAATGAAATTAAGCTATCTTTTGTAAATTGTGCATACTACGTACTGGCGAAGCTATCCAGAGTTAAAGTCTAGGTCCATATTGGTAAATGTTAAAACCAAAGTGCGCTGCAGTACAATAAATTAGTTGTCTAACCCCAAGATTCAAATATGCAGGCCTGGATGTGGTGGATTTTGCGACCAGAAGGTTGAAAGCGCTAAAAACGTGATGAATGGTATAAGATTTACGACCAACAATATAATATGATAATTCACCCCCACACTGCCGACGAAAATTTCCACGTGAAAAAATATCGAGACCATGAAATTATATTTAGCTTAGGTTTTAAGAAAACGTCCGAATGAAATATTCTTCTATAAATTTTATAGTACATGTGTCAAAGAATAAATCACGTATCGCGTTTTTACCCGACTGCTAAGAAGGGTTATGTTTTTCGCGCGTATCTTGTATGTATGTTTGTAATATTCTTTATTACCTCATAATTTCCACCGTACGGATTTCAATGATTCATGTCTGAAATGAACGGTTTTTTTTTGTAAATAAAAATATTAGCAACCGAAAATATCGAAATGACTAATATTCCCTTTAACCCCTCCAAGTAAGCTAAATTGCTTGTGCTAAGAATGAGTTCACGTCGGTAGTGTAATGGCCAGGATTCGAACCCGGGACCTCTGGATCGTAAGGCCAATTCCTTAACCACTAAGCTAGCGACGCTTTATTGCCCAAGTGTTCTTGGGTACATTAAATATGAACAAAAGCTATATATTGGTTCTTGGCGCGAAAATTACTGTGTTAAAAAAAACACTCAAAGTTATCGAGTGGGGTATCTAAATGAGGGAATTTAAAAGACGATTACAAAAATATATGACATATCTGAAAAGTATAAAATAAAATGAATTATTAAAAATAAAAAAAAACCCGACTGATGCTGAAAACATCGAAACAAGCTTTATAGTAGGCGGTACCCATTTGCAAATCTCAACCCCGATCGGGATTATTTTTAAAAATATATTTTATTTTCCTTGTATATTAATTTTATTAGATCACGAGAATAAAAACAACTCTAATGGCACTCTTAGCATAAGTTAAATATCGGTATATTCAATTATTGGTTTACCTAAGCCGGTATTTGTTCAGACGGTCCTTTTACTGCCAAGTATGTGAAAAGAAGGCCAGCTGCTCATGTCGCGAAGGTAATAAGTGTTAAATGTGAAATAAAATTTACGAGAAAGCAGCGTATCAATTTTACGACGCGATTCTTGCGATATTTCCTCCCTACACATTCTAGGCTTGACTTGAACGATACTATACCATAATCAGTTGTATACCAATATACTTACCGTCTTGACATCGTACCTACAGCTCAGATCAAAATATAATTATGCAAGGAAGGTTTACAAAAAGAATCACATTACAAACAGATTTAATCTTCAACATGAATTGAATTGCGATGTTTCTAAATTGTGTCGAGAACGCAAAATGTATCAACATTTAAAATAAACACAGAACAATATTTTCATATCCAAGTTCTAAAATTGAGCATCTAATTGGCATAATCAGACTCATTTATCATAATACCCGTAATGCTTTGTGAATTTTGATTGATGATCAGTTTAATACTCCCGCCTCGGAAACGTGAATACACATCAACATTGCTCTTCGCAGACATCTTTCTTTATTTTTTTCACTTGTCTACTTTGGTAAGTGCACATACAACGCCTACATAATAAATCTTGATTTGCTGGTACATTTATAAGACTCTACTTACCACTTACATTAAAATTGTTTTACTAATAAGAGTTTCAGTTGATTCTGATGTGCATTATTATGACCGCTCTACACGTTGGCGAACACAATCGTTGATCCGACGCGTCCCGCCCCCCTCAACAAGTGGAATTTCGTTTGCGTTTGATTCTATCATGTATGGGACTTGACGTTTTTGACATGCGTTAACGATTGTTATATTCGTCAAATCCCTTAGAAAATGTACACTAACAGAAGTAGTTTCAATGACCTCACTGCCAATAGGAAGGTGAGCAAAATACAAATATTCTTTTAGACAGAACGGGAAGAAGCCATTGATCTTGCCATCCCTAACGCGTAACTTTTTTTGGGTTTGTCAATAGTGCTTATTGCCAAACGGTACGTCAGCTGGCGGTCAGCTTATCGGGTGTAGCCTGTTATGCTTTAAAAATAAGCTATAATTACATATTTTTCATATTATCGGACTTAATACAGGGAACTAACGGGAGACATAATGGTTTAATGTAGTGTATTTGGCTGTCGAAGCTGCTGCGAGTTTAAAAATCCCGCGATTAGCTTCCTCGCGTGAGTATTACTTATCATCTATACTATGTGCTACAAGCTCGTCTCATATATATATATATATTTCCCATGCAATATTCTTCACTATAGTATTGATTTTTAATACACAACCACCTAATTTCAGTAAATTTGTCGCTATCAATAATAAAATAACCTTAAATAATAGCAAAGAGTACGGTAATCATTTTGTTTTGCAGTTTGTAACTTGAAACATAAAAAATGAATTTAATATAATTGCATTTCAGGTTTCTTTCAGATCCAGTGTTGATAGACCTATGGATAAATTCTGGGTATATTCGTGGGTCGGACAACACATTAACTCGTCGGTCCCAGATCCCATACAAACGTCTATGGCAGTCGATTTGAGTAGTTGGAGCCGTAAATAGTCCGACTAGCCTAACTACAGAACTTTGATATCTTCAATTGGTTGTGGAAGTCAGATGGCAGTCACTTCACGGAAATTATAAAAGTTCGGCTGCATCACAGTCGGCCGACTAAGCCGAAAAAGGCTCACAGAATGATGCAAGTGTTTAGTGTATAGTATTGATGTTCGAAATATGTTTTTTTGTCTCTTGAGCGGTGTATAATAAAGGATACCTATAATATAAGAAATAATGAAAGAAAATATTGTGTTTGAAAGAAAGAAAGAAAGAAAGATAAATTTAATTCTGTAAACGGATGGTTACACGGCACACGGTAGATAGGTACACAATGACTGTGACTAAGAAACTTATATATACTATAAACAAAGGAAGCACAAACAAAATACAGAAAAAGAACTAAAACAGAAAAAATAAAATAAAAAAGATAACAACAACAATAATATTTTTTACAAAATAATACAAAAGTGCAGATATTCACTTATAAATTATGTGCCGATGTACGCCAAATCCGCGCAGAATAGGGCTGCCTCTCAGCTTGATGCTGTCATGCATGAAATGCATGTTCAATTTATTTACATTCCTAATCATCTGCTGACAAGTTTACTTGGGTAGTTTCCTTAAGGGTAATTTTAGTCACGAGGTTGCCACACCTAAGACGTAACTATTGCTATCTAAAAGGGGCACACTATTGCTCCATCTAAAGAGTAGATAACCTAAGTCAAATCCTATACATTCGGCAACACATGTCATAATCGTCAAATCCCATATATTCGTCATTCTATTCTACCAAACGCTGGCCAATGAATTGCCACTTGTCTAGGGGTCTGATTCTCTTCGTTTCTTCTTGATTCCGTTATAGTATACCTACGATCCTCTCATTAGAATCGAATCAAATGCAAACTAATATATTATAATGTGTAGGTACGTTTGCACTCTTTATATTTTGAAATTAAAAAGTCAAAGGTTGGGGCAAATTAAAGAATTTTATGAGCCTCATAACTTATCTTACGTTCCTTTATACATTTATTAATCTCGTTACTAAGTAGTTTTTACTTCTTCGCCACTAATTCCGCTCATAACCTTGTTGCAACATTATCTTCAACTTTTTTAGTATCGCTGAGAACAAAGGACCCATGAAAATTTAAAGAACTCACGTATTAGACAGTCTTATGACACGTAATATTAATGAAACTAAATGAAGTAAGTTTTAAATAGCAAGACCTCGGAGTTGACCGAAGTAAACCGTGCAACTGGAAGGAAATTTTCATTTTTATCACGTATGTCGAGGGTTCTAACACAAAATATCATTTGTGGTGCCCTCGGTTAGTATGCTAGCCATTCTTCATCACAGGTCATCCTTCAAAATAAAATGTAACCGTTAAAATCTAGATATTATTCGTCGCACAAATCTCTGAAAGTTATTAATAAAAATAGAAAGTTATTAAAAAATAAAAAACTGCTCGTTAAAATTCTGTAGGTATCAAAATACCAGAGAATATTGACGAGGAAACAAGTTCCTAGTTTTACATTCTCATATTGCTCTACTTTATATTACTTTTTACTGATTAAATACGAGTTTTACATAAAGGCTTGGGGGCTCAACCTAACATCACTTGTTAACTGAGACATATGGGTGGAAGGATGATAATGAGTCTCAGCCGTAGGCTTTTTCGCGGGGTTGGGAGGCCTACAGTAGTTTTGGCTTACCGGAATTCTTTTCATGTTTTCTTTAAAACAGAAATCAAATCAGGATGACCTACTTCGTCGGCTATAATTTAAGAGAGTAAAACATGATTTTTGATCTTTGTGACATTGAAGCAGAAAAGGTCTGTAAAAAGTATACTTACAGTGAATGCAGTTAGGTTCATTTTATTCAGACATCGGTTCCAGTGGTGAGAGGTCCCTACAACTCGATACCTGCCGGCTTGCTCTGCGAAGGGAAACCGTGGTAAAAATGTTTACGTTTACAAAACAAAAGCTTATCTTTAAAAAAAATCACCCTTCGCTACTGCTTAGTTCAAGACAGATTATTATTTATCAGTGTCAATAAATTTATTTAATATATCCATAATTCATGACTAAACACCATTAGCAACGATTTACTTCGAAGCGTGCCTATCCGCCCCACGAGTAAAATGCTTTTCCCAGCAACAGGTCTGATATCTGAAACCCCGAATACTTTTTAGATAGTACAAATCTGATATATTCCTCGTCCTCGGTGAGATATTATCACGAAGTGGGTTGCCATTCGAACATAAAAGATACTAGGTAGTCTTAAAACAGTAATGGAATGGTAACGTGAGTTAGGTGAAATACTGATTTATGATTTTAAAAATTGAAATCAGTTAACGCCGTGTTTAATACCGAACTGTACGTAAGTGTTGAAGAGACTCAGCTCTAATTTCCCAAAGCTGGACATTTGGTTTTCTGTAATATTTTCGTTATTGCTCACCAGATATGAATATGTTGCGTATCAAATAAACGTCTATTTAATAACTGAACGTCTTTCAATATGCCTGTATGATTAGGAATTCTTTTGGAGAATATTTATAAAGGGTAAAAAGACTTATCTTGACTTTTTTTATTTCATAGAGTGTCTTAGTAGTAGAATAATCTTGTTAAATCTATATCATTTTCAGGTCATTAAAATAACATTTTTGAACAAAAGAATCAACAGGATATCTTAGGTATTAAAAAAGAGTTAAAAGTAGGTGTGCATAATCCAATGGGTACATATTAACTCCTATAATGCTAAAATTTACAAATATCTAGGTACTAAGTACTGTGTGATTTTGACATCTTAAGTGTAACTTCGTATCGATCGACAGGCAATTTGATATGTAGTATAAGTACTAGCAAAATTACTAATAGGTACAACCCCAATGGTTAGAAGGTGAGAGGGTAAACGCGATAAACGATGTGGACATAAAATATGTGATGAGTTATCTGAAGCGAGACGAGTACCTACTATTCTCTTAGCATGTAGAGAGCCGACGCTCGGCACCCCGACGTTAAAGTAATGGTTTTGACGTAAGATTTATAATAGCAAGTTTGCGAATTCGAATTCCGCTTGGCACTAGCATTTGCGTTGGTCATGTGGTTACCATGCTGTAGCTGTAGTTGCGGTTAAGGACTACCTATTACGTTAGTCATATTCTTGGTAACCCCTCGCATATCTTAATGTTTTATGGAGAAAATAAATCACTTAAACTTCATATTGAGGAACAATATTATCATAAAGTCAATATTCTCATAGCAAACACATTGTTAACTTTCATAAATAGGTGTTCTAATAAAAGCGGTTTGACATAATTTCATAGAAATTGTAAATTGTTCTTTACCCCAAAATCTACAGAAGATAGCCTGCTTCCCGTATTCGTACACCCTCTTAATGGGTCCGTACACCCCTGATCGTAGAAGTTGAGTCTGCTACCATTCGAATTTTATGCGGGAAACTGAAACATGATCATTAACGGGTAACCAAAGAGGTATCTATTGTATACAAGTTTTAAAGTTGCAGAATTTTATTTAATTAGTTCTTTGGAAAGTATGGATATCTATTGTGTGGTCTTGGGTACGGTGGATTACTACAAGAAGCGGAGACCTTATCAGGGAGTCCTTAGTGGATGTTTTTGAACTTCCTAAATGATCCTACCGATGCAAATAATAATAATGCGTGTTTTGGTTCTTGTGGTAGTGAATTAGTATTCACCATTTTCTACAAGTATGGCTAATACCTATGTAGGGACACAATACCGATTCACTTTACGCATACAACGACAAGCCGCGACACGGAGCTCGAACACGACCACGCACGGCGACGGAATTCCTGGAATGCAACGCGGCTGCAGATTGCGGCCATATTTACGTTGGCACATTTTATAGTCGCGATACAAGCGCCACGCGGCAGATTCTGTAATTAAATTGTACATAATAGCTTTAAGGATTCCTTATGTAAATAGCATTAAGTATTCTGATTGGTCTAGCCTAATTGTAAGCTCCTTTTGTACATATATATCTAAAAAATAAATTTGTCAATATAATCAGGCACTTTTGAGTCAAATAACACAGTCCACAGTTCTGCTCTGTCTTTTACTTTGGCTACGGTAATCCTCCGGTCCAAACATTCAGAGCACCCTAGCAACGGTACAAGGGTTCAGCAGTGAACCTGGCCGGTCTAGGGGCATCAGCCAGCTGGCACAGTACATAGGGCAGTACCTACCTTGCGGGTCAGTGACCCTTACAGCTGAGTATATCAGCCGTGTTAGCTCGGAAGCAGTCAGCTGATCCATAGTCCGGTTAGGCGAAGGCCATAGACCGACATTGGTGACCCCTGACGAACCCGAACAGCTGATACCTACATACCTACGGTATCACATACGCACTTCTGCACGCATCATCAGTTGATTGCAATACCGAGTGCAACGACCCACTACATACATCATGTCTACAGAAGAGAGCACACCAGGTACTAGTACCAAACCAAGTACTCCAATCATAGATGTTCGACCTCCAATCAACAATGACGTTGCCACGATATCACTCCCCGCGCGCCTACCACCTTTTTGGCGACAAAACCCGCGATTATGGTTCGCACAATTCGAAGCGGCCATCGCGTCGAACCGAATAGGGGAAGAGCAGAAATTCAATTTAGTAATGCCACTACTAGGATACAATGATCTCGAACAAATTGCAGACATAATTCTCAACCCACCTACTACGGGCAAATACACAGTGCTCAAAGAGAGACTCATATCAACGTATCAAGAATCTGATCATCGCCAGCTGCAAAAATTGCTCAGTGGCCTAGAACTCGGCGATTCAAAACCCAGTCAGCTATTACGTAAAATGCGTGAACTGAGTGGGAAATTATTGACAGACAAAGCACTGCGCGTCATATGGCTGAACCATTTACCTACTCAAATACGTGGCATATTATCAGTGAATACAGAATCGTCACTAGAAACCCTAGCAGCCATGGCTGACAAAATGATAGAACATTTCGAACCCGCTACAGCCGCCGCCATAACTACTTCAATTCCCGTATCAAACCCATTGCAAAGACAAAGCGAAACAGCTGCTAATACCACAGTCGAAAAACTACAACTCGACTTAATAACAAAACAAATAGAGAAACTATCCCTTGAAGTAGCAGAGTTACGTTCAAACCAATGGCGACCGACGCGAAGCCCGCATCACCAACCACGTAGCAACAAGCGCTTCAATGATATGCGCAACTTTAGGGCGCGTTCACACTCGCGCTCACGTCGGCAGCCGGGCGACGCGTACTGGGTCTGCTACTACCATCTCCGATTTGGTAATAATGCTCGTAATTGTGAAGAACCATGTGCCAAAAGCAAATCTAATACAAATACAAACACGAAGCAACAGGAAAACTAAAGTATACATCGACAGTGGCGGGCGTCGATGTAAATCAAAGCCACCGCCTATGTATAATAGATAGAAACCATAAAGAAAAATTCCTCATTGACACTGGCGCCGACATTTCAGTGTTAGCCGCAAGAAACAAGAAATATTCACAGTCGACAGAAGGCAATTACAAATTATTTGCTGCGAACGGAACACAAATACGTACCTACGGAGAGCGTACATTAGAGCTCAACTTAGGTTTACGTAGAAGTTACAAGTGGACATTCACAGTAGCTGATGTGAAGACTTCGATATTAGGCGCAGATTTCCTAGCAAAACACAAACTATTAGTTGACTTGCATAAAAAGAAGCTCATCGATAGGGTCACAGACCTCACCGTGAACACTATTAAAATACACAATACAGAAGAATCAGTCTACATCATCAACCAAAATCACGACTATCACGACATTCTGAAGCAATTCCCAGACATTATACGACCCATGGCTATCAAATCAACAGCAAAACATAACGTCACTCACCGGATTGAAACAAAAGGACCACCAATATACTCCCGACCACGCCCACTACCACCAGACAAGTACAAAGCTGCCAAGTTAGAATTTGAAAAGCTAATGGAAATGGGCATCTGCGAACCAGCCAACAGTCCATGGGCCAGTCCACTACACGTTGTAAAGAAAAAAGACGGTTCCTTACGTATATGTGGTGACTATAGAAGACTAAATGCGGTCACAATTCCCGACAGATACCCGATACCTAGAATACAAGATTTTACCTACCAACTACACGGAAAATCATTATTCTCGAAGCTCGACATGAAAATGGCATATTACAGTAAGTATACCTATCGAAAAAGAAGACGCCAATAAAACCACAATAACAACACCATTCGGTGCATTTTTTTTCAAAACTATGACTTTTGGGCTCATGAACAGTAGTTGCTCATTTCAACGGTTCATGCATGAGGTACTACGCGGCCTTGACGACATCTGTTTCTGTTTCATTGATGACCTACTCATTTACTCGAAAGACAACGAAGAAGAACACAAACGCAATCTAAAAACAGTTCTCGAACGCTTAAACCACTATGGCGTCACGCTCAACTTAGATAAGTGCGAGTTCGGCAAAAAAAGAATTCAATTCCTCGGTTACGAAGTTTCGTCAGACGGAATCAAACCCACAGACGAACGCATTCAAGCCATACTGAAGTATCCCAAACCAACTACAATACAAGAATTAAGAAGATTTTTGGGTATGATCAACTTCTATCGAAGCTGCCTACCCCACCAAGCCAATCATCAATACCTACTAAATAAATACCTACACAATGCCAAGAAGAATGACAAGTCTCCGGTCCAATGGACACCCGAAGCCGAAAAAGCATTTCAAAAATGTCAACAAAGTATTCTTGATGCAACCACATTAACTCATCCGATACCAAACGCACCACTATGCCTACTCACCGACGCTTCAGACACTGGTATCGGCGCTGTACTACAACAAAAGGTCGACGGAGTATGGAAACCACTCGCATTCTACTCGAAAAACACGAGCGACACACAACGAAGATACAGTGTATACGATCGCGAATTATTAGCTATGTATACATCTGTTAAGAGCTTACGACGACTGATAGAGGGCAACGAACTCACCATATATACCGATCACAAGCCTCTAACCTTCGCACTCACAAGATCAGCCAACAACAGTGACACGCCGCGAAGAGAAAGACAACTTCACTACATAAGTCAGTTCTGTACGAGTATCAAGTTCATTCAAGGTGAATACAACACAGCTGCTGACGCCTTATCGCGCATTACGGAGATCAAAATACTAAACAACACGATTGACTACAACAAATTAGCTATAGATCAAGAAAAAGACACTGAATTAGAAGCATGTAAACAACAAGCAAACCTCAAGTTCGCCCGTGTGAATCTACCCGGTCATCAACCCATACCTATATGGTGCGAAGTATCAATTACAAACATTCGACCATACCTACCAATAGCTTATCAGCAAGCAGCTTTCAAAGCGCAGCACGAACTAAGTCATCCGGGCGTTCGCACTACTAGAAAAATCATCACATCCAAATTGTTCTGGCCTTCTATGAATAAGGACGTAACCACATGGGCTAAATCATGCATCGGCTGTCAGCGAGCGAAAATTCAAAGACACGTGATCAGTCCCCTCGGTGAATTCCAAGAATCATCGCGTTTCGAACACGTACATCTGGACATCGTCGGACCTCTATGCACATCAAATGAATATCGATACATAGTCACTATGATAGATCGATGCACAAAGTGGATGGAAGTTGTACCTACACGTGACATCACCGCCGAAACAGTGACAAAGGCAGTATACGACGGGTGGATATCACAATTCGGATGTCCCCTACGCATCACCACAGACCAAGGCAGACAGTTCGAATCATCACTATTTCGCACACTAATGCAGAGACTTGGTATTAATCGAATACGTACGACTCCGTTCCATCCTCAAGCAAACGGATTCATAGAAAGAAGACACAGGTGTTTGAAAGCTTCATTAATGGCCAGATGTGCAAATACCAACTGGAGTGAAGAGCTACCTACAGTACTTCTAGGACTACGCACAGCACTATGTCAAGATACATCCGTAAGTCCCGCACTTATGAAGTACGGATCGACACTGCGAATTCCGTCGGATTTCTTTGTGCCTGCTCAGCCAAACATTGATGACGCAGAATTCGTTCGCCAGCTCACCGAAACGATGGCGTCACTAGCACCAAAACTAAAGGTAAATTCAACAAGACATCCATTCATATACAAAGAGCTAGAAACTTGTACTCATGTGTTCCTGAGAAACGACACAGTGCGACGACCGTTGACCCCACCATATGACGGCCCGTACAAAATCAAAATCAAAATCATCAAACGAAGTCAAAACGGCAAGTTATTTACTATTCAACTACCAAATCGTCAAACTTGTGTATCCATAGACAGACTCAAACCAGCATTTATGTATAACCCCTGAAACAAACGAACCGCAGTCTCGTCGCACAGATCTAGCAACGAATGTACCCCACGAACCTACGTCATCAAGCGCATCCAATTCCAAGAACTCTACGACTACAAATTACGAGAAAACTACAAGTGCAAGCAACAACCAGCAGAACCCCTATATGACTCGTACCGGGAGGCAAGTAAAACCAAACGTACGTTTCACTTAGAGGGGGGTACCTGTAGGGACACAATACCGATTCACTATACGCATACAACGACAAGCCGCGACACGGAGCTCGAACACGACCACGCACGGCGACGGAATTCCTGGAATGCGATGCGGCTGCAGATTGCGGCCATATTTACGTTGGCACATTTTATAGTCGCGATACAAGCGCCACGCGGCAGATTCTGTAATTAAATTGTACATAATAGCTTTAAGGATTCCTTATGTAAATAGCATTAAGTATTCTGATTGGTCTAGCCTAATTGTAAGCTCCTTTTGTACATATATATCTAAAAGAGAAATTTGTCAATATAATCAGGCACTTTTGAGTCAAATAACACAGTCCACAGTTCTGCTCTGTCTTTTACTTTGGCTACGGTAATCCTCCGGTCCAAACATTCAGAGCACCCTAGCAACGGTACAAGGGTTCAGCAGTGAACCTGGCCGGTCTAGGGGCATCAGCCAGCTGGCACAGTACATAGGGCAGTACCTACCTTGCGGGTCAGTGACCCTTACAGCTGAGTATATCAGCCGTGTTAGCTCGGAAGCAGTCAGCTGATCCATAGTCCGGTTAGGCGAAGGCCATAGACCGACACCTATATGTATTAGTTATGTGTTAAGACTTCAATCCAACTACTAAGTAAACACATATAGGTATTAGCCATACTTGTAGAAAATAAGATAATAAAAATGTTGAAATCTCAACTTTACTACTTGACCAAACCGTTCCCATACTGGGCTTGACGTTAATGTGACAGGAAGGAAGTAGTAGATTCCCTATAGGATTTTTGGTTATTTACAATGATTTAGGGAAATCGAATGTTAGCAATACCATGGCAATACGATATATTAAAAGCTGATGTTTTTTTTTTATTGATACCATTCAAAGTGCCTACTTTGAAGATACCGCCTACAAAATTGGTAATGTTTACTATTATATATTATGAATGCAACTTGGAAAGGCAGGAAATAAATAATAGCTATTTATAGCGTATTAGCGTATTATAGCTATTTATATATATATATATAGCTATTTATAGTGTATTTGTATTTGTAGTGCGTATTAATTTGCGTAGTATATAGCGTATTTATTAAAATAAGAGCTTTTTTAATATATTTAAATAAGAGCTACGGGCAAGAATACTTATTGTATTCTTGCCCATGGGACTGGGAGTGACGACTTGGGCAATCACGCGCAGGGCACGCCGTGATTGCGGCGGTAGCCTCTCGTACCGTCAGACGCAGATCATCACCGGACACGGTAGCTTCGGGCGGTATCTGCATCTGATGGGCATAGAACCAACGCCCGAGTGCCATCACTGCGACGCGAGCGTGGACTCGGGGATGCACACGCTCACCGAGTGCCCAGCGTTTGAGACGCCGATGCGGGAGCTTGTGGCGGCCCTGGGGGTGAGAGTGCTCACGCTCTCTACCCTGCTCGCGGCGATGGTCCGCTGTGCGGATGCGTGGGCGGCCAACGGCTCCCTCGAGCAGGTCATGCTCGTGAAGGAAACAGCAGAGCAGACGTGGCGCGATGAGCGAGAGAGACTCGCTGACATCGCTGCACGCGCTCGTAGGCGGCTCGGGTGTCGGAGGACGCAGACTGACCTCCTCTCGTCACCCTAGCAGAAGCAGGCCACGGCGGCGCATACGGCCCATAATATATAATATGGCCCATACCATACCATACATTTACATACCCGCAAAGTATTTTGCATTAAAATAAATTCCCCTTTTCTTTTAGTATGCGCCTTTATTTTTGAGCTTGTCAACCAGTGTTTTAACAGAAATGGAATATTATTTTCGTTTTCCTTACTGTGTGACGGTGAAGTGGGGAAATGTGTTACGACTTTCAGTGTATTGGGTTCTGTATTGCTTGGAGCCAACTAAATTAGTCTCATCATGCGAGTGACAGGGTACTGTGCCTAATGCCAAAGGACGTAAATCAGTGAAATTGTGTCACTTTGTATGCTACCTTCGTAGTATTACTTACTTCGTACATTAACTAAGAACGTTTCCCTTTTGATAAGTCTACTTCTGAAGTCTAAAAATCGCTATCGATCACGCCTTTTCTGCAAAAGTCGAGTTCTGTACACCGTTATTTTAGGTGCTTTTAATTTTTTTGCTTCTATTTGTATTGGTTTCTACATTTTTCCATTTGGTTGTAACGCTAAAATTTATTTTCCGTACTAAACGTTTCACCATATTTTTCGTTTTTAAATTGAATGATCCCTAAATCTATCTAGTTTATGGATCATTTCACAATACTTGCGATGCGATGTTGCGCCGTAAAATTTTACTACAGTTCGTGGAAATTGCATAGTATTGAGGAACGGACTATTTTTATGACGGAACTCGTCATCGACACCCATTTTTGAAGAAATCTTGTAATTAAATTCAATAAGTATTAATTTAATAAGGTATTGCTTTTTGAGCACCTTGAATTATCATTTGCTTCAGTTTAAAGCGTTGATTTCTGTTTGCAGCATCTTTAATGTAATCGTATAATATAACCACTTATCATGAAAATCCGGTTATCTTTCGAATCCAAGTAAGTATATTCTCCGCAGCAAACGCCCACTCGTTATAATTTACCCGCCCTTTCAATTTAGGTACATTCTTTATATACGAATTCGTAACATTTTGTTATTTGCTTTAATATAAGTAGGTTTTTACCTAATAAATAAATAATGGCATAGGAATAGCCACTATGTATTTATTAGGTAAAATACCTAACCCTGTATTTTTTATTCATAACAATTTAATATATTTTATACACACAAGGCCTATTTCCAACTGGACTGCAATAGGGGCTAATTGATTAATTGATGCACACAAACCTTCCATATTAAAAATATCTAAATGACATCGAAAACCGTATACAAATTGCGTATGTTAGAAGCTATTTCCAACTGGACTGCAATAGGGGCTAATTGATTAATTGATGCACACAAACCTTCCATAATAAAAATATCTAAATGACATCGAAAACCGTATACAAATTGCGTATGTTAGAAGATTCAAACGCACAGACAGCGGGAAGCGATTTTGAAACGTGACAAAGGCAGCGCTATTGTGAACAAGCATTTCTAGTCCTTCGTCAATCTTTCTTACAGTAGCATACTACTTAAACATTTTTATCTACTCTGATACTATAATACAAAGATTATAAAATTGAAATTAGAACTCTTATGACAAACATTACGCACAGGCCAAAAAAAAAGTTTTATTACGATACAGGTCTTGTATGGACACCTATATCATAAAATAACTTTTTAATCATAACGATACACCTATACAATCCCCATCTGGACTGAACCTCTACTTTAAAAAAAGAATCCGCCATTTCGGAAGAAAAAAAAAAGAAACACGCATGCGCGATCGAAGTTTGTGCCTTGGCGCGAATATTTTTTTTTGTTCTATACATTTAAATTAAACAAAGTTTGGTTTGGTTTGTAAAATAAATTAGTTTATGTATTATAGTATGAGAGTAGATAAAGTAGTGTATGACACTGTACATAACTTGGTCTTATAACACTCGTGTGATAATATAAAAAAACTCGCCTACGGCTCGTTTTTTTAAAACTCACTCGTGTTATAAGAACCCTTATTATGCAACAGTATCATAAACTACTATTATGAATGTGGTCTCCATCGATAATAAGTGCACTGGCTACAGACTTTATCACAGTACCAACTTATAGCTGATTTCATTGCAGTCAAAACGTATTAATTCTCTTTCGTTTTATGATTTTAAGTGACGTATCGTCTGCTATCAAACTTGATTCGGTCATTTTGAAGTATTGTTTATACGTTGACTTTTTATCCTTTTTATTTGTTATTCTTTATCTTATATTTTATTTTTTATTCTTTTTATTTCTTATTAATAGTAATTATTCTGATTGCTAGATGACTGTTTTTCTTGTTCAGGTACTTCTTTACATATGGGGTATTAAATTGTTGATTTCCTTTTCCATGTACTAATTGATATTGGTCTGTAATCTTAAGTTCCTCAGTGTGAAAGAACGGGGGATGATGTTTGTGATACCTACAAAGAGAGGATCCTACGACGAGATTCAGTTTTCACACCAGCAGGGCAACTTCCTTGTGGTTGTTTTTAATCAGCGCCGTAAGTCTCATGCAGTGACGTAGTTCCCAAGTTCGACTTCTCTTTAAGAGATAATGCTGAACATATAATATCGTGTCGCTACAGTAGCTTACGGCAAAAGCATAAAGTACTTGAGATACGTGGGAGTAACGTCTCTCAATTAATTACTGCAGCTATAAAGGAAAGTAGATCACGGACCGAGTTACAATTATCTTATATTGTATAGTCTAAGAATTGTCGTTAGATTTGATGGTATTTTACTTAGTGGGTCTTTCGTTTCTGCATATTACCTATGTTAAACAGGTAGAGCTTGTCCGAATGCTGGTCCCGTCCGAAGAATTTTACCTTTCAATTGTTACAAGCGCATCACGGGTCAACCGTGTATTTTCCGGGATATCTAGGTCAAGGTAACCTTGCCCCTTGTAATCCTATTCAGCGTTTGCGGTCTTGATATCAAACGAAAGCCATTTCTGTGTGCAATTTTGACTTAATTTTATATATTTTGTGATTCAGGTAGGTTGATATTTAGGTATCAGCTCATAATGACAACTGCCTAAAATGACAACCGGACGCAAAACATCCACTTCGTAACATGACAACTTCTTAAAATGTCCACTTCCTAAAACGACAACTTCTTACAATGTCAAAATCGTAAAAGGACAAATTCGTATGAGGTCAACGTCTCATTATGACAACTTCTTATAGATCTTAGGTTAGAAGGCTAATGCGGGAGCGGAGTGGAGCGTAGCTCCCGCATTAAGCCTTCGTGGTTATTTTTTTATGACCATGCAAAAATAATTCATCATTGTAAACTGTTAATAAAACCTTTATCTTATTTAGGTATTTAGACGAGTTCCGCCTGTTAGTCAGTTCATAAAATCAATACCTATATAAATACCCCAAGGAAGATAGGATTTGACATAGAAAAATTCCTAGTAGCAATTTTCTTTCGGAATTCTTTAAGCGGACAACGCAACGAACCGAATACCACGCAAATCTCAATTAAGACAGCCAGTAACCTCACTTAAAGAATTCCGAAAGAAAATTGCTACTAGGAATTTTTCTATGTCAAATCCTATCTTTCTTGGGGTATTTATATAGGTATCGATTTTATGAACTAACTAACAGGCGGAACTTGTTTGGCTTGTATTGTATTGTATAAAAAAAAAACTTTTTATAAAATAATGAATAATTACGAATATGCAAGCTAAATACACAAGGAAATGAAAAATAAGCGAAAAAGCTTAAAATAATCGATGGATAAAATTTTTGCTATGTGATTTTATTATTCGAAGAACCCCTCTATTAATGCAGGATATTATGCGTACGTATATCTACTTACATACACAAGCTTTCGGGAACCCTTTACATCTCACTAACCAATAAAAGTTTTATTGGCTTGAACTTCTGAATAGTTTATTTCAGTACAATGCCATCTTACAATATTGATAGCTGGTAAAACAAAGGCAACTTCACGACATGTACATAAATTATAGGATATTTCTGACGAATAGAATTTATGCATCATTGTCAGTGGGAGTGAGCATCCGAACGGGTTTCTGATCGAATCACACTAAAATTTCTGTATTGGAGGTAACGCGCGGTACACGGGGCTTGCGTCTTTTGTTTTATTTATGATGAAACAGGGGGTGCTGGTTAGAAAGTGCCAGTCTGTACGGTCGGCGTTATAATTGAATTATTTTCACCTGGCTTCCACTGTACTGTGATTCCTGGACGTCAAATTTAGAATTTAACCGTTCGTCTGTTTCACTTCTTTTTGTGCAGAATTTCCGAATTTGCCATGAGAAAATATTACCTACCTACACAAAGTAGATGAACGTAGCTATGTACAAAGTACTCGTAATTTTGAGATAACACTGTCTTTTTGTCTCTGATATTTTTATATTAATTTTAAACTTTAAACCAGCAGTAAAAAAATTAAACCAGTAATGAGAAAAATTTACCTACTATAATAGGTACACAAGTACTCTTATAATTACCCATTCTAAACAAAGAGGTAGCGGTAGGTACCCAAACACCGAAGTCATTATAATAAGTAGATTACAACAGAATTTTACGAATGTTCTGAAGCTCTTCAATATTTCTGAATATCTTGCGGACAATGTCCGGTAGCAGATGTAACTGACAAAAAATAAACCAAAACCCGGTATGGATGATTTGCGCTTGTACCATGAATTTGATTCTCAGTTAGGTATGCGTCTTATCGCACTAAGTTTGGAATTATAGGAAATTAACTTGGCGTAACGTGTTTTTATACGTAAACCTACCTGTATAATAGAGTTCTTACTTGAAATATCGCTGAATGATGATGACAAAGTTTAAGGTTTAAGGGTCGCTTCAATAACTTGTCTTCCCGGAAATCATATTTTGCGTATATAGGTAACGTAAATTGCGTTTTCAGCAAGCTGAGGGCGCTCTCTGGAACAAAATTCATAGCGGGCTAACGATGATAAGCACAAGGTACTTCTTTGTCTAAATTTTCAGATTACCACCTTTTTACCTAATGAATGAAATTAAAATCTAACCGCTAATCTTATAATCCACCGAAATTATTTTGGCAGTAAATTTGTTCACAAAACCGTTACGTAAACCTGCCGATAGGTCTCAATTTTTTTCCGGCTGATATTGAATCTCTAATGCTGACACGAGTTGTACCCCTGTTTTGTGCGAAAAGAGCACATGCCGCATTAAAAGTCCGGCTGTTTGAGCTGGGCCTCGACAGTGGTGTGTGAGTGAATGAAGGCGGGGGCGCTTATTTCGCGCAGCCTCCGAACAGCCCAGCCTGCCAGTCGACGTCGCGCCAAGCGGGCACCACTACGCGCTACCCGCTTGTGTTACGCTCAACAACTAACCAAATGTATTTATAAGTGCAAAACTTGACTATTGTAAGTAACAGTATGTATAGACATGCGATATATACGTGTTTCGGAGTATTCCTGCTGTGTCAAGTCGACCTTTCCAAAAACATCATCATTTCAAATGTTAACGCCACCGGCGATAGGTTCTTGTAGGTTTTTGTGCCGTTAAATGCCAATTACAATCGTTGGCGTTGTTAAATGTTTGTAATTTTCCATGTACAGATGTCCCTAGTCACCTGAGATGTCTAGAGGTCGTTGCGTAGACGACGTCAGTGGAGGTACTTTTGTGTGCGCGCCAATCTCGTGTATTGTGCTCCATATCTTGATATTTATTAAAGGTTCAAAACCTGTTAAAGCCACAGGCTTTTTGAATGACAAGCAAAAAATAATAATTATAGGCATTGTCTATGATTGACCGAATTACCTATTCGTAAACAGTGCAGATGGGTTTGAATGTTCAATGGACCGTGTATTGATATTCAAAATACGTACATTTTGACGCCTTATCTGACAAGGGGTGGCTTTATCAATCGTAATAAGATTTGATTTGTTATAGCTAGTATTATGAAAAGGGTGGTTATTAGAGAAATGAGTACCTTTATATCATTTGGTTATTATGACATTGAGATTCTGCGACAAAATTGCAAATTGAATTGAGTTCAGAGAATTTAGCATACGAGTTGAAAGACCAAAATGTATGGTCAAACATTTTAGTTAGTAAGCTACTGACATTTCGGACTCTCTTTGTAGATCCCCACATCGAGTGGGATCGGCCGTAAGTCCCTGTTAACTGTCGTAATCCCGACGTGTAAGCTCGTTTCTAGTTTATATCAAAAGCCTTTTGGGCCCTTAGGAAACTTTTGAACTCCAGTCCTAAAAGAATTCTTTGTTTTAGTTCTTTACAAATCCTACCCTGCTAATGTTAATTTTTGCAGGCTTTCTTATTACTTGATTACGCAAAAATGGCTTAACTGATTTGTCGAACTTTTTACACAAATTTTATTCTCATGACCTAGAAAGAACGTAATATATTATATACCTACTTACTTTCTTTTCATGTAATAGGTTTCTATGTATACCATTATTCACTTCAAGCCACCTTTGTCTACTTCAACAGAGAGATACATATATAAAAGCACACGTATTAAATCATGAATTTTTGATAGAATAAGCTAGTAAATACATTCTATATGTAGATACGCTCACGCTTTCTTCTCGCCGGTATAGGCAGAGATAACAGTTCACCATCTGCTATCCTTACACATTTCATGAGCTTCCTTGACTGTCATTAAACATTTCAAAATTACATATTTTATATTTAAAAACTATATGGAGGCATGACAATAAATGACAGTACGTATGATTTAAGGATTTTACGTTAATATCGTAATCTTTATCTTCCTATTCATTCAGATTTCGTCGTCTGACTTAATGACAACTTTTAATCCCAAATTCATTTGATTAAAGTTGCCACTTAAAAATTCAAATTAACACTCCCCAACGAACTTAATTCACTTCGCAGATGTATAACCTCATTACGTTACCCTCTTCATGGGAGCTTTCGTTGATACCTACGTTTCCGAGGTGTAATCTAATGCTGACCTGTCTCAGTCCTTTCATTTTCTAAACTTCGGTGCCAAGTGTATCTATACTCGAGGTCAGCTAGACCTTCGTTTAACTTTTTGCTGCGATTAAATTTAATGTCAAGACTGATAAGCGCTTAAAGCGCTTAAAGCTATATAAGCTTAAACTGATAAGCTCTTTGAAACTGAAGGATCATTTAAATATTATCCTTTTTTGTTATTGTTCCAGTGATGGAACTGAAGCTTCCTTATATTTATTGTGAGCTTTATAAGCATTAATAAATATTTACCGAATTAAAAGTAAACATGAAACCTCCCAAGATATAAAATATTGTTATTAAAAAGAATTCTTAAATATCCCTACTCCGGTGATCTTTTACTTCAAATAAGTTATAATGCCGAAATGATAAACGTTAGAGAAATTGAAAAGGATTTACTTAGTTTGCGCGAGTGAACTCGCTTGTCGGATTAAACTGACTTAGTAAGACCAGGAATTGCCAGATAGGTATAACCCAAGAAATATTTTTAATTTAATATTCTCCTTTCCCTTTTCTCGAAAATATTCTTTAAACAGATTTATTGATTCGAATCTCGAGTACTTAATCTGTTTTGTAGATCTGTTCTTTTACAAAAACTGGTCCTCTGTATTTTAATCTTCGTTATTAAGATTTTCTAAGTTAATACTTTTAAATTGAAGACGTTTGTACAAAGTGCATTTTTCTATTCACTTGTCAGTCAAAGGAGGAGTGTCAAGTTTACCTACCTTACGTTTCTTCCACGCTACCAGTCCAGATATAAAGGACTTATTTAAATTGTTTGAAAAAAGTAAAACATGGAGCATTTATTTTATGCTTAGTCAGTTTTAATTTATTAAATTTTTGGATTTCTCTTTTCAAAATAAACAACTTCAATTTGATAACAACGTTATCGCTGAAAACGTGGGGACCTATGATGAGTAATTTGCATAATGCCATGATTGTAGCTCTTCTCAATCTGTTTCAAAAAACTAGTAATTCTAATATCTTATATTCATTATGGACATGGTTTTTGCAGTTTTATAACAAGGATGTCATGAAACCCTGATGCAGACAATTTTACCTTTAAAGTCCCAAGTATCACTACTTATCCCAGCTTTCTTAACTGTCCATATTTATGTTTTGATTTAGTTTTGTGTATCGTTTTAAGCTGTTGCCGTCAAGTATCCTAGCTTAGCTAGGTTCTATTAGTGCTCTTTATTTTCTCAGCTGATGGTGCATTTACTGAACCGTTCTATAGACCATGACCCATTTTCTTCAACCTTCGCCTGTGGCGACACACTGTTTCAATACAGAGTCTGCTCTGTATTGAAACAGAAATTAAAGTAAAGTGACTTTTATGCATTGCTGTAAAGATAAAAGTTTCACCGCCTGCGTACCTATGGGCATTTTAATATGGGGAAACAATTTTTCTTTAGGTTATAAGCCTTTTTATTATATCTTCAACTAGATAAATGTTAGTCCGTCAAAATACCTTTGGTTCAATTTGTTTTCATTATTAATGCTATATTGCTTCACAGATTGTCACACTTTTATCGACCTAAGCCGTAATCAAGGTATGAAGGGAATCAGCATTTGTGGCGGCATGCTATCTGTGAAGTTACCAAACACAAAGTATTTCAATTCTACTTTATGAATATGCACTCACTCACTAAAGTAGTCATATAGTAAGTTTATGAATGACTGGTATAATGAGTGCATCTTCTGGCTCCGTAACTTGCCAGATCTACATTATAGGTTAATAGAAGGCTGACTTGTTACTTGATTTATTTACGTTATATTGGTCGGCTACGCCACTGGCTATCACCCTAATAATAATACATGATAATTGCATTACCAGCCCAAAACATAACACTCAAAATATCACAGGTTTTCAGCCAGTAGTACCAACTGCCGTGTTCCATTCAGTCCCTAACCTCGACGGCAGAATTGGGCAACTGACAGCTGATGCAAAACCCGGTCGACTCTGCAGAGATATCTCATTGTATGACAAGAACTGTGAACTGATGACCCACTAACCCAATTCTGGACTGCAGCAGTCAGTGATCTCTGTACTTCGATATTTGTTTCGAGTTCTGGCAGTGACTCCTGTTCAATTTACACATATTCATGGCGTTGTGCAATTCTTGAGGGAATTTATCGCTCTTTTAGTAGCTAGTAGGGAAATTTCAATTGAGTTTTATCAAATATTCATGGATTGTTTACTCCTCTTAGTTTGAATAAGTACGTTTCTCTGCCATTTTTAGGCAAGGCATCTTTGTTGATATACTAGGTAAACCTTCAGGGAAATCAATAATACACGAAGACCTACTGAATTTCATTACAACAACTACCTCGAGTCTGTAAACATGTTTGTTTCTGTAGATGTATGTGTGTTCGTTAGTGAATATAATATAAAAGTGTCTAGTTCATACATTTTATCGAGAAGCGACCAGAGCCATGGTCAAAACAATTTTTCTTGGAAGGATCAATGCCCTTTAGTTGTGACGCTCCTGGATCTCGGTTTGTATGAAAGGAATTTCCAGAAATATATTTTGCGTAGGTAGTTCGTAGATTCAGTGAATTTCATGGATGTTTGATTATTCTGCTCGAAATATATGCACGTCTATTAATATATTATTGTAATAACTGGATACTAATTACGATCTTCATGTCACAAATGTCACAATATACTCCTCCAGCCGTATCATCTATTGCATAAGTAATGTACCTGATTAGTTATCTAGAAACCACTAATAATAATACAATGGTAATCCTAGCACTGTCAAGCCTATGTCACTTTGCATAATTGGGTTTCTTAATACATAAGTAATTGTATTAATCATTATTGCATTATTCGTCATTTATTAAATGAAGTAAAATGTGTAAAAGAATATAAGAATATCCAAAAAGTTCCTGTGTTAGTTTATCACCGAAATGTGTATTTAAATACGTCGTAAAACGAGTATGCTGTTCATGAAAAAAAATACAGCTTCCATTCTGCCATTACTCTCAAGGTTCTCTTTAATTGTCATTCAGCAATTGGCATAAGCGAGGCACTGAAATTTAATGAACCACATTTGGGTCAAGGCTGTCTGTTACAAACCCTCCAACGACACTTCAGTTTGAATTTTGCATCAACAATTTTGGAATATGAAAAATTACTTTAATTGGACTTGTATATAATACACAATTGTTTAAAATGTTTATAAACTGATTCACGAATAATACTGTACTCGAATGAGCTGATTTATAGCAAAAAAAGCAATTGATTTTATGTTTCTTTTTGTAACTGCTGCTCGAGTGAAGTGCAGTACTAGTGGTCTAATTTATGCCGCAAAATTTATCGATCACTCAAATTATGCAGTGTAGGTGCATGCTTAAAATTTTTCCTTTTTTACCAATTAAAATGTGCACCGCTAGCGAATTCTTTCGCCTGTGCATGACTTGAATATTTTATGCCTGCTGTCTCGCGGGAAATTAATGCTGGGTGCACAAAAGCATTGAGATTGAGATTTTTCCTTGATGTGGTTGGAAAATGCGATTTTGTGGTAAATTAATTAACTTTATTTATTTGTTCAACTTGTTTTCTTAATGAGTTTTTGAAATTCTAACTGCCTATTCACTATTTTGGTTGTTAATTGAACTCCATGGCCGAATTATATTTTGATCAGCAGAAAAACAAAACAATTTATTTGTTAAACCACGTAAATCAACAACATCCAAATCAATTTGTGAAGGTACACAGTGTACACACCCTGGGGAGAGATAACAAACAGAGAATTGGATTCATCAGGTAGAGACATCCGACCACCAAGACTAAACTCCTAGCTTACCGCACGCAAGTCGGGTAGGTACCTAAGGGATTCTCGAAACTCTGAAACCTACACACACACTTGCCGTGTACGTGATACTCTTATTAAGTGATCGATCTGTTTATTTATGAAAAAGTTTTATTCGAACATACATAAAAAATAATGGAAATATTCAAATTGAGAACCTCCTTCTTAGATGCGAGCAATAGAATTTTTAACCTAATTGTATCAGTGAACTAGTAAGAAAAGCCTTGAATTCGTAGTCTGATGTTACAATACTTATTTATTAAAGTATTGCAATTGTAATAGATATTACTATTACAATTGGTATTTTAATGAAATGGTGCACTATGTAATTACGAAGGATAGAAGCAGATCTGAACCTAGATGAAGGGAAATAGGCGTGAACATTACTACTAAATTATTACAATAAAATTCACCCATACCATTAGTTACCTGATAGCCTCCGTGGCGTAGTGAACGCGGCCACTACGCAGGAGGCGCGGGTTTGATCCCCGTTTAGTTCAAATATTTGTATGCATGAATATGGGTATTTGCATTGGTCTGGTCGTGCCTCGGAGAGCACGTTAAGCCGTCGGTCCTGGTTCTGATACATACATCTAAGGCAGTCGTTACGGGTAGTTGGAGCCCTCAAAAATCCAACTGATCTAGCTGCAATGCTTCGATATCGCCTTTCTCAGATGGCAGTCGCTTCACGGAAAATATCGAAGTTTAGCCAAATCTGTAGTTAGACTGGTAAAAAGCGGATCCCAGACTCCCAAGTTGAAAAGCTTCGGATGCGACTGAGATTAACGCTAGGATGAACAAGAAGACATTAGTTACCTACACGCTGCCTGTTAGTTTTTAGTTTTATGATATCGTAATACATTTAATTAGCGACACAACGCGTGCCAGGAAATTGCTAATTCACAATTTAAGATTTAATGTAAGTACATTTGACAAATCACAACTCGCTACAAACTCATATTACACGAGCTTTCTCGATGATTGGTTCAACACGGTTGTTTTCTACTGTTACCAGGTGTCCGAATTGAATTGGACCTAACTGGATCCAGTATGGAACTCTGTACGACATTTTAGTCCAAAACTGTAAATAATATCATTTCCTTAAGGGCAGTTCTTGTTAGAATTTACGTGATGACGTTCATGTCATATCTGTAAGGACATGGCTTTATTTCGATACGATCTTTATACTGGTTTAATATATCTACTTCTGCAGAATGGTACTACCATATCATACAAAAATTAACATTTATGTTTTCAGCCTGTCAAATCTTCGCGTTTTACTTGTGTGAAAATGTACCTATATTCCGCAATACTTACTATTAAATATTCAAATGAAAAGTGGGACGGAAATCTGTAACGGTAAAGTCGCGCGACTTGCAGAAATCCTTTGCTAATAAGTCTCAGTCTTAATTCTCATCTGGATAATTCGGGTTTTCGGAATAAATCTTGAATATCATGTTGCTGTGGATTCCACATAAAAAATCTTGGAAGATCACTAGGCACTGTTTGGTTTAATAAATGTATTTAATTTTATATAAGACCGTTCTATTTTAGATAGTTGGACTATGTCATAATACCTGGTTGGTAGAAATACGCAGGTACTCTAATGAAATTGCATTGCTCTTCTTCAACTATTTGAATCTAGATATTTCGATTTCAAAGTGGAACATTCACGGCGAATTCCAAGAGAAACTTAGAGACTGTTTGCCTTCGAATTGGACCAGGTCTCTGCGGTTAGTTCATACAACGAGTAGACAAACTAAACTCATTGCGAGCATTACACAGAGTGCAGTTATTACGACCTCTATGCAATTTGCACCTCTATACGCACAGAATTTGTTTGCACCATTTAATAATTATTTTAGTTGTTTCTGGAAAGGGCGATGAGATAAATTAATAACGTTGAGTGATGGAGTCTAGTGAAAGTATCTGCGGATTTTTTTTTGAATTAAAATGCATCAGCGGTGAAAGAATTACTCGCAGTTGAATTATCAAGTGAAGTGTTGATATACGAAGTGATAACTTTTAACACATACGAATGACAACTCCGCAAGTTCTGGCTTTGCTGTGCGGATGAGAGGATGCGCGATTGGCGGTTATCCGCTGAGCGGAGAAGCTAGCGGGAGAGGTAAAGGCGATCGGAAAGGGTGTCGGGCCGCGAGCGCGACGACTGGTGCCCGCACGAGGCGCGCCGGCATGCGCTGACGTGCGCCCGGCGCTGCGCGTGCTGCGGCGCGGCGCGATGCCCCCCTGGGCCTGACATGGAGGAGGGTGGCTATTGGCGACCATCTTGCTCGACGCTGTCGCTCGCGGAGCACCATGGCAGCTCGACGCACCTGTGCGCGCGCCACGCCCCGCAGCCGGCGCGCCTGCCGCACCGTCATCCGCCCCATGCACACCACGCGCACGCGCACCAGCACGCGCACGCCCACCCTCACCATCTGCAGCACGCGCAGCACGCTACTTCGTGCCCGGTGCACAGTCCCTTCAGGCAACCCGCCCCGGATTACTGCGCTGCACATCCTCAGGTACGCTTATGCATTACTATTATGGTAGAAAATCAGTTATTCAGGTGTCTATAACACTATTCTTCAACAGAAAATTCTTTTACATTTTGGAAATTCTTGCCCACAATAGTCCAGCCCCTCTAGACAAGTGGCAATTCGCTAGCCGGCGTTTGGTGGAATAGAACGAAGAATATATGGGATTTGACGTATATGACAGTCGTTAACGCTTGTCAAATACGTCAAATCCCATACGTTCGTCATTCTATTCCATCAAACGCCGGCTAGCGAATTGCCACTTGTCTAGAGGGGCAGGGCAACATGATGAAAATTTCTCAGAAGTAAGAAATACTGACACAGTACCTAATCTATGCTATTCTATCTGTCGAAGTTGGTAGCTTCTCCAACAATTTTTAAACCCGCATGCCGAGATGGCGGCACCTGCACCTAATTTATTACAAGTAACTGCCTTCGAGCCGTGAGCGTATTTTCAATAAAGGCGATTTGCATCGATTATTATTAATATACCTTAACAATGTTGGTTGCCTTCTTACAACAGTAAAAACAAGAAATAAAAATTGGATAAAAGAGGAACTTAAAATTAAACTAAGTAGGTAAGATTTTGAGAAAATTGTGAAGTAGGTACAAAATTTGACAGTCAACCAAAAATAATGTTTTAAATGTGTTCTTTAAATTTCTTCAGACTACAAGTCTAGTACTATAGGTACATAGAGGTCATTGCCTCTGACGTTATTAAAAATACACAAATCAATCGTCACCTAAGCTCCTTCCTCAGAACCTCAATACTTTTTTTTTAAATATTATTTAAAAAAACATCACCCAATCGACTACAACCCGCGGATGCGGTACAAAGACTAGTGACGGTCATTTCAGATCCTGTGCTTATAATGGCGGTCCTTATCTTGACGGCCTCGACGGACTTCACGCCATATTTCTACTTTCTTCAAAAATGCCCACGAACTACTGTAGTGGGTTTCGTAAATATTTTGGAATGTGTTCTGCACTAGAACCTTGTGTTTCAACTGCGACAAATGTTGTGAAATATGTGCTCAATAGACACATATTTCATGCCATTTGTCGCAGTTCACATACGCTAGTGCGACACCCTTTTATAAATGATACCAAGAGACCCTGCCAACAAATATCTGTTAAGATATTGCGACCCAGGAGAGCAATGTTACGAAAGGGCTAAGGAAAGATAACATATTAGTTGCTACAGCTTTAGCTTGCAAATAATAGAAATTGCATATAAACCTACCTCTCTAACAAATAAAGTTTCATTATTCTGTCAAGCTTATGAACCTTTGAATCGGAATTCGCTTCAAAAATTCTGCTTACAGTTCTCAATAGAAAATTTAGAAGAAAGATTTATTTGTATAGAGTGCGTATGCAAGCAGAATACATTATTTGCCTAGCGATATATATCGTATCATCGGTATCGTTAAAATAATTTTGGACTGTGAGCGGAAAATGTGTTTCATATTTTTCTCGTTCATTATGGTACAAGTGTGTAAAGTTGGTGATTACCGCTGAGGCGCCATTGAGACCCGATCTGTTAGGTGAGGGTCTTAAGAGAGCCGAGGAAGGTAATCATCAATACACACGTGTAGTATACTATGTTTTTCAACACTTGTGAATAAAATAATACTAAAATTCACCGTATTTATTATTGAACGTGACCGGTTTGGCCTTATGGCACCTTCAAAGGTTTACATTGATGTTTATGAACATGTATAAGTAGTAGATATATATGTAATATATTGGCCTAAATGATACCATAACTGTATCAGCTGCTCTTGATTGATGGATCCTTGGTACGTAGTATGACGTCATTATAGGAGATTGATGGTATTAAGGTAACTATTCAGAATGTACGAGGATGGATAACGTTAAGATGAACTCTTGAAGTATATAAAATTTGTAACTTGCCTTTTATTACTTATAATATTATTGCCTTATAATCCTTAGTGGGCCAATCCTCTTATATCCAATCCAATACTAATCCTCTTATATCCTATCCAATCCTATTATAATAGGATAAAAATGTTATCGTAAACGACAATAGCGCGTGTTTTAATCTCATTATTAAATTAAACAGCTATATTCCTCGATAAAACTTAACATGACATCTATTCAAATTTAACTCCACGAATCAAGTGATATATTATCTTGAAGGTGGAGTTTCAATGGAGGATTGAAATAGCTTAAATCGAATTAAAGCGCACGTAAAGTAACGTTAAACTGAAATAATCATTTTATAGCGTTTCATGAACACGTGAAACCGTGTGACACTAACAACACTGTAAGATTGAAATAGCTTTTTGGTTGACGAAGTTTAGGAGGTATGAGTGTAAAATAAGTACGCTCAGCAATCAAATCTTGCACATTAATATGAACGGTACTGATAAACTAAGGAATAAATTTCACTAAGGGTTAAGTTTAATTACATTAGATATACTCATATACCTATTAATGGTAGTTTATGATACTGTTGCATAATAAGGGTTCTTATAACACGAGTGTGTTTTAAAAAAACGAGCCGTAGGCGAGTTTTTTTATTGTATCACACGAGTGTTATAAGACCAAGTTATGTACAGTGTCATACACTACTTTATCTACTCTCATACTATAATACATAAACTAATTTATTTTACAAACAAAACCAAACCTTGTTTAATATCTTAAATGTAAAAAAAAAGTTGACGCCAAGCCAAGGCGCAAACATCGATTGCCCATGCGCGTTTCTTTTTTTTTCTTTCGCATCGGCCGTTTTTTTTTAAAGTAGAGGTTCAGTCCAGATGGAGGTTGTATAGGTGTATCGTTATGATTAAAAAGTTATTTTATGATATAGGTGTCCATACAAGACCTGTATCGTAATAAAAAATTTTTTTTGGCCTGTGCGTAATGTTTGTCATAAGAGTTTTGATTTCAATTTTATAATCTTTGTATTATAGTATCAGAGTAGATAAAATAATTTATGGTACTATTATAATGACTATTTAGAGGAATTCATAAAAATTCTTATTTTTATTTTTGAAGGGCTCATCGTCGATTTTATTCACAGATTTTTTATCGTTACAACATTTGATGTTTTGATCTGTTATTCCGTCTTCATACCACGAGAACTCATTCCATTTCATACTGATTTTTACCTATTTTTAACCCATACTGATTTTTATTTATTTTTATTCTTAATTCATTCTTGGGTTGTAAAAATTTGATGGTACAAATTTGTCACAAATCTCGACCGGGTGAGTACCACCATGCACTTTTGCGAAAAACCCTCCATAGTAATCCAATCTCGGTTGGATTGCGTTCAGGGGTCAGCAAGTGCATAGCCGGGCAAGGGGGATTCAGGCCGCAGCACAAGTGGGACCGGTGGGTCTTGGCGTAGTCTAGTTGGGGGTGACGCGAGGTGACGCGCCGAGCAGGGAGACCTGTAGAAACGGTAGTGCCGTTTGGCGCCCGCGACATAGTACAGGGGCCCAACCGGGACTAACCACCCTGGGAGGCTGCCACACCAGATCGCGCATAATTCCAATATGGTTCGTCGTGCCGGTTGGTGACCGGACGAGGGAGCCCGGCGACCATACTCGGTAAGGGGGGGGGGAGGGGTATCGGAGGCCTTCCCTCTTCATCCTCATGGCAGCGCACAATAACAGTAGATTGGTCTACACAGCGGCAAAAAACTCTCCCTCAGGCTCGCTATTTGAGGTGGAGTCCACGCACATCAGTGGGCTCCATTCAAACCTCAACGCCGTCCACCAACACCTGACGACGGCGAAACCAGCAATGCTGTTTCTTACGGACACCCAATACGCCGCCCTGATGACACGACCTACTTGCTTCTACCCCGGCTATGTCCTTGAGAAGAATTTCCGCGCAAAAGCCGGGGTCGTACGTGCGTCGTGCGTGTTTGTTAGGGCGGATGTTTGTTGTCGCCGTTTGCGCTGCCTAGAGGATCCATCCTTTTCCACCGTTTAATAGACCATGGCTCTACAAGTCAGATCTATGTGTGCCTCTACCACTCCCATACAGGAGATGCCGAGACCACTCGACTCTTTGAATACCTGTGTCAGGCGGCAGATGATGCGCAGGAGCGGTTTCCGAACGCAGAACTGGTGTCTTTTGGGGAGAAATGCTATGGGGTACTTTATTAAATTCATAATGCTTATTATTTCATACCTGGCAGACACTTCTGAACGTGTGTTTAAAACTTTAAATGAAATTAAATTTAAAATTTAAATGTTCATGATTGGAAATGTTCAAAAAATTGTTTTCGAAGTCATTATAAAAATGCTGATTTCATTTAGAAGCATTACTTTTGACGACTAAGGTAATTCTTTTAACTACAGTATTAGGTATGCCACAAACACAACTTCAAAATTCTAAAAACGTACATCAGAGACTTCTTCGAACCGATTTTTTCACCGCCATCTCCAGCTTTATAAGTAACAAAGAATATTATGGTAGTACCTTTTTGTGATTTAAATTAAATTGAAGTTACGGTCTGCGACAGCAATAAGATACCGATATTTAACACAAGGTTAAAAAGGCCCCAGTTGTAATTTAGATTGTATCTAAGCCTCATTTATGTATTGTATCTAATCACATTATTTTCGAGTTACGATGTTCGTTTTATATTTGGAACATTATCCAATTTTATTATATAATGTAAGATGCTTACGCTCTAATCAACTGAACAAGTCCATTAATGGATTTGTATTCTTTGTTCAACTCAGATCCATTCACTTCATATACTTTCCAGACGTTATTATATTTCCATCTTTCAGCTAGAAGCAAATTAGGTAACCGAGTGTCAGCATCAAATTACACTTTATCCGAAATCCGTGAACTGAGAATAAATGAGATTTTTGACGAATCAATATTTATTACTGATTGATAAAAATAGAAATAAAACTGGTTTTTGATTACGCCCCAAATATATATTACTTGTTACGTGTCAATAGCTACCACAATAATGACTTGTTTGTAGCATTGTTATAAGTTTTTTTTACTTTTTATACTGAATCACTCCTGGTGATCATGGCCAGTGTTGTGTATGTGGTATATTATTTACGTATTGCCTATGATTATTTACGTATTAGATAGAGCCTAGGCAATGCTATAAGTACCTGTATTACCTACTGATTCTGATCACATTAATTTGGGGCTTAAGTTTAGATTTAGTAAAATGAATATTGTAAAAATAACACAATTGAGATGTAGATATAGGGGAAGGGGTTGTGTTACTTAAGTAAATAAACTACGCATAAATATCTAAATATTAATTACTGTTTAATATATTAAGAATAATTATGCTGGCAAAGTATTCGTTAACAAATTACAAGCATTCCCAAGGTACGGTCAACGAATAAACGTGAAATTCCTAGCGAAACTGAAAATTTTGTTATGCCGTGTGTTCCCTCACGGGAAATTAAAAATCTGTCCGCTGTCGTCACTCTGATGTACATTTCCTTTCCTTTTAATCGAATTGATAGAATCATTATATTACCTAGTGTACCTAATAACTATGAGCTGGATATAAATTATAAAAAGTATTGTCGAAAATCGAACTTATTTAGGTATTTTTTATTTTTTACTTGGTTCTATTGGATTTTATTTTCTACAATTGTAGTACATGTTTTCAAATTCGCATCATAAGTCCAGTAGTAGTAGTAGTAGTAGTAGTAGTACCTAGTAAAAGTAAATCTCTTTAATGTACGCACGCAAGAATCTATTTGTGATAATCCAGCTTTCACATTATCTAACTTCTAGGTCTAACTAGGAATGTATTGGAGTTCCATTAATAACAAACCTGTAAACCTGCTGATTAATAAATGATGCTCTTCCTCTTAAGAAGGGCGGAAGGCAGTCACTGTTATAAATGCTGTACAAGCTAAGAAGCTGAAGTAAGTAGACCCCGCGAGCCGAGGTGAAAATTTCACATGCAACAGCTGGGAACAACACTAAGATGATGATGAATGTTTTTATTTAAGTTTAAGCCTAAACAAAATCTAGTAAGCATGACACTGTCGTCAGCTAATTAATTACTCTTAAAGCTAGATGTATATTATCTGCAACCATCGAGTTGGTATTTATTATTTACTTAAGTTGTATCTCCAAAAATAAACTAAGGTAAACAGATACACATTTTAACTTGAATCTATTCCAAAGCAGGAAGTAAGAGGATAGTTACTTGGCAGACTCCTATCACCACGGCCAACTTTAAAATCATAAAGCAAGAATGAAAAGTAACTTAAAAGTTTTCTCAAATGTGAGCCAAAATTCTATTCTCTCGTGATATATAACGTCATTATGTTGTTAAATGGCTTCAAATATAAAAGGATTTGTCTTTTGTAAAAATCTCAACGACTAGATTTTAAGAAAATACTTTTCTAGAAAGACGTATATTCGAGATTAGGTATATGAGACCAAATAGCTAGTCTTGAATATGGCTTATCATTTTTCAAAGAAAACTGCCGGGATATACCTACTAAGTGAGTTGATTTATCAATGTAATTTAATAAATTCAGAATAGGTACATTGTTATCTTATTTTTTTTTTATTTATTCTTTACTTACGATTTCTAAAATTTAATATGTTATTAACGCTGAACTCATTAAGAGTTAATATATCTTCATTAGCCTTTACAATATTGTTTAAATACTATTCCAGTGACGTTGAACGAATGGTAGGATTTCTTTCTCAGCAATTAGTGTCGAGTCTGGCCAGATGTGGGCATTATACTGTCTCACTATTATTTAATGTTGTCTAGCAGTATAATATCTACGTTTACTTTGTTCATTTTGCTGAATATTTTAAATATTTCACAACAAAATGCATGAACTTTTTCTGTTGTTTATTTACCTACATGTATTAAAGTTTTTTCTTAAACTAAAAATGCTGCACGTAATGAATGTACTTTGTCTTAGTTAATTTTGTATATAGATAAGTAAAAAGTAAGATTGATGTAGTTAGATTTATCAAAACATAAGACCTAATACTTAAATATAAACGAACCATATGTTCGTAGTAGTGTAGCGTATTTAATTTGAATGTAAACAACTTTATCAATAAACTATGGTCGAGATTGTTTTCCCGTTTAATTGAAAAGGAGCTCCTAAACTTTTTCTTTACATGATTGCGCCTGATATTCTGATTGATGTAGTTTATATTCAAACCTAGATTATGTATCGTAATTAATAGAATCATTACAACCTCTATTTTACGTGTATTTAAAATATACATTATGATCTATGTCGACGAAATATTTATTCTCGTTAATGGTACAGATGTCATAAACAATCCTGTTTGATTTCTCTCCCTATATTTACTTTGGCAATGTTGTCAATATTTAGACTGTAGGTATATTCGATTTCTTTGAAGTCTCAAGTCGCGAGGTGCAAACAAGACAGAACTTGAAAATCAGTTCAACGAAATTGATCAAAGGTTTTAATTTATGGCAATTTGTGTAATTATAGGATTCCACTTTAGTGTTCTTGTTTTTTTTATACCAGTTAGGTGGCAGGTAAGCACACGGTCCACCTGATGTATAGTGGTTACCGTGGCCTATGGACGTGTGCAACACCAGGGGCGTCACATTTGCACTGCTGACCCTTTTTAGAACAGAGAGTTTCTGTGCCGTCAGTGTAGAAGATAAAGCAGGAAAAGCCTTAGGTCTTCCCACTGACAGCATAGAAACTCTCCAATGAGCTCTGCCTACCCTACTAACCGCCGGGAACACAACAAGAGGCTATTCTGTAGGGCGGAGGTACTTCCCCAGTCGGTCTGCTTAATTGGACGGAAATATCGTCGGGGCCTACCTCCTACTATCTTGATGAATTTTACATGCCAACTTGTCATCATCACCTATCTTGTAAGCTTGCACCAAGCCCAGAGTCCACTCTCCTTCTATTCACTTGAATTGGTTTATCTTGATTTTCACGAAAGCTCACGAGAGCCCCAGCTTCGAAACAAAAGTCTGTGCCAGTGCTTCGTCCGTCAATCAGCAGGATTACCGGCTTGATCTTAAGGTTGTCTTGGGTCCTAAAGATTTTTATAGAACCTCCATACAATCACTTACTCACGATTACAGATATACATGGCAATTTTAAAGGTTTTCAACTACCATACTTAGTCAACCCGCAAACATGGCTGCTGAAAAGTAGCCGAAGCGTCGCCGTCGGTCCATAAGTAAATAATAACCAATAAATCGCGAAGAATCAGTTAAAAATGGTTTTATTTCAATGAGTGATATTCGCGTAAACTTTAGAAAATATCATTTAAAGGGATATCATTTCACGTGACCCATTAAAAATTAAACGCTGTTGAAGTTTAATTGAAACCTGTTAGTAATGGTCACGTACCTTCTTGCTTATACGAGCATACCTGGTAACCTGCTTGTTATCAAATGACCTGACAACTTGCCAGGTCAAAGAGCAGCCCTGTAACCTAAAAAATAGATGTCATTGTCATACAAGGTCAAACGTTTGTCCGCTTCCCACTCCTGCGTCGTTGTTTTGATATTATCGTCTTCGGTTATATCATGCCTTTGTATATCAGAGGTGTATAAGGCCCTCTATTACATAATACTGAATTGTGGGCATATACCCAAAAAGCTTTAAATAGAGCTTTCGTAAATTCGCACGTGAGTGCGGACAACGGCCTAAGCTTAATATCATTCCGAAACTTATAATGAGATAGGCCCCTACAACGTGTACATATCGGTGTTCCCACTGCTCCTTCACGTAAAATATCGGTTAATTGTGATCGACAAGGACCCTAATCAATCAATAGCTTGTCCATAATATTCTTTTCTCGTACTTTATCTGGCCTATCTTCTATAAGGGTAGGTAATAAATATAGTGCTGTCACTTTCGGCCGTTGTTAACGCCGGCATAGCGTTTTCATCCGAATAATGGCACACTTTGCGTTCGCAAAAGTAAGTAGGTATTTGATCTCTCAACTATTATTATATAAAGGGCCAAAAGAATATCCAGCTTACATCATTATATGCGGTTACCCGAGTTAAAATATGTATCACTATTAGAAACCTTGCGTTACCAATACTCGAGTAGAGTTAGAATTACTCTGCCAGTTATTATATTTGTTATAGGTATAGTTAATAACCCTTAGAAGCGTTAACCTGATATTTACATATGAAAGAAACTTGGGTATTAAATGGTGAAACTCACGATTTCGTTAGTGATTGCAATATTCGATATACTTACCTAACTACATGTAGACGAAGTCATTGGTAAGACATTTTATACCTAGCTGTCTGTAATGTGGTAATTTTCCTGTATATAGAATGAACTCATACTTCTTGCCACTTAATATTCCGTATATCGCGTTTCATCATAATTGGCACAAACATTTGCTTATCAGTTTGCCATATGATTGAGTTTGAGCATACGTACCTACATGTTTATTATCTTTGAGTTGAATATATATTTGAAATACATAGGGTAACTATCAAGATTTCGGTATGAGGAACTCCGTTATCTACATGTAGGTATGTGTGAGTTTCTATAGTTATAAACAGAGTTGGAAGTGATGTCAGACTCGGCAAACGACTTCAAATGTTTGACTTTGGCTGGAGCCATACACATACTATGTAGCAAAATTTTTATACAGAATTTAGTGTATTTTCTGCTGGGGTGGGTATCATTTTTACTAATACTTTTATTATTGCAAGGTGAATTTATTATATGAGTACGAAACTTCTGAGTTATGGGCTTATTGTTTGGTATTCGAAAACTTTGTGGTTTTATATAATCTACTTATCAGGCAAACACGGCTGACAAGAGGTAGGCGTTGATAGTACACCCATATATAGCCAGCTATAGGTCTTTAGTAGCAGTTAATACGGATGGTGATCTAACGGGCACGTTTTCAGATTACGTACTGCTATAAGTAGAGAATTTTGTTTGGCACACAATTCACTTACTGCAATCATGCATTAAGAAGTGGTTTTGGAACTAGATAAATTGTATCTTGCAACATTATAACAAATGACTTGTGTTATCCTCATAAATACGTGAAGGTTATATTTCTGATTAGAACCATAACGTGGTTCGCTCGAGATGTAATTATTTCTGAAGCTAATACCATACTGATAGAATACTTACTGGCGATTTACGAACTACGTTCGACCCTTAAAGCGATATGATGAAAATTAATGATCCTTAAACTGTCGGCAACGGACAACGAGTTAGGAAGATAATAACATGGCTTGTTACTTGAGAATTAAAGATCGTAGGAGAGGGATGATGTATTTCATTTCATGTACTTACAATCAAAGTACGGTTGATTAATTTGTATTCAAGGTTTTAACTCAACTTTTGAGGTATTCCGAACAAGTTATGCTTATTTCATATTTGTTCGTCTAACTAAAATGTAGTCGTAAACCCATGCTTTGTCCAGGATGAGTTATCGTTATAGAGTATCATGTCATGAATTATGCGCATAAATGCTGGAAAGGCTTTGATCAAAGAAGTAACATCCTTCTAGTTTGATATGAGTACTACATTTCGTTTCCTTTCCATTTCCCTATTATCCTTTAATCCTTCAAACTATCAATTTGTTGTGGGATCTCCATTTTATATTGCTTAAAGTTAAGCGTCCACCTATCGGTAACACACGCAGTGGACGCAACGCATTAAAAGGACCGCAGTATTCTTTGTACAGAAAGTCAAACTAGTGTGTCCGATCATCGGCAATGCCGACGCAGTTGCTCCGAGAGGCAACTTTTGCGATGCGTGCGGATGACGTCATTTGTAAAGCCGGCCAGGTGGACGCATGCGAATTTAACCATTTGCACTTTTACGATTGTCCCGTCGACACACATTGTCTGTGCGTGTTTTTAAGCATCATATGTACCTACGCTCACTACGAGAGTCCCAATGAAATGGCATCGGCAATCCGATTGCTGGTGCTCGTAGTAGCGGCGGCAAAATGCGATCACTACCGATAAGGCGGACGCGTTGTGAAAAAATTCATCTGTTTGATGCGTTGCGTCCGTTGCGTAAGATGTCGATAGGTGGACGCTTAGCTTAAGGTTACACAACAATTGCAATGCAGCAAACAATAGTTCAAAACATCACCGCAATCAAGCAAGACCTTTGATTTTTAAAGAGCTTATCCGCATGGGATGTATAATTTTAATAATTTATTTATTATATAAACTTGAAGCTTTTACTTTCTCCATTAGGTTAGTGGTTATTCAGTTAGGAAAGTTACGATAAGGAACATAGACGTTGATCATTAAGGAAACTTTTTATCATTGCCTTCGTTTCAACTCACTCATTAGCCGGTACAATTTAAGTTGTACATTTTATTTATAGATGGATGGAGGCGTCGTTGTCGTGACTACCCGGTTTTAGCTGTCTTAATGATTAATTGCTGAATATGTTGCTGTTGATAAATGACATGATTCCTTGTCTTGTTTGCTTTTGGTTTTTGGTGTATTTTCTCTTTCTTGACCTTATCTTTTGCTGTGTAAACCTCGTAATATGTCAGATGTATACTTTACGTATTCACGTCGTGTTCATTGGTGGTTAACTGTTGTTGTTGCAATTTTGGTTTTCTAACCTTTCTGTCTTGCCAAGACTTATTACCACTATCGTTAAGTTATTTGCTTGTCCATATTATCTTACGTTTGTTCTGAAGGAATGTGTTATATAACTGTATAATAAATCTGTTACTACCTGCATGCTGTTATTTATATTTTAAAATATAATTCCTACTCTCGATTTCGTGGTTATCGACATTTCTCATGTATGCCTATATTTTCATGATGTTACTTTCTTTTAATGTCCGATTTGGGAATATAGCCTTTACGGTTATGCCACATTCGTGTAATGTGTTCCATTACGTGGGACTAATTATCAACCGTAATGTGTGAATGCTCTTTATACAACGCTATATTCGTTGTATATCTCCATTTATTTGATATTTCAAATAATTTCTGTTGAATATGAAAGCATACACTCAGTCTTTGTAGTTTGTGTAAAAATGAATTTCAGCATGAGGTAGGTACCCACTTATGACATCAAACATAGGTACATTAAGTTTGTTGTAAATTTTATAAAAAATGCCTTACATTCTATAGGTAAGTTCGAATGATATAAGCTGTTGTGCTGCAATATGATCAAGTAACAAGGAAACCAGATAGGTAACGGTTTTGATTCTCACTCAGGGAGTACGAGGAAGCGGAGGTTTATTCTTCTGTCAATGTTTAGTTTAAGAATAAAGGGTTTTAACATACTCGTATAAATATAAATAGAAACTGCTACGTACATTAATAACAAGATTAGTAGTGCTCTTTTTGCATTCCATCTCATATCTTTTTTTCTCCCTGACTAATTTAGTTATTGGCATCTGACAAACTCTCAATACTATTTTCCAAAGAGCTTTGTAGTTATGTAATATAAGAATATTTGAGCTAGGGCACCTTAGCAAAGCTGCTGAGATAAATTGATTTTGGAATACCTTTGTGTGCGAAGAATGCGTACAGTTTGCAATAAAATAGCAATCTTTCTGTTATCTAAAATTCATATAGATGTGGCAATAAAACTGGCTACATCAATATAACGCTTGATTGTTTCTGATTGCGAGTAGGGTTGTGCGGCCCTCAAATAATGAATATTAAAAGATATGTTTGTAAGAAATAACTTAATATATTCATAATAAATAATAATTGTTTGTATGTAGGACACATTACATCCTAGATAAAATCGATTTCCCAAATGTTATATATGGCATTTAGCTTACCCTCTACATAAGTATAACTGGATAGTTTGCTTTTAAAAGGTCGAGTAGAGTTCTAATGTCGTGTTCACTGAACCTTGTATTTACCTAGTTGTCCCTTACCTGTCCCCCGGTCACTTCTAGTCGAACGTATTGGCTTCCTTCGAAATAAGACCTTAGTTGGAAAGATATCTGCGAAGCGATGACCCTGATTGTAAGTGCGTTTGATTGGAACGGACTATGTTTGCACCTCGTGATAGCCGAAGACGAAATTGGATTATACAATGGACACACTGTACACAATATTATGTTTATTATTAATCTCTTATATACGCGTTACGTTTTCGATTTCATTTTCAGATTTTAAACATGATTATGTTAGAGACGGACGTAAGTATTTTTTGTTTTGTGCATATGAGATCTTTTTTAATTCCAAGGTTTTTTAATTCTAATTTACTAATGTTCTGTTATTTTTGTGGATTATATCTCCATCCAGGTTCTTAATTTGTTTATGGTAGCACACAAGAATTTGAAATCTTTTGGTGTAGTAGATGTCGGGTAATAGTTACTATTTAGCAACGGATTCGAACTCCATGCGGGTATTTTCACTTCAAAATTGGCTAGCTTATATATTTTTCACTTAAATATAGTTTTCAGTTCGTTAAAGAGTAAAGTGAATTTGGCGCAGCCCCTGCCAAATTCGTTATCAATAAATTTCAGTACAAACTACATATCATCATAATTGCTCAATCAATCACTATTAACTGGTAAACGCTTTGATTTTGTGCATTGCCGTAGCTTACTTAATCATTACGATTATTATTTTTGTAACACAATAAGTAATTTTATCATCAAAGTGAAAATAAGAATTGTATCATCAAAGTGGAAATACATTTTACATACAAAATTGTTTGACAATAGACTCGTATGCAATTTGCATTTCGCATACTATTCAACGAAAGATGGAAATTCAAATTCACTTGAAAATATAGGGTACAGAGATGTGTGCCTTTCCAACCGCAATTCCTGCATCAAGCCGGGCATATATTAATTTCGTAAATGCGGTTTTGGTCTTCAGGTTCGTTATTCGTATTTATTACAGCTAAATGGATTTTGGCTTATTGAAAATTTCGGGTTATTGAGGTGGAAATAAATTAATTTCTGTTGTAAGCTCATGTTTTTTTTTGCATCCAAGGGTGTTTTCTTAAATATTAATTTTATTTTAACAGGCCCAGTGGATGGTCCATTTCCATCCAGTTTAAAGAATATTCCGTACTATTGTTACCAAGTACCTTCGAAAGGACCATGTACCCGCATGCTTGTGGCGTGGTTTTACGACATAGTGAGACGACAATGCATGAGAATGTTCTACTCAGGATGTGGCGGCAACGAAAACAGATTTTCAACTAAAGTAGAATGCGAGTTGCATTGCGAATCAAAAAGGAGAATATAACTGAATCCTATACTAATTATACAAATGTTGATTAGAATGAGATACGAGTAAAATGAAAATTTATTTGTGTATTTTTGCAACCCTGTATATTCGATTTAAAAAACCACCATGACCTGATCATTATCTTATCAACGCCTCTGCACGTTAGTAGTTTTATGCCTAATAGACAACTAGTGCGTAGTCAGTCTGCTTTCACAGTGTGTTGATTCGCACCTCAATAAATAGCTCTGTGCTAAAAAAAATAATTATGCAATAAATTCGCATATTTTATATGAGTTGCTTAGTGCCAATTTGTAGGTAGTAAAATTTATTCTCCATATTCCAATAACCTACATCAATAGTATCTATCCTTAAAATATAACTGCGGCATAGCCAAATTTGGACATCTTATTTTCTTTTAAGGTAGGCGAAATAAATTGTAAAAATTGAACTACGAAAAGAAAACATATGTTGGGCAGACAGGCAAACGTTAAGCAGCGGGCTATGGAGCGAGCTATGCTTGGAGTTTCTCTGAAGGATAGAATTCGAAACGAGATGATCCGTCAAAGAATTAAAGTTACCGACATAGCTCTCAGAATAAGCAAGCTGAAGTGGCAATGGGCTGGCCACGTCTGTCGAAGGACCGATGGCCGTTGGAGCAGGCGAGTCCTAGAGTGGAGACCGCGAGAAGGTAAACGAAGGGTAGGACGCCCCCTAGCCAGATGGACTGATGACCTGAAAACGGTGGCTGGGACGGACTGGATGCAGATGCGGAGGATCGCACGAAATGGCGCACATTGCGAGAGGCCTCTGTCCAGCAGTGGACTGCAGTGGGCTAATTGATGGGCAGGCAGGGAAATGTTTTCTTACGTTAAAACATTAAAACCTCAAAACTCCAATAATATGTCTTTACATATGCAATTGGCGTTTTATCTAACTGGCCATTTTGATCTCAAAAATCCAGCGTTTGGTTAGGAATTGTAAATTCAAATTTATTTAAATTTTAAGGTTGTCTATTTGTGTTTCGAATGTGAGAATTCATTTGCTTTTGTCACAATATGAGAAACTTAAAATATCGCATTATTTTCGAATAAGAGTTTCATCGCGGTACCAGCGCTGCAGAAACAGCAAGAAGGAAATAATGTATACGGAGAAGCCATAAAACCATTTTATATCATTTAAAACAAATTGGAAAAGTAAAAAGCTTGAAGAATGGATACCGAATGAACTAAATCAAACAAACTAATAATCGAAAATGTAAATCACAGTGGTTCTCCAAACCGGCAAATCCTGCCTCAAGCGAAAGTTGACTAGTTTAAAAAAAATACTGGTTAGTGTCTGGTGGACCAGCGTTGGAGTCATTCACTAGACGTATTGCCAACAATTAGAAACCATGATGGAAAAGCTAGCCGCTAAACAGCCGAGATTGGTCAATTGCTCTAGCCCACTGCTGCTTCAGGACAACGCTTGACCAAACTGCTCAACAGACTGCGGCGAAACTAGAGGAGCTAGGATTGGAATGTCTCCGTCACCCACCATACCTTCCTGGACTTTCCCGGACCTTCCTCCAACCGATTACGACTTTTTTCGGCATTTGAATAAGTTCTTAATTGTAAAAGAAATCAATTAAGATGAGGCAGTTTAAAACGCCTTCAAAATTTTTGTTGATTCTCGCTCAGTCAATTTTTTCAGCAAATGAATCAATGAACTGCCTATAAAATGGCAAAAGTGCATAGATAACAACGGCACATACTTTTATTGATTTAATAAAACTATTGATGATTGATTTAATAAACTGTAAAATATAATTTTTCTTTTTCGATATAAAACGCCAATGTTATATGTAAGGACCTAAAAATTATATGCGCTTTGCTATCTAACTAAGTATACCTGTCTATAGGTATATGGACAGGTACCTAAATGTTTGAGAGTGAAAGATATTTGGCACTCTCTAATTTCCATTTTCATTCCTTAGACCGGAAGTATTTGAATGCTTTGCTATGTTAAGTGTAACTGACGTAATAAATATTTAAAACTTCAGCTTCAAGTATTCGAGAAAATTATGAGTCATTTTGACGCTGCGGCTTTTATATTGTCAGCATTAACTTCTGAAAAAGTATATTTCATGGCAAAATATTTATGATAATGCAATATAACGTATTTTATGATTTTGTGACGAGACTGCCATCAGGTTTTATGGACATTTTAATAAATGGGTGTAAAATGTAACGCGTTTTGCACTGCGTTTTTGCTTTCGACGTAAAAACGTTAGTGGACATTTAGGCAAAGTCATATCTATTATCATATATGTGTAGCCAAGTTCAAAAGCGTGGTACTATATGAATATGCTTTAGTAGTACTTAAAAATGCTAGAGTAGTTAATAATTCCTTTAATGAACCTCATGAAAATAAACCTACGATAACGAACGAGAGCTATTTGATTCAAAACAGTGCATTACTAACGTAACTCTTAAAAGTTACTGAAATACTATTCATAAGCATACTGTGAATTTCTGTGTGATCACAGCGATGAACGATTATGTACTACATTAAAATGAACTAGGCACCTTCAATAATAACACTGTATTATTAGAATGGTCACAAGAACTCTATGGTAAGGGGAGTAGGTACGAACAACACGTCTAGTCATGGCACTAATAACCGAGATATGTAAGTGGGTAAGTACTGAGCACCCACTCTTACATCAGACGGGACATTTACCACAATAGTTGCTTCAGAAAAATAAAAAGTTTATGCTTTAAACGACGACAATAATGCTTGACACGATAAGGCGCTCACAGAGGATTAAGTAAGCAGGTAACAAAGAAATCTTTTGCTACAAAAGCCCTTTCGTACTTTACAGTGGAACACACAAATGAAAGTCATTAGGCAAGCTCTATAGGTACCTGTTAGCAGCATGAGAGAGTGATGACTCAGCGAAAATCCTAATACATTTCCTGTTGCCAGGCGACGACGTAGTAGGTACAACATACCTAAAATCTAACGGACTTTAACGGTCCCTCATTTGTCAAAAGCATGAGCTAGTGGATAGTATGTAGAAATTGCCTCAAAATATTTTTGTTTTTGTTTTTATCTTTGTTTGATTGATTTTTATTATATTGTATTACTGTTACTCATTGATTACCTAAGCCAAGCAGCAGTGATTTATGTTCACTTTAGCATAAAATAATATAACTCTATCTCACCTTACGGCCGATACTATCAACCAAAATACAGGCAATGCCTAGTTTGGTCGATAGCATTCAATACCTTTCGTACCAAATTGAAAATGTTCCATCAAGCAGTTTTACCTGTAAAGTGAATCTAAACTTTTGAACCAATAAAGATTTGATTTGAAAAAAAAAAAAAAAAATTATAATTATGCCGAAATGTTTAATGAATCATTGATGTGGATTAAATGCAAGTGCGACAGAACAGGTTTTGTATATACGTTATAGTTTATGTATATAAGAAAATATTTTGCTATACAGCCTTCGTAGCGTAGCGGTAGTGTAAGCGGCCGCTACGCAAGACGCGCAGTTTCGATCTTCGCTCAGTGCAAATATTTTTATGCATTAATATGGGTATTTACACTGGACGTGCCTCGGAGAGCAACGTTAAGCTGTTGGTCCCAGTTGCCATACGAACATCTATGGCAGACGTTAAGGGTAGTTGGAGCCCTCAAAAATTAAACAACTGGTCTAAATACAATGTTTCGATATCGCCTCTGGGTTGTGGAGGTCAGATGGCAGTTGCTTCACGGAAAATTTCGAAGTTCAGCCATATCCGCAGTTAGACTCGTAAAAGCGGACCCCAGATTCCAAGTTGAAAGCTTCGAATGCGACTGGGATTAACGCTGGGATGAAGAAGAGTTGCAACTTGCTTGAGCATCTTGGCCTATTCCATAATTTTTGTTCTATATTATATATGATGCTGGTAAACCTTATTTAGACCAAGTTCATTTGTCCAATCATTAGCCTAACTGCATATATCTTCTAAGACCTCCGCATAAATTTTACGTTATACACCCACTTGTCGTAAAAGGATATAATGCCAGACGCGTCACGCTCAGTAATACTCCTTTCAGGAACCGATCATTATCACATTGACTTGAGAGTAAAATTATAGCATACTACTAGCACAGGGGCTCAGGGCGTCTTCACAGAATACTTGACGAAACTATTACGGTCGCATTCTGATTGCACGGTTGTGTGACATGATCAACTTGACATCGTCCTTTACTTGAACTGTGACCTAGTTACGGTATCATATATTTTATCCTAACGCCACACTACGTGACTCTGCTAGGAATGAGACTTATTTCAAAACTGTTTTTGTACTATTTAAAGTTTGGCAATTCAATTTTCTTTTTATTAAACTATGTGACTTCCTGCACTGCGGAGCTAGGATGACTGCTCTAGCCAGTAAGTAACTCTTCACGCCAAATGGCCCAAAAAAGAGGCTGAGTGCGGACAAAAGAGTCCCTATCCTATCCTATCCTTACTGCACTTCAAGTTTAGTTTCAATTCGAAACGATCGAGACGTGTCAAATACTGCTCACCGAGGAAAACAAATTCTCGTATTCAGACAGCATAATGAAACTGGTTCCTACGACCTGTTTCTGATGACTTTCAGGTTATGCAAAATTCAAATATATTTGTCTCCGTTGCAGAATATCATGTACCTAAGCAACATTTTATGATCGCAGATGGTCATGATCGCAGATGGCCATAACTCGAATATGCTGTAGCTACATATACATTTTAGGGTTCCGCCATATTACTAAGTTAAGTTAAGTAAGCTACTTATGAAGTAACTACTCAATGAATTAACCTACCGAAACCACATTCAGACAATATGTCGCTTCTGACGAGGCCGCGCTTCCTTCCTGTGGTGGTGGTGATGGTGGTACTCTTACCTAAAATGTGATACCAAGATACGTAAAATGACAAACCATTCAATGTTCTGTAAAAAAGGTGTATTTCTAAATTCCAACGTCCATTACGACAGAAAACAGGTGTAATATTTCAAACGACTTTTATTTTGAACGTTGCCGTGTTGGTGTGAGACTCATTTTCTAGATGTTGCAATTTGTTCTAGTTATCACATTTCTCATAATTCTTGCTCAGTTTTTTTTATATAATAACAGTAACTGTTGTTACAATGAAAATTATCTCTGTCGTACTACCATGTTTTCAAGAGCTTTGCAATGTTAATAGTTTATTCGAATGTTTGTTACAAAACGTTGCGTCCGCGCACCCACCCTGTGTGGTCGTATTACTCTTTAATGGCACGACGTGCATCGCGTTTCGTAGTAAATGGTTATGGCGAAGGTAGTAAAGTGTGCATCTTGCAATATCCTGATTGATGAACGTATATACAGAACAAAGTTTCAGTGATAGATGAGGATACCTTAAATCGATTAAGATAGGAAAAAGTGAATCGCTCAGGTGGGACTCGAACCCACGATCTTTCCCTTACAGGGGGGGATGCTCTGACCACTGAGCCACCGATGGCAGATGTCAGTGGTCCCATACTCAAATAAAATATAGAGATATTTTGGGGGTAGTTGAGAATAATCATCACTGTTTCTCAACGGTCGCGGTACTAATGATGCAATCCATATAATCAAGCAACTAGGCTTGCATCGAGTGATAAGGTAACCATGACGTCATCGCAAATCATAATAATAACGAAAATGAAGCCGAGTCTACTGATGCTGTACATAACGTTAACTCAAACTCGTAGCGTAACATTCATAATAATAACAATCATAACGACTGGCTGGTAGTGAATTATCATAAGAAACCTATGAGATATAGCTATTCAAATTTGGTGGGGATATGTCGAGACAATGAGGGAAAATTTAGAGCAGCCGATAGAAAGACACCGATTTTCATTACGAGAATACATACAAATACCACAGAAAAGTACCTATATAACAGATTACGTGTTGAATAAAACGGAGGAAAATATTTTATTACAGAAGTTACAGTGTTTTAAGTATGAAAGGAGTACAATGCCTACAACTTCTTTATATTAGAAAGCAAGTCGTCACTATTCCTTGATAGCGGTTTATGGCCTCAAGAAGAAGCCATATTCAGGCGATTTGTAAATTTCAATCACAAAATAACATGTCGAGGCGTCGCCGCATCGGCTCTGACTCTGGCTCATCTGATGGTATTTAGCAAAATCTGAGAATAAAGCGATCACCGGATGGTAAGAGGCACATTGAATCTTAGAACAAAGCTCGAAAGATGTCGACTGATGAAGTCTACGCTCCGACCAGCACCTATCCAGTTCCAGAACCCTTAGCACTTTCAGCTCGAGTTGCAGAATCGCTTCGAATGCCTGGGAGATTGCGAAAATGTGGATGATTACAATGACAGATTTGTGGAAATTGTCCAAACGACTGGGTCTAAGATCTTCAAAGCCCGTCGTTCAAAAGGAACCAAAAAGATTTCGGACCTCACCAACAAACTCATGGAACAAAGACGAAATTTGGTTCTGCAGTCCTCTGAAGATGCTACTCAGTATCGGCGTTTAAACAGACAGATCTCCAAGTCCTTGACTCGCGACCTACGCCAATTTAATACGACTCGTATTAAGGAGGCGATTGAGAGCAACAAGGGCTCAAAGGTTTTCGCAAGGGATCTGTCTGTTGGTCAAAGCCAACTGAATAAGCTGAAGGCGGAGGATGGCAGAATTATTTCGTCAAAGCTGGAGCTGTTGGAGAAGTTCGAGAAGTTCTACGGACAATTATACACGAGTGTACGGCAATCTGTTAATAATCTGGCCAAAGACCCAAGAGCCAGATTGACCCGACACTATACCGAGGATATCCCGGACGTCAGCCTGTACGAGATTAGAATGGCTCTCAAACAGCTAAAGAACAATAAGGCACCGGGTGATGATGGGATCACGGCTGAGCTTCTAAAAGCTGGTGGAACACCGATACTTAAAGCTCTTCAGAAGCTATTTGATTCCGTCATACTCGAGGGACGAACGCCTAAGGCATGGCACAGAAGTGTGGTGGTACTCTTCTTCAAAAAAGGTGATAAAACCTTGTTGAAGAATTATAGACCCATCTCGCTTCTGAGCCATGTCTACAAGTTGTTTTCGAGAGTCATTACGAATCGTCTCGCTCGCAGGTTCGACGACTTCCAGCCTTCCGAACAAGCCGGTTTCCGAAAAGGCTTTAGCACCATAGACCACATACATACGCTGTGACAGATTATACAGAAGACTGAGGAGTATAATCAGCCACTCTGCTTGGCGTTTGTGGACTATGAGAAAGCCTTCGATTCGATCGAGACCTGGGCTGTGCTACAGTCTCTCCAACGGTGCCAAATTGACTATCGATATATCGAAGCGCTGAAGTGTTTGTACGAAAACGCCACCATGTCAGTCCGCCTCCAGGATCAAAGCTCAAAACCTATCCAGTTGCAGCGAGGGGTGAGACAGGGAGACGTTATATCTCCGAAACTGTTCACCGCCGGCCTGGAAGATGTTTTCAAGCTCCTGGACTGGAGAAGACTCGGCATCAATATCAACGACGAGTACATCACTCACCTTCGATTCGCTGACGATATCGTAGTCATGGCTGAGACCTTGGAAGACCTAGGCACAATGCTCGAAGACCTCAGTAGAGCCTCCCAACAAGTGGGCCTCAAAATGAACATGGACAAGACGAAAATTATGTCAAATATCCATGTCGCACCCACTTCTTCTTTAAAGGTTGGAGACTCTACACTCGAAGTTGTCGACGAATATGTTTACCTGGGACAGACAGTCCAGTTAGGCAGGTCCAACTTTGAGAAAGAGGTCAATCGTCGAATCCAACTCGGCTGGGCAGCGTTCGGGAAGCTTCGTAATATCTTCTCGTCCAAAATACCGCAGTGTCTCAAGACTAAAGTCTACGATCAGTGTGTGTTGCCAGCGATGACCTACGGAACTGAGACTTGGTCCCTTACTATGGGCCTCATAAGAAGGCTCAAGGTCACCCAAAGGGCGATGGAGCGTGCTATGCTCGGAGTTTCCCTGCGTGATCGAATCAGAAATGAGGAGATCCGCAGGAGAACTAAAGTAACCGACATAGCACACAGAATCGCCAAACTTAAGTGGCAGTGGGCGGGGCACATAGCTCGTAGAACAGATGGCCGTTGGGGCAAGAGAGTTCTCGAGTGGCGACCACGCGCCGGAAGACGCAGTGTAGGCAGGCCTCCCACACGGTGGACTGACGACCTGGTGAAGGTCGCGGGAAGGGCATGGATGCGGAAGGCGCAGGACCGGTCACTGTGGAAATCCTTGGGGGAGGCCTTTGTCCAGCAGTGGACGTCTTTCGGCTGAAATGATGAATGATGATGATGAGAATAACACTAATGAAATTAACGCTAATGAAAAAAGGCAAGCAGCTAATGAAGAATTGCGCAATAAAATCTTACGACCAGTTCTGCAACCGTCATTAATTCCGTTAATTCTATTACACAGCTCATAATCTATCTACCGCAGAAAATATTGAATACTACCACGTACTGAAAATGAAAATTAATCAACCTAACAATTTCTCAGAACTTTCCTTCAGCATAGATTAAAGGCGTTTTAAATTCGGAGCACACTCATATTTACGTAAACGTATAAACCGTAACGTACCGATGTCCTCATCGACAATTCCATCGTCTTTGTAACTTTTTACTCAAGATTATCCTTGTTGCCATCAGTCGGTATGGAAGTTACTGCATTAAATTTATTTTATTATTCAAATACCTACCAAAGTTTCAAGTAAAAATTGTCATATTTTACCCGACTGCCAAGAAGGGTAATGTTTTTCGTGCGTATCTTGTATGTTTATGTGTATGTATGTTTATAATATTCTTGATTACCTCATATCTTCTGAACCACCGTACTAATTTTAATGATTGATCTCTAGTATTTGTAGTCTTAGATTGGAGTCGTAGATTGTAGTCGTCGAGTAGATTGGTGTCTCTAATGGTGTTTAAAACACAAATTATTGAAAGAAAAACCCGAATGATGCTAAAAAGATTGAAACAAGCTTTATAGCAGGCGGTACCCATTTGCAAATCTGAAACCAGATGAAAATTAATAGGTGCTATCAAGCTTGTTTTGATCTTTTTAGCATCAGTCGGGTTTCTTGTTTTTAACAATTTGTTTTTTAAAAACTTCGTTATAGAATCAAAGCATTTTTAGACTTACTTTACATTATAGTTAAATATAACACAATTGTAGCAAGAGAATAGACGTCTTTATATTTTCATTGTTAGTGTACCGTTGCTCTTAAATATAACCGATTTTGGTAGATATACGTATACGTAGTGAGAATAGACGGTTTAATTTAATGCTAAATGCATTCGTATTTTCAGAGCACGTTTTTCTCATCCAGATTCTATTACTAAACGTGTAAACATTACTAGCGCAAGTTGAGAGCTTTGTCAACATGAAAGTAATTGAATTCACTCATCTGTCCCTCTTCGTGCACCTTCAACTGTAAACGTGGTCTGAGTCTGAATAGCAAATTAGTTCCAATATTTAATATGGTTACATGTTGAAACGTAAAGGAATATATAAACAATACTTTCTGTAAGTATTCATGAATTTGAGGACTTATGTGGAATTTTATTTTTATTATGTCGTCTCGGGAAATTTGCGTTTTTCCGGGTCGATAAGTACGTTATGGATTATAAATAATCCCTTCATCGTGATAGTGTTCACCGGCGCATGAAACTATGAGTAACAAATATTTATGAAATTGAGTATTCATATTACAGTAAGGCCATGTAAACTAGGCATAGAAGTACCTATAGAATTAGAATTTTACTTGTAAAGCTCGTAACTGTCAAGAATCATTTGTAGATAGTTAATGACAATCAGGCTTGTTGTCAATTATCAGGATTGAGGCTAAGCTTTTCTGTGAAGATAAATAATAATTTATTTCTTATTTAGTGTTGTAGCTACAAATATTTTATTTTTATCGAATGATATAGGTTAAGGAATGGTAATAACAGTTAAAGATTCTTTAGTACATGTTCACATTATATGTGTTAAGAGACACATCTGTAGGTAAGCATTACTTAAATCATTATGTGAACCTTGAAATACCTAAGTCTATCTTTTGTAAGTTCTGTGAAATATTACAAAATAACGATCTCATTAAATTTAATGTTTTTAAAGTACGTACAAGTAATGTATTCAATAAACTCCTGCTAACAATTCAATTGCGAGCGCTAGAGACCATTGAATTATCGAATCGTTTGTTGCAGCGATCTGAGGCAAGCCGAGATTTTCAGTTGGAAACGTTGAACGGCTGTTAATAAATCGCTTAACGAGTGAAACTGTTCTCTCTTTTGATAAAGTCAATGTTGACTATACGACATTAGTAAGATACCTACTTATGATAATAGGTATATGTGGTACCTAATAACCAGACAGAGAAGTAAATTGCCATACCTACGTACATGTAATTTGATACAAACTCCTGCAAGATCATTTGATTTTTTTCCACAACTAAAAAAATTATAATCATGAATTGGTATTAACTGTAAATGGGTTGTTCTATAAACTAAGGCATTTTCTGCGACGCAGCTAAAATATCATGAAAATATCAACCTAATCCCCTTACTTAGGTATATCTACTTGGTCACAAAAAATATTTTCTTGACAATTTTTTTATTTAAAGTGTCTAATTTTAAGGGTCCTGGAGTGTCCCACGAGCAAAATCGAATCCAATATAATATATACTTCAATTTATTTTCTACTACACTGACACCATAGGTTAAACCGAAATAAATGACTTCCTGTTGTTTTTGCTACCTAGGTTATTAGTTCCTAATTAATCCTTAATTTAATCCTTCTCCAGAATTTGTCCCAAGAGTTTTGTATCAGGATCCTGTTCAATGTAAAATAAGCAAATATTCTATTAGCCGAGCGATCTTGTCGTTTAGCTGAGTCCGTTGCCGCTATTGAAGAGATAAAGAAAACCACCTATCTCTTTGCACCTAGCGTATTTGATGGAGGAAATCAAGTCGTAATCAGTCTAGTTCACAGAATCCTGGCAAGATATTTACTTACAAAATGTATATAATAACATTTAAGCTCTCGCGTTCCATGGTATATAATTAAAAGAACGGGAATTAACGCGATCATGGTATAGGTACTTACATACCTTTGAATGTCTGACGGTTCGACCAGGTTACTCCGGCCGTGGTCACAGGCTGACTGTATGGTATGGTATGTAAGTACCTATACCATGATCGCGTTAATTCCCGTTCTCTTAATTATATTTATATATAATAATATGGTAATTGTAGCACTTGGTTTAGAGAAGGCTTAATGCTGCTTAGTTTTGGTTGAATGTTACAAATGTCTTTTTGATATTATTCGAAAATTCAGGCACCTGGTCTCCAGATCCTGTCAAGATGTTGAAAAAATGCGTTTATATTAAAATATGATTTTGGTGTAGGACAATTTGCTAATTTATTCTGTTATACACTAAAACTCAAAATAATTAGGCGTTTAACTGGTACTAATAATCAATGTAAAAAATATAAAATAATAAATATTAAATAATATATATAATCAATATAATAATTATCGTATATATATCATAATTACGTAATATCAATATAAAATAATATATATAATAATAATCAATATAAAATAATAAATATTGGTTAGAAATCCAGAAATTCGATTTTGAAGGCAGAACATTAACATAAAATGGACTATCACAAACGAATGGTTAAAACCATAATTTTTATTTGTTATATAATTATTAATTAAACGTTGATTTTAGTTTCAATCCTCAGTTTTTTTGTTGTTTGATTTCTTGAAATGGCCGAATTTTTTTGGCATTTCCACTTTATGTAAGGCTCAAATTCGTTATAATCTTGAAGTTTAACTACATTTTGCAACCATAATTGAAAAAAAAAATGTCAGACTCTCGTCCTTAGTTTAACAACCTAAATAGCGGTAGCAGCATGAGCTACTCAACAATTGCGTCTTGTAATCTTTTTACGACAGATTTTGTAACTGCAACGAGTATAATTACAAGATGTCTGTGTAGGTATATATAATAATTCGTCTTTAATAGCGTATTTTCGTAGCATTGCGCGGCGTGGTTTGCGAAGCAATAACCACAACCGAATAAACTACCAAAGAAAAGTAAAATTTCAGGAATTCGTAAAATGTGTCTACCCTGGAGAATTATAAATGGATTTATTGATTACACATGTACACCGACTACAATAGTAGTATGTATATTAGAAGAAATTTAAATAGACATACGTTTTAGATCGTCTTATATAAAAGCTTAATGGTTTTATGTATAATGTTGGATTTTCATAGAAGTAGTCTACAGTTCCCGCCATAATCCTTTAAGCGGGGCGTGACATAGCATATATCGAGACTGTCAAACGAGACCACCGTTTTAGCGCGTTGGCATAATTGTGACCTTCACTCTCCAAACTACGATTACAGCTTACACCAGACGGGTCGTATTTATATTGCCGTGCTTTAGTATTGCCACTATATTTGAATAATTTTTAAAAAACCACAAATGACATTAGCATCCATTTAATAATTAAATTGGATAAATGGATAAGGATTTCGAGCATCTCTAAATTAAATGAACTGAATTTGAATGCATTTATTCTGAAAAACTATTTATAGATTATGTAAGTACAACAATTTCAACTGAAATTTATTGAAAATCATATAAAAAAATTAAATGAAATGCATGAGCCCGACTGACTCTTGTTTATAAGGAAAAAGGATTCACTGTCATAACTTAGTAATGACGTTTCCAATTTTTTTGGAACAGGAACTGTCATATGCATTTTGAATTGTGCAGTTCTAACTTTGAAATATTTTGTTCCTTAGTTACAAGGTAACTTTGTCGAATTTTGATGAATATTCAAATGTGGCTTTTAAGAATGTTCCGACTATAATACCTACTGCCACACCTCGGAAGCTCTCGGAAAAATGTATGAAACAATCGCGTTGTAATTACTACAAACATAGCTCGTGTACATGCACGGTAGTGTTCATGTGTGAGAAAATTAGAAATGTCATGGATGGCACTATTTAAAATTTGAGCTAATTTTCGAGTGAGATAGCGTGATTTTTCTCACTCTAACCCTTGGTGTCATGATTTACGTCACATCCGACGGAGGCGACAATCCTGTTGTTACAAACATTCATATTAATGATTTTGACATTAAAACGTATTTCCATCTTTTTCTTCGCTGCGAAAGAAAAGAATATGGCGATACTTTTTGGTCCTGTCAATCAACAGAATTGGCACAAATAACAAAACAATACTACAACACGACTTTGATATGTTTATAGAGTAATTAAAACCGATTGTGTTTATAAAAACTAGCTGTTGCTCACGGTTTTGCCCGCGTGAAATTTTTCATTAATTATAAATAGTCTCCGTTCCTTTCGGTCTATAGGGCACATTTCTTACCCTATTGTCACCAAACATGGCATACATGTTCTTTGATTTAAAACATCATTTTTGCCTAGAGCTTTTTTAATCGGAGGAGAAAAGGGGTGCCTTTTCTGTCGAGTTATTTATGAACGGATATTGATGATTTTTGGCTGAAATATCCGAACATGATTCCTTACAGGTAGTTGTGGAAAAAAAACATGAGACAAGGCGGAGACGTTTGTTGTGGCTTTTTTAAGAACGGATTGACAATATTTATTGGTGAAATATCCAGGGAGCTATAAAATAAAGATACGTATCGTATAAAAGAAATATAAGTGAGGATACCAGATTTGATCTCCAGATGCCAAAAAATGATCTGGAACTCTTTACAGAACTACTAGTATTTATCCCTTAGTAATTAATGCTCCATTGCCAAGGGTGAGGTTGAACATTTCTTTATAAATGGTGTTTTTATTACGTACCAAAGTTTCTGAACCTCAACTGAATGACACGGATTTTATGCCCGGTTTTTTGTAATAACTATCCTAATACTTATTTAGAATTATCAACGGCGAGTAGGAAATTAGAAAAATGGCAGTTGAGCACACTTTAATTTAATAGTGTTAATTTATTTAAGTATCAATTATAATTTATACTAAACGGAAGTTCACGGAAAGATATCTATTTATATTTTTTAGAAAAAAATGGATTTAACCGCTCTATACTTTATTAAATTTAAGAATCATTATTTTGACAGCTCACGCCTATGAGGTGTGGCATTTTTTTCGATTTGAATGTATCACAATTAATGTCGTCCATTATGGATTCCGTCATTGCCAGGTACCGCCCATTTTTTAACCCTAGAATGTATACTTATCTAAATCTGCATCATATGCATTTGAGTTATAATCTTTATAATGTTTAAAAAATAAAACACCTATAATCAATATCGGTCCACTATAATGTCATTTAACATGCTGGTTATTTTCTAAAAAAAACCCGGACTATATGAAAATTATTATAATTAATAAGATTTTTCACGAATTTATTCCTGGGCGAACCTGGCATCCAGTTCATTAGGTTTTTTTTATACTGTTCATTGATGACCCTTGGTGGAACTTGTTGTTACACATATTGAGTATACTTGTACTTTTTCTACAGTAGGTATTTATTATTGAACCTGGCCAGTTTCGCAATGTTTATGAACATTTCTAGTTGTAAACACCTCTAGAGTTATTTTCTAAAAAAACCCGGACTATATGAAAATTATTATAATTGATAAGATTTTTCACGAATTTATTCCTGGGCGAACCTGGCATCCAGTTCATTAGGTTTTTTTTATACTGTTCATTGATGACCCTTGGTGGAACTTGTTGTTACACATATTGAGTATACTTGTACTTTTTCTACAGTAGGTATTTATTATTGAACCTGACCAATTTCGCAATGTTTATGAACATTTCTAGTTGTAAACACCTCTAGTGTTTAAGATAAGAAACATTTCAAAAACATAAATGTAAACATTTGAAATCCTGTGGAAAAAGTACAAATGTTCTTACTAAGTGTAGTTCATTAGTTATTTATACAAAAAGGCAAGATGCATTTGAGGGTTAAATTTCACTATAGTCATGTGTGAAAGAGAGGACGCCTTAAAAACCGAGGCTAACCGAACTTTTCACTCTTCTTCCCGAAGTGCCGATCCTACACATTTTACTGGCGACAACCTTTGTTTTAGGCGCCCATGAAAGCGCCCATGATTTTGACGTGCGGGGAGAGGAAATGAAATCGGTGGGAGGGGGTGAGCTTCCATTCTGTACGCTAGTACTATTATCTATTCTGTGCTACTGCCAATCATTTTACAAATGTTACTATTCCGAGATGTAGGTACCTACTATGTCTACTCGTTATACATACTAGTTTCACTCGTGATTTTAAACCTGCAACACATAAACATACATCATTGTCGACTTGTGCTCGACAACATGACGTCACCGAATTTACGGCATGCGAAATTGAAATCTCGCCGCGAATTCAGTTGTCGAATCCGTTTGATCGTTCAAAACTTCCATTCAGCATGCGCCTGCTGCCCGGGAGTGAGATTTCCATATACCTGGGAGGATTAGAAGAAGATAATATAGCAAAAACGCAAGAAAACGAGTAAGGCGAAGTTTCGCAGACGCCGGGCAAAATCATGTGAAATGCAGCGTACTTCTACCTCCCATTGTCACATTTGTCCATGAAAAAGCATGAGTCTATTTTGTCTTGGCAGTAGAACAAAATTTTGCACTTTGCTAGAGGAGTGCCTTCGGTTTATTTCGTGAGTCGTAATAAAAATCAAACCAGAAATTAAAAGAAAATAACCATAACATTTAGTACGTTATAACATAATGTGACTATGTGACACATGTCATGACCCATGTAAATCCTGGTCTATAGTTATACTTACCATAAGTCATAATTGTAACAGTAGTCAAGTATATTAAATATTAATTCAATATAACCATTGGTTGATCATTTTGCTACCTCGTCTTCGGTTCTTCGCATAGCAAAGCTACGATAAAAACTTAATTACGTATAAACGTTATTACAGTTCAATACATAAACATGTTTGTGTAAGCTATCTTAGTACTTTAAGTTGTGTATATAGCAAGACGAGCAACCGTAATAGCTCCACGAAATGAACCTGGTCTTAAAGTATCTCAACTAAGCTACGTTTGTTCAGTTTGAGTCACGTACTGAGATCGTAGATTACTTGCTGACACATTTCACCAAGTGCCTACCAAAATTATAACTATCTGGCTTTTATAACAGAATGAAATTATTTAGATGGTAGTTGTTTTATTTCTTTTTTTTGTGGTAGGCTATTTTCCGAAACTCAGTTTGGCATCGAGTTGTTTTTGTATCAAACAAAAATGCTACTTATACATTAATGAATCTACTCTCGACTATCAAATGTTCGTAGTATGCTATATATAGGTTTAGTGGTATTTAAATATTTTATGAGAAGATTTTCTTCATTTTTTATTGCTTGCGTTATTCTTAACAAAGTTGCGCACCATGTCGCGTAATTTATTTAGGCTCTTTAGCTACTAGTGTAGAATTAAACTTAAACCCTAGATCGCTAATAAGTACCTACTTCCTACAATTTATTTTACCGCCTCTAGTTATTTTTAACAAATTAATTATTCATTGAAATAATTATAAACTGGTAAATAGATTAGCTATTTGTAATGAAATGAATGATCATGATGAAATAATATTGGAATCATAAAATTACTGCAGGTATTCCCTTTAGGTTTACCAAAATTCACTGACACACTAATCGGAACATCTGAAAATGAATTGTGATCTATAGGTCTATTACTATGAACACACGTGTTATTGTTTGTTAAGTCCCAGGGATAGCCCTACGAATACACAACATTCCCGGTTCCGGGGCACTCGATTTATTTCCGAGGCAAATTCCCCAGAATCACCGCTTCCGCACTACCATTTAGTAGACACCTCTGGTGCAGAATGTCACACTAGTACACTAAAAGATTTATTACTGCACAATTTCCTCCACATTTTCGAATGTGCACGAGGATGTACAAATATTGGAAGCTACTGGAATAGAATGTACCACACCCTCCAACGGAATCAGTCTATTGTTGAGATAAATTTCACTTGAATCTGGTCTGTGTAAGATTTATAACATGGTTCTATCTATTAGACCCAATAAATTTTAGTCCAATAATTCCTATTTCTAATAACGATTACTGAAACGTGCCTGTGTCTTGAATGTCTAAATTATATAGGTACAAGTAACAATGTCATATTGTGTGAATTCACTGAATTCTTATGACCTGAATCTGGAACGTTATTTACTTTAGATTTCAAGCATGAATTGAATCTTCAAACTCATATCAGATATCTGCAATATTCTTGGATATAACCAAAGAGCACTGCGCTAAGAAACATTTACATTTTTCTATATTTTTGACAGACCAGTATCGGTAAATATTGCATGAGTACGTATGTGGACAAATGAAACCTTATACACTTATACCTATAAAATTTATCTTCATAAGTGAAGAAGTGTCAGTTCTCAGAAGAGTTTAAGTGTTCGATTTTAAGGATATTTTTCATTAAATCCAGTCATAAATTTTATCCAATCTGTCGTTGTTGCTTGTGTCCATAGATAAAACACTTCGACTTTTAGTATCGTTCTTCAAAATACGCAGCTCAAGCAACAAAATTTCTCCGTACAGGGATTTAGATGGTATATAGGTACTTTCATGAATCCGCGCGAGGACGCCAAACTCCGCCGTGACTCTGTGACCCAATTCTGTGCTCATTAACGTGTGGCCACGTTGCACCGGACACCACAATGCAATGGTTTACTTATTCAGTGCACGGAGATTTTTTCGATGCAAAACGTAACTTTCTATAGAAGCAATGTCAGTCAGACTCTAATACTTTTCTATTATATAACAAGCTGTCCTAGCATTAAACTTGTCGATTTTATTGTGTTTCGGTTGTTCATTTGCTTTGTTTCTAAGTTGATATTCGTATTGAACTTTTCATTTTTATAAGAACTCGGGCGGTAGGTCTTTGACCAGTACAGAACGAGTAACTTTTCTCATTCGTATCCCAAACCACAAAGATCTTGAACTCCAATGTGCTCTCCATTTCACGTTATTGTACTTGTAATATACGCAGATTCTGTTTCGTCTCTGGACTAATCAGTCAGTTTATTCGTGGTAAGTACGTCTCACGATCAGTGTGATTCACAACCGTGATTTGATAGCTATTATAGAATAAATGGAACACAAAAATACCATTTATATGCTCAAGAAATTCCTTATAAAGTGATTGTGCTCCAACCCAAATTACTGCACAGAGTGTGAAGCCTTTCACATCAAATTATCCTGCTTCACTACACCGCTAGCTCATAAAAACATAGATAGGTACTTACTATAAAAAGGAATTTATAAACCATTGAACATCTTCAAGTTTTATATTTCCAGTGTTTGTTCTCAACCAGATTGTTGTTCGCGGTTGTCAATAAAATAACGTGTCTTCAGCTTGGTTATGTCACAAAATTTGATATTATGAGGCTCGATTGAACGTTGGGAAACACTGAAATACTTTATTATTTTTTTGGTTTATTGTGACATTTGTTTCCATGATGTTTGTTATTAGTATGGAATTTTCTAAATGAATTGATGTTAGTTGCTTTTGAGAATTGTTGTCGATGATAGAACTTCTAAGTAAGATGCATCGTTTCAAAAATATAAATTTTACTGTCGGGTAAATCAGGCAATCGTAGAATTTCGAAGAAACCCCCCACCATTCGAAGAATTGAAATAAAAACAGGTTTTATTTAAAACATGTTTATTTAAGTAATTAGTTGCAAATTCTGACTCAATTTGCATAACATAAATTAAAAAATCTTCTTAAATATAATTAATAAATCTGAGATCAGCGATTTCTTAAAGCCTAGGGTGGGGGCACATTACACGGATGCATCGCTCGTGTCATATGGTCACAGGTTCGGCCCCATATAGAGATGTCACCTTTTTGCCGGAGCGCCAGCTTGACACCTTTGACTTCCGCCTTGGACATTTTCGTCTCAAAATGAGGTCTCTTTTTTGTGTGAGCATCAAAATAGAAATATATTGAATAAAAAGCTATGTGATCGTGTTTGAAACATAATATGATAAGGAGCAATTTCACGAAATGTCGTGTAAAATAATTTTTTTGTGATAGATGTGAATAAAAAAAAAACAAAGAAGCCTTTTTTCTGCAAGGTAACGTGAAAAATGGTTCAGATTAAAGTGGTAGAACTTGTTATTACCTACAACTTCTGGATTTACCTTTTTTCTATAGGAGGCTAAGTTTTGCTGCAAATCGCAAAGAACACCATATTTCACCCTTAAAATGCACACCATTTCAGCCCCTTACTTCATCGAGAGTTTAATATATTTTCCCAGTGTTTAACCATATTTGCTTTCACCACAGCTAATGTAATATAATTCTAATACAGATGCACAATCAGGAACAAAAAATGGTTACACTCGTAACTTCAATAAGCAGTCAGGCAGTTTTTTAGTTCAGGCGTTATAACTAGATGGCGACATTGTTTTGGCAAACTTTTTATAATTTTTAGTATTAAAATTAACTTATTATTATATAGTATATATCCAAAACACATTATTGAGCATGACTGAATAAAACTATAAATATTCTAATCTATATTGATTTTGGCAAATCCTGCAGTAATTGTAAGATTGACAGACATAATGCCCTAGACCGCTAGATGGCACAAAAATAAATAAATAAATAAATAGCACGATTGTCACGAAATCTTTATTCATTACATTACCAACGAGTTTTTTATGCTTACATGCTTACATTATCATGAGTATAAGTTCTGAAATAATTTACGTGATTCTAAGTTAGCACATAAGCATTTTAACTTTTTATTTCTTTAAATGAGTCTACTGGTGCCATTTACAGATTTTTGGGTATTACTAAAGGTATTTTCTTCGTATCGGTACCCCATGTTTTTACTTTCAAAAGGGCTCATGCTGTTATTAATTATTTTCCTAAAATTCTTATCTGCACTGGCTTATATCTAATCAGCAGTGTTTTGTGACACTGCTGATTAGATATAAAGCCAGTGCAGATAAGAATTTTGGCAATTCAATGCACTGGCTTATATCCAATCAGCAGTGTCACAAAGTAAAGAACTAAGCCTCATATTACTAAACATGGACTAAGAAAAGACTAGGGTTTAATAAAAAAGACGAGTTGCACTCTGGGAGTGTCGACAGAAGTGAAAACATTTTCTTTCTTTCTTTCTTCGCTATATTCATAGAAAAAGATAAAAAAAAATACCATACAATACCATACCTATAATACAGCGCCAATCATAGACCCTATCACTAATTTTCTGCTAATTTTCTATCAGAAGAAATTAATAAATTACAAAAAGATAAAATAATCACAAAAAGTAATAAATTACAAAAAAAAACACAAGAAGTGTCAGAAGGCCAGGTTTGAACCCGGTACTATCTGAAACCATAAGGACTTACAGTCGAAGCGTTTACCGCTATGCTGCGAAGCTATTTATCGTATATTGCAAAATGGGCAGTCTATAGCTAATATTGTATGACGTCAGTCGTCGTTTACGGTGCAAAGGTTAAGCGATCCTGACGCACGAGTTTAACAATTTTTACCCATCCGACGCCGCTAAAGAAGTTTTCACTTCAATAATATTCTGAAATAATGATAACCTGATTAATTGATTCGTTCATTCTTTTGTAGAGCGAAAAGGGTCTAACTAAAATTGATATTTTGGACCCATAATCATGGAATTAGTTACATAAATTTTCATTCATTCAAGTATCTCTTTACAAGAAATACCCTGAAATTAATTCCTAAGATGACAAACCTCAATATACCGGTTTCTGTTACGTCGTAATCTACACGCAACAAAACAGGTAAACCACTAATCTTCAAATAAATTACTCTGATACTCAAGTGCTTAATATCTGTAGCGGTAGGTAACAGAATAACAGAACGCTCTTTATAGACTGAAAGAAGATTACAAGGCCGACAATAGGCAGGTATTCTGTGTAGTAAGATTTTATAGAGCAATTTATATGCATATACCTAATAAGAATTAGTTTATTCTGCACCAAGCACCAGTCAAATATGGTACGAATATATTTCGATGTTTTTAATTTATTGAAGTGTAACGTTTATGATTCTCCCTAAAAATTTACATATTTAAATAAAAAGAAATTTATAATGTTCTCATTGTTTGTTACAGGTAATGGCGCGTATAAAGTCTCACTTGCTGTTATTTATGTACGTATTGGTTGCCTTATTTCCTGCTAGGAAACTCGCGATGTGATTCATTACTTTGTTTTGTATTGTGATCGCAAATTTCGTATGCTGATATGGATCATCATAACATAACAAATAAGTTAAGGGCTTGTCTTTCATTTATTATTATATGTTAAATAATTAAAATTAACACCACAAAGTGAGTTATGGTTTGAAAGCACCTTCTATTCAAAAAAGATTGTAAATGTTTATTTTTATATACCCGAATACCTACTAAATATGTCTAGGAACCTCTAAAAACAATTCACGTATTGAAAAATATATATAGATGTTATTAATAATAGATATATTTGGTATCAAACATTCCCAAATTCGCTAAACTGAATTGAATTTATCGTGCTATGTCTATTCCGGATGTCATGAAATCATTTGATATGACAAGCACAATAAGTCATTGAGTCGGGAAACGTTATTGTTGATATATTTTGATGTTGATCAAATTGGTTGACTGTTTGTCACATTGTTATCGGATTGCATCGCACAATAGGTGCAAATAGGTATCTAGATCTGCGTAAAGGTAAGCAAACTTTGACTTTCTCGTGGTCTCAAAGGATTGCTGTATCTTTCCGTTGTCACCGCTCCTAAAGAATTCTTGATTTCATGAACCTGTTCACCCACTGGACGTTTACACACTATCTTCTTGACTAATCAGAAAACTGCTAGATCAAAATTTTAATAAATTGTACCTTCAATAATCTCTCCTAACAAAAATGGAGAAATTTCATTATTACATATATCATTATATATACGTTTGTAGGGGGAGCTATATCAAGGAACCTAGAAGTTATGCCTTCAACCTATAGCGATATGAAAACTAGTTGTCAAAGTAAAAATTAATACTGTTTAATTACTCGATTTTCATGATGATCTAGATTCTAGAACACCAATTATTAAATATCATAACTTGCCCTAATCACAATCCACCCACACTCTGAAAACTTCTCGGGAATTGCCAAACTATCGAGTTTATAAGCAGTATTTATTCGTATGTGGCGTTCTCCAAGAAAATAGCGAGTAACTAACCGAGTAATGATTTTATGGACAGAAATTATTTACCAACTGTTGCAAATCTGTACACCTAAACATTCATGTAAATGCCGAGAATGGCACCCTCTGTGATAAGTTGCCAGCTTAGTGGTTTATACGTTATTGTGTGGAAAATGCGGCGGTACGATGTGTGTCGAAAACGTGGTCATACGATGTGTGTCTACGGGTATTCTAGCCTCCATTAAAAGCCATTTGCTTAGTTTATCGTTTACCGTAATCCTGTATACCCGTAATCAATTATTATGATGTACACACATGATTATGTTTTACGATTGAAATTCGTTCAGATGGGTTAAAATTTATCATTCTGGTTTTCCACAAAATACCTGTAGCATTTTGCAGTAAGTGTATGACATAATAATCGTGATAAGTTGCCCCTGTGACAAGATTAGCTGAAAAGTGGCCAAATTCAGGTCGGATGAGACGTAATGTTCGTCATTAATTTCAACACAGTTTCCTTTCGCTTTATGTTTATCACTCGAAATATAAATCATATGGTTTTTCACATCTGCTGTAGACTTTTTCGTTCAACTTTTAATTATGTGTTCATTAATTTAATAAAAAAAAGGTTGAATAAAACGACTTGCGGGAGTAAAAATAAGTAGACAACATAATTATAAACAAAGAACCTTTTCAAATAACAACTTTACAACCTTCCTATTTATGAGAAAAAGGTATTTCAATGTTGAAATTCAAATTCGTGCAATCCTGGGTAGAGTTCATTTACATAACATACACAATAGGTAAGTATTGCGGATAGTAGTATCTATTTGAGCATGATTTTAATAAAAATATGTATGGTGGTCGAAATATCTGTTTATATGGTTTTTAAATTTGAAGAACGGTTAGAACTGAAGTTGAAGTGAAGTGAAGTGATAATTTTCAGTACTCTATACACGTCTAGGAAAATATCTGTTTTCAAGACCTTTCCAAAGCTTCGTTTTTTCTATCTGCATATTGCTTCAACGTGCCTCTAGTGTAGTAGAGACGTGTCCAAAATCTAGCTGTCACAATCCAATATTGGAAACGAACTGGAATTTGATTTAAAAATTTTGATTTTAGTTCACAGTATCATTTTGTTATGGATTTAGGTAATCCATTCTATTTTAGTAAATTTTATTTCGATCCTAGTCTAATATTATGTCTGTAAATTTTCTTTGTGGTTGTTGGTACTCAGAATGTACCTACGTATTAATAATTTAAAAAAAAAGCAATTACTTGGACGGTTAAAATATTAGTGTTCTATAAAAACTGTATCAGATGCCGAGTCATTAGCCACTCACGGCAAAAGTAAAACTTAACCAAATTAAAAATAAAAAGTAACTACAGTTATCAGTGCCTGAATCACAAACTCCTTAGAATGTTAAAGAACTGTAAAATACAGGCCATTGATTGGGTAATGTCTGGTAATGCTGTTTGTTAAAAGAAGTTTGTCGTGAAAAGTTCTTGCTGTTATAAAAAAAAAACAAATTAACATAAGGTAGAAAAGTTTTCGGATCTTACGGGCGCAATAACTGTATTTCAAAGTAAATAGGTATGTTAACGAGGGCGTGTGTTCGACGTATCGATTTGCGAACTTGCGAACTTTATCTAATACAATGTTCTTGACATTTCAATTTAAAATTCGTTTGAAGAATACCGCTTCCCGGCCGTATGGTAAACCTAAGTATTGACCATGACTCTTGATAACATGCTGGCCTATCATAAGAAAGTCTTCGATCAGACCTTGTCTCGTGGATGAAGCTCATGCTTTTAACCAAAGTCGGCTCAGCATATGGCATTGGTGGCCAAGTACAATTTATTCAATAACGCCAGGTTTACATTATTCTAGTCTACTGGCTGGAATCAATCCAGTCCAGTGCTGGACTGGATTGTTGTGTTCACACTGCTTATACTGTTGATTGATGGCACTTGGTGGAACTTGCTACACATCTTCAATGAAAACACGGAATAGTACAATTCCACAATATTTATTAAATTCCTGACCGGTTACGCCTTACGGCATTATCAAAGGTTGATACATGTTTTTTGGGTATCAGAAAAAAAAACATGTATCAACCTTTGGTCAGGAATTTAAATAATGTGGAAATAGTACAAGTGTTTTCATTGAAGATGTGTTGTGTTCACATTTTTACAAATTTTAAACGCGCTTGAACAATACGCTGGACTGGAATGGGCACATTCGAGTAATGGTTCACATAATTCCAGTAGCATGCCAGTACTGGATTCGCTCACTGAACTGAAGCTATTGGAATAATGTGAATTGGACATCAGAAGGATAAATTACAGTAGAGAATTCTTGTTTCGACTAGTTCTATATTTGCAAGAGCTCACCAAGTTTGGTTAAAGCTGTAAGAGCATTGGCTACGACCCGTGACCAGGGAGTTAGCGCTGCGGCATATTGTTTGTGACATCTTTGTCGCTAGTGCATTAGGTTGTTATACATTAGGAACGACTCTGGCAGCAGTCCCATGGCGAGCCTTTGTAACTGAGATGGCTAGTGGAAGATCATTGTAGTATCCACGACAATGTTTACAATTAATATCAGATGGCGAATTTACTTAATTGCGTTTGTTTTCGTACCAAAATAGCCAGACATAGCAGTACCACAGAATATGTTTTTTTCAAGATAATAATCAGAGGCCATAAATGAACGACAGTTATCAGCCCACTGTTCCTCATAAACGTATAACGGAAAATAAACTCAAAAGTTTTATTTAAGTGAGGGATAAAACTATAAACAGCAGTTTCGCCCTCAAAGCTAATTGGAATGTACAGATAGTTAAACGGGTTTTATTGCTTGGTTGGCAATATTATAATAAATGTACGATGCTGATGTTTTGCAATTTTAGTTGGTATAGTATCATTTCCATGCAATGTGGATATCTATTAACCTATATTATCTTCCAAATGCATTTTTTTAAGTGGCTCTTTTGTTTAAGGCCTTTAAGTTCACATTAATTTTGTAATGACCAGCAATCGGTCTAAATATCCTTATTTCCAACTTTATAGCTGTCATTAGTCCTCACATAATCATTACAATATACATTATAAATCTTTCTTAGCAAAGATAACACTTAAATATCATTTTTATTGTGATATACTTGTACATTGAATAACATAAAAGGCAAGTTATCAGTTGCTGTTATACCCAAGAAGTAAACGATCAAGGAATGACATCGAATATAATTATCTTTACTGTGGTGTTCAGAGTCGAGAAAGAAAGTTGTGCATTTTATATGCAGAATACTTCAAATTCACTTTAAAAATAAACACAATTTCTGAGTAACTTCATCAGAGCCCAACTCTGAAGAGAAATGACATCGAATATAATTATCTTTACTGTGGTGTTCAGAGTCGAGAAAGAAAGTTGTGCATTTTATATGCAGAATACTTCAAATTCACTTTAAAAATAAACACAATTTCTGAGTAACTTCATCAGAGCCCAACTCTGAAGAGAAATAAGGAACATTGTAATATTTTTAAAGCCATTATATCTAAATTTCAGTCGGTTTTGGAGTAAAGTTCTGTACAAATAAGCCTTGTTAGGCTTTCATTAAAATCGATGCTCATAAATAATTCTGATTCCTACTCGCTCAGCTTAGTACTGAATGGTGAATTAATGACTGAGACTGCGTCTAAATTTAAACAAAAGGCTGTACTATTATTCTGATGGGTAATTTTAAAGATAAAGGAAACTGAAAAGTCCTACTTCAAAAACAATTGAGGAAACGAACCCCTCACGTGCCCTGGATTTCTATCCTCTTTGTTATTCGTGTTAGGTTACTTGAAATATATAATGCATAATAATGCACCATGAAAAATACACGCTAGGTAGGTATAGTAGTAAACGAACTTAGCTTATTTCTAAGCACAAATATAAAGTTCACACGTTATAACTTATAACTCAAGTAACTATTGTTTGCAGCTGCTTGAAATGTGCGAAATGCAAGAAAAAAGAAAAACGCTCGTAATAATTGTTGGAATTTTGTAACTAAATGTTTTATCCAATAAAATAATTCGATAAATCGCACAGTAATAAAATCAACTGAACAAAACACCTTCTCCCTTGACAAGTGAGAATTTGTTGGCCGGCGTTTTAATATAGGACACGTCAATTTCACTTTATCTCGCCTGATGGTAAGCTGAAGGCAAAGTCTCAGGAAAGAGGGCCACCATTCGCCATTTAACACGTGCCATGTTAACAATGGTGGCACTCAGCATGACGGCCTCATCAGATGCTTTTACACGCCCCGCTTAAAGGAATCGGGACTGTAGGAAGAGGGAAACACGTGAGCTGGCAAGGAATTCCAGGTCTTAATGGTGCGACAAAGGAAAGAGTCACCGAACCGCTTGGTTCTTGCAGGAATGTTCTGCACCGTATGCGGGTGACATCTAAGTCCTGCACGTTTCGTCCTATATAGGAAAGGAGAGGGTGGAATAGCTCTTCAGAACATTCACCATGGTAAAGGCGGTAAAACACTGCCAAGGAAGCAACATCTCTACGCATCTACAGAGGCTCGAGGGTACTCGTGATCTCCAGATTTTCGATAATGCGGACCGCACGTCGCTGCAACCTGTCGAGAGCATCTAATAAGTACTTTGCGGATCCATCCAGGAGATGTGAGCAGTATTCCACGCAGGAACGAATTTGTATCTTGTATAGAAGACACCGTTGCTTCGGCGTGAAAAACCGTCTCACTCTGTTCAGGACTCCGAGTTTACGCGAGGCTGTTTTGATGATACTCTCGATGTAGTTTTTGTTATTTTGCAGCGAAAATCCATACCGAGGATATTGAGGTTGTCCTACAGTGGCAGTGGCTTGCTCTGAGAGTGGGAAGGGGAAGGAAAGAAGATACCTTTGCTGTAAACGCACATGCCTGCCTCTTCTTGGCATTGAACTCGACCAAGTTCTCAGAGCCCCATTGGGAAATGTGGTTCAGGATCCGATCAAGCTCAGTGACAAGAAGCTGCCTTTTTTCCGCGATATGCGTCTGCTTATTCTCAGGACGTCCATGATAACTCCCGTGCAAGGTGCTATCATCCGTATAGCAATGAATGCTGCCGGTCGACAGCATGTCATTGATATGCAGAAGAAAGAGAGTTGGCGATAGGACAGACCCCTGCGGTACGTCGGCATTTACCTGCGAAAACTCCGAGGCTTGTCCATCACAAAGGACGCGAATACGGCGCTCCTGCAAGAAGTCGACAACCCAGTCACACAGTCTAGGAGGTAGACCAAAGGCCGGTAACTTGGAAAGAAGCGATTTGTGCCAAACTCTATCGAAAGCTTTGGCGATGTCAAGACTAATTGCCAATGACTTGCCGTGCTTGTCCATAGCCTCACCCCAAATATGGATAACATACGCCAGAAGATTACCCGCTGACTATTTCGGCCTAAAGCCAAATTGCCGGTCATTAATTAGGGAGTGATCTTCAACATGACGCATGATCTGTTTGTTAATTGTGTGCTCGATGTCCGAAAAGCACCTTGCACAGCACTGAGGTGACGGCTATGGGTCGATAGTTGATTGGGTCTGAGCGATCCCCCTTCTTGGGGATCGGCTGTACATCCGCCTCTTTCCAAGCCGAAGGCACTGTACCAGAGCTGTAGGACAGCCGATACAGCCGCGCAAGCATTAGAGACAACTCCGCTGCACATTTTTGCAGAACCACTGCCGGAATACCGTCCGGACTACTGGCTTTCCGGACATCGAGTGACTGCAGTACAGCTCGGACATCGCGTTGCCTGATACGAATATCAGGCATTGCATGGTCACTGATGGGCAGTGTCGGCGGCTTCATACCACAATCATCGATTCGGGAGTTGGCCGCAAAGATATTCACCAGCAAATTTGCTTTCTCTTGCGGCTCATGGGCCAGGGATCCATCGGGATTGCGCAGCGGGGGCAGCGAAAGGTGGCAGAAGTTGACTTGCACGGCTGCCCGTGGGATGCGCTACTAGCTCCTGACCAAGCCGCGCTATGCGCTGGGCATCCGCTCTGACATAAGCCCTCTTGCAGACCTTAGTGGCTCTGTTGTACGCCGCCTCGAAGTGGCCCACGTTGGGATCGCACGTAGCGCGCACCCTCATCCAAATGCGGTACTCAGACTGTTTATGATTAACAGCATCTGCGCACTCGCGCCCGAACCAGGGGATACCGGCGACATCAGTGTAGGGGATATAATAATCCATGCCCAGACTGTTATCACCGGCGACAGCAGTTGCGGCCTCAGATGGGTTTTTACCTTCAAAGCAGCGTTCAACCCAAGGGATGGACGCAAAATAATCACGCAGTCCATGCCAGTCCGCTGACGACTAGTGCCAGAGACGCCGCTTCCCTTGCACGGGTCGTGGGGGTGCTATAATGGACACCTCGGAGCGGACCAGACAATGGTCGGATTCACCTAAAGCGGCCCTCACCGAAACACTGTACTGGTCCGGGTGACTCGTCAGCAGAAGGTCTAGCAGAGAGGGCTCATGGTCCGACCTTTTTGGTATCCTAGTGACCTCGTGTACCAATTGGGTCAGGTCATACGCCAGAGCAAATGCATGGGCAGCTCTTCCCGCGTGGGTTATTTTGTCGGAGCCCAACCAGATGTCGTGGTGGGCGTTAAAATCCCCCAAAAACACCAGTTCAGCGTTCGGAAACTGCTCCTGCGCATCATCTGCCGCTTGACTCAAGTATTCAAAGAGTCGAGTTGTCTCGGCATCTCCTGTATGGGAGCGGTAGAGGCACACATAGATGTAAGTGTGCCCAAAGGGTAAAAAAGGATGGGTCGTCTGGGCAACACAAACGGCGACAAACAAATTTGCGCGGAAATTCTCCTGTAGGACATAGCCGGGGTAGAGCAAGTAGGTCGTGTCATAAGGGCGGCGTACTTGTGTCTCCGTAAGAAACAGTATCGCTGGTTTCGCCATCTCCAGGTGTTGGTGGATGGCGTTGAGGTTTGTACGGAGTCCACAGATGTTCGTGGACTGCCACCTCAAATAGCGAGCCCGAAGGAGAGTTTTTTGCCGCTGTGTAGATCAATCTACTGTTATTGTGCGCTGCCATGAGGATGAAAAGGAGGGAAGGCGTGAAAAAAGAGGCGATTGCTGTCGCAGCACCGCGTGATAAAGCGTGGGATATTGAATATAAGTCTTCAGGCTTTCACGGCCGGCGTTGCATGTAGAATATACTGCTTCCGGGCTGATTGGCCGTGGTCCATGTGAAACTTGCGTTCCAGACGTTTCGTCGATCACTGCGGTCGATATCTTCAGTGGCGCAGGGCCGGGCGACGACAACTTCGGAGACCTTGCCTCGCCGGCGGCTGACGTGCGACTGGCGCGATGGCTTGAGTCACGGCTGTATGACACGGTCGGAGCGGGAAATCGACTCATTCGATTCTGATTGGCCAAGCGATGTGGCGCGGACGTACTCGATCCTGATTGGTTGTTTGCACTGTGATCCCGAGTGGCTCTCAGTGCTGGCTGGAAAAAATGTGTTGTGGTAGCTGTTTCCCACGTATACTTCGAGAAGCCATCGAAATATTCAAGCATCCCAACAACTTTAACCGAAAAAACGAGGGATTTCAGCTCCAAAAAGATTGGTACCCAGCACTGAGAGCCACTCGGGATCACAGTGCAAACAACCAATCAGGATCGAGTACGTCCGCGCCACAGCGCTTGGCCAATCAGAATCGAATGAGTCGATTCCCCGCTCCGACCGTGCCTATAAATACAGCCGTGACTCAAGCCATCGCGCCAGTCGCACGTCAGCCGCCGGCGAGGCAAGGTCTCCGAAGTTGTCGCCGCCCGGCCCTGCGCCACTGAAGATATCGACCGCAGTGATCGACGAAACGTCTGGAACGCAAGTTTCACATGGACCACGGCCAATCAGCCCGGAAGTAGTATATTCTACGTGGGATATTGGTTTGATCAATGAATGAGGTATGGCGAGAGCCGACGCTCCGAACGGAAGGGCCCCCGTACCCCCCCGAGTATGTTCGCCGGGCTTCCTCGTCCGGTCACCAACCGGCACGACGTGCCATATCGGGATTATGCGCGACCTGGTGGGGCAGTCTCCCAGGGTGCTAAGTCCCGGTTGGGCCCCTGTACTATGTCGCGGGCGGCCAGCGGCACCACCGTTTCTTATGGGTCTCCCTGCTCGGTGCATCGCCCCGCGCCACCCCCCACTAGAGTACGCCAAGACCCACCGGTCCCACTTGTGCTGCAACCTCAATCCCCCCTGCCCGGCTATGTACTGGCTGACCCCTGAACGCAATCCCACCGAGATTGGATTACTATGGAGGGTTTTTCACAAAAGTGCACGGTGCTACTCACCCGGTCGAAATTTGTGACATTCGTTGACGACTTTGTTGCCACTTGTAAGCCTTGCCAGGGCGGATCGCTAGTGCAATATAATTTTTGAATTAAGGGTAGATTCGACAATATCTAAATTACTATTGTATAGACGTCAATACGAAAATTGGTTTCCTGTAGTTCCATTTTGTCTCTATTCCAGTTGATTATCTTGAATTCAAATCACAGTTTGCAAGTATATTTTTCACAGCACTCAGTTCGCAATTTTCTGTCCTTGCCAAGCTTTTTGTGAAGTTAGAGATATCTTTTAGTTACGGCACAGCTCAATTTACAAAACAAGCACGACCTACAATTTGGCTTGCTATTGTCATACTATCTAACGATAAAATTTATCAGCTAACCGAAAACATTGTAGCAGTTTTGCGCTTTGAAATTTAATTTGTTAGCAGCGATTCTAATTGTCACTTAAAGTAAACAATGTTGCTTGCTTATGTTTTATTTTATGAAGACATAAAGGAATCAGCTTAATTGTTTAAACATTTCTTCTGCTCAATAATATAGTACCTATTAGTTTATGTAAGGTAATGGGCAGACATGACTGCATCAAAGTGGTTAAACGGTCTATGAACCTCTATCTCCTCTACACCTATTGAAAGAAGAGAGATGAGAAGAGGGGAGAAGGAAAATAATCTACTCTCTCAATCTCATGAATCCTACGTCTTATTATTCTACTAAGTACCTAATATTGATATCGTTCTCTCTCTAAGGAGTTAGAGTTACGTTAAGTTACAGCGGTCAAGTTAGTCCTATCGTGTTAGGCTGAACAGAACATACCCGTACAAACATGCTAACAAAGAGTGAAATTTATTCCAGTTATTGCCTTTTTTTATGTCCCGACTGCCATAATCGTAACATTTTATTAGAATACAACGCCGTATTTCATTATACTAACCGTGGTTCTGACGTTAAATGCATTAAACAAATACATTTTAAATTATACTCAAAATTCAAATACTTAACAAATAACAAGTAACTGTTGCGCAAATTGTATACTCTCATTGTAATTACCTAGACTTTGTTCGTAGAACTAAACTCACTGGAACAAAATTCAGTTTACGTTAAGGCAAAGCATTAAACATTGAGAAAATTATGTTGAAAGTTAACCGAAGGAAAAGGAGTTGCTGCGGCCTCTATTGTTTCCACGACCTGATTTTTTCCTCTTTCTCTTCCAAATAAAACAGTTGCGTCCAGACTGCCATCGCCCGTTCGCCACAGTTGCCTTGTAGGAGCACTAGTGAACTTTATTGTCCTTAGTATCTTCTTTGCAATGTTTGTGAGATCGTTCACTCGGATTGCAATCGCTTTGAATTCGTTTTGCACTTAGCTCTTCTTCACTACTTTTCATTTAATAAAGTGCGCCTCAAGATAGAGAAGTTCGGTTGGATTACCACTAGCAGGTCTTTCATTGAAACGAAAATGACAGTTGAATAAAACATTTTATCTGTTCTTAGTCCACAGAATTTAGTTTATACACAAGGTATATCGTTTTAAATGTCGCCGAACTTGCCATAATTTTAATTTCAAAACTTTCATAATACTTCAAGATCTAGTAATTTGTAGTAAAATATTAGAAGACGATTCAATTTTCTATTTGTAACTTACCTACATATAATCATGTATTTCTCCGAAAGGGTAGGTGGTGAATAAATTATTCTACAAAGAAATATTAAAATGCTTTATCATTTGATTTGCTTGCCCCACTTATAGGACGTATTTGAAAATGTTTCTATCTACGTAGATAGTGACAGGCACTTGCAACAATGAATCTAATTCGTCATCACTGCTAACATACTAAGTCATTTTAAGTTTGTCCTTGTCAAAATTACTGTGCATGTGTTGGTCCAATTACTTCCATTTCTACAGTAAATCTCCGAGCGATACGAACGTGCATGGCTTTACTTTACTGCCAAACAGTAGAGTATAAGTCCTGAGTAACTTTCAAACAACAAATATCTACTGAATCTGTATTATCTCACTTCTGCTCACACAATTTATTGTAAATGTAACGCTGTAACTTAAAAATACTGTCAAAACTTAATTTAATGTTCATTATGCTTGTTTTAAAAGCATTAGTGAAACATGGTGTAAGTAATTTTGCGTGCCCGAGTATACTAGTCTTTAAAAGCATTTTTATATAATTTGTAACGTAAATCAATGTCAGTTTCTTTTTACAAGTTTTATCATTACAGTACAGACGAATTGTTGTGTGAGTGAGAACCCTAAGGGTGTAAATGTTGAGTTGAATGTTTAATTATTATACCTACTAGGTATATTGTCAAATTAGAAATTCTGAATGGTTTACGACATGATTTTATACTGATGGCATGAACTGAGTTTTATGTTCAATCCCAAGTTGAATATATTACTGTAATAATTTTGATAAATACTCCGGGGCATTTGGTGAAATATTATTATCTTTATCATGATTTTAATTCTCTTGGGCCGCGTTAACCTGAATAATATTTTATAGAGAAAATTGTGTTGTAATAGTGATTAATTCTTGAAAATCATAATGCATAACAGCGATTTAATATTAAACTAATGATACTAATACCTTTCTTTGCAAGAATAGTATTTTTACTATCTATTCTGGTGATATTATCAAGACGTCGATATTGGAATTTTCCAACATCTAATAGTAGGTACATACTACTTGGTACTTATTTGATTTGTTATTTGACTTATTTGATGTCTTCTACTTTAGAGCTTAATAAATGTGTGGGTCCATAAAACCTCAGAAAGATCGATGTTAGTGTTACTACTTCAATAAGTTTCTCCTTGTTAACTTGGTTTAAAAGAATTGCAGTCCGTTTAATGTCTGTGGAACGAATGTTTCTTTGTCGTGTATTTATGGCACTGTTCTTTTCGTATTTACATTGTTTAGAGTTCTTTTCGCAAAATTGTTTCACGCCCTTGCGCGCGAAGTACTTTAATATTTGCGATGTTACATTTTGTTTACCTTTAAATTTGTTTTGAGTCACAGATTTATTTTAGAAATCAGGACATCGTACACAACAGTGATATTAACTTTTTGCCTTTACGCAGTCAAGGTAGTCTTGGAATATTGTATGTTTATTCCAACCACTTCAAAATATAATTCGAAATCGCATACTTTTGTATCTCTTATAACTAGGAATTAATTTCATAATCAATGCTATATGTAAAATAATAATAATAAAATCAGAACCAAAATTCCTTGGATATAAATTATAAATAATAATTTGGTACATAACAATTAATAAAGCAACTGCAGATACAATCGGTTAGATAATTATATATCGTAAAATATAGTTCAGTTAACATTTATGAGAAATATAATGTTGTCATTAACCCAATTCACACAATTAACATCAATTACAAATTCGGTTTAATCGATTTATTATAATTCAATAGTTAGCAATATTATGATCCGAGAATGAAAATCCGGACCATCGGTGTCCAAACCAGCCCTTACTTTGCAAGCTGCAGCTTACTTGCTGATTGCTTTTGAAGGGGCTGGGTACGATTCTCTCAGGGCTGTCGTCAGAATGTCCCGTAAATATTACCCAAAATGTAGAAGGTAGGAGTGAGGGAGCAGACTCCGAGCTGTGAAAAAAAAAGTGCACCTTCAAATAAAGTACTTTAATAACAGCTTGGTGTAGTACGGTCGCCGAATCCCAAATGACGGTAAACACAAATTTACCACCACTTAAGATTTGGCGCTCAAACAATTTTGTATACGAAGGCCGAAGGCATAGCAAACAGTCGTGTACTTTATCAGATTCTTTTAGCAATAAGAATAAACAAAAGTCGATAGGACTCGGATCGATAGGACTAAGATTTGAAGAATTATATTTTTATAAAATATGTCTTTTAGTTCTATTTATTTGTATTAGTATTTGTGATATACAATCCTGAATAAAGTACTTGTATCTTTAATGGTATCTTTTTGTCTGCATCGAGCAAAGAAGCAAGGTGAAAAAGAAATTAAAATTATATTTTACCCCTCTCAGTCGCATCTGCACAAAGGGTTCACTTTGAAAACGCTAATTAGACAAATCTAATGGCAAACAAAGCCCTGTCTTGAGGCGGTAATGGTGACTGACATCATTTTAACAAATAATCAACTGCTCAGAGACGAACGTGGTAGATGTATTTCCCGAATTTCTCATGAAGTCAACTCATGTTATTTAATAGTTTTTTCAATTTTTTTTACTAAGACCTGCAAATTAATCTGTCATAAATTTGTTTTTTTTTATTAGAAGGTTTTTCTTATCACTCATCAATCTCCCTTGAATGTTTTGTAATGGATTTTGACTGATTCATTTTCGTCATTAAATCAAAAATGGCGATTGATAAGTCATTCGACTTAAAAAGCTGTCAAATAAAGTAAACTAGACTGCGAATATTTTACTGCCCTTAATTGGCGACGTCCTTGAAAATCATTAGAAACCTTCCACCAAAATTTATCGCGCCATTTAGATCCCTGCCGGCTTCTTGGCTGTACCTTAGGCTTGATAGCACTGTTGTATCGTTAGCATGACATCCTAATGGGATCTTATAGTTCTTTGTTCATTATTTTCACATGTGATTGTTGCCTGTAAGATTGCTCATCAAAATAATAATATTAATAATTAATTTTTCTCTGTTTCTGAATGCTGAAAACTCAAAAAAAAAATGCGAGAAACTAATGTCGAATTAAAAAAAGAGATCATAATTATTCTTTTACTTTTTACCAATCCTCGATACCGGTATTTCAACAATCGACTCACTAACAATAAATCATTTAGCCTACTGTAGTCCACTAACAATCGAGTCATTAGTTATCAAATGTTCAATCAAAAGAATTCAGAGATCTCTAGTAAAGTAATCGTTCTTTTTTTAGTAGTAGGTATATTTTAAATCCGGATATTGAAACTTGGTGCCAAGATTCGGAGAAAATCACTGAAGTATTTGAAGAATCCCCAGTGAGTAATAACTGACTGAGCGTTGATTAATGACCGTCGCTCTGGGGGGTGTTAAAATGTTCCGGTGTCCCTTTACAGTGCAGACACACATTCCTTTGTGTTGTGACGTTTATGGTCACTAAGCTCACATTCTTTTATACGCTTTGGATATTTTTAAACATTTATCTTTGAGTTCGATTTTTCATCGGGCGGTACAGAATGAACCTATCCAAAATGTGCTATTCAGACAGATCAATGGGAAATTTTAGATGTATACCTGTAAATTTATTTCAGCAACATTTCCCTGTGCGCTGCTTTTATAATCATATCTAAAGTAATGTATAATTCTGAGCAAACTATTTCTTCTAAAGGCCGAGATGAATTAGACTTGATGAAGCTTTACTCTGATTAATATGCTTGGCTTGCGTGTTTGAAAGCAGAAAAGAATTGCCATACGTGACTGAATTCATTATACAAATTTCGTTACATTTTACTGGTTTGGCTTAACTCCAACTAGAGCTGACGGAGTAGCATGTAAACTAACCTGCAATGCTGTGGTGTCACTGCTGGCATAGGATTTAATATTTGTTATTGCTGACATGGAAATAGTAATGGTAAAAAAATTACGTTGGTTTTGTATGTTAGTGTACATATAAATAATTCTACTGAAAATATTCTGTATCGCCTTGCAGTTACTCTTTAGACCCTTCTTTAATACAGTAAATTATTGTGGTCCTAATGACCATTTTACATTCACATTTTATCATTTTCACTCATAAATAATAAGGATAATAAAATTCAGGTCATAAAAGGAATCAAAACATTTGGGTCATAAATTTTGAAATCATAAAATTCAGGTCATAAATATTAGGAATCATAAAATTCAGATTATAAATTTTTGGAATCATAAAAACCAGGTAATACATTTTGGAATCATTTACATTGAGGAACTTGTCCCTCATGACTTTAACCATGAATATCAATAGCTGACAGACAATGAAGACTTAATATCATATTTCATATTACGTCTCTAATAGTAGTGGTAAGACAACATGTTTGTTCATACAAATTCGTATTAGCTTTGCACATTTATTTTCCTCTTCCAATCAATTCGAGGTTTGAAGCAATGGTATTAGACATAATCCCATAGAAAGGCACCTGCTCTGAATTGGCTATAGTAAAATAAATTATTCCCTAACTTGAACTATTATACAAACTGCACTACTAAACTTGGCGGTTAAACGATTAATCCGTAGTTTACTAACACTGCACATGCTCCACGATCGTGAGCTTTCAAGCTCTAAGTAATCAAGTTTTATACATAAACGGATTCAAAACTTACATCGATTACAGCTTATATGAGGAGTTTCCTATATTATATATTTTTACCTAGTTGATTTGTATGGTAATTTGTATAATATGCAAATTCGAATACACTTACTGTTTTTTTTATTTTTAAACACCTTTGCTCGCTTGGTGTATCAATAATTTCTTAAGTAGTGATGTTAACATCACCATCATTTCAACGTTGTTACTGATTGCATTCAGGGCTTTCACCTCGGAGATCTGAACCGGTGGCAATCCATGTACCGTCCTAGTCCTTAAAATGGATGTATCTGAAAGTAGGTTAAGTAATGTATTGAAATATCAACAGGTTTTTTAATAAAATTGTGTAGGTTTATTAATTATCATGTATCCAGCTGTAGTAAATAGGTTTGGTATGTAAATCACAAACGAAATAAATTGATCACATGTGTTCTTTATAATAGTAATTTATGATACTGTTGCAAATAAGGGTTACGCTGCACTATAAAAAACTCGCCTACGGCTCGTTTTTTTAAAACATACTCGTGTTATAAGACCAAGTTATGTACAGTGTCATACACTACTTTAGTTACTCTCATACTATAACACATAAACTAATTTATTTTACATACAAAACCAAACTTTGTTTATTTTAAATGTAAAATGTTGACGCCAAGGCGCAAACATCGATTGCGCATGCGTGTTTCTTTTTTTTTATCTTCCGAATCGGCGGCCGGCGCCAACTGCGGAGGCACTACCTTTTTTCAAAGTAGAGGTCAATCTTCTTGGTCCAGCTGGAGGTTGGTCTGTACAAGACCTGTATCGTAATAAATTTTTTTTTTTGGCCTGTGCGTATTGTTTGTCATAAGAGTTTTGATTTCATTTTTATAATCTTTATATTTTAGTATCAGAGTAGATAAATTATATTATTATTCACCATTTCATTTCAGTGCTTTAGAGAGAAAATATGGGTAGAGCTAGTTACTCATTCATCGTGTTAGTAATTTGGCGTATAGTGGCATCGAGTCGCGTTAAACTCATCAGAACTCGTTAAATTTCTGCTTCTTCTTAGATAAGCAGTTGTCATTTCTTTATATTCGCACTTTCCAGCAAGAAATTCCTGTCCGTATTTTTATGCCAAAGGCATATGTCCGATTTTGCACTGATTTGATTTCTTCTATCATTTTGTTAAATTCAGGCAACTAAGAGAATAACCAACTTTATCTTACCCCGTGTGTGGGGCTTTATAACTACTTTGAAGAGAGAAAAGCATAAATTTATGCATGTAACTCGTATTATGAATGTTTGTTTGGTTTCCATATTCATAATTCTCTCATCAAGTAAGTCTCTCCAGTCCCAACGCAATGTTCGCCTGACAGGCCTTTCTAAGTAGGTACATTTAACATCCATTTGTTATCTGCTGCATGACCCGCCTATTAGGATTCAAATTTTTAGGGGTAACTCAGCACGACTATTCCATTAACACAAATTCTTGTTTTTTTGGCGTTAAACCTTGTGGATTTTCATTTACGTTGTGTGCCTTTTGTGCAAGTATTAATTTTGTTTCTTTTTTAACATCCTATTAATTGTTTATGTCAGACATAGTAATATACGTGTTGTTGCGTTGTGTATGTTTGCGAATGAAGAATGCATGACTCCATTATCTTATCTGAAATGTTCCTAAACTTATTGTATCACTTCTTTAGGTATTTATTAGGTAATAGGTACTTTCAGGGGACCAATTCGATACCGAAGATGTCCCACAATCAGCCGGGTAGTGAAGGAAATTTTTACATCTAATTCCATAGTTATAAATAAAAGATTCATATTTCTATGTATCCGTTATATGACATATTACACCGCACTAAAGAAAAACAAAGGATAGCTTGTTCTATACTTTCCAGAATGCCGATAAACATAATAAATAAATATACATCAGTGGGGTGAGCACGAATAATTTGCGAAAAAGTATTCGTATCGTTAACGTAAAAAAATGTATGACATTTGTACAGCGCCCCTACCGTGCGTAAAAGTTACTAAATTTGGTAGCACGAATCACTTTCGTAATGTTAATGTATCGAACTATTCGACGCTCATTCGATACGTGACATCTTATGAGTAAAATTGGTAGCATGAATTTTTTTTGACAAACGGTAATGTAAATTGCGAACTCTGTCTATCGAGTTTTACGAATCTTTTGTCACTGATTTTTTTACGGTGACAAAAGTTTCGTAACCCTAAACCACAATAAAATTATTATATTAAGTATTAAGTGCTTATTTTTTGATTAACAATACAATCCAAGACCACCGCTTCACCGAAATAGTAATAAGGGTTATATTTTTGCTGCAAGTTTAAGTCTTGAAAATGAGAGAATTCAACTTGGAGAATCAAGGTAGGTAAGTAAATTTTGTTCTAATTAAATCTATATAATAAATAATAAATGGAAGTCATTTTGATATTTTTACGCCCAATATTGATAAAAAAATGAAAGGGAAGCTAGTCCACAATTTGAAATAATGAACAACTGTGGTTATGGTTAGCATCAAATATATAATACTAACTTCTTGTTGTGGGAAAACTAATAACTTCCATAACTTATATACTATTGTAACTGAAGGTTGCAGGTGCTTATATCACAGATTTAGCAACAACTGGGAAGGACGATTAATATGTGTTACTAAATGCAATGAATAAACTAAACGCATAATTTAAATGTTTAATATTGATTAACAATAAAAATAAATGATAAAAAATTAAAACATTCTCTTCTTTCTTCATTTTCCTATGTACAGTCTTTTCTTTAGTCATGAGGCATTGTGACATTGACTTTAACCGCTAGCGGAGTACTACGATCCTGGTAGGCGGTGAGATTGGATACTCCTTTTATAGCCTCAGCAGTAGATGATCTCGGTTTCCGGAGGCTGCGTGGCGGAGACGTACGATGAAGCCATGGACACTTATTCTTCTTTTTTGATTGTTGTATATATATTTATTGTTTTATATTCATCTGTCATGTCACAAATGTTCGTATTGTATGTTTAAAAAAAATTAAGCTGTTATTGCAAAATTCATTGTAATTTTCTTTACGCTCGTATTTATTTGCTTCCAACATCCCAGTCTTCTTTATCCTAGCGTTAATTCCAGTCGCATCCGAAGCTTTCAACTTGGGAGTCCGCTTTACCAGTCTAATTGCGGATTTGTCTGAACTTCGATATTTGCCGTGAAACGACTGACACACACAAGGAGATATCGAAGCATTGCTTTCAACAACACATTATCACTGTATATTTCAATTATTTATTAATTTTTTCATAAACAAACTTATTATAAGCACAATGTTCTTATTTACTAACTTTGACAGGAGGGTATCTCATGCCAATATGCGTTATGTCAATTGGAACCATGTTGTTCAGAAACCAAAGAAAATGTTTCAAAATGAATATATTTTTATGAATTTTTTTTCGAAGCTGCTGCTTTTCGTATTCTTCCATACCTTATTTAAGAATTTTACTCTGTTTATAAGACTATATTTTGCCTTATTTGCTAATAAATAGGACATTTAGTCAAAAATAACAAAAACGGCGTTGTTTCATTTACTTTTCGAACGCATTGTTCATTCAATACCAAGTTGATTTCGCTCCCAATGTCTCTTCTCTAATTACATTAGGATGACGTCACTACGGTAATCGTATCGAGCTCTCGATACCTTATGATTTGTGTTTGTGCTGTCTCCTAACGTAATACTCCGTTATCGTATCGAGGTGTCGATACCGTCACGTTACGAATTCGAATATTATTCGTGCTCGGGGTACAGAACTATATACGGTATTCGATATCGTTATAACCGCCAATTCAGTTCGTTAAATACTAAAAGCCCGATGCATAAAGCGAAGGGGATTTGCTGAATTTATTCCTTCTTTTCTATGCCCTAGCTCTGGAAAATTGGGTCAAGGTGCATGACAAATTATATCTCGGCACAGAGCCCCGGACTGTGCAAATATGTAAAGCCTTTTTCCAAATGTTACGCTTTTTTCTGGTGTACCGAGATTGTGTATTTCATTGTAGGTTTTGCTGTTGGAGCTAAATGAATATGTATTTGCGAGATTCAAAGATATGCCTCTCGTACTTACGCTGACAACGTCTTGTGTTATTGTAGTTGATGTGCGTAATTTCACCCGCAATAACGGAGGAAGAATGTGATATGCCTTGCAAAGAGGAGGTAGGTCGTATATTATGTAAGTATGTAGGTATCTATTACTGAGTTTCTCGATAACTCCTAAATAAAGATAAGGATCGTTTTATAAATAATTGAAAACGACGTTATCACGTCAAACAGGTCATATAAAACTCTGCTTGAAATTGGTATAAAAGAATAAAGTTTCAAATACTAGCCAAAACCAATAATGATGAAAGTACATGAAAACCAGAAACCGTTTACAAACTTGCTAAAAATTAATAGCAATCCGAAAAAGATAACAAATCTAATGGTTGATGTCGAATGTTCGATGTAGAATGTCATTGATTTTCCTCCGTGGCGTGGCGGTAGTGAATGCGGCCGCTACGCAGGAGGCGCGGGTTCGCTCAGTGCAAATATTTGTATGCATGAATATGGGTATTTGCATTGGTCTGGCTGTTTCTATGTAGGTATAATATGTATGTACCTATTTACAAAAAAAAAGTATCTAAGTATGTTTGTCCGCATTCTAGAATAGAATAGAATAGAATAGAATGTCTTTATTTGTGAAACATAGGTACACAGAGATCTTAGAAAGTATTAGGCTCACTATGTTTTGCCACTTGGGCATACAAATTAATTCAGTAGCTACTTCGCCAATTGTCGCAATGTCATTATAATATAATAAAACAAACATGTCATTAAAAAATAGAAGAAATTTAATATAGGCAAAGATAAATCCTTTGGTATTTTATTAAAAATTTTTGGAGCCATACCAAATATACTTTTTTCCATAAGGGCTGTTTTACATTTTGCACTGCTTAGTTTTTCAACATATTGTCGGCGTATTGGCCCTTTTCTCACATCTGACACTCGTTGAAAATGATTGGGATTGGTTTAAGATTCTAGATTCCAGATTCTAGTTCTAGATAACATAACACAAGCTAGCTAGTTAGGCTATGCTTACCATGGATCTAGATAGCGTTGTGTGAAATGTTGTGGAACATTTGTGGAATTTGTGGATAATAAATGAAAATGCGAACTTGACGTACGCGTTGGTACTCAATTTGTATGTTTCGGAAATGCTCGTAAAACAAACGTTAAATAAATTAAATTGAAAGGAGCTCTTGCCGTTAGGACAGATTTGCAAAGGCGGCCCTTCAACAGCCGCCTATTACGAACCCCTATGCGTCTCCTGGCGCGGTGACCCGGAACGGATGCGGTTCAATTTCTAGACAAAATTATGTACGTATAGGAGGAACACTATAAGAATTATGGCGGGGCTATATAACGATCACACAGATTTTTTTATTATAATCCTCTTTATTCCTTTTATAAAACTTACTAATTATATTTTTAAATAAATATAGAAAAACAAACATTTATTTATAAATATAAAAAGTAGTGCCCCACTGGTATCGGATACAAGGACCAAGCTACCGGTGGTTAGGGCTCCAGAGAAAGGAACTTTCTTACAATGCGCGCCGTATCTATGAGCACTGCTTTCTGCATCTTGCCCTTGATTCAACCGTCTAACCCGAGCCTCTTCAGGTCTTGGTCGAGGCTCTTTGCTATCAGTCCGTTGACTGACACGACTATCGGTACAATGATTGCTGAGTCAACAATCCACATGTCGAAAACCTCGTGGGCCAAGTCCAAGTATTTGATCTGTTTATCTTTTCAGCTTTCACGAGATTCTTCGTCATGAGGAATGGTGACATCAACAGTCAATGCTCGGCGTTCGGATCCCAGTACAATGTGATATGACTATTTTCTAGAACTAGTTCAGGAACATACCTATATTACAATCGTTATTTTTCAACATAGAAATAGAGTTCTTAAAACTAATGTATAAAAAAAGTAATAAAAACTGTGCCCCAATCGGGTAAAAAGGTCAAGCCAATGACGTCTTGTCATTGGCTGTCGGACACAGTAATAACTTTCCATTGACTGACGAGGCCTAAATACTGGAAGATCAGGGTTATTTGTTATCACGTCTATTAAGCACTTTGTAAAAGCTTACCTGAGGATGTTATTCTCTTCATATTATAGACCTATCACATATATATTTGGTACGATTTCTGGACTAAAGTACCTACTATGTCCTCACAGTTTAGCATTTATTCACAAAGAGATTTTGGCTGTATTATTATTTATTTAGCGTAACATAATTTATCATAACATGAAGAAAGCAGTATTGATTTCGGTCTGCTAAACCTGAATAAAATATGATCGTACGTCAATGGTAGTGACTCCGGTCACGGGAACATTAAAATTCGACAATGGACGCTATTCTGCAAGAAATGTGAGAAAGAGAGCAGTTCCTCCACCACCAGTATGAAGGGACTATTACGCAATGAAATAAATGGTTTTCGGATACTGCTCCTAATATATTTTTACAAGTTGTTATTTAACTGACAATGTTTGTTTATAGGTCAAATCTAGCATGCTGAAATTAGATTGTACCTACTTATGATAAACAAAAGCTTCTTCATTCAGATCTGACTGCATCTAGGATAACATTCAAATAAAGAACTTTTCACGGTTAATTGATTTCATACAGAGTGATTTTTGGAAACTTAGGTATATACACCACCATACTGTACCTAAGTTGCCAAAAATCACCCTACACAATCACAAATCTAATCTTTTATTTACGTGAATGTATTTTTGATTAATATTTGATTATTGACTTTTAGTTAGTTAAGCATTTAGTTTAGTTAATTAAATTAATTTAGCATTTAGTACTCATTTTGCAAGTCTTTCTTTTCCTTTCATAAAAATAAACTGTATACGTAAAGTTACCTCGGTAAGCTATTATCCTGAATAGAATGTAGCCCACAAACAGCTGCCAATATACATACAAATAGCATGTAATACACCAACGGTATGTTGAGCATCTGGAATATTGATTAGGTATTACGGTTTCGAATAGCCGGACTTGGAAGACCGAGATGTCCGTATTAGTGTGACGTATATTGCGCTAGGAACACCTGCACCTATTGAAGGCTGCAAAATAATATTGAATAACATTTTAAATTTGGGACCACCTTATTGATGTCTTAAACTTCTTATTGGACTATATACAAACTTTGCAAACACAGTAATGGCTATTACAACGAGGCGTAAAAAATAACTACTATTTTAGATTCAACTTTCGACATTTTCAATTAACTATTTAAAGACATTGACTTACTCACATAACACGTATTTCGAGCTGTCTTTTGCGTTAGATTGTCATAGAAATATTGTGTATATACAGTATATAGTCAAAGGTATACCAACTAATATAAATGCGAAAGTACCTAACTAAACCACTGAAACAATCTTGTCGAAATTTGGTATTGAGATAGATTAGATCTGCGATGTCTATGACAACCTCACCTTCGGCCTAGCACAACGACCCAGAAACGGCGTGCGGTTTAGTCGGTTCGAGCAGGGCCGTCTTAAGGCTATATAGCGCCAGGGTGCGAAGCTCAGACTGCGCCCCCCTCCCCCCGGTCAACAAAAAAAACGCAATAAATTTTTGATGTTTCATTTATTTTTCTCTAAGATCTGTAATCCATACTTTTAATATTATAAACTAGCTGTTGCCCGCGGCTCCGCCCGCGTGGATGTCGGTTATCGCTTAGTGTTGATCCGACGGTATTGAGCTTTAAATTTCTACTCAACTTTGTCCCCGACTATGTACTCACCTCTGTTCTCGACTTTCTACTCGCCTCTATATTCGACTCTCTACTCGACTTTCTACTCGCCTCTATACTTGAATTTATACTCGACTCTCTACTGACTTCTCTGTTCCCCTCTCTACTCGACTTTGTACTCTTCTCTATACTCGCCTTTCCATTGGCCTCTCTACTTGCCCATCCATTCGATTCTCTTTTCGCCTCTCTACTTGACTCTCCCCATTCGCCTATCTATTCGCACCTTTACTATGCATTCTATTTGATTCTATACTCGCCTCTCCACTGGCTCTCTAGTCGCATATCTACTCGCCCCTGTAGTCGACTCTACTCGACTTTCGATCTTTACACGCCTATCCACTCGTCCCTATAACAATCTCTACTCGCCTCTCCACTCGCTTCTATATTTGGTTCGCTATTCGACTATGTCCGTTACGAAGCTCTAATTCACTTTTGTACCAAATTTCATGAGGACATCTTAAAAGAAATTCTTACTATTTATGCCATATTCACCCTTTTTGTGCCATTGAAAAATTAGAAACTTTAATCCCATAGCCCTATTCCCCTTCCCCCCTCCCCCTTCTATCCCTTTTTTCGCGATAAGGGGTAGCCTATGTCCATTTCCAAGCTCTGATCCATCTCTATACCAATTTCATCAAGATATCTTCAAAATTGTCAAAATTACATACCCTAGCCCTATTCCACCCCTTCAACTCCCTTTTTCGCAATAAAAGGTAGCCTATGTCCATTTTCGAGCTCTAATCCATCTCTGTACCAAATTTCACCAGGATATCTACAAAAAAGACAAACTTTCATACTAACTATGTAGTCTTTATCCCACCCCCCTTTTACCACATTATTCGCGATAAAAGGTAGCATATGTCCGTTACCAAGCTCTAATTAATCCCTGTACCAAATTTCATCAGGATATCTTCAAAACTGTCAAACTTTCATCCCTTTTTACCCGACCCCCCTCTATGCCTCCATTTTCGCGTCAATAGGTAGCCTATGTTCGTTCCCAAGCTTCAATCCATCTCTGTACCAAAAATATCATCAGGATGTCTTCAAAACTGGCAAACTTTCATCCCCTATAACCCGCCCCTTAACCTCGTCTTTCGCGACAAAAGGTAGCCTATGTTCGTTCCCAAGCTTTAATCTATATCTGTACCAAATTTCATCAGGGTATCTTCAAAAAAGACAAACTTTCATCCCATAGCAATATTCCCCCCCCCCCTCCTTCTACCCCTTTTTGCGATAAAAGGTGAAATAAAAAATGAAATTTAATACAGAGATAGATTAAAGCTTGGAAACGAACATAGGCTACCTTTAATCGCGAAAAAGGGGCTTTAAGGGGAGAGGGGGGATAGGGGATGAAAGTTTGTCAGTTTTGAAGATATCCTAATGAAATTTGGTAAAAGGATGAATTGGAGTTTGAGAACGGACATATGCTACCGTTTATCGCGAAAATGGTCCCCCCTTTTCACGATAAAAGGGGAGAGTAGGGCCATGAATGTCTTCTATTGTGAAATTTGGTACAGAGATAATTTAAAGCTTGGGAACGAACATAGGCTACCTTTGATCACGAAAAAGGGGTAGAGGGGGGGGGGATAGGGCCAGGGGATGTTAGTTTGTCACTTTCGAAGATATCCTGATAAAATTGATATAATATAGAGCTCGGCCTGCGCCCCCTCGGGCTACGCGCCCGGGTGCGGCCGCACCCTTGAACCCCCGGTTAAGACGGCCCTGGGTTCGAGTCTGACATAACCTCCGGCTCCGGCTCCGGAGAGGTGGGGTATCCGTGGGGATTTCCCGCACGTAAAAAAAATATAGATTAGATCATCAGTCCTTGAAAAAGTACATAGGTTACGTTTGGTCGCGATAACCGACATTCACACTAGCGGGACCGTGAGCAACAGCATTATTTAACGCGATTATAGCCAGTAAGTTTGGAAGTGTCATAACAGTTTTTCTACCTGCAGAAGCACTTATACCATTAGATAGCGAGGAGAAGGTTCTTGTGCAAACAAAAAACAAAGAAAGGTTAAAACCTGAGAAAGTTTTTAAGTACAAAATATCAAAGTATTGCAATACATTGCCCAGGTTGATATCATTTTTATTTTATTTTATACCACTGAGGTGGCAGACAAGCACACGGTCCACCTGATGGAAAGTGGTTACCGTGGTCTATGGGCGTGTGCAACACCAGGGGAGTCACACTCGTGCTGCCAACCCTGTAAACATATAGAGTTTCAGTGCCGTCAGCGTAGAAGACAAAGCATGAATACCCTTGGGTCTTCCTACTGACGGTACGAAAGCTCTCCAGTGAGCTCTGGCAACCCTACTCACCGCCGGGAACACAACACGAGGTCATTATGGCCGCGGTATTCTGTAGGGCATACTGCTCAATTGGACCCCCATACTGCTCAACTGGACGGAAATATTTCTGCTCAATTTGATGAGTCCATAATTTTCGTATTTATTCTACTCTACAATAATTATTACTTACTTACTTACAATTAAATTTAACGAGAATCCATTGAAATTTGTGGTGAATTTTTGGTTAACCCGCTACACATATATTTCGGTTAGTAACATGTTTCAGTGAAATCCACATTTTAGGTTACAATTAATCGTAGTATTATCTGCTTCGTTAGTATTCCATACATTCCTTTGCTTTTCATTTGTAAATTGGAAGCTCTCATACCATCTGTTATGTCATGTAACACAGATCGTGCCATCAATTTTAAAATTTTCAATGCTAGATATATGTAGTGCCTTTGCACGGTGCTTATGAAGTCACCTTCAACAAAGCAACATCGTTAGATCAGATGATGTATTGCCAACCTTGTAGCGGCTCATACGCTTTCAAGGATAACGCTTTATATCTTGCTTCATTGCAATCTCTTTGAAGTACACAAAAGAAACAATTTTTCATGAACCAACCGACTCTTGTCTTCGAAAAAGAACGTTTCATTTTCCACTCGATATTATTTTGTAATTGAACAGTGAAATAACTATTGGTGCTTGCTTTAAATCGTTGTTAAATCTTGCAAGATGTTTTTTAACGGATGTTCAAGTAGGTATAATAAAGACAAGGATTATATAATATTTTATCACTCGGACTTTGTTGACATTATCATCATAATCATCCTTCTAGCAATTACTTTTCTGAAACCAGGAACCACACTTTTTGATTAGTTGATTGACAGTAGATTTGTTTAGTTTTTTGGCTTTTCGAGAGCGATTGCCATCTGAAGAAGAGAGGATAAACCTCCGCCAGAGCTTTAAGCAGCATTCAGCATAGCAGTTTCGCAGTAATGAAATAGTAAATGAATATCATTAAATGCTTTTCTTTTAATACTTCTTCACTTCGTCTATAGCTAAATTATGAAACTTCATATTTTGTTGTAGGTATGTGATTTTATTTCAAAAGAAAAAAATGGAAGCCAAATCTAATCAAAACGAAATAAAAAAGAAGAAGACATTTCGCAAAATGCGATTTGTTCAAGAAACTTGAATGTTTCAAACATTGGTTTGTTATTAGCCTTTGTAAGCCGCCGGAAGGTAGGTACCTTACGCGTAGTCGTAATACTTCAAAGTTTCTGTTTTAGTTCTAAACTAATGAGATATTTGTATGAATGCCCCGCGGGATCAACCGGACGGGGTTGTAGGATGCCTAAACTGTAAACTAGTGCCTAAACTAACATCTCTGACGCATATTTATTCAGATACTTCGGGCTTAGCGGTAAATATTCTGCGTGAACAGTCGCTAGTTAGATCTCTCCGTGGAAATACACTCGAGAGCAATGAATCCGGGTCACTCAAAGAATCCAAAAAATCTCGGAAAGTAAGAATGCTAGGTTAATGCAATAAATTGTATTTAATAGACAATTTAATACTCCTTAAATGAAAGTATTAAAACTTCTTAGTTATTGTAAAGTTATATCATAAAAAAATCAAATTTGAAAAGGGAACACTGTCGAAGATGGAACTACGAAATTACAGGATTTGTTTTTGCTTTTGTTTGTAATCTGTCATTTATGTTGGTACATAAACCAGGTTGATAGTGCTCAATATTCATTATTCAAGCTGAAATCATGTCGCTTACACTTGAAGAATGCACCAGAATACTTACATTGGTGGAAACCGGCCGGAGTCAGCGCGATACAGCCAGGACTGTCGGTGTGTCGCTGTCAACAGTACAAAGAGTTCTCCGACGTTACGAAGAAACTGGTTCTAACCTACGCAGACCAGGAACGGGCAGAACTAGGTGTACCACAGCACGAGAAGACCGATACTTGGTGAACACCATGCTTCGAAATCGCTTTCTCACAGGAACTGAACTCACAAATCAGTTTCGACGCCTCGGAGGAAGTAACCCAAGTGCATGGACAGTAAGACGTCGGCTTGCTGAATCTAACTTAAAACCCCTTAGACCTGCAAACGGCCCTAAACTGGAGCGTGGCCATCGTATTTCAAGACTAAGATATGCCCAGAACCACGTAAATTGGAGTATTGAAGATTGGTCGAAAGTTATGTTCTCCGACGAATCAAAATTTATGCTCTACAAGCACGATGGAAGACACAGAGTGTATAGAAGACCAGGGGAAAGATTCAAGCAAGCATGCATCGAAGAAAAAGTAGCCTACGGTGGTGGGTCTGTACTTGTGTGGGCCGAAATTTCCTCTGAAAGTCGCACAGAGCTGGTGATCATAGAAAACGGCTCTTTAACTAGCGTAAGATATGTGGAAGAAATCCTCAACGAACACGTTGGTCCATTTATGGTCAATTTGGGTGAGGATGCTATATTTATGCATGACAATGCCCGACCTCATACAGGTAAGATTGTGAATGACTACCTTCAAGAGATGAACATTACTTGTATGGAGTGGCCAGCGCGCAGCCCGGATATCAACCCGATCGAGCATGCTTGGGACGAGCTAGGGAGATGCGTAAAACAACGAAACCCTCCCCCAATCACGCTTCCTGAGCTCAAAATTGCTCTCACAGAGGAATGGGAGAATATTCCCCAAAATCGTATAAGGAACTTGGTGTACAGCATGCCAAACCGCGTAAACGCAGTAATGGAAGCACGAGGAGGTAATACGAAGTATTGAAATTCAAGAAAATCGTCATAAAGTTCAAAAATTTCATGTTTCCTATTTTTGTTTTAAGGAGAGATCAGCAGTTTTTTTTCTTTATGTAATTTTGTGTAAATAAAATGTATGGTGACTCATATTTTTTTAACTTTCATTTAAGGAGTATTAAATTGTCTATTAAATACAATTTATTGAATTAACCTAGCATTCTTACTTTCCGAGATTTTTTGGATTCTTTGAGTGACCCGGATTCATTGCTCTCGAGTGTATTTATAGATGCATGCATGTATATGTCTTTTTGCATTGACCTCAAAGCTCTTTACAAGCTTTTATTTAACTTGCAATGTATGTTTGTTCGGGTGGAATCTTACAACTCAATTTTAAGGCACTTGCCCTCAACCGATTGAGCTGAAATTTGGTATGCACGTTCAGTTCGGATGACAATGCAAGAAAAAAAAAAAAAAGATTGTTTTTAAAAAGGTTTTTCGAATATATCTTATTGTTCACTAAAACCATTCTATATATCAGTTATTTATATACATGCTAGTATGTTTAATTGGGGTCTAGATAATGCTGCCCAATATTAAGTGGTTAACTAATAAGAAAGGAACTGTAGGTACTTTAAAATTATGTACCATGTAATTTTCGCTAATTGAATCATGAAGTCTGCAACTAATGACACTATTTAGCTCATTACAAATATATAATAATAATATAGAATCTATATTTGCATAGGGCAATAATAATAGAACATTACTACAGAGGCCGGGAAGATAGGGGTTGCCGGCCGAAGACATATAGACGGATAAGTCTGAGGCAGGCAACCCCATATTTCTCGCCGAGGTATGTATAGTGCTTTTCTCAAACAGGCAATGAAACAAACAACAAAAAAATTAAGATTTATTTTTAAAGAAATTAAAAGTAAACAAGATAAAAACTAAAACTATATTACTATTTCGTCTATTTTAGCTTGATGTTACAAAAAACATTTACATTTATGTTTATTAGCATGTTACTTCAAAAAAGTATAAAGGCACGTTTCTGAACGAACCTTTAGAATTGGCAGTGACACTTGTCATTGTTATAAATGTCAATTTTTTTATTTAATTTAGTTAATTAATGTTTATATGTATAGTTAAGAAAACAATTGATAATAATGTGTCATTCGTTATGTTAATAACAATTGATAATAATGTGTTATTCGTTATATTAATGTGGATTTTTTATGTAAATAAAACTGCTCTAGTACATACCAAGTCGTTTATTGTCTTTTTTTATACGCATAGTGGCAGAGTGTCGATGCATTTGCCAAAAATTTATGTGAAATCGAAATTAAAAAAGAGGACTTTACCGGCCTAGGCCTGCAAGGTTTGTATGAAATTCCATTACCGACCTCTGGTCCTAGCCGCGCCTGAAACGTCATATTTCGCAGCATGAGGAAAATAATGTCAATATTTCATTGCATGTTTGAGAAAAATATATTATTAATTTAATCTTTCAATATAACATTATAATTAATATGCTTTCTTTGAACCGTTTAGAGCACATAAAAGGATTGTGCCGTAAGGGCAGATCTGAACGTGTCTTTATAACGTCTCTTTGCACTTGTTACAGCTTAAAATGCAGTATTTACTCAAAGCAAGAAGAAAATATCATTTCATTAACCATATAGTTCTTCCAAGTTCCAAGATTTCGTGAATACAATACTGTCACATTTTCACGTGTCTTTAACGATTTTTCTGTTGTGGTGAATAAAGAGGTTATTTAAAGAATAACATTTTCTCCAAATAAGGAAGACTAAATTCTTGTGCTTATCTTAGCTTTTTACATATTTTGTCACTTAAATTTCAACAATAGCGCACTTGTATTATGCGTAAATAAAACTTATAGCTGTAAAAGTTTGAACCAGTCCCCTGGGTATCTGTTCGTGCATTTTTGAACATCATAACCGGCTGAACACTGTGTCGACTGTTCATTTCCTGCTGACGATTGCCACTTGCTCGTCAACAATCACGTTAAAAGATTGACTTTTATGATGGAGGGATTAGTTAATCACTGCAAATTTCGTTTTAAAAAGATTTCGAATATAATTTCTTCATTACTTCAATTTTCATACAATCTCGCCGCTGTCTTTGATTTCTTAACCTAACCTCTTCCTATAATATCTTCGGTCTGATTGATATGCGTACCTTAAGGTAGATCTTTGCACGGTGAGTTATGAAATAATTCATAATGAAAAAGATTTGGATAATTTTGTTCTAATACCTTTATTAAATTTGTCGACTGTATCCCTAATCCGTAAGACTAATTCTTTTTGTTTGAATAATTTGTAATTAGCCAGTATGCACTGGTACCGATTAATTACTGTTCTTCCACAATGCTTGCGTGGACTGTCCCCAGTGGTTGTCCCAACCCTTATTTAATTAAATTTCAATTTCTCCAAGGGCCTCTGCGAGTTAGACCCATATCCTCATGTAAACGTCCCATAGATCCGCATATTTTTCTTAGAAAAGTAGAAAATAATACATTGGTAATATAATTTAATAATTACTCTATTAAGTTAAATTAATATCCATTTTAATTTCAGTTTTTTACAATGTTTACTGTCGTAGGATATCGTAAGATAAGATGAAAGTTTAGTTTCGTGACAGTGGACACGGCAAGTAAGATACCGTCGTAAGATATCGTAGGATAAGATGAAAGTTTAGTTCCGTGACAGTGGACACGGCAAGTAAGATATCGTAGGATATAAGATGAAAGTTTAGTTACGTGACAGTGGACACGGCAAGTAAGATACACTGTTGTAAGATATCGTAAAATAACGTGACAGTGGATACGGCAACTAAGATACTGTCGTAAGATATCGTTAAATAAGATGAAAGTTTAGTTCCGTGACAGTGGACACGGCAAGTAAGATACTGTCGTAAGATATCGTAAGATATGATGAAAGTTTAGTTCCGTGACAGTGGATACGGCAACTAAGATACTGTCGTAAGATATCATAAGATAAGATGAAAGTTTAGTTCCGTGACAGTGGACACGGCAAGTAAGACTGACTGAGGAGATGACAGGCAGACAGGTGACAGAAGATAATTACATGTTGCGCCGACCATACTTGGAACAAGGGCAGACAGGTTATAATTATATTGACCGACATAATCCGATTTTATAATAATTGAATATTTATGTCGTATGACAGCCCGCACTTTGTTAACTAAATTGGTGCAGTATTGACGACGAATCTAGAGCCCGAAATTAACCATCATATTAACAATAATACTCGAAATCAAGTTCAAAGCAAACATATGAAATATTCATGCGTATTATCATATCCCTGCGATGCATACAATGGTAAACAATTAAAATTTACGCCGATTTGCATCACAAAGAGAATACAGATGAAATTGATGTACACAGAGAAGACAGTTGAAATTTACGAAGAGCAAATGCCAATTATATTCCAAAACAGTCTTCATCTTAGCGTTAATCCTAGTGGCATCCGAAGCTGCCACAGTATTCAGACAATAGAAAAAGCTAGTGAAGTTTTAAGTAGAAGCATGTGGTGGGATGCTGTCTCTGCCCTATACCCCGGAGCGTAATAGACATGAGCATATACATGTTTTTACAGTAAGTACCTAGCTTTTGATTTGCCATTTCGTATCGGAAACAAGACTGAAAGCCCGGATATGTTCCGTTAGCTTCGGCCTTGTAAACCGTTATCCCTAACGCCCCGTTTATAGTTCGATGATGAAGTTGGAAGGTGGCCATAGCAACTTCTAAATTAATTAAGACACATTTATCGAGTTTAGGTTTAAAGGTTTTGTCCTAATCAACTCTCTTATCCTACATGGTACTCAAGGCCATCATCATCATCATCATCATGATACCAACTCCTAAACTATACAAGAAAAAAACAATCGAGTTTGACTTCATTTGCTATGTCTTAGAAACTTTCTAGTATTATATGGTATTCAGAGTCTGAAGATCCTTAATTTTCATAAAATTCATAAAATTAGACTCCTTAATAAAACAAGGTAAACCAATCTAGTTTGGGCTTATTTGTTTTATCTTAACAAACTCTTGCAGTACATGGAATCTGGGGTTTGAAGATGGTGTCAGAAAGTGATCAAAGGAACTCAAAAACTAAATAAGAGTACATGGAATCTGGGGTCTGAAGATGGTGTAAGAAAGTGATCAAAGGAACTCAAAAACTAAATAAGAGTACATGGAATCTGGGGTCTGAAGATGGTGTCAGAAAGTGATCAAAGGAACTCAAAAACTAAATAAGAGTACATGGAATCTGGGGTCTGAAGATGGTGTCAGAAAGTGATCAAAGGAACTCAAAAACTAAATAAGATAAACCCATCCAATTTGGGCTCTTTTTCTTATCAAACTGTCTAGTATTACATCGTACTTCAGAGTCTGAAGATGGACAGTAGGTGATCATGGGAATTTCTGAACTAAACATAACAGACTACTTGTATTTGGTTAGTATTGGTAGGTACGGCTCTACTGTTACATACAGGGTGTCCCGAAACTCGACGTCAACCCGGGACCGGGTGAAAAGGCAATTCATGCTGGTTGCCAGAAAAATCTAAAAAAAAATCTAAGTTGCATGATTTTAAAATTACAGGCATTTTAAGAAAAAGTGCAAAATTACACGCCCTGTGGCAGTCTTTTTACTCCTGTTGCCACAAATCTTAACTTTTCCCAACATTTTTTTTTGCTTTTTAACCCTGAATAATGCGTCTCTAAACTGTAATACAAATTTGGAAATCAGCTGCTCTATCTTTCATAACAATAGGACTTATTTCTTAGAAAACAACTAAAATAACAACATTACCTAGTTTTCATTAGTTTTTATTGAAAAAAAAGTGCACCACGCGAGCTTGGCAAGTTATGTCAAAAGTTGGCGCATTTAGTAAGGATTCCAAAATGGTATAATACTTGGTAAGTTGTTACTGCTATCGTGGGCAAAAAAATTTTTTTGTAAATTTGAAGGGCCAATTCCAATACTGAATAAATTTAACTCACTGGCACCTGTGCTTGTCTATCATAAAAATTATGAATAAATAGTTTATACTTAGTGTGTGCATTGGAATAGACACTATTTTTTTGAAGAGCCGATGTCATTGCTGAGTAAATTTAACGCGTAAGTAACTGAGACGGAAAGAGTCATCATATCAAGTGCGAGCAAGACGGGTTTTGTAGACGCTAAGAGACTGAAACGGAGAGAGTCATTTAACCAAGTGCAAGCGAGACAGAGAGTGACGCCAGGTAGCCGCTATTGTACTCACATGCCAAACACAAATCAGTACGTTACGCTCCTTCGTTTACTGCGCTTATTTTCGTATTCATTTGTGTTGATTTCGTACTGACTACTTTTGGCTTCGTTTATGGACTTGTGATTGCTTGTGATTTGGATTGGGACTGTTTGTTTTCCCTAAACGACGACTTTTGCTTTCTCCTGGACTTCACGTGACTAGTGCCAAGATGTCTGTGTATACCACTAGTGAATACACTAATATGCACCTCATTTATGGCGAATGCAGGTGCAATGCTAGTGCTGCTGCCAGACTTTACCGCGAAAGGTACCCAAACGCTGCTCGTTACCCCGATCATCGCGTGTTTACGAACGTACATCGTTTACTCTTCTCAGAGGGCCGCCTACCAAATCATGAGCATGTTGGAGGCAGACCCGCTAACCCGATGGAAGACGAAGTGCTTACAGCTGTCGAAGAAGACCCAAGCACTTCAGTAAGGGCTATTGAGATAACCACCGGCGTGCCAAAAAGTATAGCCCATCGAATTTTAAAAAGGCACGAATTACACCCATACCACGTACAGCGAGTACAGACGTTACTACCCAGGGACTACCAACCTCGAATAAATTTTTGCCGTACGATGTTGGAGAGGTACAGGGATGACCCCCTTTTCTTAACAAAAATTTTATGGTCTGATGAATCAACTTTTAAAAAGGACGGCTACATGAACATGCATAATTTGCATGAATGGCATGTAGAGAACCCTCATTTACTGAGGCAGGACCGGTCCCAGTACCGATTCAAAGTCAACATGTGGACCGGAATTTTGAATGGTCAAATAATTGGTCCTTTTGAGCTGCCTAGTGCGTTGAATGGCGAGGCCTATTTGGACTTTCTACAGAACCATCTACCAAATTTACTAGAAGACGTCCCATTAAACATTTACAGAGAAATGTTGTTCCAGCAAGATGGGTGCCCAGCGCACTATGCTCGCTCAGTTCGAGAATATCTCGATGAAGAGTTTCCCGGAAGATGGATCGGACGGTCTGGTCCAATCTCGTGGCCGGCCCGTTCACCGGATTTAAATCCATTGGACTTTTTTTACTGGGGAGCAGTCAAAGAAAAAGTCTATTCAAAGGCAATCGAAAACGAATTTGAACTACGGCAAAGAATAGCCGAAGCAGCCGATTTCGTAAATAATGGACGATTCGCCCGAAAAATAGCTCGATCTCTTTTAAAGAGATATCGGGCTTGTATTGCCGCCGAAGGAAGGCATTTCGAACATTTGCTGCAATAAAAATATTTAATTGTAAATTTAATTAATAAACCTTAGTATTAAAAATTTAGTTTTAGTTTTAATTAAGATTTTACAAAAACATCGTGCCTATTCCAATGCACACACTAAGAATACTTTAAATTTAGTGAATAGGCTGTTTACTCATAGTTTTTATGATAGAAAAGCACAGGTGCCAGTGAGTTAAATTTATTCAGTATTGGAATTGGCCCTTCAAATTTACTAAAAAAATTTTTTGCCCACGATAGCAGTAACAACTTACCAAGTATTATACCATTTTGGAATCCTTACTAAATGCGCCAACTTTTGACATAACTTGCCAAGCTCGCGTGGTGCACTTTTTTTTCAATAAAAACTAATGAAAACTAGGTAATGTTGTTATTTTAGTTGTTTTCTAAGAAATAAGTCCTATTGTTATAAAAGATAGAGCAGCTGATTTCCAAATTTGTATTACAGTTTAGAGACGCATTATTCAGGGTTACAAAGCAAAAAAAATTGTTGGGAAAAGTTAAGATTTGTGGCAACAGGAGTAAAAAGACTGCCACAGGGCGTGTAATTTTGCACTTTTTCTTAAAATGCCTGTAATTTTAAAATCATGCAACTTAGATTTTTTTTTAGATTTTTCTGGCAACCAGCATGAATTGCCTTTTCACCCGGTCCCGGGTTGACGTCGAGTTTCGGGACACCCTGTATATTACTATAACTAAAAATTAGAAAATAAAATTATTAATAAAAACCTTTTAAAAACAAACTTTCTTTAAAGAAAAGCTTGTTTTTAAAAGGTTTTTATTATTATTAATTTCATTTTATGATCGGTTTTAACTACTCTGTGAAGATGTCAAACTGTAGATGCTCTATGCCTTAGAGAGAACTTACAAAACTGTAGCAAACAAAAAATTGTCAAATCCAAACTCTTCAGCTATCCGCTCATTATGCGGGCACCCGCAGCGGTCGCCCGTGCGAACTATCTGTTTCGTCTAAAAACGTACAGGTATTGCTCGGTACAATCTTGGACCTGACATGTGCTGAAAATGTGCTCTATACGCGCAGTACACATTTCTTGGGTGTCTTTTGAGGATGGCGCGACGTACTACGGCGGTGGACGAGCTCAAATTCACCAAGCATAGATTATTACAAAACAAAGCGTCGGTGGCTTAGTGGTTAAGGAGTCGCCTTTACGATCGAGAGGTCCTGGGTTCGAATCCTGACCATTACACTACCGACGTGAACCCACTTCTAGCACAAGCAATTTAGCTTAGTTGGAGGGGTTAGAGGGAATATTAGTTATTTCGATAATTCTTGCTAATATTATTTAAAAAAAAGACCACGCGCGCCATGGCCTCGGTCGTCTCGCGACTAAGGTCCAAGAACACTGTTTGTTCGCTACGTACATGCACGTCAGACACCCGCTTATGGAACCCGCTTTTCACAACGGATGGCCTGGGAACGCTAGATCAAAACCGGCTACCTACTTAAATTTGTCAATAATCCTGCGTTAATACCTTTCTTGATATTGACAGACCGCCAAGATCCGTCCTAAATCCGCTTGTCATCAGAATGGAATTAGAATCGGTAGTTGCAGTCATTGCCACAACCATTGTAATCCAATATTGAAGAGGATTAAGGATTAGTATGTCCGTTGTCGTAGAACTGCAATACATCATTCAATATTAATCTATCCAAACCAAAGTTTAGACTTATATCTACCCACTCCATTTTTTTTATAGAACTCTTCCAATCCAATTCATACATCATAAAATAGGTACATATACACATGAAATAATATTAGAATTCCTCAGATAAATTGTACATGAATATTTTTCTTCTTATTGTATGTCTTTTAGTTATAAAGAAGCATGTTCTTTGTGTTTTTATATTTTGAAAGGATCTTCTTCAATTTAATGTGGATTTTCACACACTTTCATACAAGTCTGCCGATTTTAAATGCTTATGATAGAGTCTTTCAACATCAGTTGAATGATCAACTGTAACTAAGCTGACTACTTTCCGAAAATATCATTGAAAAAGCTCAGTAATATGTTAAAATATTACTAATATTGTAAATGGAAGACTTCATTCCGTTGCGCGATTATGGCGAATAACTGACAATATCTTGAATATCACTGCACCTCGGTAGCTCATTTAGATGTTAAATCTGCATATTTTTACATTTCATTGAAAATCCTTGTCTTTCTGTACACTGAAGCCTTTATAGAACCTGATAAAATGAAAACCACTTTAAAAGCTCCCTATCACAATACAATTTCTTATTACTTTAATAAATTCATTATTATTGAACTTAATACAAATATATATGTAATGTTAATGACCTATAACGGTAAGTCAATGACTTTAATGCATAAATATATTTGAATCTCTTCTTCGTCTCTGAATCTTCTTTGAATCTTGGTCATTACCTAATCAAGAAATAAGACGAAAATCTTAGTCACCCATCTATAGGATTCTTGCAGTTTTTCAGTCTATACAAAGTAGATAACAAGATGAAGTCTATTCGACCTTTTTGTTTATGATGCGCTCGTAATAAAGCAACCACTCGCAATGGGAGTAGCTCATTATTTTAAGTAAGATGACTTAGCAAATCTGTGTTGCCATTTCCTGCTAACAAAAAGAGTTTATTTGCTCACAATTTTGCCGTCGCAAGTTGGTTATCGTATCAGATAATTTAGTTAGTTTAACGAAGTTTAACCAAGTTAGATAAGTAGGTTTCTGACGCCATTATAGTAAGGAACCTGCAGAAAATTTGCCGTTAACAACACTGGTAATGTAAGGCTGATCGTGCTTTTTTATGATATTGGAGGCAAACGAGCAGACGGATCGCCTGATTGTAAGCGATCACCGCCGCCCATGGACACCTTAAACACCAGAAAGGGTCTAGGTGCATTGCCGGCCTTTATGGTGGGAGTACGCTCTCTTCTTGAAGGTTTGAAGGTCGTTTTGGTCCGGAAATACCTCAGGCGACAGTTCATTCCACAGTTTAGCTGTGCGAGGTATTAAGTTTCTGGAGAAACGCACAGCTGAGGACTGCCAACCATCTAAGTGGTGAGGATGAAAATGTTGTCGCGTATGATTAACGTACGAAGATCAGATTCGAGAATAGGGAGTCAAACGGCAGTCCCTCCCGTGAAAAACCGAGATAAACCACATTAAGTGGAGAGCAGAGATCGAAAAGAGCAAGCTATGGATGCAGTCGAAATACCTAACTGCTGTGATGATTATAACAATGATAATGAACGCTGGTAGATACAGTCATATTTAACTGCCAGGACATTCGATTATAGATTTAGGAAAGCATCCGTAAGATCGTCTTATAAAAGAAAATAATTTACATGAAACTTGGGTTCTTTATATGAAATTCCAACAACGCTTGACTGTCTGCCGTTTTATTATAACATTTTTGATAATGCCGAAAAAGCCGCTCCGTCGCAGTTGAGGAGAACAATAACCCGAGCCAAAAAGGAAGTACCTACACTTGTTTTTCGTCGCAAGGCCGCGTGACTGCGTAGCTTTGGTTTGTCTACGAGCCGTAGCACGTCTACAATCCTTTAGTATTATTGTAACTAACAAATGAGAACTTGTTAGTAGCTGGAAATTAAAAAGTAAACATAAAGAACAATAAATAAATGTCTTCTAAAATTTAATAACCTGCATTATTGTCAAATATGACCTGCACAGTTATATCCAGTTATTAAATAAACACTGTGTGTAAGAATACTGCACATACCAAGTAGAATTTACATATTGCATTCTGAACGCGACCGCAAATATCATACCTTTATCTGCGCAAATATTTACACTAGTGATGCTACTCACGAGTGTTCGCGTTCAAGAGTTTCTTCTCAAACGATCTATATTCAGAATTTCCTCCCTATTTAGTTTCAAAATTATTTCTTTACTTCATTGAGCATAGGTATATCAGTCTGATGGCAGTAAAATCAGTGCTAACAGATAATATTGATAAAATAAACACTCAATAATACATACATCAAAAAAAGTCTAAGCAATATGTACTAATTAAATTTTTAGGATGGTTCTTCACATTATAACGTTGTATTTTATTTTTAAAATTATTACAAAATGAAACTTCTAAAGAAAATTTATTGTGAAAGAATAAGACAATTTAATACAAAGTATGGCCTCCTCTGCTATTCAGAACTGTTGGGTTGTTGGGTTGTTGTCACTCCGTCACAATCCTTCAAAACACGTCTCTGGAGCATGTACCATGCGTGCTCAATGGGGTTGAGGTCTGGCGATTGTGCAGGCCAGGGCAATACCCGGATGTTCTCCGTTGCCAAGTATTCACTGGTTCGCCGAGCTGTATGTGAACGCGCATTGCCATGCATTAACGTAAAATCAGAGCCAAGGTTTGTGCAAAAGGATGGAAATAAGGTCTGAGAATATCTTCAATGTAATTTGCAGGGTTCATGTTTCCATTTACAAAAACGAGCTCAGTTCGCCTGTTCTTCATAATACCCGCTCATACCATAACTGTTGAGCCGCTGTATGGAAGAACTTCCTGAACGCACCTGAGCCTTTCAGTACTTCCGGGCCGACGGTACTCTCGTACCCTTCTTGTGCCTAAACCCGAATCGCGACTCATCGGAACACATAATTTTATCCCATTGTTCCTGGGTCCATGTTATGTGTTCTCTACACCATTCATTTCGACGAGCGCGATTCCCGTGACGTATCGGTGGGCACCTGATTGGTCGTCGAGCTCGTAGGCCGTACTCATGCAGTCGATTTCGCACAGTTTGGGGACTTACATCAACACCACTTGAATTTTGTAGCCTCAAACTTATCTCTCGAGCGGTTAACATCGGCTGGCGTCTTGCAGTCAGTTGCATGTACCGGTCTTGCCGAGTGGTTGTACTCCTTTTACGTCCTGGATGCTGTTCAGCGGGTTCCCCTGTATTATTGTAGCGCTACCAAAGACGACAAATAACACTTCTATGAATGCCAAAATGTGGAGATACCTGAGATTGATTACTTCCCGCTTGCAACATCCCTACAGCTCTTTGCATTTCATCTGCCGTCAAATGACGTTGCTCTATGACGTAAAGAAACTTTATTTAAATGGTAGATAAAATTATAAAATCAAGACAACGTAGCAATTAAAACGCACTTAAATTCAAACAAATTCGCAGTCATTTGAATTTTATGAAAAAGCAAAACATAATCCAAATATTTTTTACCACCAGGCAGTATGTCCTCAATAACAAAAAAGTTTACTTACCTACGCACTTCGAGTGAGTAAATACTAAGAAATTAATTAATATAAATGGTAAATATTTAATATCATGCTTGTTGCTTAGACTTTTTAATGTGTGTAATTAGATATGTCGTGTGATATTAGTAATTTACGTTTACATATTACTAAAAATTTCCGGTGTAGTATTTATTCATTGCAACACGGAGTAATTCGTCTCTGTCGCAATCCAAGGGTGTCGTAAGAGGCGACTAACGGAAAAAACGCACCGTCAGCCAATGGGAAGAAGAAGAAGAGAAGGAAAATCGAAATAAAACCCTGTACCACCCGTCTGGCCAGCGTGGACAATAGGCCAAAGCTTCCCAACATTGGAAGAGGCCTAAGTCCAGCAGTGAACCGCAATAGGCTAATTGATTGACTTCTTTACCAATTTACTATGGAATCCGGTCGCTACAATTAAAATAGAATTTTCTAAACAGATCAACTGCCAGCGTTATCTTCAAAGCATTTTTTTACGTGCACAAAATCCCCACAGATAACCCCCCCGCCCGCCGGAACTCGAACCGACTAAAACGCACGCCGTCTGTGGGTGGCAGTGCAAGGCCGAAGATGTGGTTGCTAGTGCATATCCCTCGCATTCCGGCTGACCCATGTCTTCAAAGCATTTGGTGAAAACACTCGAGTAATAAATGAGTGGAGTCACTCGAGTAAAACTGAAGCCATCTCTATTTCACACAATGTTCTTATTATTAAAATATTAACAAGAATATAAAAGGAGTTTAATGTTCCGACCGGGACACAAAAGGTCAGGGGTTGTGATATAAAGATATTTTATAAGGGTTGAACTTTGCTAATAGTTTAGGGAAGGCGTGAACATACGTTGAGTGGCCATTGGGGGATAAAGCGCGGTCAGTAAGTGCTTACTTACGTGACATTTTTATCTTTATTTACCGGCTTTTACTAGAATGTTATCACTGGGGATGTTTTAAGAAATCCTGCGGTGATGTTAAAATAGCATACTTACTTAGCTTCGAGGTTTCTACAAAGTGCCTTGAACTAGTTTGAGTGTCAAAAGCACAGCAATTTCCCTTTCGGCCGCAAACAAACGTCTTTTCGAGTGTGTTTGTAGACATTTTGAGCCCAACTATTGAGCAAACGCATCACCGCAGTTCATTATAACGCGTAAGTACTAACCGTATTATTTAAACAGCAATGACAAAATTTCAAGTAAAGACAAGATTATTTGAAAACATCAACATCACCTACAAAATTAAGACAACAGAAACTAATATACGTGGAAAACTTAATTCAAAACTAAATGTAATAGTCAAATACGGGGAATGGTGTTGACATAATTATTAAACGAAAGCGTTCACCCAGTCACTGTGCAATTTAATTTAGACCAATTAACGCTCGAAATGTCCTAGGCAAACGTTGCTAGTATGTACTCTCCATATTCGCCACAGCAAATACTGAGACATTTGGTACCATTCGTTAAGCCAAGGCTTGTTAATTCGGCAGCTTAAGGCACCTTTTATGAAAATTAATTAATTGTGGGCTCTATATAAAGTAGGTTACGTGAAATAGGTTCTTACTTGATTATTGCTTATACTTTTGAGTATTCGATGTTTGATCAATTTGAAGCAATAAACTATGTAGTGTGTTTTATGTGTCTATAATTTTCTTTCTGAATATATAAAGTCTTATCTTCATTTAAAAATGAAATATTGTAAAACTAACGAAGATTCAAATGATATTATGATTCAACTTTATCTGAACTAAAAGGTGGTTCAAGTTTATATTCCGAAAACTACAGACAATCAGAAAGAGTTTTTGCTTGACAATCTGCTAACAACATATCCGATGCCGTCGTCTTTATTATATAAGAAAATGATGAATCACTTTATGCTGGCGGCTTAGCTTGCCAAGAATTGCCTGTAGTACTTAGACAAATAAGTTTATTATATTGTGGTAGGTGCTATAAGAAATTCAACTTTGTTTATACGAGAATCTGAGTCTAAAGTCTTCCTTATGTCATACATTTGTCTTCCTCCGATATCGGATGTCGGATATCGGACAATGTAAAAACGCTCTTACGGTTGGTTCGTTGGATATAATACCTCCTAACGTAAAATGACAAAATTATGGATCCCAGCTTTATTCTGTCGAAATAATTGCGATCCACGAGTAATAATACCGTAATAATGGAGGACATATGTCAGTCTAGAAATAGGAAAATTTTCATCATGCTGGTGAAGTATTTTTTTAAATATGGTTTAAAACATTTTTAATCCTACTAATATTATAAAAGCGAAAGTTTGTAAGTATGGATGGATGTTTGTTACTCTTTCACGTATAAACTACTGAATGGATTTGAATGAAACTTTACAATAATAAAGCTTATACATCAGAATAACACATAGGCTACAATTTATAACGTTAACCGATATTATAGCGATAACCGACATCCACGCGGGCAGAACCGCGTGCAAAAGCTAGTATATAATACATGTTTAAGGTAACTATCTTCTAAGTAGGTACTTATTTAAGATGTTTTACACCATGAACATGCACGCTATAGTGGTAGCAGTAGTAGCGTCCCAATGATCACTCCGCAAAGTGTAAAGGATTTTACCCAAAAGTTTTCTAGACTTCCAACTCGTTTAAATTTCTTACTCAAGGAATACCACATATTCATATAAAATTAAGAACTTAACACTAGTTCTTAAGTTCATATTAAAGGTCTTCGCTATCTCTTAGTAGACCACGTAAAATTGACACGTCTCCGAACGCTAGTTAACGAGTAAACTTGTGTTCGCTATCACAGCGACGAGTTTTGCCGAAGAGTTTGCATACTTAGAATTTCTTTAACCCAAATAAAACTGTCAGAACATTGGCGAGACTCGTTTTCTTCTGATATAATGTAAATTATGTATAAGTTACAAGTACATTACCTATTCCGGTCACAAAATTATCTTTGTAGTTTACTATGAGTTGCTGAAAGCTAAGTTTGGATAGAAAACTGTTAAGTGAATGTAAAGTAAATCTCTGCGGCCATGAATTTGTAATATTCGTCAATTATTGTTGTTGGTAAGTCTATTTAGTTTGTTAGTATAAATTTAAACAGTTCAATATTTCTCCATTTAAATGGAAAATATATACCTGGAAATGCATTTTATATGTACTAGTTGTGTCGTAAATACTTTCATATTATAAAATCCAGACTGTACTGTGATATCCGCCCTCCATGGCAGATATAACTAGTTGTTTGCCTGGACAATCATGTGTCAACGATTTAAAAATAAATCATATGAATATAAAAATTAATTCAAAATATAGAAGATAGGTAAAATAAAGGAAAAGCGAGACAGTTCCAGAGTTGACGTGAGGGCTTCGGTGGAAGCCAGCAAGACTCCGGAAAGTCCAGATTTGAAGACAAGTGATATAGTTTCCGTGGTCCTCTGAAACGAGTATTATTTAAAATATAAAAAAACCTCGCGTAAATCCCATTTTAAAAAGCTCGCATAGGTTTGAAGTGTTATTTTTAATAAATAACAATATTACGGCAAAATATTGTTTAATTTAAAATATCTGCGGAGTCTCTTCCCCCGGATTCCACAGTACTTACGAGTATATACAACCTGTACGTTTTGTCTCTTTACGATAAGATACAAGGAAACGAAGACTTCAATATACCTAGTATTAATTTATTTGTGGCCGCCTTCGACGCATCCCAGCTGAGGAAGTACCAAAAAATTACTTATTACGTCAGCTATTGGATATGACTCGAAACGCGGAAGGTGGCTTTAGCCACAGCCCTTACTAAAGCAACATAATATTATTCTCTTCATCCTATATTATTAGCTGTGTATCTGAGGCTTTCCAATGAGGTCCCTTATTGTATTGATGAAGGGTCTGTCCGCTTAGATTAGATTCCATCACAGTTTCTGTCTTGTTTGTTGGCGGATAAACAATTACATTTCAGATATTATACGGGTATTCCATGGATAGAGAGAATATTATAGGGAGAGATACTGCGGTTGGTATATATTTATATTACAATTTGAATTTATTTGAGATAAAAACAAAATTCTAAAGTGATGCAGTCAGGACTCTCCCTTTTTAGTTTAAACATCAAAGAAGCCTTATGGATTTTTCATTTTTATTTTTGCGAGAGTTCTTGAAAGACAAAAATATATAGCGACTCATCTTAACATTCACAAAGCCAAAGTTAAAAATATTGATTTAATGTTATAGTTATGAAATGTCATAAGTCACGACCATTTGTTGCCAAGGTTGAACTACGTTTAGTTGTCTCTAATTTTCAAGACTAATAAGTTGTCCAGCAGTGAAAGGCTATAGGCTAATTTATTGATTGAATTTTTGTTATTCTTGAGTACCTACGTTCAAAATTACATTTATATAGTACCTATAGCACCTTGATTAAATGTAATTTTGAACCTTACATTTTTCGAGGGGAATCAGTAAAAGGGGGAATCGGGACTAAGCCGATATATTGAACTATCTTTAGCATTTGACAACGTCTATTAAATACTGAACTAACTTGCATAGTCTTCAAGTCGAGTAGGTACCAATAGTATAAACCGGATCTGAACTATGTTAGTTTCAATCACTCATAACAAGTAAGTAACTTTGACATATAATGTACAGCGTACACAGACCTCTTAACTGAATTATTAAACGTCGGTTTCTAAGATCTGCAAAACCAATTTAAATCGAACCCACGACCGAACGAACATTATCCGACGAATAGCCTAAACTAAAGCGTTCTGTGGGTTTGCCCCACCTATTGATACCACGGTCACATATGAAGACTTCTGCCTGTCAGAAGATGCGGCAAGATTGTACGAAAACAAAGATAGTTAATCCTTGAGATTGTATATAACAACGTATCCTAATTGATTCTACAAAAATACTACTCTAGGTATTTTCAGGATATTTTTTATCTACTGGAATATTTTTATAAGGCAAACAATGCATATACGCATGTATCTACATTTTGACTGTATGCCAAATTATCCACAAGTCACGCAAGAATTAAGGCAGCCTGTGCAAACTAAGCCTTAGCTGCCTACGCAAGCACAATGCGTAGACACAAAGGCACTGTAGAGGTGAACTGACACCTATTAGAATACTCATGGTACGTGTGTGAAAGGTGCAGAGAGACTAACTTCTCTTTCCAAGCCACGTACACTCGCATATTAAAAATTATATGAGGTCCCGTCACACGTAGGTGTACTTCGTATGAATAAATGGTAAATAGGCGGAGTATTCATGCTTAGTGAAGTGCACATTCTCTAACCAACCATTATCTCGGTGACTTCTGAAACATTTAACTAGGGTCGACCATTAACGTAAAATAATTACGTATACTCCCATGTGGGGACGCTAAACAATATTTGTGATTATTTTAAGTTAATTAATGTATCGAGCCACACTAATGACTACACAAACTGCTGTGCCTTCTATAATAGTAATTTTATTTCTTTATCAACACTGGCTTAACAATAGTATTATCTTCAGTAATAACCATATTAAAGTAAGTAAAGTTATATTGTAGCAAATGTATTCGCATTTAGCGATAAGACCGCCCATTGTTCATTTAACTATAATTACTGTAATTCATACTACTGTCTTTTGTAATCTAATTTTGGTGTACAATAAAGAGTTATCTATCTATCTATTATTTACTTTGTTGAAAACCCAACAACGGGTCTTGGTCTAAACACAAAAAGAAAACTACTATTAAATTAGAACGACTGTTTCTGAAGATACTGCCTTTAACAATTCAAACAAATCACTTGTATTTCGTACTATTACTTATTCTGCGGTTTTGTGAAATAATTTTCCCTCTATTCATCTTTGTAACGACCGCACAGCCACCATTAATTAAAAGGTAATTACATTACAATACAAACTGTCTCAAGCTAACTAGTCTCGCAGTTAGTGGCCTTTTCACCGTAAGAAATGTAGACCCGCTAAGTACTTACCAGAACAAATGTTACCCTGTGGGTACAAAAGAACTTAAGTAAATACGGGCGCAGAGTAAGAGAGTCCCAAAACTATTTTCTTCATTCAGCCAAATTCTACTACCAAAATCCAACGCTCTCTATTAAATAAGTAAAAGTAAAGTAAAATATGCTTTATTGTACACCAAGATACACAGAAAATAAAATAAAAAATAAAATGACTGGAACCCGCATACATATCCCTCTAGCTAGTAAAAGTAATCGAAACAGCCCAGAGAGTATTAAAGCTAAAATTTGAAACTGTTTAGCATAATTCTACTCTGGGAGAACCGAGATAAAGTTCAGGAATAGACAGACAATTGTAGTAAACGTATGCCCATAATTAGAAGGGTCTCGAAAACGTTCCCGGCATTAAAATTACAAAGGCTTTGGTGTGAAACCCATGCTGAATGAGACCGCAAGGGTCGACGTTGCCGTACATATTTAGTTACTGCGAATGAGTCTCCACGAATACTGTCGCATTCAGGAAGCGGTCGGACAAATGGTAGCAATGTTAATCACTAAAGTAGTGCCACTAAATAAGTAATAGCTTTCCATATACCCATTGCTTAAATGGTTTCAGAAAATGGAGCATTTATCCTGTCATTGTTTTAAAATAATGAATGTTTTATGCCTGTAATTGTTTTTTTTTCTAATATTTTCTTGCAATATATTTCAGCATGATAGATTAAATGACAGTAGTGGAGGCTCTCGAGGTGTGTAAGCATAGAATACATGGCGTATTGTCTCGGCCTACCTCGGGGGAAACGGGTGTGAGCATATGTATGTGTATTTCTAGCCTCAATAAAATAAGTACCTAGTGTAGTAGCTCAATAGCTGATGCGACCTCGATTGTGAGATTGCGAAACACCTTCCACTTTCAACACCAGCAAGTTAATTTATTTGTGACCCTCGTAACCTGTATTGTTTATAACAAGTTATTTTACTCTCAGTCAACCCTTAAACTCATCCGAGAGCTTAGACGTGGGCTAATGACGGTTTGCGTATTCGATGAGATGGGAATTCGAAACCCATTGTATCGAAAATACTTTCTGATTTTAGGACAGAAACACACGTTATCCTCATTATTTCTTCTCAGTGAAAAATAGTTTTTAGATATCTCAATTTGAACTGATATTAATCTGAAGTCTGAACAATCAATCAATAAGCGTACTGCAGTCCACTACTGGACATAGGCCTTTCGCAAATGCGCCATTTTTGCCAACCCTCCGCCTTCCGCAACCAGTCTGAGGCCTATACAATGGCGATAATTTTTAATCCTAACTTTTTTTTTTCCTGACGTTTCACCCTTTCCAAGATATTAAGCGTTAAGGAAACAATAGAACATAGTAGATAAAAATTTCGTACTGCCTGGGTTGTAATATAAAGTGGTGACTAACGTGAAAGGTGAGCCGACAGACCTATTTTTTACCCAGCGTCCTTTGTCACAGACCCGAAACTTTCTTTAAGTTATAAATTTAGTCAAGGCTCAGAAAAAATGTAAATATGAATCCAATGTAGGCGAGATTAAAAATGAATAAATGAATATTGAGCTTTTCTATTGGGAAATTGAGAGAGTTCCTGTTTGACGCCATTGAGTTTTCTCCTCGCTCTATCATGTGAGGTTGATGTGAAAATAATCGAGTATGTTACAGTCTTCAATATATAAGTAAATATATTTTAATGGTATCTCATAGGGAGGTACTGTTTTTATGTGCCTTGTGTGAACGAATGATTTAACGAAGACGGTTTTGAATAAGTTTAAAAAAAAAGAATATTAGAATTTTAAAAGAAGGTTAGTTTTATATGAAGTTAAATCGTAAATTATACAGAAAAAATGAGTGAGATCATTGATGTACAAAAAAAATGTAACAATTTTCGACACATTTCGGCTTCAATGTTATTCCTTTTAAAACTACCCTAATTAAAAAGAACAACTTGTACGAATGTTTGCTTAACCTGAAACTTTTGTAATAAAAATTACACAGACGAAGTTACATAGTCCTGCCAAGTTTGTTTTGCATTTAAATCGAGTTGTGTGACAAATTCAATGTAGGTCGATGGGCGGACTATTACAAACTGCAACTCACCGTATGACTGAGTAATCTATGACGAAACAAGTCCATTTTTCTGACAGTGCTGAAACTATTATAACTTTGTTTTCTGTTGTTTTCTTGGCTAGTTATTCGATTCTGAGAAATAGCTTTGCTAGGTTCTCTTTAGTTCCCAACTAATGGTGTAAAACTTTCAAATATTGAGTAAAGTAAAATTACTTTAGTTTCGTTTCCAAAAACAACACATGTTGTAACGTAGAAATATTCTTCAGCAGGACATTTGTGGCATAGGGAAAACAATTTGTTTGGTTTTGAAGCCTAAGAAATAGAAATAGAAAATGCATGTTATAACAATAAATACTTTGTGGCTCATGTGCCAATCCTAATTTGCCATGTCCTAATTTCGACGAGTCTAAAATAATATCATTGGGCCCATATTATTTTCCATTGCAAATAGAATTACAAATTTATAGGTACTGTACAGCCAGCAACGCCAACTTCGTACACGTGGAGTGAGTTATACTTTCATACAAACTACCATACCCTATTTTATCCCCAAAAGTTCTAAGGATACATTATTAATAAAGCTCCACATAATCTATAAATTTCAAGTCTCTTACTTCAAGAACATAGGACTTTCATACAAACTACCAATCCCCGATTTACCCCCGGAGTTTCGTAGATAGTCTGGACAAAGTAAACCATACTATATTAGTGAGCGTATAATAATTCGCGCTTTGCACCCGGCTGAAAATTGATAGGATTGCTCTAAACACCATCGTAAACGAACTCCAAAAGGTCCTCATCAATCCGAGGCCTGAATTTTTAAGTTGAACTTCATACTAAATACTTAGGTCTGCAACGTCTTGAATAGGCTTTAAATATGTATTACAGATAACTAGCTTTTACACGCGGCTCTGCCCGCGTGGATGTCGGTTGTCGCTATAATATCGGTTATTTTTTACGTGAAAGAGTAACAAACATCCATCTTTTCTTCGCGTTTTTAATTTCTGAGATTTCGTAGTTAATCAGTTATATACACAATACTAAATAAAAAAGAACTAAAATTAAAAGTTAAAATGCATCGTAGAATTCATCCGCATCGCATGCCTCTTGTGGTAGCGTTCCCAGAAGACTGGTAGCATTGCCACGTTGTATGGCAATGCCTAATCTCTGACCTAAAAAGAGGCTAGCCTTCTGGTCACGAGAAGCGTCGACCATACGCTTCGCAATCTCCCTGAAGAGATTGCGGGCGCTCGGACCCCAAGGCCCAAACGTTTCGACTCCAAACAAATTTTTGCGCCGCTTAAGAGCCTCTGCAGAAGCGGCAGCAGCACCGGCACAGCCCGCCGTGTCTGGTATATGAATGTCGTTTTTGCCGCCCGAATGTACCCGATTAATTTGATGCTGTTGAATGTTATCGAACAGTTCTGTCGTGTACCTATTGGTAACTAAATTATGAAAATATTTGTTAAATAAATATTTTTGTGCTTGTTAGCCGCATACAGCGTTAAGATAACCAAATTATATGAAACCTACCCTCAATTGTAACAGTGTAGCATTTTATTTTGGTCTCATAAAGAAATATATTTTGTACACGTACGCGAGTAAGGGGTTCGTGTTGTATATTAGGAATTTTTGATGTTAGATAGATATATTTCTATTTACACAACAGCTGTTGTTTTTCTCGCTGTGTTTTTCTCGAAATGGTGAAAAATTCCGACAACTCTTCCAGAAAGTGCAAATTTGAGTATTTTGTTTAGGTCTATAATAATGTTGAAGGATTTTACACGCCTATAATATTATTGGAAACTAATAATTAGTATTGGATATTGGTGAAATTATTGTCTAATAAAACAGCCATCAAACTCTTTGCACCTACAGCAACTTTTTAATCCACTTTTATTTGCCACATAAGATGTTTACGATCCATTCATTCCAAATAAAAGTTTAAATAAATAAAACCATACATTTCAATCAATTGGTACGTTTCTCTCGGTTTACTAATAAATTCGTGTTGAAACTGGTTTTATTTTGTTTGACATTGTACTTTTATTACCTGTGTCAATATTGTTTCAGAATTATTTCAACTTATTGCGATCTCTCTATCATCAAACTGTTATGGTCATACTAAGTCTTAGTCTTAAACAAGAAACAATGATAAAAACACATCATTTCCAGATACATTTTTGGTAGTCGCCAATCTCAATATCTTAACAGTGATTGAGTTGAGAGTTTGTGCCACCTTTCACCATACGCTCTCGTATATTTTACTTGAAAAATAAAACGATCACATAACTAAATGATTTTGCAGTCGAATGTTCAACCTCGTGCCTGCAATTGACTTTTACTCGGTGGGGCTTTTAAGGAACAATCGGGTGGATTAGCCTCCGCTCCGCCCGCACCAAGATTGCTAATGGTGTGCTATTTACAACCTTTCTTGGGTACTTATATGGATTACTCAGTGGTGTGCGGCGATTTTTATCTTTTTTCAACAAATCCTTGCACTGGTTCGCTGTGTGGTAACTTATTTGAACTTTAATGTCTCTGAACAGATAAGTTTGTTTTTTAAGAAAAATTTAAATTTTATTTATTATATATTATTATTACATATATAGCGGTTCCATCTGGTACTAGGTATGTTTGCTTCTGTCTTGTAATTGTAGTCAGTTTGCCTTCAATGAAAGTACTTCAATGCATACTACATACCTTAGTGAGGTGATGCTCAATGGGATGAGCACGGTAGCTATGTGAAAAACGAATAATACTTGGCTAGTATGATCTCCTCTGCCGAAAACAACTGTTGTTTGTAGTAAAGATATTTCAATAATGATGAAGTCATAAAGACTTGCACTGTTACTTTCATTTTCATATAGTACTGGATCACTTTGAGTAATACTATCTTATTTTTAGGATCCAGATAACCCTTATAAATTTACAGTCAAGTTTTTGCAGGCGAGACATTAAAATCATTTTGCACTTCCAACTAATTTATTTTGATGGATCTTTGTTCAGGATTTTGTTTAATAAACGCTTAAGTAGATTTTGGTCAGTCGCCTGTTGGTAAACGCTCATCCTTTGAAAATAAAATACGGGTGTGTTTAATATACTGGCTACCTTTTTTTATCAAAAATGTAAACAGAGAAGTGAGCAGCGAAAATTATTGTCAAACAATATTTTTTCATTCGGTAAATTTATTCATAGTACCATGTAAAATGGTTGGTTGATGCTGAATTTATGTAACGAATCTACATTTTTATTCACCATTCACGTTGTAATTAATAAAAAAGTTTAAAAACAACTACTAAATATATTCTAGTATCGTTCAAGAAAAGAAAAAAATCAAATAAAATGAATAATACCAATTACCTAGTAAATAAGTGCATTTTTATATTTCAACTAGCTGTCGCCCGCGGCTCCGCCCGCGTGGCTGTCGGTTATCGCGAATCCGGGTATGAAAAATAGATGTTGGCCGATTCTCAGACCTACCCGATATGCCCACAAAATTTCATGAGGTCGAGCCGTTTCGGAGGAGTATGGCGACGAAAACTATGACACGAGAATTTTATATATTAGATTTGAAAAAAAAAATCTTCAAAATATTAAGGGTTTATGTAATTATTTTCGAATTGATTGATTGATCGTATTGATAGTGAAAAAAGAAAAACGAAATAATCTGATTACTGCAGCTTCACTATAGCATAATGGTAATTACAATCTCATTTGTTTTTAACGAAGTTCATCTATAAGAGACTAGATTTTTTTAAGACCTTTGAAGAATCGTCGTGTTCTTGATGTTATATCCCAAAATCATAAAGATACGTTCATAAATAACGTGTCAGCCAATTTCAACATGTGTGCCAAGTTTGGTGAAAATTGATTAAGAAATGCGCCCTCTAGACTGGAACTAGCAGATAAAAGCAAAGCGGCCACCTTGTTGAAATGGAGACTCTCACTCGCTTGGCTCGCTCGGTCAATTATGAAATTTAATAAGGTTTACAGGTTTTGAGAATCGAATGGGTCTGTACGTATACTAACAGACCTGAAGATAAAACCCAATAGATATGGTAATAGACAATTGTATATTCCTGATCACTAAGGTAGTAAGGCAGCGACCAGGTTCGATTTGTCAAATGCTGGAGTACCTATTCAACAAACAATCTGGAGCCAATAAGGCTATTTACCACCGAAACAACAAGATTTCAAGTACCCAAAAGAAATGAGTATTAGGCATATATGTAGAATAATACCTTTAATGTTATCGTGATATATATTTCCACAGTGATGCATGAAGTTCTTACAAATCGAAAATTCACCGATGCGAATGACATTGCCCCATCAGGAACCCATCAGAGCGAATATTTAATTCTTCGCTTGCCTTACGTTTCTTTTGGGATCAACTTTTTCCTTTGCTCTTTTTTTTCTAAGTTATTGCTTAAAGTTTATTTCCTAACCTGCATTTCACGCACAAAGCTCAGCCTGAACTTATCCTACGATTTTTGCGGATAATATTATCTTTTAAAAAGTTTCTGTAAATTTCAATCCAGTATATCTCCACTTTTCACTTGACGCATTTCAAAAGATATTGAAAGAAAATTTTAACCGGTCAACCGCTCCTCCTTAGTGATCTATCGTTTTCCAATACTATAAAATTTAAACAACTTAAGGTCGCCACGCCACGCCTCGCTCATTCAGTTAAATCTTTTGTGCGTTCGATAAACTTAATATTGAGAGCTACTTTTGAAAAGTTCATATATCTCTTGGGGTTTCACTCTGTTTAAGTTTTACAAACAATAACTGTGCTATCAAAGTTCAGTAACTTTGATATATTTTTGTTATATCTTTGTTTAGTCTGTTTAAACGAGCAATTAATTATGAACACCGCAATAGTCTCTTCGTTTCGCGTGGCCTTATTCTCATTTATTTTCGTCTGTTTTATGACATTAATGTTTAATATTGTTATTGATCATAAGCTGTATTTTCACTGTGAATAGAATCATCAGATTTTTATATCTCGGAATAGCCCATAGTGAAAAATCGGCTATCACTCATTATGAATACCAGTGACTATGAATTTAATTTGAGTGCAAATATAAACTGGGATCTCAATATAAAAGTGAAATCAACTATGTATGTAACTACAGTCCATCAAATCTAAGAGGTACCGTTTGACGTTTCATATTTTTCAAACCGAAACAACTTTGTTCATACGTACATTATTCAGTTTCGATAACCTTTTTCATAAAACCATGAATTTAGAAAGATTTCATTATTGTATCTAAAAATGTACAATTCTTAATATCTAAATGTAATTGAAAACTTTCAAACAAAGCAAAATAACACATATTTACACAGTAAATAATTTCTAATAGTTATATTCTTGACCGCATTACAAAGTTACGTAGTTAGGTCACTGCACGTAGTGTTGCGACTCTTCGGATACACTTGTATGCAAAAAAATCGTTTACATATACGAAAAATCGAATGTATTATTTACAAATTACACTTGACAACCAAACAAATATTTTTTCATGTGAATGGGATTTATCTCACATATTACGATTACATAACTAAATAGTTATGTAATCGTAAAATATGAGATAAAACCCATGCACCAAAAATACGTATTTATAAATTAAATATATTTGCTTCTTTAAAAAGTAGTCGAAAGCGATTTGTCGATTTTTGATTTTCGCGCCCAAATAAGTCGGGGTTTCTCGCGCTAACGCTGTCGAAATAGTAACTCCATTTCGCAGACTATTCATAATAAATAATCAGGGATAGTGTTTTTTACATTTATTTTTGTGTATGATAGTATGGGTTTGCATATTACAGAGAAATAAACAAATTTTTAACAAGCACATCCATTGATTTTACAATTACAATTTTTTCTTCTAAGTCTTATTTCTACGTCTAAAACTAATAAAAATAAGGTATGTAGAACCCATTCACAAAAATGTTGTTGCCTGATGTTATAAATTAACGACGTTACTGCGCGACCGCATAATGCACTGAATACACAGATACCCTAAAATAAATTAATTTAATTATTTTTAGGTCAATAGGCAAAATCGCAGGTGTCCAAGTCTCTACAATTTTTTTTTTCTGGCAACACTGCCAACTACAAGCGCACGCGGTCCGCTCGGTCGGTTCGGCGTCAGCAGTCTCTCGCCATCTTGGAAGCTGACTGTGCGCGTACTTGCTTTCTCGTTTGTGTTTTACAATTTGTGACTTGGCTATTACTTTTCTGGACTGATCATTCTTTATCCGTTTACCTTGGCAATATTTATACTGGACTCCGAACTAAGCAAGTGTTTATTAATAATGTCGAAAAGAGGACGTACTTTGAACAGCCAGGCTCGTGAATTGGTGGTGAAATTACACGAGTATTTTGAGCGTGAATCTCAAAATGGTGGACTTCTACTGCCAGTTACACAAGTTCGGGATCGCGTCGGTGAAGCTCTCGGTATTGGTAGCCGCACCGTTGGCAAAATATTAAGTGAAAAATATGGGCCTTCGGGGAGTGACAGTAACGTACTTCACACACCGAAAAAACGAAAAAGAAATAAACCTGTGACAGGCATCGATGAATTCGATAGTCATGCTATTAGAAACCATATATACGGGTATTTTACAAGAGGCGAATTTCCAACATTGGCAAAGTTATGTGCAACTTTAAAAGATGCCGGGCTGTATAAGGGAAGCATAGAGTCGTTGAGAACGGTAATAACAGGAATTGGCTTCAGATACAAAAAAGTTGACAAACGAAAAATTGTTATGGAGCGACATGACATAATTATGCAGCGACTAACATTCCTGCGCGAAGTTAAACAAATTATAAACTGGGATAATGTAATATTTTTGGACGAAACTTGGCTAAATTCCAACCATTCTGTGCCGAAAACATGGACTGATGATTCTGAAGCTTCGTGCTCGAAGGTGCCGATAGGAAAAGGTGGACGCCTCATAATATGCCATGCTGGGTCAGCGTCTACAGGCTTCGTGGAAAACTCTTTATTAGCTTTCCAATCCAAAAGCACTAAAGAGTATCATGAAGAAATGGACGCAGTAAGGTTCCGAGAGTGGTTCTTAAATTTATTACAGAATATCCCTCCTAACAGCACAATTATAATGGATAATGCCCCATACCACTCTGTGCAAATTGATAAAGCACCTACGTCAGCCAATAAGAAAGCAGATTTGGTGGCATGGCTGCAAAGAAAAGGAGTGGATGCCGACATGTCACTATTAAAAGCTGAATTATTACAGTTAGTGAAATTGCATAAACCACCAAAACCGACATATGTAATTGACCAATTGGCCGAAGAGCACGGGCACAAAGTCATACGACTTCCTCCGTACCATTGCCAATATAATGCCATTGAACTGATTTGGGCCCAAGTTAAAGGTAATATTTTATAATATTATAATAATAACACGAGTACTTCTAACATTTATAATTTAAACAATGGTTTTCGTCTGCTATCAAATAGTTACATTATTGTTTTACAGGTTATGCAGCAAGACACAACACAAAACCACCCTTCAGTGTCAAGAAAATGGAAGGTTTATTAAAGGAAGCATGTGCCCAAGTTACACAGGAAGATTGGAGTAAAGTAGTACAAAAAACAAAGAAAATAATAATGGACGACTTCGAAAGAGACGTACACTTTGATAATGTAATGGACAATCAACTGGTCATTAATTTAAATGACGATGATGACGAAGACGACGATACTAGTACTAGTAGTGAATAAAAAAATATCCTAAACATTTCTTTTATTTAATTATAACAATTGATTTCTTAAAATTCGGATATTATAGTAATCGATCTCTTAAAGTTCGGATATTATAGTAATCGATTTTTTCATCCCATCCCTATAATTCAATTGTCAGAACTGTCAAACGGTACTTCTTAGATTTGACGGACTGTAAATATTCATTATTCTTTGAAAAAACGACTTCCGCACAAGGGTTTTTTGATGTTATATTTTCCTTCTATCGCTGGGACTTTACTAATATACCGTCATCGTATACAGAGTGGAGGCTTAAGAACGCTACATTGCTGGCAATATTGCCTTAATTAATATTGTTGGGACCGGAAATATAAGGGGAAATGGCCTTAAAAGTAGATGAAAAAATTAAACATGCAAAAGATCTAATTAATGTAATAATAAGTTAAACAATGGGCGTCTCATCTTATACCTATTCGCAAGTTGGATTGGAAGAAACTTCTGAAGTCCGGCTCGAAGGACCATAAACCATCAAGGAAAACCACCATACAGGGAATACACAGTGATAAAATTTAGTAAAATGTACATTAAATACCCCTGGATTGCTCAAGATCTTCTACCTATGTGAACAATAAAGTACAAATAAGTCACATACCCTCATGTTAGAAGCCTGTATATTGTCTCTGTATGATATCCTGATATTCCTGGTTAGATTGGAAAAGTGATTGCTCGAGACAGGACTGGAACCCGCGAACAGTCCCCTGTAGGGGGAATACTCTGACCAAATGAGCTGCACAAACACATCTTTTGCCGAGCGGAAATTTCATTGACTTGTTCTATAATATGCTTGAAAAGTAGCCACCTACCTACCTCCCACCTAAGTACCAATACGTATTTTGAACAGATTTTACTATTAATGCTTACAAAATACGAAATTCCCTGACAAGTATGAAATAGCAGCGCGATGCTACACTAGTACTATTATCTATTCTGTGGCGATGCTTAAGTGAGATCTAACCTCAGTTAAATTTGTCGTACATAATCTTAGTTCAATAAAAAGTGCTGTAAATACCCTTGAGGATCTTGTTGGATGAGGGATCAGGGAAAGGATTAAAATAGAAAGCGGGCTCCAGGCCTCTAATTTGCAATCTGCCGCAAGCTATCGACTGAATCTTTTGTAATTCGTTTAGGTTGTGTTTATTCTTACAATTATTTCGTGAGGTAAATTTTGGACGCTGCTGGTTATCTGCTGATGTTTTCATTGTAGGTACAATATATTTTACAATGGATACTCACAAACAAGATTGGCTACTTTTATTTGAAATGGTTCTTAAAACGGTTTCTTTATGTAACTGACTGTGAATTTATTAATTTCTGGTACAGTAAAAGCTCCTTATTCGCGCTTCCTTTATTCGCGTTTTCACTATTCGCGGATTAAAAAAATGCTACCCAATTCCTATATTCGCGACTAAAAATTTCTTTATTCGCGGATCTAATAAGTACATACATAATAATAAAATTATTCCAATAAGTATCCAACACAATATCCTTGTCAAATTGACATGCTTCAAAATTTCATTCAACTAAAATAGATCTTATTACAACTTTACCAAAAGTATGTTGTTAAATGATATCGCCGAGGACTTTGACACAAGCCGCCTTCGCCGCGAGCGGTGTTTTTGAGAATGTAAACAAACAGAATGAAAGCAACCTTATAAATCAATACATAAAGTATATTTTTAAAAGTTGTTGTTCCGTTTATAGTAAAAGCCGCTTTGCGTGTTTTATTGTTTCGTCTTTCACTCACATTCGTTACAAAAATTGTGATCGAGTAACACGTCTCTACTGCACTCTTCCTAGTTTATAATGTCAACTAAAAAATTGAGAAACGAGTTTCGACACCAAAAAAATCTGTGTTACCGCTTAAAGTGAAAATAGAAATGCTTGATCGTTTACGCCTTGGAGAGTCATTTGCATCCATATCACGCTCATTCAATGTCTTAACTTCAATTAAATATTTTTTTTATATATTTGTTGTTTTTTTTTGTCACCTAGGAACGTATCCCCTATAATCCCATATAAATTACCATTCCGTATTCACGGTTTCTGTATTCGCGGCATATTTATGGAACATATACCCCGCGAATAAAGAGCTTTTACTGTATATGTATTCAATGAAATAATTACCTGCCTCGGTGGCGCAGCGGTAGCGGGTGCGAGTGCTACGGTTTAGTTCACGAATTGGATAGAACTATTGGTTTTTTCTGTTAGAAATTTCTCAGTAACAGGTGAAACTGGTCACAATCAAGTAAAATGTGAGACGTTTTTGCTTAAAAAAAGAACCAAAAACGGTCTGTACAATGTTAATTTTTAATACAGCTGGGCTGTTACTTCTTTCCTTTGGGGATACCTGACGGTGAAAAGAAATTAAACTGTAAAATGGAAGTTCACCAACATTCTTATAGGTTTTATATAATACTCGACTTCATATTTGAAATGCACTACAAATAATTTTGATATTCATATTCTTTATTTTACACGCAAACATTTTTGATAACAATATAAAAAATATTTCTGTACAAAGACAAGCTTAACTCAGTGTTGAGTTTTCTTCCAGCAAACCTCTGAGGCATAAAGGAGGCATATTCTAATAGCTTATTATTTTCATGGAACGTCCACTTCCTTTCAATTCCTTACCAGCTCACGTGTTTCCCTCTTCCTACAGTCCCGGGTCCTTTAAGCAGGGCGTGAAAAAGCATCTGATGAAGCCGTCAAGCTGACTGCCACCATTGTTAACATGGAACATGTATATAATGGCGGCCCTCTTTCCTGAGCCTTTGCCTTCAGCTTACCATCAGACGAGGTAAATTAAAATTGGCGTGTCCTATATATATATTTTAAAAAACTGAACATATGTCTTTTAATAACTCCTCGTGTATGTTTCGTTTAAAATCGAAACGTGGAACGTAATTATGGCGGTTACTCCGTACCGTCTCATTATTAATTACCGCCGCTGTTGTGTCATGTTACGCTCATGTAACGAGTACACACGTACGGTACGTACACTCTCATTATCTTAAACTCATTAGGACCATGAGAGAAACACAATCTTTAATATTTTATACGTTAAAGATAACCTTCTGTCCGATCATCCTTTTCTTTTGAAGAGTTTTGCTATTAGTACGTACCGTAATTATATCATCGACGTAAACTGCTTAAATGCAGCCACGTTGTTCTTAAAAAGTACCTAAG